>JAACIZ010000006.1:0-600000 GCA_017140785.1 Calonectria pauciramosa | reverse complement strand
TGTCATGGAATTTCGCCGATGGCGAGTTGAAAAAGCCCATGTTGACACAACGGGGGTGGTCTTGGCGCCCCGATACTCCTGGTTTCCAATCATGCGGTCCATCAATGAAAGAGAGCAAAAAAGGTGGGCATTCCCGTGGCATCCACGTGAGGCTCCCCTGACATGGTTGAAGGCCATCTGGCCAGTCTCATTGGCGCGATACGACCCCGAGCGATTGATGAAACTCGCAAGCTGGGTGAAGTGGTATGTAAGTCGCATCTCTGCTCCCTCTGGGTGACGGTATTGTCTGCTGCTAGCCCGAGCCTATTTACTGGGTTTGTTTGCTAGCGCCCGCTGGTCATCGTCATTGTCGGATCAGAACAGCATCAAGCGTCATCGTGTGTCTGCGTGGGATGCGCTCGGCTTGGCAAAAGGGTCCGCAAATTCCGGAGCACATGCGTGTGTGCGTGTGCGTGTGTGTCTGTGTGTGTCGTGTCTCTCGCTTTCTCTCTCTCGCTCATTTTGACGGTGAGGAAGTGCAATACGACGGGGATAGGCCTGGCTTGAAGGTGGCCGTGACGACCACCACAACGGCCGCATCGCTGGGTTCGGGGATCTCGGATGCAGGAAACAGAAACGCTGTTTGTGCAAATGCGACGGCGTACGGCTTCATCGGATCCTGGATTTGGATTTCCTTACAACTCTGCACCCCCCCGGGTTTCCGCCTTTGGAAACATTGCATTGCCTCTGTCCTCAGCACTAGCACCATCAGTCAACCCCGCAACGCGCCTTGTGCCAGGCCAGGTCCGGGATCATGGATTCTCTGCTGGTTGAAATCCTGATGTGTGGTCGAGTTTGGAAATGCAACAGCAACTCCTCCTCCGTCCTACGCCTCCGCCTCCGCCTTCAGAGGCGCGCCGCGGGATGGGGATGCGAGACCTGGCCGGCAGGTACATGCAAATCCATGGCGTCGGCGATGCACACGGCCCAGGGCTGGGTACATGGCCTCCATGTACCTGCCGTCGACCAGATACACCATGAGGCCATATCAGGATCCAGGCCCAGGCCGGCCTAGGAGGTGATGGATGCTGCACACGCCCTCTACGTGTGTGCGCGCAAAGGAGTCCACCCTGCTGCTGCGATTTTCTTTGTTTGTTTGCCAGACACAAGACCCCCCGGCCGCTGGGGAGGGGCCAGACCAGGCCCGCTTTGAGACATTGATGAGAGCATCGCCGCCACTCCTGGTTATCGCCTTGTGCACGTTGCTCCCGCCGCCGTTGGGCGGAGACAAATCTCCTCCACCTCCAAGATGAGCGTGCCAGGCGGCCAAGCCCCCGCTCCCCTCCTCGCCAGCGATCGCTTCATCCACATTCATATCGCATCCCCCACCGAAAGTAGGATCGCGATGGATCCAGGCCGTCTTGCTCATGTCCGAAGTCACGGCCGGCCCGGCAGGCAATGGCATCTCGGAGCCGACTCAGGTTTCAGGCCGATGGTGCATCCCGACAGTCGATCATCATAGTGCCATGATCTCAGCCTACTGCTGCACATCTGCCTGCCAACAGCTATAAATACATAGTAATACAGCGCTCTGCTAGGCTAGGCTGACTTCCTTCAACGCTGCAACCTTGCAGGTCGTAGTCGTAGTATTACAGGCGAGTAAAACACATGCGCCCGCCCAGCCACACGCTCAGCCAAACCCCCCCCTCCCTCATCCCCCAGAAACAGCATCACGAAGGTACCCTTATCACCGACGACAAGCGACTTGGGGGCTGCGTCCCGGGTCTTACATGCTACCTGGATTACCCGCTCACCGATTCCCCCTCCAGATAAGGCTGCAGCCAGCTCATGTAGATGTGAGACATTCATTCGCTTACTCGATGCTGTTTTCACCCGTTTAACCGCACCACCCGCCGCAGCTGGGCTCATGCAAGAAGCAAGCACATAATACATACGTGCTTGCTGGGTGTGCTTGCATGGTCAGCAGATCTATGTCGTGCTTCAATCAATCGAGCCGATTGAATGGCACAGGAAGCTGGGCGGTAAGCAAGCTGGACCATAAGCAGCTGGTCCACTGGTGGGATTAATTAATTTCAGAGCTGGAAGCGGGGAATCTACAGCTTGCCGGAAGCTATCCCCCTCTTGCTGCTTCGTACAGACAGGCACGCAACGGCGCCGTCTTGGCACACGTCTCCTGCAGTGGTATGACGCGTTGGGCAGGGCTGGCTGGGCTGAGCTGGGCTGGGTTGGGTTTTTTTCCCTTCGGTACTGCTCGTATGGCCCGCTGTTAGGCCTGCTCTGCGACAGTGGTGCTTTCTGGACCCCAATTTCGTGATGCCACCAATTGTCGTCGCCTTGGAGGAAACCCCCAGCCTAGGCCTCGGGCACGGCATCAGGCCAGCGGCGCTGATCGAGGTCTCAGCCGGCCACTAATCCCAGCCGTCGATCGTGCCACGGCCGTGCCAGGTCGTGCCTTTTTTACGCAAGAATCAGTGACACGTCTGCGGTCCCAGACAGGCTATAGAGCCCGACGGGCGTTGTTTTCTCTTTTGTTATCAGCCAAGATGGGTAGCAGCGACGGCCAGAAACGTCATCAGCGAACAGCGTGCTGTGCAGATCGAGCTGGCCCCTCGCCCGCACTTCCTTGCTGGGTGGTACGACATAGATCACAGATCAGCACCTTCGCGGGCGCTTGAGGTCCTGTCGATGGCAGGATCCGATCGACATAGCCGTAAACCCCATCCTGGAGCATTCCGACCCCGTTCAGGGTTCCTCTCACAGCCGCAGCTTAGCCTAGATGCTGTTATCAGCGCAGATCCATTTTGTCTCCTCATGATGAGCCCCCCCTGTAGAGCGCCCTGGGTGCGAATAGTTTCACCCGGACAGAGGCGGCAACTGGACCCCGTTGAGCTGCAGCCGCGCAAAATACGGTGCCGATAGTTTTCGGGATCCACTCTGGGCGATCCCGTCGCGGGAAACTCCACCGGCCAGAATGTGACACAAAAAAAAGAAAGGAAGAAAAAAAAAACTCATTCAAGGCCTGCACCAAGGGTTTCACGGACCTTGTATGCGGGCAACAATGGGGTCGGGTAGGAACCATGGTGGAGCAGCGGGCTGGAGATACACGGTCGAGACCCAGTTCTGAGGTGGCATGTCTTCGATTTGCCGAGGCCTCTCCAGCTTTTCCTCTCTATGTCGCATTGGGTAATGTTGACGGACAATGAATGTCTCAAGTTTACATGCAACTAGTGCCGTCATGGCCCGACCAGGTCGACAAGGGCTTGACTATGTAAAAGATCCTTGACAACCGGCAACTACCCCTCCTGCTAGCCCCATGCGTGTAGTCCAAGTTGGAATTCTCGGCCCAGGAATGACACACGAAAGAGTAAGACATTATAGGGCGAGGCGTATACTAACACCTGCTAAGCGCCCGCGGCCTTTCTCGGCGGCTGGGGTTGTAAATGACAGGCCGGATAGTAGATTCGAGTACGGGCGGTCCTACCCGGGACTCGAAAATCGTATACCCTTGTCGAGTACAACTCCACCGCAACGATGCAGCTTTTTTTTTTCTTTCCTGCTAATCTGCGGGGACAAGACCCTGTTGCTACCATTTCATGTCTTGGTCTGCTTCTCGGTCAATTACCCCGTCTTGGTTGGAGGGAAATATGTCAACGTCAATTGGCGGCCGTGACAATCCTGGGTCCCGCTAAAGGCCCAGGGTTATTATTGACATGTTCACCGCCAGCGGGGAGACAGGAGCAAGGATTTGCGAATATCCGAGACACGCGAGTCAAATCATTGATCCACATCTTCAATCGCCGAGTCGGCGTGCAAGTGCAACGTCACTATTTGTGACCACCACACACATACCCTAGAGTCGGAGCCGACGATCGGGAGGGAAAGGTGTAAAACTGAATATACTGATTAATCATATTGTGAGACATGTTGGTGGTATGACTGCAACTATGAGACTCGACCGACCAGACACGGTGTGCATGGATCGCTGCTTTTTTTCTTTTTCCCGCACTTTTCTTTTTTCTTCCCTGGGTTTTGTTTGCGTAACATCGAGTCACTTCGAGAGGTTCGTCTCCTCCACGTCGCCAGACCGGAAACGTCCCATCCCACCATGTCAAACGTTGTTACAACAGCAACAGCAATATTTCCAGTCTCGCCAGTTTCACACATGCGATATTTTGGGGTTGACCTGGGAAAGGGTCCCCTTCCTCGCGAGTAGACAGCAGCATAGATTAGTCAAGATAGAGCCTGTGTCAACTCCCCCCAGCCGCCAAATTATGACAGGATGACTTGCAGCTGCTGGGGCGCTAGCCCCCGAACCCCTCCGAACCCCCTGGAGGTTGTATCGAAATAGCAGTACTTGGAATGAGAGACGATGGTTGCGACAGCACGTGCATTGGGCCCCTGGAACCCTCCACCTCCGTCTGGGATTTGGGGGACTCGGGCCATGATGCGCAGCATCTCGATTGCGATTGCTGTGCGCGGTCCTCATCATATGTTCAGGATACGTGCGTGCGTTGTCGCGACCCATGGTGGCATCACGAAACTGAAATCTTGATCGGGCCACGGGATCGTCCATGTCATTTGGTGGAGTGGAATATCTCATTTTCAGCTTGACTGGGGATATTACGCACTCGTACTCACCCCACGCCCCCCCAGGCTCGTTGACATGTATGGGGTTACATCGCTCGGGCCATCTGCCATCGGGACGAGGGTCACCGCACTCTTTCTATTTGCGTTTCCAATAAAAGAAAGGCTTAAGATGATCGATTTGAGCGATTATTTCCTCCCTGCGGCGGTCGACTGCAAAGCAGTCTGGGGGTGGCGGACATCGGCAAGGATGGGCTCGGACGCAGATTGGCGTTCGCGCAACCTGAACGTCACCGTCGAGCGTGGACAAGGGCAGCACGCCAAGCGAAGCCCATGACCAGATGGACCATCATACCACGGCTGTTTCCTTGCACACCACACCTGGGACGAGGTGAGGACGGAGCGCCGTCCATTGGATCGTCTCGTCCCGTCGGGAGACGAGCGGCTTCTTCAGCTGGGGGCTGTATCACTGCCATCCTCGCCTGCGTCTGGAATCAGATAGATTGCACCACGAACACTTGCGCGGGTGACGAACCCAATGGAGTGGTTTCCGGCCGTGCTCGGTGCACGACCACGTTGTCCAAGAATAAACTCGTCTCGGAGTGGTGGTTGTGTATTCAGGTTTACGAGGCGTGTTACACGATGACGCTGACACAAACAACACTTTGACCTGGCGATTGAGCCCTCGCATCACACATCACGCACTGTACGCGCAGCCACATCCTCTCCCCAACCAACTCTAAACCGGTGCCCCTGGTTTCCCACGTGGAAATGGTCGTCCCTGGCACTGTGGCTTGCCTACCCACAAGGAGGTCTCACCCCGGAATCCCTGGTGTGGCTGACCCCCACCTGCAGGCGGCGTTGCTTCTTCGCTCTGGACCACATGATCGACAATCGGCCATCGGCCATCGGAATCAAATGCAGCATCTGAATGGTGGATTCCGCAAGACAAAAAAAGAAAGAGAAAAACGCCTCTTTTTTCTGTCTCCCGGTACGCCCTCCCATGCGCTATAAGCACATGCAAGAGTTTCCTTTCTTTTGGCAAAACCATATTTGGCCAAATATCCATGAGCTGAAAGCGAGTCTCAGGCCGCCGCCTTTCCCCTGCTACGCGATCAGCACGCACTAGAGACCCGGACCTTGGCTGGCCTGAGACATTTCGCTGACGCGATGCGCGCCGACCGTCTAGGTACCGTCAGCCACGACCATTGTTTGCTGGGTATAGTATTTTTGGCTTGTCCCCAAGACCTGTCAACTATGCCCTGGTCAGTTGAGGCTGGAACTTTGGTTGCATTGCAGACGTACCTGATGGTTGCTTATTGTTTTTTGCCCACGTACGAGTTACACCGTGATTTGCACGAGAGGCAGCCCAGGGGATGCTAGTTTTCAGCCTCTTGTTGCTTCTCTCTCATCGGATGTTGAGATATGGGAGGTGCGGAATGGAATCGCTCCCATCAGATCAGATCAGCCAGCCACTCTCACACAATGCTACTCCGGCCGGGTGAAAAGAGTTGGTCCCCGATGCAAGACAGCAAATAGTGCGTATATGTCCAAACTTGGCATCGAGAACCTCGAAACACGGACGGCCCGACCGCTTGTTGCGCATAAGCATGAGCCGAAAACCCGGAAGTTGATTCTTGCCTGGGACTGACACGGGCCGACTGCCGCTTCGTCCTCTCCTTGTCGATGGCGTGCAGAAGACACCGACCGGTTGGCGGCCTCGCCAGCCGTCCTCTCTCTTTGACAATGCACCGCGCATGCACCGCGCAAGCGCCGGTCCCTTCAGCTCGTCCAGTCTATCCTGCCCAGCCTCATCCTGACAGTACGTACCTTTTTTTTCTTCCTCTTTACGTTGCTGGCGCGTTCAAACGCCAGCTCCTATGTGCGCCGGCCGGCCCACTCACCCGTTCTGTTTTGGTCCATCACGCAAACTAGCGACTGAGGCGTCCCTCTGGCTCCTCTGGCTCCAGAATCGGCCGCCGAGCTACGGCGTCACCGCCAACCGGCCTGATGCCTGTCTGCCCAATCCCAAACGCGCTTGAGACTGCTTGGTGATCTCTGTCAAATACGACAGTCTGGGGGCTGGCTGGTTCTCAAACCATCTCGGTAGGGGTACCAGCACGGCGGAACAGGCACACACACTGTCTCACGCCTGCGCAGTCGGAGCGAATTGCCGAGAGCGGTGCCCATCCGTGGCACGAACGCCCATCAGATGACCGCCTGGGGCCAAGACGTTGCATTCTGCAATCCACGAGCGCCGTGGGGTATTTTCAGCTGACGGGATCGCTGCAGGGCCCTGCTACGCCGCTGCCGGCTGGCAAGGGCAAGTTGCCAATGGAAGCGAAAAAGTGCGCATTTGCAATCGGCTTTGCCACTTGCAAATGATTTTGTCATCGTGACAAAACCTCAACGTGACAGCGGTTTGAGGCCGGGGTTTGGCTGACCTGGGTCCGGTGTACCGTACCCTCAGCTTGTAAGTGGGTGGTAGCGGCCGCCCTGGCAAGGCCGCAAATGTTTCCAGCGGCCTTCTAAACCACCTTCGAAGGAAGTCTCATGCCACCGCACAGCTGCCGTCCGGCGCGGAGCGAGCTCAAAACGAGTTAACAAGTCCACGTCAGTCGGCGACTGGTTTCTCAGTCCTTGCCACTTACTGCCGCAAGCTCACACGAGTCGGCGAAATGTCCCAACCAGACGGGTCTAGACAATTAGGCTTAGATGACCCCAGATTAAAGAAGGCGAGAGAAAAATTCTTTTGCTAGTCTGACAGATTCGTTGCCGTAAGGCTCATCTCCAGATAAAGCAGAAGAGAGATTAGAGCCAGGTACACCCTAAGAGCCGTTGGACCCCTGGTGCCCGCTAGCGCCGAGGTGTTCGCCACCCGTTCGCGCAGTAGTCAGGGGCACAGAAGGGAGATGGGGCACTGGAACAATGGTGTCGATTTCAAGTTTGATTTCACTCGCTTGTGCAAATTATCCATATTTAGTGGGGGGCGTGCAGCAGGGACGAAAAGGCAAAAAAAAAAAAAAAGTCCAAAAAAAGGAGCACGGTACAAGCAAGCCTTCGAATAGTTTATGCAGGGCCCGCGGATTAATCTCCCAACAGACGCATTGCAAAGGAGAGGCCCGCGCGTCTACTGCATGGAAAAATTTACCGTGCAGAAGTGCGTGCGCTCTCCTGAACTACAGCCCCAGGCTCTCCCTTTCCTGGGTGACGGAAGAGAAACAAACTGCCGAATCAGGGGATATGCAGGCAGGGTCTGAAACGCCGCAACAACGCAGGATGAAGGGAGACGAAGGCGAAAATCAGCAATAATTAAAGGTAAAAAAAATTCTCACAAAGTTCAAGTCATCTGCACACTCCCAAGACTTTCTTGGCACGACTAGCATTAATTAATGGTACACACCTGTCAAGTAGCAGAGGGCCTGGCCTCCCTTGGATGCTGGGGTCAAGGTAGAAGGCCACTAGAAGCCTCATTCCCGACAGCTGGGTTTGAATTACAACTTGTTGGTATTTGCAGACCATGTAAACAAGCTCAAGCCTTGAGAGGTGGGCCTTGGACGGCGCACCGGGACGGTCGGTCGGCTTCACTGACAGCATGATTGCCGGGAAGTGGCATTGAGCATAGCATCATATCAGGCTCTGTTAAGGTAATGCCGAACACAAATAGCATCATTCAATATTATTCCCCCGAACGCCAATAAGATGAGGTTGTCTTGGGTCGGGCAGATCGCAGAGCGCCAAGCTGAAATAGATTGAGACAGCTTTGTTGGGACATTGGACAGCGAGAGATGAGCGCTCAGCGGTGTAAACAAAAAAGCATCTTGACGGAGCATTACGGAAGCCATCATCCACCCAATGTCTCGGCCGGCGAGACAAACCTTGCCTTGGCCCCCCCACATCATGTCAAAGACACAAGGCTGTCACATTTCAGCCAAAACAAAAAAGCGAAGTGAGACAATACCGCCCACAACAACCCGTCTCAGTAGTGGGCTTGCTGTCAGTGTACAAGCTTGACCGCCATCCCGGGAACCTGGGGCGGTGGAAATGTGGGCGCCGACCGCCTTGGTGGGTAGACAGTTCACAGAAGAGCGGCAGAACGTTCGCAGGTGAACGGGGAACTACGTCCGTGTGCCCGCCGCCCGTGACGAAACTCAGGCCCGGGCACTTGGAAACATGCCTACGAAGCAGTGCTCAGGGTCCTCGCGTATGCACATCAATGCTTCGGTGAGCTAATGAGCAAGTGAGGGCGTGCGCAAATGCCCCTTTGAGCCGGAGCGCTGACCGTCGGTCGACTAATATTGCGCTGCTTGCTATTTGGCCGCCGCCGGACTGGCGCCGGGCCAGGATGCCTTGCGTGAGAGGGCAAATTCCGCGCCAGCGGACGGGACGAAGGGGGGGGGGCCTTCTGGCCATGTTCCATCTCGTCCAGACTTTTAGCCTCGGTGATGTTCGAAGAGTCGATAGACGTGTTCATTATTATTAGCGGGCTGTTTAGTGGCAAGAGAAGCAGGATGGCGTTGGGGGGGGGTGTCGCCCCAGCGCTCAGGGCTGTCGCACGGGCATTGAGATAATTATTCTGGGGGAGATTGATCAACGTACTCTAGCAAGCGAGCTGCAGCAAACAATATTTTTTTCACACACAATTTTTTTTTCCTGTGGCAAGTATGGATGGAGTCCAGAGACCCCTATGACTTCATCATATTTCAACAACAAGGCCTTGGCGCTAGGATCTTCGGATCTACCTAACGTCACCGCTTCCCTTGGCAGTGATGCGCGGTAAAAGAGGAAGGGGGAGTGTAGTATCGAGATGGGGAATATTAAATCTGATCAGCAGCAAAAAAAAAAAAAAAAAAACCAACCCCAGGCCCACGTTCTCCGTATTCGTACTCCGCATTGTGACTGATAAACGCGGTGAACAGTTGTGAATGAAGAGGTTGTCTACTGAGTGGGGGGGCTTTCTTACACCGCTGAGCCTCTTCGCCTAGGGCTGGCCCGGCGAGTTGGAGCCTGCAACGTCGCGGTCCCCTCACCTCCATCAACCTCCGCCGCGTCCGGCAGGCTGGGCACAGCATCATTGTGCAATAGGTGCATCAGAGCATATGCACCCCGAAGCGGGTGTGAGTCATCGCGACCCCGGGAAGACAGCCTCCCGGTCCTACCTGAGGACCTTGTACCCGTTGGATAACTTAGTCCCAAGCATGCCTGTGCTGGCGGGCAGGGATGCAGATCCAGAGGTCGGGGGCGTGGTGAACCACTCACGGGGCGCTGACGGCACAAACCCGGAAGTGACACGGGATGCGTTGCTGTGCGATGTGTGGTATGTATGTCGACTTGCAGGAATAAGGCTGCAGCGGGCACTGCACTGCACCGGCTGGGTGGTGTGTAGGATTCATGGCGCAGTGCATGCGAGCTTGAGAAACAAAGGAAAAGCAACCATGAGGCGGGGTCACAGTCACAGCGCAGCTGCTGGGAACAAATCGGATACGGGCATCTGAATGCCTTCTCATCCTGTTTACTTTTGTGCGCCGGGGAGCCTTTCCCATTGTCCGTATAAGCTTCTATTTCCGTCGTACGGGATCCCGGCTCAAACACAGCCGTGGCATCGGCTGCCGTATGTATGGCTTGCAACTTATTGATGCTCTCTCGGTATTTTTTTTTTTTTTTTTAATTTTTGCTTTCGGCACACAGAGAGCCAGACGCCTCATCCGGAATTGGGTGTGCCCCGCGGCCAAGACTCGCCGAGCCGGGTGCCGAAATAGCCCTCCTCTCCCCACGCTGGCTGCCAGAATTGCCGTCGCTATCGCGGCTCCGACAGCTCAACGGTGAAGCCCGACTGACGCGGGCATGCCTGAATCGTTGCAAGCTTGTCGGATATGACCTAGAGGTGTCATTGGAAACATGCGAGACCCTATTTTTTCTTTCTTGCCGTGCTCGTTTCATCCAAGTTTAGCTCAGCGCGCCGTTACACACGATGGGGATGTGAGGGCTACTGGAATGCGGGCGGAGCGAGCCCTGCGCCGCCTTCGTCCGCCAGCACGTGGAAAAACGGACATGGCGACCACGTCAAGAGCACCCTGAAACAGACGTTGGCATGTATTAGTGCCCGGAAGCTCTGGAGGTTTTGCTCTTCTAGCAAGTCCGAATATAGAACATTACGTGTCTTAATGATACGGGGGAAATGATTACTTCCGCGAGTGAAGGGGAATAGCGGCCAACACGAGACACCGCACAAAAAAACAACTGCCTGGTCCATGTTCCAGGGCGGTGCGCATGACTGCTTGTGTCCGGAGTCTACTACATCTTACACCAGGAGCAACAACGGGCCCGGGTCATGTCCGAATTGGGGAAAATCGTGGATGTAAGCCTCGATCTGATTTGCTGCGAGAGCTCGAGACGTCCTGCAGGCTGTGTAACAACTAAGACAATAGTAGAGCAATTGATTGCCCAGGCGGTCAGCATTTCTCGCAACGGAACCCATTCGCGCAGGGCAGCACTGGGAGGGATTATTGTTGAGCGGCAGCTGACCCTCCTGCTAAATTGGCGTTCGCATGCGCTATGGGGCGTGGATTTTTCTTTGCCTAGGCCCCTGGTCTCAGCTTTTCTGATACGGAGCACAGAGGGTATCCGTTCGGGCTGCAGAGAGGCCGCGTGGGAAAGGGGAAACAAAGGCATCATCGAGCGAGCGCGCACTGTTTCCGGCGTCCGGCATTCAGGAACAACGCAATACGGCAGATGACTGTCAAAGGCCCAGGCCATGTCCATGTTTCGACCGCTGGCCCCCGATTTCTTTTTTGGTCTCTGTTGCAGGTGCGTTTAGGCACTCGAGCACCTGCTGGCTCATCTCTGGGGGGCGTCTGGTCTGACCTTGGGGGACGGCACGCCCCCTGGGATGCCCTGGTTTGGCCGGGAATGACAGGTCATCAAATTGTGAAATTGGATGTCATAACCACCATCGCCTTAGTCTCCCCAGCCATTTTCTCCAGTCTCCACTCCCCAGGCTGGGCGACGAGACGACCTGCCTTGCCAGCCCGAGAGGAAGAGAAATTTGGCGCTAGGAGGCCTTCCACAGAGCTTCCATGCGTTCCAAAAACTCGGTGGGACTGCTCATCGCCTAAAGTGGTCCCAAAGTGGCCCAGAGTGGTTCTCCTTTGTTGCTGGGGCCGCAATTTTTTATTTTTTATTTTTTTTCTCTCCCCTTCTTGTGTTGCGATTGTGTGTTTCCCACCAAGGCCTGCCCTGGAGAGCCGAGAGTTTAGCTCGCCTAAAGTCACCGCCGATGGTCTACTTGGCTGGAATGAGGTTTTCGGACACAAGCTGTCCTGCGGTAACCTCCGCCACATTTGTTGCTACAGCTGCGATGCCACCGTCTTGGTTGCCTCGCGCGTTTAAGTCTATTTCTAATCTCAACAGCAAGCCCCCCTCCCGAGCTGAGAGGGCTGTGAAGTAAAAATAAAACAAAAAAAAGCCCTGAGTAGTAGGTAGCAGTGGTGTAAGCTGTAAGCTGTAAGCCCTGTCCGCCCGTATGCCGTATGTATGACGGGTCGACTTGCATCAAAACAGGGAGGCTGAGAGCATAGGGCAAAAAGCAACCCCCATCCCCCTCCTGTCTCTGCTGTGCCCTCCGATCATTGCATCGCATCCACTCCCACATATCGCCTAGCTTCACTGAGACTGAGATTGAAAGCGCAGCCTGTGCAAGCACCACCCAGCACCCAGCTCGTCCAGCACTGGATGATTAAGCGAGCGAGCACCAAATAGCGCCGGAGCCAAACCGTCCAGGCAAAGAAAGAAGAGAGCAGCCACCGCCGCATCTGGCACTGGAAACGGACTCGCTCCAAACGTAACTCGAATAGTGCCATGGTGCGCTGGCTTTGGCGCTGGGCCTGGGGGGCAGGGGGTAAGTGTGCCCAGGGTCACTACTCAGACTCGCCAGAGCGCCGTGCTGCGCTGCGCTGTGGTGCCAGGGGTGCGCCCATGTCCCCACGCCTGTGTCAATTTCCTTTGTTGCGCTCGAGTCCCACTGTGCGTCACCGACCAAGTGCGGTCGTGTGGGTACTAGGGGCAGCGCGCTGCTCCAGGTACTTTGAGTCCGTGTACCCTTTCTGACGTATGTACCTCGTACGAGACAAGCGCAGCCCACCTTTCATTCATTGAGCCCGACGTAGTTGTACGCTGTACGCCCCTTGTGCACCTGCCACGCCCCAGCACCCCCCATCACCCCATCCCCTCCCAGCGCACGCCAGCTGCCCACCCCCTCCCCTGTCGGCTCATTGCCCTGCTCGCCCTGGGCTGCTTCACTCTAGATTGCCTTTTCGCTAGAAATGAGCAAACACCAGACGGCGAGAGATTACAAAAGGCAGCGGCCTCCCTCTTCTCCACGACTTTATTCAGACACTTCATCACCATCGATTCGAACCATCTTGACTCTCAGGCTTCACTCTCGCCTTTGCAAACCTCATCTTCATCTATCTGACATCAAAACACTCTTGTCTGTCACACACTACTACTACTACTACTACAACCACTACTACTACTCGACCACTCACACAAACCACTACTACCAACACCACGAACTGAGCCCTAGCCCTCAGTTCCTGTTACTATACAACCAGCTACTCGAAAGCTTTTTCGCAACACCACAATCAACATGCCTGCCCAGCGCCCCTCGCAGCTTCCTCCCTGCCCCGGCCCCCCTCCCAGCCGACCTCTTCCTCCTCTGCCCAAGCGTGGCTAAATAGGTCAACACCATCAAGCACTTCAATGACCTACGATTTGGCTCGCTCTGTTGAGAAAAGTCGGCCTTAGCCTTCTTCGCTTGGCCAGCGCACTTTGTTACACAAATCTAGTTCGCCCGGGTTCGCCTTGTCTACAATGGCGCGCTTGCGCATATGCACATGCGCGACCCGCGCGACCCCATTCTGCTCATCATGCATCTAATCAACACCTCTTGCTTTCTTGAGCTGGCCTTGCATCTTCAACATGCAGCCAATTCGACGCCCAACTCAAACACAACTGTCGAATCAAATCGCTTGCTTTCACCGGTCTTGCACTCGTCTCTGGTAGACTTCGCGCAACCAGCAGACGGCCGCATAACGGGCCTCGACAACAAACACCAACTCCACCGGCATTGGCTGGCCCGACCGGAAAACCAACACTTCACTTCCCGATGGAAACCTCCCCTAGGAGCCTTTTCCGTCTTACTGTACCATAAAAGCTTTAATCCCTTTTGGCTTTCTGTTATTCGATATACACACGTCTTGTTTTTGGAGGGTATCTGAATTTTTTTTGGGATCATGTATTTTTAGAGAAGGCATATTACGGCGTCTTACACACACATACCATTCCCCAGCATCTTCTGTCTATGCACAGTGATGGCGGTGGAACTCACGATGAACACGTCGGGTTGGGAAACTATAGAATTATTGGGTTGGGTATTTGACTCTCAAAGCGCAAAGAGTTTTGGACTGGATGATTACGTCCACTGATCACTCAGTGCTGACACGGATACGGAGAAGATACCAGATTATTTACGCAAACAATGGAATTCATGTCTACATCATCATCACAATCACACTTGCTTTCCCGATTACTCGTGACCATCCTTGTTCCCGATCGTGCCCCGTGATGCTTTACATCCTTGTCTCCCAAGCCCTCAAAATGGCAATCCTGCGCCTAGCCGAGACGCTCCGAGAGCTGATGCTGGACGTCTGCTCACAGCCTCGTGCATCCTTGGTGTTACCATGTGCAGCGTCGATCCAGCAGCTGACACACTCGCAGCCTGAAGCTCACCATGCTCCCCCCCGCTCTTGCTGCACTCGGCTGCCTAGTGTTTACTCCCTTTTCCCCCATGATGCTAGAGTTCGCTTAGATATCGCTGGAGGGTGTAGCTGTCGTCATCATCCCGCGCCCCTGGTGAAGCTTACGCCCGCCCGGGCCGGTGATCACTATGATCCATGAGATCTCTGAGCAGCTGGTTTCGCCCCTAATTATGCCCGGGCTTGACCCGGCCAACTGTGTGGAAAGTTTGGCCAGCCTCAGCGAGCGGCCTGGACAAGCGGCATCTCAGCCGTGATTGGTCGCCAACCGAAACCCCCAGAGTCAAATCAAAGCCGCAGAGACCTCGACCGCGATTGCGGAATGAAACGCCTGCACACCGCCCGCAAGGCGAAGTGTTTATCTTGGCACCTCTGGGGAATCGCTCTGGTTGCCATTTGTGGCGATGCCAAACTCACGCTCGCAAGCACATCAATCCAGCAAAGGCAGCTGATGGACATGGCCCTGGATCCCGTTGCTCCCCTCTCATTTGGCGCTTCTCCCCTCCCCCCCTCTTCCCGCCCTCTGGCACGGGTGCCTGAGACCAGTTCCAAGGCACGAGCATGCCAATCAGGTACAAGTCGAGTAGCGTGTGGTCGCATTACCAAACTTCGCCCACGTTTCTCATACCACTCAGACCCCATCCCAGTCGCTCGGGTTCGTGCTCAGGGGAAAAAGGTTGCCACCGTCTCCCACGAGCCGGGGGCCGTGAGGGAGTGAGGGGTGTGGCAGCTGAGCCAAGGCAAGGAGCTGCCATCATCGCACATCGATAGTGCCATCCGCCCATGCCCACTGTCACTTCGCAAACATCAGCTGGAATCGGCTGGCTTAGCTGCTGCTGCTGCCCCGCCCTGCGCTCGACGCAGCACAACGCCCATCACGTGCATACACGCGCTGTGGCTTTGGAGCCACGGCCGTACTAACTTGGCTGGGCGCGAACTGTAACCGGGACCGAGCTCAGGTCTGAGTTCCGTTAACTTGGGAAGCCTTTTTTTTGTTTTATTTTAGGTCTGCCGAGAGCAAGATGCGGGCTTGGTCCAGATGCCTGCTTAGTTATTATTAGTTTGACCGTTTCGCATGTCTGATGGAACTCTATCCAGAAACTCAGCAGCCACTGCGGAGCACCCAGTTGAGCCAGATCTGGTTATTTTGGGGGGTCTTAACTCAAGCATCGATCGAGATACTGGTCTTGTGCTGAGCTAATCGGACTACGGCTATCTGGCGGTGTCTCCCCCCAAGCCCGTCTTGCGTCCACCCGTCCAGTTGGCGCAGTGTCATTGAATTGTATTCCCGAAGCGATTATTGGATGGGCTTAGACGAAATAGCGGTCTGTCGCCCACATATATCATTATACTTGGGAAGTGCCGCTAAATCGTCCTCTAGTTGTGGATCTACAGCTAATGCGTCTTGTATGACGCGGTAGAGAATATATGAGACATGCTCATCATACATTAGCGCGCACAGCATCTTCAACTCATATCCGTGTTCCGAGCCAGTGGCTCGAATTTAACCTTTGAAGGGCTGGTGCGACGTGGTTTCGCATGCAAACGCAGACTACATGGACCAATGTGGTTGGGTATCCGGAGCCATGCCAACTATCGCACTGCATGCGACTATGTTGCTGGCGCCCTTGGGATTTGTACTAGACGTGCATTGGTTTTTCAAAATTTGGGACCTGTCATTTCGTAGCGCAGCTTTTAGACTGCATTCACATCTCGCTTCATCCGGCACTTGTGAATGCAGAGAAGAAGAGCGTAGGATATGGTCCGGTGTTATGCGGCTAAGCCCTAGCTGCCTCGGGGAAGCTTTCTACTATCAAATCGTTGAATGGCAATATTGTGCTGACAATTCAACAAGCCGCGGCATTCATGAATCGACTTGGTCAACGTCGTTCCTCTTGCCATGAGTTGCTGTTATTTTACTTGATACCGATACGCTGGGCAATCGGGCCGTGGAATAGAGTGCTGCAATGGAATGTAAAAAAAACGGCAACACCTTGATACACGATTCGGCATACAATGAATCGTGTGGTAGGTAAAAATTAAAGACGACTCATTCGCAATCAATCAAATGTGAAGATGGTGCAAGCAACACCACACCCGAGTACCGAGATGCACCAAATACCATTACACTTGGAAATGCAACTGCCGGACGATCACCAAGAGATACAAAGAACAACGGGCCAAACGGATTCGTATCCTATGGAGCGTTCGAGTCTAAAATTTTGGGGGCACTTTGTATAGTTTGTTGTAACTTTTGTGGAGTACTGCTGCTTGCACACTGCTTTAAACGCAACATGGTTTCCTTTCCTTCGGCATTAGTCTCCCTCTTCTCTAAAAATCTCTCTCTCGACGACTTCTCTCACCGACATTCCCTTCACTATTCTCTTGTAAACACCCCCTCCATTGACTTCCTGGGAAGCGGAAACCGAGACTAGCCCGGAGTCACTTCGCAGGCGTGCCGCCCTCGTCTTGTCGAGGCCCCTCCATCACGTGCCACCATGCGCCGTGGCTGCGCGCCAGGGCTAGCATCACTGGGCGCCAATTGTAACAAGGCTGGGGACTTTGCGGCACACTGGGCACTTGGCCAAGACGGAAACAGTTTTCCAGGGTCCCGTTGATATCGCAACATCTCTCGCACATTCACACGCACCAGGGCCCCCCCAGCCGTCTCATCTGCGGCCGCCATCGCCTGATCGCTGGCTGCAAGCTGCAAATCCTGCCGGAGCCATGCTCGAGCTTCACGTCTGGGGTTCTGCCTTTGGGCTCCCGTCCATCGACCCGGAGTGCCTCGCCGGCATCACATACCTCCACAGCTGCCTGCCCGCGGCTGACTGGCGTCTCGTCCCCAGCAACGATCCCTCCGTCAGCCCATCTAGTATGATGACTACTCCACAAGCTTCAACCCCAGACCAAACCTTGTCGGCTGACCACCCCCAGCTTCCCTCCCCGCACTCAACCATGATGGCGTCTGGACAAGCGGCTACTGGCCCATCGTCGACTACTTGGCCGCAAACTTCCCTTGCGCCGAGAGCGACGGCGATTTGACTTCCATCCAGCAAGCTGACCGCGTTGCCTACGGCGGTTTTCTGGCCGCCCGCGCCGCCCCCCTGCTCGATCTGTCGCTCTATGTGTCGGCTGCAAACTGGTCCGCAGCCACCCGCCCTGCCTTTAGCACCTTGTTGCCGTTCCCGCTGACCTGGACCGTTCCGCCGCTCATCCGTGCCGAAGCAGTCAAGCGGGTTGAGCATCTGGGCTTTGCTGATTTGGATACTGACTTTGACCCTAATGGAAGCTTACACTTGTCAGCGGGGAGGGATGCTCTCCCTGAGACGTTCCGCCGCCACATCCCGGCCCGGACGAAGAAGACGGTCACGGAGGAGATGACTCCTGAGCAGACTGCGGCCATCAGGTTGTTTGCCTTGACCGAAGACTGCCTCTCTGTGCTGGATGATGCGTTGAAAAGCTCGAGTGAGCAAAACTCGCTGAGCTTCTTTGACACTCCCAAACCAACATCATTGGATTGCTTGGCCTTTGCATACTTGGCTCTCATGAGAGATGCTCCCGTACCCAGGTCCTTTTTGAAGGATTGGATAGTTGACAAGGCTCCGAGGTTGTCCAAGTTTGTGGATGACATGAAATCGACCTGTCTAGAAAAGCCTGATAGTCTACCTTGGGTAGAACCTGAACGTGCCACAACTCTCCGCCTTTGCGCCCGTACTTTTGATTCCCTCATTCTCAACGCCCCAAGCGTTGGCGACGAGTACGCTTCCGAAAAGAGGCGGCGAGCAGAACATAATATTACGGGTGTTGATAGCAGGACGTTGATAATGGCCATGGGCCTCATGGCCACGGGTGCTGCTGTCGGCTACGGGCTACAGTTCTACAAGGCCTTGCAGCCTTTTGGAGCGAGGTCACAACTGTGGCGAGCAGAGCGAAATGGGTCAAAACTGAGTCAGTTTGGTGAACTCGGCTCCATGCTGGGAAGTGTGCTGGGAGGATACCAGGCTCCAACGGAGTCACCGAGCTTGTTGTCAAACGAAGCTCGGTTTGTTGAAACAGACACAGAAGTTGACTAACTTTAATTCCTCCTCTCAAACTGTAACATCACTGTAAACTGTATCTGCGCAGGAAAATCGCCAAAAAATTTAGACGTGGGATGATGACGCTATTAATGAAATCATTTTACTAAACTGTAATATCTAAGTCTGGTCTTTTACACGTTGTAGTATGCGTGAAGCATTCCTAGAATACACGGATATCTGATATATATCCTGCATGTTCACTTGTGAGAGGGCTCTAAATTTGTCGAATCTCCTTGCCGATCATCTCGGGCCTGTCAATCTCCCACTCGTCTCTCAGCACGGCAAAAGTCAGGTCTGTCACGAGCAGACTCTGGCCCAGGCTCCACACCAGCGTGATGGCATAAAAGAAGTTGGCATTGCCGCTGCCGGCGTAGATCCAGAGGTGGTAAAAGGCCGGCCCGAGGAACGAGGCGTAGAGAAGGGTCCAGCTGGCGACGAAAGAGTAGCGCATGAGGGGGAACAAGTGTCTGAACAGAGGGATCATGGCCAGGAAGAGGCTGGCATCGGCGGTTGACGGATACGGCTTGAAGATGGAAAAGGTGCCGAGAAGGATGGTCAGGACGGCCAGGGGTTGGGGGCGGATGCGGATGCACAGCGCTGGAGGATAGGAGGCGAGGTGAAGCCAGAAAACGCCGAGGAAGAATGCGCGGAACGAGTCGAACATTTCGATAAAAAAGTACCACCAGAGGCCGACGTTGGGCGTCAGGTCCGAAAGGGTGAGCTGGATGCCGTAGGTGCGCGCGAGGAACTCCCACGAGTTGCCGGCGAGCACGAACGACATGCCGAGCAGGACGGCAATGCATCCCGCCGCGACTCCAGCGTTCTTGGCAGCGAATTGGATCGTCGAAGAGATTCGACGCTTCTCAGGCTGCCGGTCGTAGGCGAGGAGAACAAGAGGCGGAAGAAGGAGGACCGGGTACATGGAGAGATAGGATGCAAACGAGATGGCAACCATGGCGTTAAAGGGAGAGCCCTGGATGGCCTTGGCGATTGCCTGGAGAATCGCGCATGTTGTAAACACGCCTGTCGAGCGACCTATACAGGTAGCGATGGTGTATGGGCTGAAGAGGAACCTGCGATGTGTTAGCATGGTGGTCTATCGAGTTCATGTTGGGGAGCGGGGGGGTCTTCTTACGCCGCAGCAACCACAACTCCACACCACTTCTTCGCTCGGCGCGGGGAGGTGTAAAGTCTCGAGCTTCCAGCTTCGCCAGAGTCGGCAATCTTATAGAGGGCATCGGCACTCAGAAGGTCGACAATGATGTACAGGATATGGGTGAAGATGGGCCAGGCCTTGACGTCCGGGAGGAGCGAGAACAGGGGGAGGAGTAGCGGGGCCTGGTGGTAGACGCCGCCATCGTAGGGGGAGACATTGTTGGTGTAGAGGAACAAGCCCTCCTGTACTGCAATTGGAATTCAACGTTAGCTATTGTGGGCTCTACTCAGTTGTCATGGAGCAGGGTTGCGATGGGAATGAGGAGGGGAGGGCACATGTCCGTACATCTCTTGAAGCTGGTGACGGGCGTCGAGATTTCGACGCGGCCGGTGAGAAGGTCGGGTAAACCGGGAAATGCAAGGAAGAGGGCGAGCCGTAGGAGGGCAGCGCCGGCGTAGACGCTGGCTTTGCCTCGCAATGTCATGGTGCTGGACATGGCATGCTCGGGACCGAGTTGAGGTCAGTCGCAATCGCAACGTCGCGACGGGAGACGTGGAGTCTGGAGCTACTCCGTACCTGTGGCCACATTGAGCTCGGCCGGCGAATCGGCGCGCGGCGTTGGACCCCTGCCTGAAATCAGGAACCACTTACCTTGAATGATTGTCAGCCCGACACTTTGCTGCTGCATGGGGCCTTTGCCAAAAGACTACAAGCCTTAGCATTTTTAGTTAAAAAAGAAATACCCAAATAAATAAAAGTTTCTACAGATCGTCTCTTCAATTTTTCTTTGGATTATTTTTGTTCGAGAAATTGTGATTATGTTGATTAGGCCAACTTCTACATTGGCCATAGTAGGGAAGTACCTGTGTTACAATTAAAGCTGCCACTGAAGCATACTCACCGAGGCGCTGTGAGGTGTGCTTAAGTGCCCTGAAAAAGGCACAATGGTGCCCTGTAAGCCCACGGAGCACTCACCATGACCCACTGGACCCCGATGGGAACCCTTCCGCAAGTGGATTAGATTCATGGTCTCCACACCTTTCACCGCCTGGCAATAAAAAATCAAGTTGGAAAAAAAAAAAGTTGATATCGAGCGCCGGCTGGGAAAAAAAGTGCCCCGCCGATTCATTGCGCAAAGAAGACAACAACGAAAAAGCCTTCAACTGCGACAATGGCTCGCGTAAAGAAGAAGGGCCAGGCCGGCGCGGCCAAGAACTACGTTACCAGAAACCAGGCCATCCGCAAACTCCAAATCAGCCTCCCTGACTTCCGCAAGCTATGCATCTGGAAGGGAATCTATCCTCGTGAGCCCCGAAGCAGGAAGAAGGTCTCCAAGTCGTCGACCAGCTCTACTACCTTTTACTTCGCCAAGGACATTCAGTACCTCCTTCACGAGCCCCTGCTGCAAAAGTTCCGCGACCAAAAGGTTCTCGAGAAGAAGATCTCCCGTGCTCTCGGCCGTGGCGATGTTTCTGATGCCGCTCGTCTCGAAGGCAACGCTGCGCGACCCGACAAGACTGGCAAGCCCCGATACACCCTCGACCATGTTATTCGCGAGCGCTACCCGACATTCGTGGACGCCCTGCGTGACCTCGACGACTGTCTGTCAATGCTCTTCCTCTTCGCCAACCTTCCTTCAACATCTATGGTCCCTGCCAAGATGATCGCTCGCTGTGAGCGACTCTGCCTCGAGTTCCAACACTACTTGATTGTGTCGCAGAGCATCACCAAGTCATTCTTGTCTATCAAGGGTATCTACTACCAGGCCAGCATTCAGGGCGAGGATGTTCTTTGGCTGGTACCCTACCGATTCAACCAGAGAGTTGTTGGTGATGTCGACTTCAGAATTATGGGCACCTTTGTTGAGTTTTACATGACCCTCCTGGGCTTCATCAACTTCCGACTATACACCTCAATTGGACTCAAGTACCCCCCCAAGTTCGACCAGGCCAAGGACGAAAACGCCGCCGAGCTTGGAGCCTTCACCCTCGAGGGCAAGACTCTGGTTGGTGTCCAAGAGCAGAAGCAATTGGAGGACACCGAGCACAAGCCCGATCCCAAAACGCAGGCTGCTGTCAACAAGGTCCTCAAGAAGCTCAAGTCGAGCGATGCCGACGAAGAATCAACATCGGGAGCTGATGGCCAGGCGGATGGCGACGACGAAAATGCTGCCATCATTGACAAGTTTGAGCCTGCAGCCCCCGGCGGCGATGTTCTTCTCCAACCCTCCACTGCTGGAAACAGCACCAATGCCCTCTTCTCCGGCCTCACCTTCTACCTCTCCCGTGAAACCCCTCGACAGCCACTCGAGTTTCTCCTCAAGGCCTTTGGCTGCAAGCGCGTTGGCTGGGACGCAGTTCTTGGTGATGGTGCCTTCACCACCAACGAGCTGGACCCTTCCATTACCCACCACATTGTCGATCGTCCTCCCATCCAGGCTGTTGTTGAGGAAGAGGGTGACGGCGAGGACAACCAGACCAGCCAGAAGTTGGCAACCAACATGCGCGTCCCTGGACGAGTATACATCCAGCCTCAATGGGTCTGGGACAGCGTCAACGATGGTGAGCTGAAGCAGGCCTATGCATATGCCCCTGGTACTGCCCTCCCCCCTCACTTGAGCCCCTTCGTGAAGCAGGTCCAGGGTGCCTACGACCCTACGGTTTCTCTAGAGGCGCAGCAGCCCGAGGACGAGGCTCTCGAGGCCCAGAGCGAGGACGAGGACGGAGACCTTGCTGTCAAGGACATTGACGAGACAGTTGAGGGTATGGAGATCGCCGACTCTGAGGAGGATGAGGATGAGGACGAAAAGGATGACGAGTTTGGCGGCTTCTCCGAGGACGAGGAGGAAGACGAAGGGGATGAGGATGAGGCGGAGCAGCGACAACAGGAACTCGAGGCCGAGCTGACTGGCGCGTCAGTGAAATCCAAGGCGACAAACTCCAAGGCCAAGGCCAAGGAGGATGCTCTCAAGGCGCTGAGCAAGAAGGCCCGGGAGGAGGCCGAGGAGCTAGACCGTGCCAAGGGCATGCTGAGCAAGAAGAAGCGCAAGCTGTACGAGCAGATGGTTTACACTAATAACAAGAAGAGCGCTGAGGACCAAAAGCTGCGGGCCAAGAGGAGAAAGTTTGAAAAGGAACAGGCGAAGAAGGGCAAAAACAAGGCGTAAAAGGGTTGTTTTATACCATTCAGATAGATATATTCAATTTACATGCGATGGAACGAGTACTATTCTGTTGTGTCTGGACATTATCCTGCCTAGTAGTTTGTCGATGCATTATGCGATACAACCCTTGGATGATGGTCAGTTCGACATTTTGCTGCATGGGGCCCTTGCGGAAAGGCCGTAGGTCTTAGCCAAGATGAACAAAAAAAACAATACCTAAATAATTATACTTATCTAAACCAATCTTGTTTCTCATCATTGGTTTCGCTAGAATAAATATTGCGCAGCTGCCAATGGAGAAGTCCCTCCGTGGCAATCATTCAAAGGTTGGATTCTAGAGTATAAAATTTTTTGGGTGGTTAGCTCGGATTTTTTCCAAGCGGAACCTAGTGGCGCTTCGTCACTCTTACACCAACAACGAATGATGTGCAAGTCCGACAATAAGTGAAAAATACAAGCCAGCATGCGAAAGTGAAAATAACAAGTTGATTTGCACCAATCTGGCACCAATTATAATCTCTGATCTTGTTGAAAGATGGAGGCAAGCTCAGGAAACTGGGAGCTGGACAGCGATGAGATCGCGTCGATTGCATCAGAGGACCTCCACCAGCACCGGCCCAACCGCTGGACGGGACCCAAGTCTTCATGGCGCACACTTACGGAAGAGGATCGGCTGCTCTGGCAGTCGATGAAGCAGATACAGGACCGGGATCTGGCGGTGCATCTATATAACGCCTTCGCGCTGAAGCGACATGGCCGGAACCCTGCCACCGCCCAAGATCTGTCAATGCAGCTGGTGAGTTTGCGGGCAGATGACAACACTGTTGGGTTTTCAAAGAAGCCCCATGGCTTTTTTGTTTATATCTAAACTATTCAAGTACCCAGAGAAAATGCTAACAATGCCATCAGGAAAACGGTCAACAAGGAGTTTGGGTACCGCCAAAACTCTGGACCGCATGGCCACTCAAGCACAAGCAAGTGCCGAAGTCCCGCCTCGTCAACAGCCAGCATGATGAGGATGAGGGCTTCACGCTTCGGAGGCAGGAACAGGCACTCCCGAGCACCGAATTGGAGGAAGAGCTGTCCGCAACCATATTGCGAACTGCGACACGACGCTTCCGCCGGAGGAAGGCCAAAATGGCACGCTTGTCCATTGAGATGCCTGCTTTAGAAGGGGAGGGAGAAGAGGAGGAGGCGGACATTTCGTCATCCCGGGAGTCGTCTGCAAGCCCTGAATCAAAGGTGGAGGATAAGGAGATGACAGATACAAATAAACCTGCAGCGAAACGAGTACGGCAGCCGGTCAAGACGTACGAGCCAGTTGTATCATCTAATGATGACCTCTCTTACGCCTTACTACGGCCTTCAGTTCGGCACATCCTGGCGCAGATGGATGCCACGCTTTCGGTTCTAAACAACTCGCGAGTGTCTGGATTGACATACCTGTCCGACTCTTCGACCGAGGAGGAGTCGGACAGCCAGGCCGGCGGAAAGCGACCACGAGGTCGGCCCCGAAAGCAGCCAGGAGGCGGGACAGACGGGGACACCACAGACGCAGACCCTGCGATGACAACCCCGCGCAGAAAACGAGGCCGGCCGCGCAAGGTGCACGTCCCGGAGGAAGGAGAAACCCACGACGAGATGGTGCAGCGCGTGGCCCGCCAGTCTCACCGCCGACTGCCTACTACGCCCAAGGACAAGGAGGCCGCATTCGAGGAGTGGCTGCGCAAGGGCGACGAGGCCAGCGAGCGCGAACGCTCCATGTCTCGCGCGCGGGACGCCTCGCAGACGGAAGAAACGGGCGACGAGGGGGCCGGCGGAGGGAGCCAGAAGAAGCTCGCCAGATGGGGCCTCCGCGACTGGAGTGACGTGCTCGGGGCGGCCGCCCTCGCAGGCTTCTCAGGCGACGTTGTCGCGAGGGCCACACGGCGCTGTGCGGATTTGTTCGGCGAGGGCATGGTTCTCAGGAAGCTCAACGAGGCGCCGGCCTCGGCCAGCGGAGGCGGCATGGAGACGGTCGAGTATCGCCCGCAGCCGATCCGCCTCTCGTCGCCGTCCGACGCCGACGACGAGAGCGACGACGAGGCCGACCTCGTCCAGCGCCGCGTGGCCTCCCGCCAGGCCTCGCTCGCCCGGTCCCGGGCCTCGAGCCTCGACCGCGCCAGCCCCGAGTCCTTCCGCGGCCGCCTCTCCCGCACCCAGTCCCCCGGTCCCGGTTCCGGTCCCAAGTCCCCCCGGTCCCGCTCGGGCTCCCGCTCGAGGTCCGCCGGCGGCCTCGTCTTCTGCCCCGTCCCCTCGTGCGACCGCGCCGCCCAGGGCTTCTCCCGCAAGGCGAACCTGCGGCGCCACCTGGAGCTTGTGCACCAGGGCAGGACCGAGGACGTGGACAGCGACGACGAGCTGGTGGGCGCCGTTCACGTCGACGGCTTCCTCCGGCCCATTGTGCCCGCTCGCGGCTGGAGGGGGGAGGATACCATCATGAGAAAGAGGAAGAGGGCTTACGGGCAGAGATCCAAGACGGCAAGTCGAGCAACGAGTTTGGAGGGCGACGAATCCTCCTAGTGGCTGGGTATTTTGAGCACACACACACGCACACACACACACATATATATACATACTACAGATAGACAAAGTTGAGACCAAGTCAATCTACGAATGAGAGAGCCCATCGCTTCTAGCAGGGCATGATAAACGACACTTCAAAGCCACCAATGGATCGCGCATGTGTAGAGTGTAAGAAGATATATTCAGTTGTTTCGTCTCAAAGCCAAAGGGTATCAAAAATGCTAAAGTAACCCTGCAATGTAAAGAAAAGTAACCACAAGCCATCTCTTGAACCAAGTCCGCCCAAACGCCTAGCTAGAGTCATGCATACCCAGTTTCCCATCAATGTTCATTATAAACCAAGACGTTGCATATACATCATGTTTGAACAGCGACCACAGATCTGCTGCCCAAAACAAAACCATCACATTAAAAGGCCTTGTCTAATTCAAGCGAGGGCTTTTCCTCCTTGAAGCGCTCTGGCTAAAATCAGCTAGGGGAAGGTTCTCAGTACCCTCGCTGACGACGCTCGCGGCGACATGCTTCTTGCGCGTAGAACGGGTGCTCCGCTTAAGCAGCGGCATAGTACGCTCAGGCGGCATGGACACGATGCTGGCACGGGGGTCGAACCCAATGCAGCCGGTGGTGAGGTTGCCCGTGACATTGGGGTTGACTTCGCGGAGACTCATGCCCATCAGGGTGGTGCCGCTGCCATGGTCCGGGGCGCTGGCGTTGGAAGCACGAGGCGGTGGGCGGGCAGGGGATGTCATCATCTTGTGCTCGAGGTCGGCAAAGACGATGGTGGTATCCCTGTCGTGCTCGTCCTTGCATGGCGTGGCTGGGTCGTCGACACGAGCGATGATAAGATCGTGATCTTCGGTTCGCGGTAGCTCGGTGGGGAAGTGATATTGCACCTTGGCTGGAGTCTGGCCAGTGGGCTGGTACTCCTGGAGAGTTGTGCCTCCAATGTTGTCGCGCAGGTTGCTCAGGGGCTGGCAGAGCTGCTCCTCGAGAGGCTCCAGCTGGTCGAGCTGCTCGTTGAAGTCCGTATCCATCTCCTCACCCAGGTTCTTGACGCGACCGAATGTCGTCTTGAAGTGAGCCGAAATGTTGCCAAAGGACTCCTCGACAGTGTTGGACAAGGCCTGGACAGACTGGCCGTGGGTCTCGTGGTGGTTGCCGTTCTCAGTCTTGGCACGAGTAACAAAATCGTCGAGAGCCACCATCTGGACGTCGAGATCCTTGACCTGCTCATCCACAACGCGAACCGTCTCGGCGTGCACCGATTTGGCCGTGGTCTGAATGGAAGTGCTGAGCTCGTTGGCAGAGTTCCAGTCATCCTTGAGCTTCGTCTTGAGCTGATCGCGAGACTTCTTAACGCCATCCATGAGATCATCTTCCTTCTGGTCCCAAGATTCCATGCCCTGATTGTACCGAGACATGGCCTCCTCGAGAGAGGCATTAGACTCGGCGAGACTCTTCTGAACCTGCGACGCCCTTTCGACGATGCGCGCCTCTTGGGTCTCGGCTTGTGTGTTGATCAAGCCAGCAATCTGTGAGGCAAGATTTTGCCTATCCTCAGCTGCCTGTCGGCGCTCTTCTTGCAGAGCTTCCTGGATGCGGGTAGAAATGCTGGCATTCTGGAGCACAATGGTATTCGTGGCAGCGTGGAGCTGGCGCTTCAGAGTGTCGCACTCAGCACGTTGATCGGCAATATGCTTGACCAGATCCTCGAATTGAGTTTTGCAGTCTTTACCAAGGGTGCTGTAAGAGTTGTGGAGCTGCTTTCTGTTAGTCTTGAACCAGAAGTAACTGCAAAGGGTATAAAACCACCTACCTGAGTGTGGAATGTCGTCATCTCGTTCAGCATGTCAGCGGCTATCCTCTCCGCAGAGTGAGAGATGGCTTGCAGACTGTCGCCCATTCGTTCCTTGACAGTATCACGAACATCCTTGATTTCTTCCAAAACCTTGTCCATATCATCCTTGGACTGCTGCTTCCCGCTGAGAAGCTGCTGCTTAGACTCGTTGAAAGTCCCCAGGTGCTCGTCTAGGAATGTCTGCGTTGTAGATAGCTTTCCCAGCTCCTCGTCAACAAACTCAGCCATTCGTCGGGATACGGTGGCGATGTGGTCAAGCTGCTCCTCCTGGAATTCCTGGATCCGGCGTTCCACCATGCTCGTAACATCGGCGACTTGGTCCTGGGACGTGCCCCAAGCTGCCCGGTTGATGGATTGCAGGTCCGACTTACGTCTATTCTTCGCATGAAGACCGTCAACGTCGCGGACAGTCTTGTGGAGCTTGTTGATGAGCTCGCCGCCAATCTTCGTCAGCCTGGTCTCTGTCTTCTGGTGCGCCTTTCTCAGCTGAGTCTCCTCGGCCAAAGTCTTCCTCGTAGCCGACAGGACAATTTCAGTCTGGTCCAGAACCTCCTTGGTCTCGTCGAGATCGACCTTGGTGCCCTCGTGGTCCTTCTTGAGGCCCATGAATGAAGATGTGAGGTGATGAAGCTCCTTGACCTTGTTTCTTAGGTTGTTCTCCAGCGTGTCAATTTTAGCAGCCTGCTCCTCGGCGACAATACGGCGGGATTCGCTCTGAGCTGTCATCTCCTCATACACTTCGTTGGACAGGTAAACTCCGTTGCGCTGTCGCGTTGAAATCAACTCGCTCTTCAACTTCTCAATCTCATTGGTAAACTCGCGGAGCAGCGTTCTCTTTTCGATCATTGGGTTCATTTGAGGCTTGTTCTTGATATTCTTGGCTCGGAAGGCGTAGTCTAGAGTGGAAATGGTCTCTTCCATGTTGCTCTTGGCGGGAGAAATGGTGGCGATAATGCATGTTTTGGTCCTACCTCCAAGAGAGTCCTGAAGCAGGCGAGTCAATTTCGATTCTCGGTAAGGAATGTGTGCACTTTTGTCGACCAGGGCGTTGATGACTCGGCCAAGCGTCAGCAAGGACTTGTTGATGAGACCAGCTTCGGCAGCTCGCTTGTTCTCGGCTCCAGATCGCTGGATATTCTCACTGCCAGCCAAATCGACGAGGTTCAGCTTTCCAGCGCTCACGAGGGCCTCCACACCATCCTCATTAGGCTTCTTAACGTATGCTGTGATGGTGAAGACTGTGTGGGAACGTGAACTGAGATCGTTGCACTTGGTGGCCGCAACCTGACGCTTCAAGCTGCCATCCTGAAGCACCTTGATACCTTCCGCGGCGTCCTTGATGTGCTTCTCCTCCATACCCTGCACGACGGTGCTCGAGTGGCCGCGCCGGGATGTGTCGTCGTAAATCTTTAGTTTCACGCTCTCGTCCATTGCCAGCAAGTCCTTGAGTTCTTCGTTGTAAAGCTCGATAAAGGAGCACTTGATTGTGCTCTCGGCCTCATCAATCTCGAGCTTCTTGAACAGCTGGTGAAGCACACGGGGAATGATACCAGCGTCGTCGGACAGCATACCCAGTGTGTCGGTCATATCGCCAGACATGGTGTATGTCTTTCCTGTGCCTGTCTGTCCATAGGCGAAAATTGTGCAGTTGTATCCAGCAAGCATCTGTTCATCAAGCATGTTAGTAAAAGCGCAGCAGAGAAAGGCGCGCAAAAATGTGAGGCTCACCTCGTCGAGGATTGGCTTGACAGTGTCATCAAAGATCATGTTCTGGTCGGCAGCCGGGGAGAAGACGCGATCAAAGTTGTATGATCGGTTGCTCACTGCATTAGGGCCCATCGACAGCTCGACGACCTTGCCTTGTGCGGCGTCGCAGTTGACGACAACATTGCTGCTCTCACGAATCTCGCGCTCGTTGCGGCCGCGACACCGCACGACGACATTGATGTTGGTCTCTTCGGCATTGGGGTCCAAGTCAAATTCGCGCTCCTTGCGCTTCGTGCCGGTGGTGGCTGTGGAGGCGATGGACTCGGAGGGGGAGACGGCGCCGGCGCGATCGATGCGCGACGCGATGGAGGAGGCATATCGGGTCGAGGTCCTCGTGCCCTGTCGAACTCCGGGGCGGGTTCCAGCAACGGTGCGAAGGCCAGAGCCCATCGCTATCCGGCTGCCCTCTCGCTCGGAGCGAGTCTGTCGTTGGAAAGCCACGGTGGGCAGCTGTGGGAGGTGTCGGCCTGGGTAGGCGGGGGTGAAGTGAGGCGGTGTTTACGTCTGGATCCGCGAGACGAAATCGGCAGCTGGCTGTCAGTAAGATGGGAAAAATGCAAATCCAAGGCCTCGGTATTGAAGATAAAAAGGTTTCGGACCACAATCCTAGCGGTGTGGAGGGGTTGCCTGCAGGCGGTTGTGTTGCAGCAGGGCTGTTGGGTGTAAATACATGGTCGAATGCGTTAGTATGCCGCGGGTGGGCCGTGTGTTTCGTCCATGTCAACATAAAATTGGCGCTAATTCACCCCGGCAACGTACTGCCATGCAATCGCAGCCACTCGTTTGTCTCGCGTCTGCGGGAAGGCGTGGATGAAATTGCCGTATTTGGACTGGGTCTCGTGTCTCGCCCATGGTCTGTGTTTAATGCGTCTTTCGCGCCGTCTTGCTGTCAGGATATCCTGTCGATCTAGCTCGTCGACCCGTATCTCAACCCGCCCATAGCGGCGAGCTGGGACGGACCCTTTGCCAGATCAATTAGCAAAGTCACATCTTGATAAAGTGTGATTGATCCACCGGCTTTCTCGTCAAAAATATCATATTAATGACACAGGCGTTTGAAAACATAATGTGCACTTTATTCAAGCCTAACAACCTCAAGATAGCGCCATGTCATGTTACTCCCCAACCCTTTCGGATCGCAACGAGGCACGTCAGCTTGAAGCAAAAGTTGACAAGTCGCTATAGATCTTTTGTTCTTGTCCAAATCACATATATCCATTCCAGACAAGCTCAATCCAATGGCAAGCATGTCAGGAAAGCTCCCAAGTTGACATTTCTAGCAATTCCAAGTGAATCTACTGGTAGTACAATTCCCAAATTCCGGCTCGTGGTATCATGCAGTCTTATCGTGAACCCTCTTGTTTACTCCGTGTCCATCTTATCACCGGCATTCTCTTCTGACTTTGCCTCCTCTGCTGAAGGTGAAGGTGCCGCTTCCTTCTCCTCGCTCTTTTCTGCGGCCTCTGGCTTGGCATCGTCGCCGTTCTCATCCTCCTCCTTAGCCTTCTTTGGCGTCTCGCCCTCTAGATCTTGATCTGCCTCACGCTTCGTCCCCACGCTCTCCGCGCCAGGGCTCTTGGCCTCGCTACTCTCATCAGCAGACCCTTCGGCCTTCGTCTCGCCCTCGTCATCCTCGTGCTTTCGTCCCACGGCGGCCTCGACGTCAATGTCCTGCATCTCGAGACCACTTTCGCCGTTGAAATTTGCTGAGGCAGCCTGGGGGCCTGTGTCGCTGACGCCAATCTCTTCCGGCCCTCTTGCGTGAGGCACCTCTTCCTCCTCGTCCCGCGGTGCTCCTCCTTCTTCCCCTTCTGCCATGTGAGCACGCTCTTCCTCGGTGAGAACGTCCTGGGCTCGTGAAAGTTGGCTCACTGGGACAACTCCTGCTCGCTGCTCCTGTCGAAGAAGCTCACCTTGCGTCACGCCCCTGGTATGGCCAGTTGACGGGACACCGTTGACGCTAACAGAAACCGTTTCGATGCTGCCCATGCCGTTGGGGCCGTCGATAGTCTCCGTACTCTCGCTATGAATCTGCGCGCCAGGCGTGTCGCTGCTGCTCTCCGGACTCCTTCTTGTTAACCAGGGGATGGGCGTCAAGAGAGCGCCACCCAGGGCTTCGTCCGTGCCTAGAGCTGCCGTTGTAGGGTTGCTCCAGGCGACAGATGCAGCAGGATCATTTGCATCTTCTCCGTTGAGGTGCATCGAGGACATGTCTGGGATGGCTGGGGGCAGAGGGTACGTGTTAGTTCCAGAAGTCACCTGCACAACTCTGTCAACGGCATGCAGATAGGCTGCCAGTGCCTTGTAGTGCGCACGAGGCTGGAGAACCAGCTCGGCAAGTCGCTGGATGGTGTGCGGCGGGTATGAGTTGAACCGCTCGAGGTGGGTGATGATGCCCGTCAACATGTCAGCAATCTGCTTGGGGAGAGCGCCAGTCTCGGCGGCCTCCACGGGCGCATTTGACTCGGCGGGCGCATTCTCTTTGCTGGCTTCCTGGGACGACTGGCCGAGAGGCGACTCGGGAAGGGGAGAGACTCGGGATTCGGAGGTTGTCTGGGGAGCGGCGGCTGGCGGCGGAGGAAGCTTGGGGATAGGAAACTCGTTGTGCGCAATCTGCTCGCGGGGGGGGGAAACAATGGTTAGAAGGCGCGTCATTTTGCGGGCGGGCGTTGTACAAGGGAGACTTGCCTGGTCGAGTCGCGCGATCATATCGGTGCGCAAGTCGGGCCAGTCGTTTCTGCCATGAACATGTCAGAGAGGATGGCGCAAGAGATTTGGACGCGAAGGCAAGAAACAACTCACTCTTCGACCAGGGCGCCCAACGCGACCCGTCCGAGAAGGCCATTGTCGCTGTCAACCTCCATCATGATTGTGTGTGGGCGGAATGGAGTTTGGGGCAGAGCATGTCTTGCGCGGCTGTAAGAGAGCGCGACGGGGCCCAAGGCTGAAGCTTGGTGGATGTGGATGGTGGGGTTGCAGCTAAGCGGGAGGGCAAACGGGCGCGCTAGGGGGTTGGTCGCCTGAACATCTGCCCGTCTGGGGGGGCACACCAAAGAGTAGGGAAGCGTTGGAAGTAGGGTGGCTAGCGGTGCGTTGTACACAAATATGTTATACTTTGTTTTTTTTTCTCTTCTTTTCTTTTCTTTTTCATGGAGTAATTTTTTCTATCTTCTTTTTAATTTACGGGATACCCCAAAAGTTCTCTGCATGCATTTTCCCGCAAATCAAATGCCAGATTCTCCAACCCAAGGCCCTCCTCTGGCCTCACCGATGCTGCTGTGCAACCATCTGCCCCGTTATGTGCATTAGGGTGGTGAACCAGCTGCAGGGTGCGCACCACGGAGTACTCTGGAGATAAGTCTGGGGGACAGACCAAGTTGTCAAGATACTTTTCGTCTTGAAGTAAACAATATGTGTTCCTTAGGTTCTTTTTACACTCCTCCGCTGCTATTTATGGCCTGTTTCTCAATACGCAATACACGGAGATGCACCAGAATAGAAGGTTCCATCCCATCCCATCACCCGCACCCGGTTCGTCAACTGCCGCCGTCCCGCTGCCCGGCCCCACGCCCCAGCTCCACGCCGCATCCTTGCCTCTATCCCATCGGCCTCCCGCGCCAGACCTATCGTCGACCCTGGTTTGCGCCTCATCTCTGGTCGCAGTCCCCATCCGAGCCTGATTTGGCCAGACGGCCTCGCTGAGAAATGCATGCCATCCGCAAAATGCAAATGCCAACCTCGTTCCGTGCAGCTCTGCTGCCGGCCGCCCACCAGTCACCCCTCCCCTTCATTTTGGCCCCTCCTCTCTGGCCTCTCGGGCCTCTCTGTTCTCCCATCTCTCATCTCTCTCCCCTTCTGCATGCTGCCCGCCCTTTATTCTGCTGTGAAAAACAACGAATACATAAATAAACCCCTGTCCCGTTCATGTGGCCCCCGTTGTACATGCTGGCCCAAAGCATTCATGTGAAGCCATCTTCTACCTACTTCCCTCTCTTTCTCTTTCCCTCCCCATCCAATGTGGACCCAACCCCGTATCCCTGAGGTCTAATCATCTCTCTATTGGACTCTTTCTCCATTTCCAATGGCCTCGCTGCCTCCAACACCCATCGCGACCCCTCGTTTTGCTTCTGTTCTCCAGGCGGAGGCAAGCGACGGCAGCAATGACACACAGGTCCTCTCCTTGTCGAGAGGGGATCTTGATCCATCCTTTTGGGAACCTTGCGCCTGGGAGCACGCTGAATACTACGATTATCCCCATCCTCGCACTTGCACAATCGTCCAGGCTCTACAAAGTGCCTGCATGCAAGGCGACTATGGCCCGGCTGAAGAGTTTTCCACCATAGAAGCCCCCCCTTTGATGGTATAGTCTTGAGACTTCTGCCCGTGTCGACTTACACGCACATCATTAACACATATCAGTCATTCAATGTTGTCTCTGCTCTTCTCTATCTACCACGAGGGGATACTATTCAATTCACTCTTCCCCAACAGTCCGGCGTGGCTCGCGATCCCACCAGCTACTTTTCTCCCCACATCCGCAAGAATTACTTCCACTTGAACCAGTCTGACCGCTGTGTCCTATCCATATCTACTTATTATGGTCCGCTCCTCCAGATTACTCTCCCCCCTCGGGTTTGCTATACGATTCAAATCCCCGTCTCCCTAAAAGCACCTGAACCATATTATCCGATTTTAGGCTGGACCAGGCCGGCTACACCTTCTCGCCATCTTTGGCCGCAAGCCTCGGCAAATGCCACATCCATGATACCCGTCAACTCATTATTGAACCCGGCAGGAACCGGAAAAGGGCCCAAATGCCGAATAGTAGACATAATGCAAACACAGGCAAAGGACATGGCCTACTTTGCCGACCTCGGAGATGTCATATCCAGGGCCTCCCAAGAGCAAACTGACGTCCAGGGAACCACAAGTCCAAACCGCCCTCCCTCGCCGAAAGGCACGTGCTGTCTTCCGAATACCATTGTCTCTGAAGGAAATTGGACCGTCCGGTTTATGAACTGCCATTGCCCAGTGAGACTTCACATTGTGGCCATGGGCCAGGAGATGAGGGAAGGTTGGGATGTCCCGATGGCACTGATTGCCAAAACGCTCCTTGCTCACATGGGGTCGGGGAAAATATAATGAATCTTCGTGAGATAATTAAAGTATGTACACCTCGGTAGGAAAATGTATCAACAGAGAGGGGCTTTGGCCCCAGAAAAGAGAACAATTAATCAAGCCAAATAGCAAATTCAAGTTCCGCACTCCCACCCTCCCATTCACACTCACACTCAGCGAGCCCTTTGACGCTTAAACCTGATAGGGGTTGTACAGCCACTTGGACGGATCAAAGCTGACCTCGAACCTCACGCCGTCATACGTTCCGATAGCGCAGCTCAAATCGTGGAGGCCCTCGAGCCCCGTCACGGGGAGATCCTGCTCGGCATCCGTCTCCTCGTGCAGAGCCCAGCCGCCCGTCAGGGTGCCGTTGTGGGTGAAGAAGATGTCGACCTGGGGCTTGGACTGGCCGACGTGGCGGAGCGTCATGCCGATGCCGTACGTGTGGCCGCGGCGGAACTCGCCGGTGAAGTCCTTGCCGCCCCATCGGTCGTTGATGTACTTGTGCCCGTCGTCGCCGTGGACAGCCAGGCTGCCGCGGTGCCAGCCGGGCATGCGGAAGGACGGATAGGGCAAGGCCGTGAAGCCGAGGCCCACGAAGGCGGTAGGGCTGTCGGAGCGCAGCTGGACCTCGTAGTAGATGGTCTTGGGCTGGCCCGTCCGGATGGGGTCGTGCTCCGTCACCGAGTAGAGCGGCGGGTAGCCGATGATGCAGCGGTCGGGCGAGTTCTTGGCCGTGTAGCCATCCCACCGGCCAGGGCCGAGCCAGCTCAGGTTCCCGTTGAAGCCGACGGGCTGCATGAGGCGGATGTTGCCCGTCTGCAGCGCATTCTTGGCGATGGGGTCCAGCACCAGGGGCGGCGTCAGAGGATACTGCGCACACCATTCCTCGCCAGCCTCTGCCTCTTCCTCGGTGGCGTTGCTGGTCGGAGACCTGTCAAAGCCGCTGAAAATGGCCGGTGGCGGTGGGAACAAGGACGTGTCAGGGACAACCGATTCCCAGTCGTGGTTTCCGGGAGGAGGCCCCGGGGGAGGAGCATACTGGCCCGGTGGTGGACCCGGAGGAGGAGCATATTGACCCGGCGGAGGGCCTGGCGGGGGAGCATATTGCTGCTGAGATGACTGTCCCGGAGGCGGTCCTGGAGGCGGCGCGTACTGTGCCTGTGTCTTTTCCGGAGGAGGGCCGGCCGGAGGCGCGTAGCTGGGCTCCCCCGAAGGCTGGCTTGAGCTGTACTGTGGCGGCATGTAGCTGCTCTTCTTGTCCGACGACGGGGGTCTCTGTGCTGGCCGTGAGGCAGGCTCGTTGCCTTGGTCGGCTTTACTACCGAAGCACATGTCAAGAAGGCTGTGATCCGCGATGGCCGGGTGGTTGCTTTTGATGTTGCGAAAAAAAAAATTCCCCGCTTGAGGACGCAAGCTGTGGTGAGACGGTGTTGAGATTTGTTCAATGCCAAGGACGCGTGAGATGGGTGTTGGCGAGTCGATGACGCTTGCGGTGGGAGTCTATGCTACGGTCGCCACAGTTGTGTGATTGACTGTTTACTCTGAAATGTCGACAAACAAAGAAGGACAGGCAGGCATCCAACCTGTCTGAATAAATAGACCCGTCAGTTGTGGCTGTGTGCCTTTATTTGTTGTCAGTATACTTGCGCAAGGCGCATTCACTTGGTATTTAAACATCCCTGGGCTCTAGGCAGCGTCAAGAATACCTAAACTCAAACCGACCTAGATCGCTACGTTGGGCAGATGAGCTGCGGGGACCTGCTTGCAGTCCCTGTCTAGTACACGCAGGGAAGATAAAAATGCACAACCATGACCAACATTGTTCTTCCCTTGATTTTTTTTTAACATTAGAAAGCATCACTACCGACACGGTATAGCTGGTGTTTAGGATGCTGCTGAAGTTCTTATCGTTTATTTTGTGAAATTGGTAGCACCCCTTGTCTAACTTGGAAGAAGGCGCAATTAAATATTGCCTGAGGCCATCTCTGACTATTTCATGCGATATGCGCTCTACATCTGTGAATAATACAATGTCCAACAGGGTTTTTGTTTGTCTGGTTGACTGTAACTTTCGATTTGGGAGGTTTTGGTTTCATGACACCAAACTAAAATAAACCTTGCGATATTATGATTCTACGTTCAAAGCCAATTGGCGTACCTAAGGATTTATTTCTATACCCACCTGGATGTTCCTCTCTCAATTGAATTGCATTACCAAACTACAAATTCACACGCAGCCTCAAGCGGTTCTAAGAGATACGAAGATAAAAATCGGAAAGTGGGGAGAAAGAGACCCTGCAGTGACGATTCAAGTCACTGTGGTCAGTTGAATTGTTGACGCTAGCTATAACTATGGCCAATGATTGCACACAGCAACATTTTCCTCAACAAATGGACCCCAAACGAATATCTAGCCATTAGATGCCCTCACCAGCCATCACTGGCTTGTCCACGCATCAGCCATCAACCGTCAGGCATGTGTTGTGACGTCTGGTTTTAAGCACCCCATGAGCTGGCCTCGTTTTCATCAGGGTAGTAAAAAGCCACCACGCTGATAATGAGGTATACAGCACACAGTAGTGCACCCTCCAGATAGTTACTTCTGCCGTCCAAAACCAAGAAGTTGACAATGAAGGCCGAAACGAACAGGCAAACCGTTTCGAAAAGAGTGAAGTACAGAGTCATGTCACGATCCATGATCCATCCCAAAATCACCACTAGGGGCGTAATGAAGATGGCAATTTGGATAGAACTGCCGACTGCAACACCAATGGCCAAGTCCATCTTGTTCTTCATCGCGACAGTAATGGCCGTCACATGTTCGGCGGCATTACCAACGATTGGCAGGATAATCAACCCGATAAAAATTTCTCCAACAGACGAGGTGCTGACGACTTCTTGAATCGAGTCGACCAGGAACTCCGCACACAATGCGACAAGACCTGTCGATACAAGGAGGAGAATGATCGAACCAGCTTTGGAAAGATGTTCCTCCTCGTTGCCTTCAGTCTTCTGTTTGGGCTCAACACCGGTATTCAGCATTGCCAATGGAATCTGAGCTGGGAAGAAGCCACCAGGAGGGCGGATCGGGGTTTGGTTGAGGCGATCTGGGAGTGAGTTTGTACGACGGATACCATAACGAACACGAGGAACAGGCCCAGAAGGAACAGGAGCCAAGCCTGCTGCTGGCTTTTGGACAAAGACAGAGGGTGCAAGGTTTTTGACTGAGACGCCTCGCAAGATGGGGAACGGGAGTCGGGCACCGCCTGCCTGACCAGCCGACATTTCTCCTTGGACATTCTCATCATTCTGAACTGCGAAATCGACACGTTTGGGTTCGCCATCGCCGCCGGCTGTAGTGCTGTTGGTGAAAATTCCATTTGGCTGTGCTTGAATACCGTATTCGTTATCCTCGTCGTCTTCAGCAAGAGCATTTTTCTTGCTCTTGCGGTACTTGCGTCGGTGGTGGCGGCGCTTCTTTCGATATCTGCGAGACTCGTAATCTTCGACGGCTTCCTCGCTACCCTCGACAGAGGGCCTTCGGAACACTTTGGGCCGAGAAGACGACGCGACTGAGACTGCTTCACTGTTATTGTTGGTGTTGTTAAAAGAGGCGGCGCGAGCAGCCTTGATCTCGCTGCTGTCTGTCGAGGCGAAGCTAGACTTGCGTCTTCGGCTACGGAGGACCTTCTTCATCTTCTTGCGCATGGTATCTCGAGAGTGGTCGGAGTCATCCGAATCAGAGCTGGATGATGAGCTTGAGTCGGAGCTGGACGAGTCCAGCCAGGCGGCTGCAGGACCGGGAGTCGACTCGGCATCAACAATATGCTGAGGCGTCGATTCGTACATGTAGGCGTGAGACTTGAGCTGAAACAAAAGGTAGATAATGTACACGAGAAGTAGAATCTGATGTTGTTAGCATATCGGAAAGCGAATAGCTACGCTTGCACTTACCACACTAGTTCCGCGACTAATCTTAAGCGACTCTCGATCAGCGCGAGCGGTATCACTAAACGAGGCATGAAAGGCCGTCTGTATCTTGTTAGTGGCTGGTAAGGAATCGGTTCAAAATAAACATACTGGGAGTACCAGACTGGTGACAGCCAAACTGAGCAGACAGGCACTCATCTGAGTGACAGTGCTGTTATAGATCTACTCGGCGGTCAGTAAGGAGTATGAGATCGTCGACCAAGAATATATTTACCTGTTCACGATAACGAAGGCCACCCAAGAAGAAACCCATGCCAAGAATCAAGAGCAGGTTCGCCAAAATGGAACCCAGCAAAGAAGCCTGGACAATTCGAATTTCATTCTATTTGAGAGTCAGTACGATTTCTCTGCTTATGTGCCGGGTTACGACATACCTTGACAAGAGCAATGCTGTAGTAAGTTAATAAAAACTCAGGTTAGCAACGGGAAACGACAAGCAAAAAGAAAATCAAGACTCGATTGATTTGATAATGCCCTGATAGGCTTCTCGCTCTCTCTCGCCCATAAGGCAACTGCGAGGTTTACATACATACTGAGTTATAGTTAGTATTTTGAATGACGAAACCACAAATAGCTTGGGAGAGTGACGTACAAAATGATTAGCTCGACCGCGTTTCCAAACGTGACATTCAAAAGTGCACCGAGAGCGTCACCCATGTTACTGGCGACGCACTCGGTAGCAAAGGCCAGCAGACCGGCCAGAGGTATGATGGCGATTGCATTCATGCCGAAAATGATGCCACCGTGGATGCCATCGACTTGGGAGACGGCGATACCGACGGGGACAAACACAAGCAGGACATTGAGCCAGCTGTGGGTAATGGCCAACCAAGCGTTGCGGCGGATCTCATCAATGAGGCCTCTCTTCTTGTTTGGTTCGGGGGAATTGGTTGTGCTGTGCTGCTCTGCGCCGGGGCCTGGCTCTACGACAGACCCCTGCCCCTCAACCTTCGAAGGTATAGGGGACGAGAGGTGCCCAGAAGGGGGCGTCCTGGCAAAGCTCGAGGCATTGGAGATGGTTGGCTTCTCGTTAAGGGCGTCGTTGTTGTGGGCAGCGATGCCATTGTGCTGAGCCTGAGCTTGGTAGGTGGTTTGGTTTGGGCTGGGCAGTGAATTCGTCGAGTTATTCAAGGCCGCATTGGATGAAGGAGGCAAGAATCCGGGCGCTTTGGGTATTGCACCAGAACGACTGCCATCTATATTGGGGGACTCAGAGGAGGCTTCCTTCATCGAACAGGCTTTGCAGGGACACGAGATTGGGACGGAGATGCAGAGGTTGTGGTGTGCGTGCGGAGTGTGCTGTGTTTGTTTGTGTGGCACCTATGTAAGTGTAGAAGGGAGAAATGTGGAATGTTCCAAGAACGGCCAACGCTTTGGCTTTATGCACAGATTGCGGGAAAGGGAGAGGGAAGCTCCAAGGAAGGGCGTGGCGATTTATACTTGCAGCCACAGGCCTAGTCCAGCAGGTTGTCGTGCTCGGGGGAGGCCAATGTACTACGGAACGGGTGCTGCCAGAACGAGGCCCACGCCCGGACAGCGATTATCAGTGGAGCCAAACAGCGTAATGTGGCTGGAACGCCCCCAGTTAACCCCGGAAGAGGCCCTATCAGAACACACGCGCGAGCCTTATTGGTCCCAGCCACGGTCAGCTACGCCGTAGGGCGGTGTCCGACCCATGCTCACCCATGCATCTACGAATCCACGATGAGCCCATGCAGTCAGTGCTGCCGTCGATGATGTCGATGGTGACGACAGCCGAACCCGGGCATGCTTACGGTGCAATAAGCCGGTCCGGGCCCGTACGTCGCCGTCATCTGCGCCGATGCAATCTCCGCCCAAAAGAGCGAATGCCCTGTTTGAGCCGTTCGCAATTCACAGACAACAGAAGTGAGGCTACTCTGGCCCCTGGCTGGCTGTGGAGGTCGCTTGGGGTACTCTATCTAGAGGCTCCTTGCAAGCTGGGTGGGGATTGGCCCCTCACCTTGACTGATTATTATCCACGGAGATCTGGGCCCTTCCATGTTTACCTGTGCAAGTGCCGCGTGACACCGGCTCTCAAACCACCCGTCTGTTTATCTGGGCAAGCTCTTCGTTTGAGTCACCAGCATGCATTGTGTGACTGGGCAAGCCGAGATAGTGGCGCTATGGGGCAAGCGTACTCATACGTCGCTGACGAAACGAAAATCCCCAGCCAAACTGTTTGGCGCTGACGGATGACAGCGGTGGGAAGCAGTGACTCAACGTGTAGTGCTGGGCGGTGTTACCGTTGCTTCGCCCGAGCATGTCCCCCCGGACTTTTGTTTGAGGGAGACTAGCCCTTGCGCTACAGTGGCCAGTGACACACGCACGTGCTCCCACTTCAGGGCCAGCGCGCAATCAAACAAGCTTGTTCCTGCACTCGCTTACCGTTTCAGCTTAATGTCGAAGACGGCCTTGTACGCGGTCGTGTACGCGCTCCGTTATCGACATCTCTCCTCGTTGCAGAGGCATACTGTGTCGATAAGGTGGAAAACAAGTTTTCGCATCAGTGCCAGTCGAATTACACTGCAGCGCTATGCCCAGCTCTCGCAGCCATGACGTAACTGGACCCCTAGCCTTTGAGATCCGATTCCATGACGACGGGATGCAGTGCCACATCCACCCATCACCACGTTCTCGTTGGTTCCCTCCGTCGACCTTGGTGGCGGGCCTCGTGGGGAATTGCCAGATTCGTCCAACCCAATGGCCGATAGGTCGGTAGTGATACGTAGCATTCAACATCTTTTAGCTGCCCAAAGCCAAGCTGTGGGTTCACAAGCGTGCATGTCTTCTCGGTCTCGGGTCCCCCTGCGTTAGTCGGCTGTGGCCCATAACCTGCGCCCCGTTCGGCTCCGAGGTCAAAATGTCCGTCGCCGATCGCCTCTTCCAAGACAAACAAGCCTTGCCAAGGAAATAGCCGTAAAGTCAGCTCTACACGTACGTGGTCCACACCATTCATTGCCTTATGAGAAGAATCTCCATCGTCTCTGCACATGTGCTTTTATGAACGTGATTGATGAGTATAATACCAGTTGCCAGTAAGTACAACGTTTCGCCATTCATAATATATCTAAACTTCTTATGATACGCAGGCCTATGGCGATTGTTCATCCATTTACCTTTAGCCACTAGAGATTCTCCCATAAATGCAAACACACTTCTTTCGAATCGGTTCATCCCAGCCGCTCACATCAACAGGATACGCTCCATCGCTAATGCCACCAAGTCAAACCTCAACATGCGTTTGTATAGGACAGAAGAAAACGAGAAACCCCCCCTCGACATCGGTAAATCAACAAAGTCATATAGCGCCATGACTTGTTCCCAGTCGCTGCTCATAAACAAATTCCACAGTTTCCGTATCGACTAAGTTATGTAAGAGAGAGAGAGTAAATGCCTTCCGGGACCACCACCAAAAAATCCAATCTTTATCCCCCTTGCGCCGTGACGTGCATTGCAAACCATAACCGACTGGCCAACTCTTTTCGCTAGATATGCCTTCGGTGTCGTCCTTCATTACTGATCGCTGGTTGTGGTCTCGCATGACCCCGGAAGAAGGGGAAAACAATATTATCGCATCCAAATTGAAAGAGAAAAAAGAAAAGCGAATTTAGAAAACGTTCAGAATATCAAGATCCTCGACTGCGTTGGAACGCCGCAAACTCCGGGTGCCTCCTCATGATTCATCACCGATCCTCGCCGCCTCGGGCTTTTCCTCTTCTCCTGAAAAAGTCCATGACCCGTTTAGCGGCCCCGCTGCTTCCTTCGTGGCCGCGGAACTCATCCTGATCGTACGCATCCGTAAAGCGCTTGTTCTTCTGCAGTACCCCTCGGTTGCTCCGACTGGATCCAACGCGGCGGCCATCGAAGCCTTCCGAGCCCGAGAAATCTCCATGGTACAACCTGGGCTGCGGCTCGGTGGGAGGTCGACGCATGTCTACTGACGAATCGGATCCCGTGTTCAGGTGGGAGCTTTGCATATATGTCGGGATAGCATTCGGGCGACGGTTCTCCATTTGTACAGATCCATATCGCTGATGCGAGACGGGGCTAGAGGTGGCTCTTTCATGCTGGTTTTGGTCAGACACTGCATCAAAGTAAGGCTCGCTGTGACGAGGCTCCTCATGGGCGCTGTAGCCTGCCGCCAGGCCGGTTTGCGGGTTCTGGATGGGAAGATCTGCCTGAGAGTCCGCCTCGGAAGGGGGTGCACTACCTTGGTCCCTGCTCAGGCCGATGGCCTTGGCGAGAGAAAATCGACGGCCCTTGGTTTCCCCAGAGCCCTGAGAGCGAGGGATACTGCCACTTCGCTTCTTTCCGAGTCCGAGAGAGAACGATCGACGAGATACTCGCGAATCAACCGAGGGTCTTGGACCAGCCTCTTCGCCGGCTAGCATGGTGTTGGACATGCTCACAGGAGGGTATTTGCGTGATTTGTCAACCGGAGGCTCAGGCTTCTTCTTGTTACGAGAACCACCGAAGAGAGAGCCACGACGGCCCATAATTTTGGTACCCAGGTCTCCTAGCGTGTTGGATCGCTTGTGGCCTCGGCCTTCGCGCTTGGGCTCACCCTGGAAAGTCATCTTGGCAACCTTCGGGGGAACGCTGCCAAACGTCTTGCCCATGTTTTCTTCGTCATCAACAGTGGGCTGCTGAATTCGGCCCTGAGCATTCGTATCAGCGACCGCGGGAGGAGCAGGCTGTCCGTAGTTGGGACGTGACTGCATGGAGCCACCGGTTTGTGGCCGAGCTGCAGCGCTGACATTGGGAATAAAGGCATTTTCGGTCGTAGGACGCGTCTCGCGACCGGTTCGGGATGGAGGTGGGTTTGTCTGGGCGGTCGGAGGTCGCTTCGCGGTGGTGGCCTTTGGAGTTGTATCCTTGACCACGGGTGGATCTCGGGGTAGGGGCTTCTGGGTAGGAACAGGAGCTGGGGTTTCCAAAGGATTCTGTGAACCGGTTCGGGTATGAGTTTTTGATGGTGCAGCGTCGGAGCCACGCTGGGTTTGCGTTGTGGGGGCGACATATTCCACTTGGACAGTTCGGCGTTTGGCATCCTTGGGAGTGCGGCGGTCTGCTGCTTCGGCTTCCGGATCGATGTTGCCATGGGTCTTATTCAATCCACCAACCACAGGAGGGTGAGCTGGCTTGGCCTTGGCCTCGCGGACTGACGAGCTTCTGGTAACAGTGGGTGCTTCGGTATATTCTGTTGTTGCTGCAGGAGGGGCGCTCGAGTTTTGGACTTCCGAGGGCAGCGTAGTGGTACTGGTAATGAATTCCACGAGTTGCGCGTACTCACTCAGCCAACTGTGACGGGCCACCTCAAACAAGTCTGCTCGCTTGCGAGGGTTTGGCACCAAGATGCGGCGTAGGAGATCGCGTGCGTGTGGCGTCACATACTCGGGGAAAGTAAGTGGAGTGGTGACAATGTATTTATAGAGTAGGTTAATGTTGTCGCCCTCAGGGTTGGCCGGATCATCGTCGAAGGGGAGATAGCCAGCAAGCATGGCGTACTAAGGAAGTTAGAGGTTAGCATCACATTGCCCACGAAGTTTATGTGTGCAACCTACTAGAATAACACCACAGCTCCACACATCCACCTTTCGTCCAGTGTAGAGGGAGTCGCTCACAACCAGCTCGGGCGCAGCATAGCAAGGACTGCCGCAACTGGTCTGCATCAGATCACCCTTCCTGGATCCGTTGGGCTTGATACGATCAAGACCCATCCGCTTTACGAACTCTCTATCAGTGAGATTGAGCTCCTCGTCTTCACTCAGCTCCTCATTAGAGTCGAATGTGTTGGCAAAACCGAAATCGGTAATAATAATGTTACGGTTACGATCTAAAAGCAAATTTTCTAGCTTCAGATCCCGATGAACAATTCCCTTCTTGTGCAGGTAACCGACACCAGAAACAAGTTGGGCGAATAGGCGACGCGCTGAGTGATCTTTAAGATATCGATGGTTAAGAATGTAGTCGAATAGTTCACCACCTGAAGCATATTCGAGAATAATACCAATATGTCGATCTGTCTCGACCTTATCAATTAGGCGGACAATGTTGGGGTGTTGGATGCCGCGAAGGATGGCTACCTCGCGATAGATTTTGGCAAAGCGGGATGGGTTGCTGCCAACGCTGTCTCTCTTAATGAGCTTGATAGCAACCTGGACCGTTGTTAGTATAAAATACCATGGGTTTACTTCAAAGATGTTGATAATCATACCTGCACGTTGCTGTCCTGTTTCCAGCCAAGTTTGACCTTGCCAAACTCACCCTCTCCGATCGTGTTGCCCAGAATGAAATCACCAAACTTGGTGTTTCCCTTTTGAGTACGGCTTTGATCGTGTCGACTCCTACCTCCTCGTCGTTCCTCACCAGCTGAGCTGGGTGGTGGACCGGCGTCGCCGGTCGGCGCCGCGTGATTTCGACCGTTGACATCATCTGTGGTGGCAATGGCCTTGGAGAGGCTATCGGTGGCTTCTTGGGTCGATTTCGAGGGAGTGCTGTGAGCTGAACGAATGGGTACGGTGGTAGTGCCCGATCTACCGTCCCGGCTCGCAGCTCGGGATGGGGAGTCTTGGGCTCCATGAGAACTGGCAGGCTTCCTGCTTTGGTAGCCGTTCTCTGTGGTGGCAGTATTCCCACGTGAGCCAGATCGCGGCGTCTCCGCTTGTCCGTGTCTAGGCGAGTTGGACATTTTCTCGTTCGAATATGTCGCCCTCCGCGAGGCGTTTTGGTGGTTCGACGAGACTCTCGGAGGCGCAGTAGGGTGTGTATGATGGTTATCAGAGGTATTCGGACGTTGCTGCTCAGTAGCAGGCGACTGGTTTCCTAGGCCAGGCCCGAGGTGGTAAGAAGGCGAGGGTGCGGTGTCGCTAGACTTGCGGGATGGCGGGCGTCTCGATGATGAGGTAGCTGAATTCTGATGAGCATTGTATGGCTCCCGAGACGCTGAAGGTGGCGGACGGTACGGACGGCTTGAGGGCGAGGCCAGGGGAGACGACGCCAAAGCGGTGTGCTGATGGGGGGCCGTTTGCAATGCAGTCGACATCTTCCTACGCCCGGACGCGTTGAAAATCAAATGGGGCGGGTTGGGCTCAAAAGAACCGCAGGCTGCGTGCTAAACCGTCGAATGGACAAATCCCGACGGGAACGCGCCAGAAAAAGGCTCAGGCGACGGCGTGAATGTGCAGGACGGGATATCTGACGGTCCTGTAAGTCAGGGTTTTCGGACGCGGCGCCAGACAACAAAAAAACGCGGCGGGCGAATCGAGGCGGACGGGCGGTGGAGTTTGGGACGAGAACCTGGGAATGTACCAATGGAACCAGGTTCGACTCTCCTATCTCATGGTGCGTTGGATTTCGGTCGGCGACGTGCGATTTGTCGATTGTGGTCGCTTTTTTCCTGTTGTCCCCAGGCGGCGCGGTGACTCCTGAGTGGACGGGGTGCGGGACGCGCAGGCGCAGTACGGACTACTGCTGTAGGGGGACGGGGGGAGAGGAAATGGGATTGGGGCGCCGGGGCGGTGGTGTTGTTATTAGTATTATGTGCTGCGGTAGCGTCTGCACACACTTTCCGAACAGGCACAGGGCACGCAAACACACAGACAGGCGAGGAAAGAGGAGCAAGAGGGACAGGCAAGGCTGAAGTACAGCAGATGAGAAGAGGTGAAGGTCCGACAAAAAGGCTCTGACGAGCCAGATGGGGTGAGGACCAAGCTGAGATGGGGCGCCCGAGGGTGGAAGGGAAGAGACTCGGGCGCCAGGCGAAATTGAACGAGATGAGACTTGGGCTGCAGGTGTGGAGCAGCAAATTGATGGGCTACAAGGGCCAAGGACCGTTACGGGGGTGTGGCCAGGTACAGGGGAGGGCTCGCGAGGTACCTTGGCCTACTAGGATGGCGGGTTGGGGGTCGCCAGTCGCATCCAGGCGCAGCCATCCATCACACTGAGCCAAGGGCCAGGTACAAGTCGTCTACCTGGCGGGTACAAGCCAAGCTTAGAGGAGGCAGGTTGTTCTGTGGCTCTCAGCCCGTCCGCCCACCCAGCCATCGGCCACCTGCTACAAACGAGCCCTCCTCCATCGCCTACCCAGCCCAGGTACCCGCCTCGACCCCGGAGGTACATGCCGGAGCAGGTACACGAGGGAGCGTGGGCGCGGTCCTGGGCCGGTCTCTGGCGCTAGATTCAGGGGCCGCGGTACCTCAAAATCGCCGTTCCTGCAGGTACTGGGGGAGGCACAGCGAGCAGCGAGACGCTGCGGTTGTTGCGACTTTTGAGGGCCCTGGGCTGGACAACCCTGTGCACCCCAGAGCACACACGTCCAACAGTCGCAGCGGGCGGCAGAGTCGTCCGTCTCTGCGCGTTTGTATGTAGCTCTCGCAGCGCTGGTTCCTGGCCGTGGTCCATCACATCACCGGCCCATCGCCGGCCCATCTCTGGTGCTGCATTGAGAAACCGCAGCGTAGTAGCTGGTTTCGACTATGCGGCGCGCGATGCATGTGGAAATGAACATGAACATGAACTTGCATATCGCTAGAGATTTGGACTAATCACCGCTACATACGCATTATACATGCATTGCATACAAGCAAGAGTCGCTCAATATGCTCCCGTGCCGTACATTGTACATCATTTGCATGGTCCGTGACGTGGATGTGGACCAAGTCTCAGTGTCCCAGAGTCTCAGGCTTGGGTCGGCACCCCGAAACCAGCTCCTGCCCTCGAACCTGCGCTGACCATTGGGCCGGGACGTTCAAACGCCAAACCAAACGCCTGTTTTTTCGTTTTCGCCGCGCCGTACCACCTGCGCCCGCGCCTGCCCAGCATCGGCGGTGGGTGATGGAAGGCCTCACCGTCGTTGGCTATGAGCCGCTCGCGTTGCAGCCCAGCCCTTCGCTGCTCGCCGGCTCACTGACCAACTGACCACCGGCCACCAGTCTTTTTTTATCCATCGTCCAAGGAAATGGGCGCTTTGTGAAATTAGCCCATATAATGCTTTATCGTCATGGGAACCCATCGACATTACTTTCCCGCCTAGCCTTCTCATGCGCCCCGTTTTTTGCCTTCTCCGCAATCTCATATGGTGCGCTCCCGTCGCTTTTCGGCATCGCTCTCGTCTCCAAGCCAGTAGGCGCTACACCTCCCAGCCTACCTGCATCGGGATGTTCAAGGCGCTACCGCTACCGTCTGAAGCTAACTCAACGGCCACGGTCTGGTCTGACGTCGACACCCGCGCTGGAACTGGCCCAGAGCCCATCGCTGCTAAAACAAATCGGGCGCCAGGATCACCCAAAAAAAGAAGTTGACCGCCATCCGCGTCAAACCATTTGGGATTGGGACGAGACAGAGGGATGGAGCATGGCGGCGAGGAACCTGACCAACGGCATAACTTGACAAAACATTGGCGTCGGTTCCCTTGCGTCCCACGCCCTCCACCAGCTTGAATCAAGGGCTCAAAGGGATGCAATGGCTTCCAGCCCACCCCCCCTCGATCAAGCAAACCCAGAGGATGCAATGACGAGGCATTGACCAGTAATCTCCAAGAACGGGCGTCCTAGGGGTTGGTCTCAGCTCGGGCCCAGAGGGATTGACGTTCTAGCACGTCAGGAAACTGTACACTACGTCGCTTGGTCACACCGCAGCTTGGTCCCGACTTTTGTGATGATGCCCTGTGCCACGCAGCACGACGGTCACGACGACACAGGAGGGGAGCACAATTCAGCACAAAAGGGGCTTGCAGGGAGAATCACCAAGACCAAGACAGGCGCAGCAGCCAAGGAATCAACCAGGTTGCTGGTTGGCGTAAATTCTGGCACCCAGCCATCCGTCCAGCCTCTTTAGCGAGCTGTCTGTGAGTCCCAACCTTGACAGAGAGGGGGATCTGCGCGCAGGAGCAGGCTGATGCTGGGACACTGGATATTATGATGGCTGTTATCATACTCTGTGCAGCCGTCGCTCCCCATTGGACCCAAATCTTATTCCTCTCCCCGGCCTGCCACCAACAATGCGCTACCAACCATGAAGCAATACCAGCAACCTACAGACTAGCCTGCGACTTTGTTTCCAACTGACGCCGTCGCGTCCCCTTTTTCCCGGCGCATCGCTCCCACCGACGCTATTCGCGCATCCGACGCACCAGCAAGCAGAGCCGACGCTTGGGTGTCAAACGTCCACCTGCTGTCCCCGGCAACGCGTCCGTGCCATTCGAGAGTCGCTCAATGGAAACCAAGATGGAAAATTCGAACGAGCCAGCGTTTGGCGTGGGCGCGTCAAGTGTCTGTGTGTCTGTGTGTCTGTGTTAGCGCGCCCACTGCCACCACACGCAGGCCCTGTCTGAGCCTGGTCAGAATCGGCCCAGTCAGGCTGTCAGCGTTCCCACTTCTTTCGAGAAGGCCAAGTAGAAATGGGATGTCATGGTTGAAAGGAAAGATCCAAGCTTGTGATGGCGATGGACGGGGGCGTGCGCGTGCGCCCACATGCGATGTCATGATCTATCGCCAAGGGGAAATCACCAATCCAGCTAACATCGGACATCTGGCATGACTCGTTTACTGGATCTGCACCAACCCCCAGTCGCTTATACGATCGAACCACCACTGTCCTTATCCCAGAGGGGGGAAAGAAAACAAACACCATGCGGAAACCCCGTGGTTGGGGCTTGAGAATGAGCCCAAGTGACGGGCAACGCGGATGAGGTGAGATGTCCCGTTATGAGCGCGGTGGGCTTGGAAGCGGTTGATTTCGGATCCCGCTGCCTGCCACCTTCCCTTGTTCCTTTTTCCCGCTCTATCGACTGGTTGAGTGCTCATCCGAAGCCTTGCTTCAAAAACTGCTATGATTGCCAGCGCACCCTCAGCTGCGGCCCCCATCCCAGCCATGGACGCGAGCGTGGCTGGGGTCAGGGCTAGATTGTCGCAGCCTCATCCCAACTCTTTGTTGTCTCGCGGAGGCCTCGTCCACACGTATTACACAGTTTTCAGAACGTGGTCCTAGGATTCGTCCAGCCCCAGCGCCCTGGCACCTCCTTGCTTATTCCTGCCATCCCAACAGCTTCCGAAAAAAGAAAAACCGGGAGCAATAGTCTGTGTATACGTATTCATACATAGCGTAAAGTTGGGGCTAATCGTGTCAATTGATTGCTTTTGCCGCGCCGCCGCCGCCATCTTGTCGTCACTCAGCCCAACCGATGGGTGCCATGTCACCGTTTCTTCTCGCCCCCGCAAGGCAAGCTCGTCGCGACCCCGGCCATCCCCGTCACGCTCACATCGGAATTCCAAAATAGAACCCCACTGGATCAATCCATGAGGAATCCACGAGGGCCCCATCAATAGCAATGGTCTGTCAATGAGCGATCACCACCACCTCTGTCCAAGTTTGTTGCTTCCTCCAGGACGGGACCCTTGGAGCGCCCCCCTCCCCATATGATCACCTTCAATAACCACTGAGTGCCCTGGCCGAAGCTACTGAATATTGGCCAACCACCCCAAACGGCCAAATGCCCCGATACTTTGTCGAGAACCCCGGCAGCCTCTGAATCACGGGGAAATTGACGCCGCCCCAACCCTCCACTCACAAGGCGACCTCGCTCGCCGCCCTTACCAGATTCATCCCATGTCTCTCTAGTCGGTTCCTGTGTGATGAGTCTATTTGAACCACTGGAGTCTATCACCTGTCCCCTCTGACTTATCGAATTGGGAGACAAGACCTGACAGCGTAGTTCCGTGCCCTGCCCGCCAGATCGCCCATCTAGCTCTTCCGAGACACTGGCCTTTGGTTCACTGAAACAGCCTAATTTCCATCCTCCAATTTTTTTCCCCGGTGTCAGTCCACGGACCAACCATCCATCATCATCGATCGAGAAACTTGGACCAAGGGGAAACAGTTTGGGAAACCGGCAAACACCAGCACATGGTGCGCCCGTAAGCGGGCGCGCATGAAGCCACCACCAAATGCAATAATTGCACACGAAGACGGGCCTCGTATCGTCGTGGTCATTCCTCTGTCATGCTGCACATGCGTCCCACGAGGCTCTCTCCACGGTGTCGTGTCTAGAGTTTTGCCCTCTGGCGCTATTCATTTACGTTTCTGCGCCCAAAGTTCGCACACCCCCGACCAGCGTGGCATGAAGGGTCGGAGATGAGGTGCATCTGGGTGCAGGGATCTCGCTGACGTTGATCTGAGTCTGACAGGGACGCTGCCATCCGTTTCAGACGTCACCGTCCGGAAGCACCGTCGCCCGTTGCATGGTGAGGGCTGCTTAACGCCGCCGTCCTAAACAAGAGATCATCGCCTCCGCGGTTATTGAGCTTAACTTTGCTATCCACAGCTATCAAACAAAAAGCCTCAACACGAACGAGGCATCAGTGCGGCAATAAAAATGAAATAAAATAAAACCAAAAAAGCTAACGAAAAAAAAGAAGAAGAAAAGGACAGCCCAGAGGCACAGTCCAATTCTGCCGCGGGCCATTGCAGCTGCTTGTCTGGGAATCCGACATGACCCGTCTCATCCATCAGCAAGCAGCTATTTTGTTTTCAACCTGTGCGGCTGCAGACCAAAAGTCCTGTCCAGTCGCTATAGCTCAACTCAACAGAGCGGCGGCCGATGGGCAGCTGCTGCGCCACCCGTTGTCTTCCGTGTTCATGCGTTGAAACGGGGAGGTCATGTTGGCGTTGCATTAAAACGCGACGCGTCCATCCCACTCAATCGGGTAATGGGCCATCATGCCTTGTGGACCAATGACGATTTGCGCTAAAGTAAACGGTTGTGTGTGTGCTTCTTGAATCTATCTACGTACGTAGCTCGCGATTGCATTACATGGTTACCGGTCGTTCATCCCCAAAATTATACAATCCTGGCCCTTATCCCATGCCCGGCATTCGTCCCTGCTTTGGGGGGGGGGGGGGGGGGGGGGGACGGGCCATGTCATGATCCCCCCAGCTTTCCGATCCCTCCCTCCTCGCTCCATTCCCTCTCATGATGCTCAGCAGATGCTTCTCTGGCTCGGGTCCTTCGGTATGAATGCCACCACCCCGGGCAAACACGGGCCGCATCCGTCTGGCGCAGGCCCCGTCTTGCCGGGGCCGCTTCCGGGGCCGCGAGCGAAAAAAGAAACTTTTGACGGCAAGAGTGATTTGCATATTACATCCAAGCAGGCTCTCGTCTGACCACGCTCGCTTTGTGCTCATGCCCTGCGGCATTGCGGGGAAATCAACAGCGTCGCCAAGCAGCATGCTGGTTTCCAAGATGGCGTCGAACTTGGCAGCTGAGGACGGAGCAAATACGCTGCCAACATGGTATTGGAATTGTAATCCCCGTCGGTTCATTTACAGCTTGATGGAGATGTTGTAGGCGTCCAGTCCCATGGCAACTCCGGTAACAGTTGCCATGTACCCGAATAGTATCCCAATCGTCGTAATCGGCGTAGCATCCAATGTCCGGAATGACAGGTTGACGGCCCCGGTCAGGAGATTGGCGATTAAGAATACTACTAAGCCGTTACGATTGTAAGCCCGCAGCACTCGGCTAGTCGCCTTTTGGTAGGCCTCCTTTTCTGATTTCGCATCAGCGGCGTTGTAGAATGCTGGGAAGAAGATGGTGTCAACCAAGCAGAATGCGAAAACCTGCAGGGCATTGAAGGCAACGATCCAGAGCACGTAGGGCAGGTTCGCCAAACGGCGAGAAACCGACCACCCCATGCCGTAGCTGTAGTTTGTAGACAGCAGGTACAGGCCTGTCCACACTCCACCCCATACAGCCATGGTCATTAAGAGCGTGTTTCGCTGGGCGCCAGCGCTGGCAGTGCTCTTGGGGGGGATGTTCCGCGGGATGGCGTACATTCCCGTGTCTTGGCCAGCCAAGAAAATGGCCAGGTATCCAAAGAAGCTGAAGATGCCCTCCCTGTTCATTGAGATCAGGTCGACCCGTGGCGCAGTAAGAATAAAGGCTTTAAGTTCAGTCGTTTCAAGCAGAATCTGATATGTGACACCAACAATGAGTGACAGAGCCGCGAAGGAGGGGACCACCCTTAGGGCTGCTTGAAAGAGAGCCACAAAAGGAGGCAAAAAGCCGAGAGTGAAAAAGAAATTCCAATGCACTCCATACTCTGTCACATGCTCGGCGTAGTCCAGCCCTTTGACGCTGAGTAGTCGAATAACTCCCAGAATTAGCAAAGGGGTGGAGTGACGCAGCGAGTACAGAATTCGATAGAAGAGCGGCGTAGCTCGGCCTGTCGTTCGGCCCAGAGCTTTCTCCTTCAACACGGGGCGAGCTGCGACAACGCCCGATGAGAAGACAAAGGAGCCGACACCCAGGTCCATTAGGGAGGTTCCCCAGGTCTCCACCTTGGCAAATCTTCTGGGAAACAAGCGGAAGTCGACTGCGAGGATGGCGATGCAGGTTGCGATCATCATACAGCCCCGGTAGGTCGTGAGGAACGGCTTCGTGGAAAGGACATCCAGCTGCCCCGAGCCAGACCTGGACCGGGCGTTTGGTGGGACAATGGGCCGCTTCCTTCGTCCAATCGAGTTTGAGGGTAGCGTGAAGATCAGAATGGCCGGTGCGATCAGGAAAAGGGAAAGAAGGAGTGGCGAGTTTGCGTAGAGGGTCGTGGCGAGGAGGATGGCGCCGACGTTGAGGAGGAAGTCGACAGCAAAGGCGAGGATCGAGTAGGATTCGAAGAAGGACTGGCGGGCCTGCAAAACAGACCACAGGATGCACGCGACCTGGGACTAGGCGTTAGCTTTCGCTTCGCTGAGGGAAGATTGAGGGGTCTACAAACCGCAGCGACCGACGTGACATAGTTGATCTCGGAAACCTGCCCGCCAGAAAGGTTGGACACGAAGTCCTCCTTGAGCTTCTTGTAACTTGCGGCGTCAGACATGACCGGTCGTAACTGCAGCAATTGGGAGGCAGCCGGGAGTTGTTACAGCATGATCCGGTCGTCCCGTCGCTGGTTAGAAGGAAATCGTCGGAATGACGACACTTGTCAAGTCGTTGAGCTGGTGTGGGAACCATCAGCCTTGTTGGCGATGGTGGCCTGGAATGGCGCCGGGGTCCAGGCCAGCGTCCAATGAGATGCCGCCGCAGGAGCACGGCTAACCCAGGCATCGCGCGCCATCACGTGCAGCCCTGCCAAACGTCACTCGTGCTGCAACCACAACTCCTTGTCGGTTCACGGAATCAGGAGATGCAATGCACGCGAGCATGTAGAAGATGGTGCCCAGAGACCCGGCTGTTTCACAAACTTGTGCGGGTGGCAAAGTGCTTTCTTGGCCTCAACACCATCTCTCAATCGCCCAGGAGGCCTGCCAGGTGGCTTGTCCCGGTGGTTAGGGACCTATTTCTTTGTTCTCCGATGTGGCAAACATGCACGCCCGCGTATTAATTTTACGGCGTCAGGTTCCCGTGCTCCTTTGTTGAAAGGCGCGATACGGGAGAACCGGCGCAATCAATGCCGTAGTTTTCAGCTTTCTTTCAAGTGCAACGCCATCTCATTCCAATGTAATAAATGACCAGGCACACCCAAGGAGAAAGACTTCCGCTGGTTTCGTCATGGTTATCGTCATTTTTTTCTCTGTCGTGCTAATTTCATTTTTATTTTTATTTTTATTTTTATTTTTATTTTTCATTTTACTTCTTAAAATTCATCTCACTATCGCTCCTTACCCTCTCTCCTCTTGTCAATGTCTCGACCAGTCAGGAGAATTGCGTCTATCATCGAATCCACCTGCACCCATCACTCCCAGCCATGGTGACTACATCAAGAGCAGGCCGGACCCGTCCGGCAATCAAACCTATACGCACCACGGGACCGGGGCATGGTCCTCGGGCTGTTCATACTCGAGTGGCATTCAAAAGCCCCGCGTGGGCAGTAACACCCCTTTCGCCTATGAGCCGGCCCTGCCTCATGCACCCAGATTCCGATGATGAAAGAATGAGGGAGCACGATAAAGCAGCTGTCGAACTTCTAGAACCTCAAAGCCGCCGCAACTCGCCCAGCATGGAATCTACTTGCAGAGGTGCCTCCATGAAACCAGTCCCAAGGTCTCCTTTGCCCACTCCACTGCTGTCCATTCAACGGGCCCCTCTCTCAGCTCCCCTTCTCCCCCCGCCCACTTCATGCCGGCTCTCGATTTCTGAGGAGACTAGAAACATGTTAATGTATGAGCCTACATCCGTCGAACTCGATCCTCCCACCGGCGTCGTTGCCCGCAGGGGATCTGCTCCCACTGGCGCCGTGAGATTGAGAGCAATTCAGAGCCAACGTCACCGGGAGGCCCTTCGACGCCGTGGATTCCTCGACTTGCATGGAATGCGTGTTCCAGACCTTTTTGTCATGCCTGCGGAACTTAGGCGCCTATCTACTATTTCAAATACAAACGAGGATGTTGCAATGCCGTCACCACATCCTGTGGACGGACGCCTAACCACGCGAGTTATCATCCACTCTCCAGCTAGGAAGCCGGTAATCTTGACGAGAACTTTCAACCTCGATGAGCTCCGTGCAACCATTCCTAGCTGTGCTCCAGCATCCAGTGTTCCTCTCGGTCATCAAGCCTCGGCAATGGCTCCCCACCTTCTTACACCCCTCTCCAGTGCCCGAATCGTATCACCCAAGCCCCCATATGCTCCAATAGAAAGGCGTCACTCAAGCTCAAGCCTCACAATCCTCAACTCTCCCGTACGGGCCCACATATCCGAAAAGAGATCCCTTCACCGTCGCTTTGATGCGGTTCCAATGCGTGAGCTACCCTATACACGTTAAGCATCGCCCAATCCTATTCACTCATCTTAATTCCGCCTTTTTTTTTCTTTTCTTTTTTTATATCACTGTCTCTTCATGAAGTTCTTCAGTTTTATTCTGATATTGAAATAGATCTCGAATGTGCTCGAAGGTATTTGCCTGTACTCGCAGCCATCATACTCTCCGAGATTGTTCAACCGGGAGACACACTTGAACTCCCTCTTCCACACCCACGAGCCTGGGAGGACACTGTACTCTACATCTACACAGAGAGAATGAAACTTACAGAACCTATTCGTCAGAATATATTGTATCTGGGAGGCAGAGTTTAAGGGAGCTTCAATTGAGGCTTTTGCGAGACGTAAAATGATGCGACAACAACGGGATTCAGGCACACAGATTGGAAACTACGCATGGCTTATCTGGAATTATACCGAGCTCTTCTGTGTTCTAATGTATTTACATGCAGTGCAACATATGAGATTCCTGGTTCAATTCCGTGATGGCAGGACACATACATTTGACATGCACCATGAAAATATAAACTTCTCTCGTCGATGTTAAGCAAATATGATGTTTTCACAATTGGTCAATAGACAAACTGGGGCAGGACAAAGAACCCACTTGGAATGGAATGGCATCGAAACTAAAGCCATCTTCATACTTAGCTCGTTTGGTCATACGATGGAGTTCTCTCTCAGGACAGATGTGGTCTTGGCATAACGCCCAATTGTCTTAGCTGACTTGGTTTCTCGCACACAGCGGTTAGCGGCTGTTGCCCTTACCCCACAAGCTCGCCACAATTCAGCTACTCATGACGAACACCCCCAGCATCACATACGACCTGTTGGTTCTGCTGCTTTCGAATATTCGCACCCGTCAAGTGAGTGGGGTAGAGGGGAGTCAACAGGGACGGCGCTGCTGCACATCATGGATGCACGGTCAGACCCGCTCGTGCTGCGGGCTAGCTCGTCTGTATCAGAGGCACTTTGCCTTGCTTTGCCTAGGTAGCAGACATTTTCGTCTCTAGACGGACTCCCTCTGCTGTTTTTGTTACCCAGGCGCAGTTGCGTCGCTGTCCACACCCTCCCTCGCCGAAGCCCGGCCCGGTTGATGGACAAAGAGGGGTACGTACCCACGCGCTTTTTTTTTTGTCTAGTTGGCTGTCTCGCGAAGCAACTGAACCTTGTTTGCTAGAAAGTGGTGGCGGCAGAGTGAGCACCAGAGGACAGCCGGGGACTCGTGGGCGAGCCAATGACAACATGCACTTGCCGACAGCTTGCAGTTGTCTCTCCCTGCCTGCTGGGCTTGGACGAAGGCCTCGTCGGTTACGGCATCATCGGAGGGTGGTCCGGCCCGGCGGCTACTGCGGCTTGAATGTGAGGCCCAAAACCTAGTCCCTGGGCTTATGCGGGACACAGGATGATATGGACTAGGCAAGACAGCACCTGACGGCTGGTGAACCAACAGCCAAAGTTTGTAGTAATCGCGTGCCGGCCGCAACCTTTCGGGCCCGACGGAGGCCTGCCTCCACTTTAATCACTGTCTTTGAGCATCAACGGGCTAGAAGCTGGCGGACTTCGTCTTGGATCCGTCCGTTTCCCGGAACCTCAACCACCCGGATGCTAGCATGAGGGGGGCAAGGGTGTAGGGCTGTTGGCTCTGGCTTTTGCCCGAATGCTACTATGCACCTTATGCCCGTTGGTTTCCGACGCAAACGAGGGTGGTGCTATTGGACGCGTCTCCATCTTTGCTTTTTTTTCTCTCCTTTCGCCTCCCAAACCTGACAGGCGATCCTTGCTGCAGATGGACAGTTTGGTCAGTTTCACGCATTCCCGTTGGAGGGAGCCCAGTATGCGTGTCTGGCATATTGAGCGAATTGGGCGTTGAGAATGGTAGAGGGTGGCAAAAGAAAAAAAAATGAGCATCATCTCCGGCTGAGTGCGAACTGCAGCTAGACGGATGTGGATGCGCCGTTTAACTGGATTAGACAGTTTGTTTGCGTCGTAGTGCCATCTTGAGAGTACAGTATTCTAGTTCATTATTGCAAGTTGTTTGGGAAATCGGCCTCCAATTCAGGCAATGAAGGCCGCAAACCGGTGGATTAAAAATAATAAATCTCCGCAAGTCGGATCATTGCGTCAATAGTGTCTCTACCGGAGCAAACAACGCCAGCAATTGTTACCTCAATTGCCGGGGCAGTGGCCAATTGATCTCGCTCCCACCCTTGATCTGGATCCCATAGCGTCGATCGCCGGCCGCCGATGGGTAGACAACGGGCATAAATTTTTTTCGCCTTGCAAATTTTCTGTGTTATGTGCGCACGTGTGCCATGTGTGAGTGTGGCACAAAGCCAAGGACCAGGATCAAGCGTTGGTTGCAGTGGGTGCAAAATTTCTCCCGAGTCATGGTGATATCCGCACTTTTGCCATGTTGGCCTCGCACTAGCCCTCAATAACGTGATCCTGACTGATATGCTCTTCCAACCAGGGGTTAGCGATTTGCTGTCGAATGGCAAGTAGCTTGTTTGTGTGCTCGAGAACGGTCGTCTCGTTCCCGTTCGCCTTCAACTTGCTGGGCAAAGCATATCCCTGGTTATCCACTGCACATACTTTCCAAGCGTCCCGAGCCTAGACGGAGTCATGGGCATGGGCCAAGATCCAAATCCCATTGTCCATGCGTTCCCGCGACGCGAGCCGAACCCGCCCGTTTTACTAGTTCCGCTTTGTTGGTGCCGGTGCCCATCGTGGGCGGTGCTGTGGTGTAGTCTCTGTGTGCTGCGATGTGGGTTGGAAAGATAGCCATCGCCTCGCCCTCCAAGGCTCCATCGATATCCCGTCTGGGCTGTATCTCATTTGAGGGTCTCCTACGGGGCAAAGGGTCTAGCAGGGGTTGGAAAGGCAGAGCCGCCCGCCAGCGGGGGAGGACACCTAAAGCGATATACCCCCTCCCCCTGTGTTCAGGTGCTGATAGCCTCATAGTGACATCGCGTTGAAACCCAGTGACCTGACACTCATGTGGGTAGCCGTGTTGGTCGTGGGGCGACCAGGGACGCGGAGATACGAGCACAGATGACCCTTCTCCTGCATCTTATGGTAACTAATATGTAGGCGTGCTGGATCGCCGCCGCCTTGTATGACTGCTGGTTGAAGAGAGTAGCAACAGTTAGGTGATACGCTGTGGCTGGCTGCTAGGTGGTCTGTGAGTTGCATCACTGCTCCTCCGCCTCGACTCAGACTTGACCCCGGTCCTGGGGGATTTGCATCCAGGACCTGCATCACAGACAATGCCCAAGTCAGGAATATGTGCCGGTAATAACCATACTTTTCCTCCTGCGTGTTGGTTGTTGCAGGTTGAAATGTTGCATCCTGAGCTATAACTGACGAGTCTCGCTCGGAGGATGCCCTAGGCGATGATCGTCAAAGCAACTCTCCACTCGGTTGCACTCTTTCTGTCCGTTAACCCTTGTCAAAAACAAAATGTGATATATTAACACCGCCAATGGGCAGATTTATCGATGCGCTTGATGACTATGCATGGGACGAGTGACAACTCACCTTGAAACCGACCCCCTTTCCCCAGCTGCCGTCAGTCCCGAAGATCCAGGTACCACTTTCTCCAGCCAGTGCCTTGTTCTTGAGCCAAGAGACCCCGTCCTGGATTGAGCTACCCCTGCTTTAACGACGTGCTCCATGGCTGCAAACGAATCGCACAGCCATGACGCTGCTGCTTTCTCATCGTTGTTGCTCCCTGTCGATTCAAGAGCTACCCAATGTGCGGTTGAGAAGGTCATACTTCCCCAGTATAATAAGAAGTCCCACTCGGCGCAACACGTGCAGCGAGATACGATGGTGATCGTGTGCCCGCGCTCCTTCTTACCTCTCCTGGATGACCTAACGAGCCGTCCGTCAGCGGTGGTCGCCATGCATTGAGAGACGTTCCGCGTAGAATGGCTTTTTGTGTGTCCCCGCTGTGTCATCCTTTGGCGGCGCCACCTCCACCAAGTGCTTTAGCTGGACACGGCAGTCAAGAATGAACAGCCATGATGGTGACGACAACATGCCGAAATAGAAGCGGAGCTTTTGTGGTGAGTGGTATAAGGTTCCATTCTGCACATTGGAGAACCTGGGAAGCCCCGCACCAAACGCATCTCAACGAGGCGGCCGGGAGGAGAGGCTTGCTAGACCGTGGTTCTGTACGTCGAGAGTCCTAGCGAGCTATCGATACGGCTGGAGCTAGGGAGCTGACTGAGCTACCCTTGACCTAACAGGCCCTTAGCTGGGAAGCTACCCTTGTTTCTGGCTTAGGTCGAATCGAACATCGGCCGAGCGACGAAATAGCCTCATTACGTACCTGGAACCCGCCCCCGCTTTGGGCCTGCAGGATTGATTTGCTGCTTAGTGTCCTTGTGGCCTCTGATGCTGCGGCCGTAAACTAATTCCAGCTCGTCCAGTGGTAGTTGGCCCCGTTGTGGTTTTCTCAATGTGTCGGAGGAGGGCGCGTCATCGAGAAGTCGAGAGCCAGTAAATGATGGGAGGAGATGTGGGCGGGTGGAGCGACAAGCTGCTTCGTTCAGACGGATTTTGCGGGGTTTCCCTTGAACAGGTTGGACGCCGGACGGTTTGCGAGCTGGCCCATGTCCCTGTCGGATTGGTGCTTCTTGTCCCTTGTTGCTAGCCATTTCGTGGCTAGGGCCGGTTCGACAGAGCCAACCCCTCAAATGTCTTGCTTGTCTTAGCTTCAACGCCGGACTTGCGATTTGATGCAACTCATCCTTCAAGGACAAGGTGTCTGCTGTCTTGGCTGCGGTCTCCGCTTTGAGTGCATCTAGTCTCGACTAGCTGTTAGCCCAATGCTAGCACGGGCATGAGGAGATACGGAAGATGGATGGCAAAGATTTGGAATGAGTGGAATGGAAACGGGAGATGCGTCCTGCACTCTGCACTCGAGGCGGTTGGAGGTGGCTGTCAGCGCCAGTGCTGGAGATTAAAGTATTGGCGAGTGCAACATGAGAGCCGACAACGCATCGCAGCATACGGCTGAACTCGGCCAGATGTCACCCCTCCAAAGGTTCTGCAGTGCATGTATGCACTCGCCAGCGTGTGCGAGGAGCGCGCGAGGGTTGTAGATGTCCAGTGGTAAGTTGCGAGGGTGGGTGGCGGGAAGCGAAGACAGTTGCATCATCCCAACTTGGAAGTAGGCAAGATCCTGACTCCCGCCATGTGCTTAGTGCCCAAGCAAGCGGCGAGATGCTGAAGAAAATTTGCCCTTCCTCCCTCTTGCGACATAAACTCGCGTGTTGCAGTGTCTCACTCGCTCCCCCGTGGGTACGTAGCGGCCTGTGGTGTCGGCCATTTTTCTTCTTCTTTCCTAGGCACACCTGGCAACTAGGTAACCTACCTGGTAGACCTGCTAGGTAGGCATGTCTTTCCTAAGCCAGCTTCAGGCCTGACACGGTCCCTGTGCCCTCACGACTCAAGCAAAACCAAACCAACGACGACTGACGTACCATCGCGCCAAATGCGACTGCAACTTGCAACGCCTGCACGGAAATAGACGTCCCCCGAAGATCCCACTGCCCACTGCCTACCCCTACCACCTGCCACCTACCACTACCAAAAGCCGCTCTCGTCTGCCATGCCCGACTGGGAAGCAACCGTGTGAAACAGCACGAAGGCAATGGTCAAAGTGTGGGGGACTGGGGTGCCAGCCAGATGCATCCCACCCACCGCGCGCACGCACCTGGACACAAAGAGAGAGGCACGGCGACGCAGATGCACTCCCACACACCATGGCTTGGGCAGCCCTCGGGCAGAGTCCACCGCGACCGGCCAAACAAGAGGCTCCACGGCGACCTGCGCCTGCGTCCACCACCACGGCCTCCAGCCCTCCATGCTGTCGAGCAACCACCCGCCAAACCGTCCTGTTTGACATCTCAACACCACCTCTTGATCCTCCTGCCGTCCCCCTCCCCAAGATCCAATCCCCTGTCTTGCCGGACTCCCCAACCGTGAACCCGCTCCACCACCGGCACCGCAGCCCGGAGATGGCCTCTGCCCTCCTGGCGAATCCCCACCCGCCCTGACTTACATGGTGGACTCTCTCAGCGTCGCACCAACGCCCGCTCCGCCTGCCGTGTAACGCACTTCGCAGCATCGAGATCCGCATCTGCAGCGCCCGAGTCATTGGTCCTGTGCACTTGTCTTGCCTTTTCGTGTTTCGTTTGTCGTCTTTCATGTGTTTCTGGTCCCTATCACTGTCAGCATCACCCACCCACCCACCCATCTGCTCAACTGCCATTTCACTTTGGGTCCGGAGAATTGACGCCCTTGTTCGAAAATTAGAGTCTTTTTTGGGTTACTGCATTCCTAGTCTCCCAAGCTTGTTTTCACATGTCCTGAATCCCTTGATTTCTGGCCCTGTTCGCCAAAATGTAAAGTAAAAAAAAAAGTAGTAAAAAAACCCTTTCAATGCCGCAATACTTTGTTAAAACCCTCCAGAAAGCTCTTCCATTTCTCAAAATGTCACAAGACAAGAGCGAATCTGACTCGGGTTCCCGCAAGAATGAGACCAATGTCTCCGGTGACCCTGTCTGATCGTCCCTTGCAAATTAGGTTTGGCGGCTCCCGCCAGGATGTCCAGTGTGTTTGGTCGTTCGCCCCTGGAGATATCCCACCCCAGAGCGAACAGAACACACTCTTGCACCCTGGTCCTAGCCTTGACCCGGAAATGCGTCTTCACGGTCCAATGATGAAAAGCAAAACTTTTCCCCCGGCACCTCCAACACCACACTGGATTCTGGCCATTCCTCCAACCCCAAATATTTTGTTCCCTCGATGTTTTTTGTTTTCGAAATGGAATGCGGAATCATTGAATAAAAGTTGAAAAAAAAACGGAGACACCTAGATTTTAATCCCATCGATCTCTCGTTGGTCCAGGTGAGAATCATCCATGTGAAGAAAAGGGTTCAACAAAAGTGAAGAAAAATAAAACATGTCTCATGGCTCATTAAGTCGTTTCGTGACCACGTTACATTGCCCGACACTCTCCACGGACCAAATTTTCGTCCGTCCGTAGCTTGGTGTCTTCTGGCGTCAATTTCAGTGGGGTGGTCACTCGTATGGGTATGTACGAAGTGCTCGAGTCGTACGCAGCGTAGCCGCTCTTCTCCCAGTCGCCCTCTTGCGTTCCCCGGCCAAAAGCTGGTCGTACCTTCTGACGAGCGTTGTAGCGGATGAGCGAGTCCTTTCCAGGAGGTGTCTTGAGGACGACGGATGGTCGTGGCGCTGGGGCCAATCGTTGCTCGTCGTTGGTGTCACCGTCAGCTCGGCTGCCCCATGACGTCTGGATGAAGGGGTTAGTCACATCACCCTGTTCTCAAAGGAGAAATAAACATACCATATTAAGCGTCACCAAAGCATACAGCTTGACCAATCCATGGAAGTAACCAAACAAGATTGAGACAGGGAGGAAGATGACGTCGCTGGGGTTTCGGAGGAACAGGCCCATCAGTTTGACCACTTTCGTGAATGCAAACATGAAGATGAATTGAGACCAAAAGGCATATCGGCGACTTTGTAGGTCCCATTCCGATGTGGCCCACCAGCACGAGGCAAGAAGCAGAGGATCGACGGCAAATGCAAGAGAAGTGAATGTAGCAATGTGCAGAGAGTAAGTGCACCACCATTGTTGTCTGCGGTTCATTTGTTAGACAGACGGTTCTCTCAAGTGAGGATCATGGCTTGAAAAAAAAGAAAATCGACAAAAAAGGGGAGAAAAAAACTTACTTCCAAATATAGCGCTCAGTAACCAAGCTCGTCCAGTTGCTTCTCCAGTTGCTGCGCGCCCAGCGGGAACATTGATACAAGAACTTGTGGCTGTTTTCTAGCGTGGTCTCGATTTCACACTCCCGGTCGTACTGAATCCAGGTCTTCCACTGGTGGCTGACCAACCATCGGGTGACAAAGTTGTCGTCGTCAGCGTTGAGAATCCACTTTCTCCACTTCTCATTCTTAAAGCCGTGGAGGAAGTCGTGACTCGATAGAATCTCGGATCGATAGGCGCCAGTACGTCCCGACATACAAGAGGTACCGCCGTCGATGTTGTGCGTAGCTGAGATTTCAAAGTTTCTGCGTTCAATATAGGCGGCTCCCAGCCAGTTCCAGCATCGAGTGGCCCACGAGCCAGTGTGCTCTCGGCGGACCCTCTGGCAGGTTCCAACACCGCCAATCTTGGGGTCCTCAAAGGGCGCCAGAATCCAGGGCATGAGGGTGGATGGCCAAGTCACATCGTCATCGGCCATGATGGTGATGGGCGTCGACACTTTGGGAAGGGCCTCACAGACCTGGAGGCGCTTGTTGGCGATGGGGGTGTCCAGGACGCGAACTTTAGCATGGCCCAACGAATCAGCCAGGCGCTGCAGGCCCTTTCGCTTGTCGTGAGTGGTGACCAGCATCAATTCGGCGGGCTCGCAGGCGAGAATGCTCTGCAGAGAGGGTCGGAGCTCCTCAAATGCATTGTGGATGGTCGGGATTACCACAGTCACATCCTTGCTTGTGAAGGTTGGCTTGCTTGGGATAGGCTTCGACTTGTACGTCCAATGGCTGACGCAGTGGACAAGCAAGCGGAGGTATCGGTGAATCCTGGGATAGGTTAGGTTAAGAGTCGGGAGGAGATGCGAGTTGAGGTGTGCGTGTGGTCCCCCAATGAGAGGGTGCTTCCGTAATGAAGGAGGGCTTAACAGGGTGTGAATAAAGCAGGGCTTACCAGAGGATCCAGAAGATGTACACCCAGAAGGTGGTCGAGTACCAAAAGTTGAAGGATGGGAGCGAGATGGTGAAGAAGCCGGCGAGTCTGGGGACTGCGGCCAGGCCCATGGTTTCTGACTCGGAGCTGAACATGTTGTGATGGCCAAGTTTGACGAGGTTGAACCACGAAAGCTCTCGAAGGGTGCTGTTTCCCCCTCCGTTGTAGAAAGGTGGATGGGAAGGCACCGTGGTGGTTGTCAAGACACCACCCAATGAGAATCTCAGGTCCCCTGTCGATGATGTCGAAGCCACAGCCTAGTGACCCAGGCGGTGGTGATGAAGGAGGATAGAAAAGTCCAAGCGGAGCGAAGAGGGTTTTTAATGTTTGGAGGGACGGAAATTTTTTGGGTCGGGTGAGGTCGCGGATTCTGGGAAAGCAGTGACGCACTGCTGGGGGGTTCAGGCGAGGTGAGGTGGAAGTGAATCAAGAGACGCTGAAGAACCGAGGCAAAACGAGATGCACAAGACACACACGAGCAGCGCCAGAAGAGGAGGGAGAACCGATGGGGGAGATGACAGTAATGTACACACAAAGACTGGAAAATGACTAAATAGACACGGCCATTGCAGGGAGGAATTGGCCGATCAAGAGGAGAGAGAGTGTGAGGAAGAGAGAGTCGAGGAGGTCGTGATGATGATAGTGACTGTAGCTCAGGTTGGGGGAATGGGTCTAGGATATATACTTAGGTCCAACACCGTCCCCCAAAATGGGTCATGCATGAACATGGAGAAGAGAGGGTCCCTGAGGCCAGCCCAAAAAGCGTGTATTGGCAAGTAGTGAATCGGCCGGGAGTAGAGACAAGCGCGCATCTTTTCTTGTAAAGATTGATTTTGGTCTGGACAAGACGAGACGGCAGGGGTGCATTGGCTTCTGCGCCCATTGCATTAGGACTGGTGGGGAGCGAGGGGTTGGAGGGTAGACGGGGACCCATGCCATGTACTGTTTGGCGGCGGCTCGACTTAAGGCAGAGTGAAAGCAATGGATCCTGAGTAGCCCACTGCCCACTGAGAGGGAGGGGGTGTGTGTGTTGCGCCGACGGTCACTCCATCGAAAAAAGACTGGGACTGGGGCCCTTGGAGTTGAGAGCCGAGCCCGTTGCAACTCCGACCCCGGCCAACCGGCGCTGGGGTCTTGGTTGTTTTGATGTCGCCGATGCGGTTTCGTGGCTCCTAGGACGTCCCTCCACGAGCGACGGAGGCAAAATTAGGGCGACTGTGGCAGCCAGCACAGCGCTCTAGGCTGCCTGAACCTGGCAACAAGGAGAGCGAAGGCGCCTGCGGCGATCTTCGTTACGATGCAGACCCTTGGAGATGTGAAATGATCCAGGGTCTCCGGAGCATCTCGTTCGCTTTCTCGATCCGGGTCAGATGCGCGCGCGCGTGCAGTGGCGTGTGCTCCTGGACTGGCGCATGAGAGCCATGTCTCGTGCCCGTTGATGGGTCAGAATTGCTCGGCTGGCGGGCGACGATTGTGGTCATCGTTGATGTCGCCTCTGGGGTCATGGTGGCTCAATGGCGTCGATGGCGACGGGCGGGAAAGGCATGGGCTGGCTCGTGTTTTAGCGAGTGGACCCTGCTGGAGTGTGTGTGCGCGAGTGAGGGAGCGCGCAACTGTAACTGGGGGACCACTGACGATGTCGCAAGGCAAATCAGAGGACCAGGCGAAGCATCGACTAAGGTAGTGGGGAGTGGAGAGGAGGGGAAGCCATGAAAAAAGAGGAGGAGTGCGATGAGGAAAAAAAACAGTGGGCGGGCGTCCCCAAGCTAAGCGTAAGCCCAAAAACCACGACGACTTTTGTTCAAGACCAAGACCAAGACCAAGACTAAGCCCGCTTGCACCTACTTGGCACGCCCGTGAATGCCGCCGCAGAGGGGCTGTGGGTGTGTGGATGTTGGATGTGGATTTGCGGGTTGCGTCTTTGTCTCCCCATTGACTCCGCGAGCATGCGTCGTCTGCGTCGTGCGAGTGAACGAACCCTGCGGAATCCAACAGACACAAACACACGAGGATGCGGGAGACAATGCGGATGCAGTCTCATGCCAGGTTGCTGGAGTAGGTAAAGCAAGCCAAGCCATGGTGATGTTGTTGCGGGAGAAGAGGAGACTGGGGGGCTTGCGCGCCATTGTCCAACCAGAGTGAAGCTCTGGCAGAGAAGAATCACCAGAAAGCAATTGGGCCATCGCATAGGTACGACAATGTAGCAGTACCTTAATTCACATGGATGCAGGAACTGGGACCCCGGGCGCCCGCTGGCCACTGCAGAGCAGCCCAGGACGGCAAGTTGAAAACCCTCGAGTTGTTTATCCGTTCCCGGAATTCCCCTGTTTGGATGGTCTAGGTCGGGCTAAAAAAGACTCTATCATTTCTCGTACGCGCCATGACGATCTGGGGCATGGTTTCAAGTGGCTGAGGCACATCGACGCAATGCCATGGCTCGCAACCTTGGAAGCGCAATCGGTAGACGCCGTTTACCTCGTTGTTCCCTGGCATCCCGGTTTCGTTGGCGAGCACGCTGCCCGTTTTTTTTTCTTTTCTTCTTGTCGCGGTCCTAGCCGGTTCCCCCCATCCATCCCTCCCCTTCTTTAGGGCTGGCAGTGGATGTAGTAAAGAGTCATGGTACCTGGCGTAGTGGAGGGGATGTCGTTGTTGCGCTCGTGGATGGTTCGCTTTGGATGGTGAGTGTGGTATCGGTAGTGAGAGGTGCTGGATCTCGTGTAGGGAAGCTCGGTCCAGCTGCTCGACCGTGCGTTCCGTCCCTGGCGCATCTGCGATTGATTTCATTGCCTTGACTCTGATCCTCGAGTGGCTGTTTATAGAAGCGATGACTACACGCGCCAGTGGGATCCTGGCACAATATCCAGAGACGCCGGTCCTCCGCCAATCTGATGCCCCCAAACGTTTCCCCCGATATTGCGGGCTCCTCTGTTCTATTTCCCTCCCTCCTCCTCTTAATTCCCGGACGCTGTTGGTGGTGGTATGCCAGAAAGCAGCCCCAGTAGGAAATTGGACAGCGAGTGGTGAGCCAGCGAAGGCGAAATGCACCATCACATCACATCGCATCGCTCATCTTTCGGCTTCGTCAAGATTGGATCGGCTCCAGGCCCGCTTCCATACCACCCGTCCCATTGCCGTCGTGCTCTGACTGGCAGGAGAACGGACTGGCTTGAATGGCAGGCCAGGCTTGCTGCTTGCGCTGGCATCGTGCCCTGGCACTTGGTAGGTTCAAACAGCCAGCCAGCGGGCGAGCTACGGGGCAACCGCCGATCGTCCCTTCGGCAGCCCAGGCAAGGTTGCAATCGTGCGGGACCATCCATGCCCTGGCCAAGAAGGCCGACGAAGAGGGTCTGCATCATCTCTGCCGGCCTGGCCACATCCCGGCCGTCCCTGTGTGGTTGTCCTGCATTCATCTGCATCATCGGAGGGCACGGTGCAACACATCGCACCCTAATCCATCATAATCTGCACAAGGGCAAGGGAGAGATGGGAGCAATGGCCAATTCGCCAAGGGCCGTGACGGGAGCAGAGCTTTGCTCAAGCTGAGCAGAGCGCACAGCAAGCCGCTACATTCCGGGTCGCTCCCTCCCTGGCCATGCCGGCGTCGTAACATCTACCACCGAATAATCTGGACACTCGTCCCTAAAACCACACATCACATCATAATTAGTAGCTAGAACCCAGAACGACGCCATGACATGCGGTTGGCCGCGCACTCCAAGCACACCTGTTTCAATTGTCTGTACGGCGATAGGAACAGCACCACCCTCGTGTCCAGTGCAGCTGGACCAAGATGCGGAAATCACACCATCCCGCGGCGCCCGCTCGACTCTGAACCCACATCGCCGCCGTCGTTCTTGCTCAGTGGCGTTTTGCGTCTCAGCAAACAGGACCGTTGTGACGGCGGTGCCACCGGCCCTAGCCTGGGGCGACATGGCCAAGGTCGGGTCCATCCTTCAATGGGCACCGCACTCGCCTGAAGCACCCGCGCCGAATAGAGGCTACCTCCGCTGCGCCCTGAAGAAATGTCTCAGTGGCCAACCATGGACACCCTGTACGAAATCGAGAGCGACGGGTCCTCTAGCGGCATGTCAGTCATCACCTGCTCCAGTTGGTCGCCGTCGAGCGACCCAACCCCCAGTGGCAGCCGCAAACCCTTCCCTGATCGTCGAAAACGGGCCACTTGCTCCTCGTCCTGTCCTTGCACTGGCATGGCCCCAACTCCACTGTCCTCAGGCTGCCAGTTGCTTCTCCGCCGACGTCGTCACCAGAATTCGCCAGATCCCGAGCCCATGCCGGATCCGATCTAGGCTAGCTGACGCTGGCGCGTGCGCTACAACGTGGTGGACAATTACGCACATTCAGGCCCTGTCAGGATCCCGCGATCACTATCGGCTCGCACTTGTTGGTCCGCAGCCAAGAGAGGACCCGCGCGGCGTAACGCAGCTCGACCGTTTGGGCAGTCACATTCGTCTCCAGGTTCATGAGCATCCTTGGTCGGCAGGTGCAGCATTACATCAAACCTTCTTCTCTGTCCGCGCAGCGAGCAGATCACATCCGGTCTCGACCACGCAACTTATAGTGATGGCTGTGTCGACGTCCAGTCGCTACAACCCCCGTCTTGTTTGTCATTGAGACCTCCCATCGCCGATTCGAGATCAAAGATCTGGAGTCATGGGCCGACGAGCTCTAGCTACCTCCCGCACGAATCCAGTTAGCTCTGGGCCAGGGCTCTGATGGTTTCACAGCAAAATGGCCTGCGTGCTGCGGAGCCTGGCCATCGGCTTGAATTAGATCCCCACTGCATACTGACCCGCCCGACTCCTCACAGGGTGTTAATTTACCACTGCTACGTGCCATCGCATGCTGCCTGAGATGGGAGAGTACCTCCCGGCTCCAGACCATCTTTCATCTCGTCTCCAAGGCCACAGCGCTGAGGGAGTGGCTATGCTGGACACATGATGCTTTCAAAGTGCAGCAGTTCCAGGGCGTCCCATACCCTTACCTTCCCTCCCCCCCTGAGAGGAAAAGCCTATTTGAAAAGGGCCATGAAGGATTGGAGTCGATCCGGTGGCCGTTGTTTTAGCTAGTGCGCGAAAACAGATTGAAGGTTGTGGAGAGGCCAGGATAGCCCTAGCTTGCGCGATAGCCAAGCTGATCGACTCAGCAGGGGGGGCACACGGACGGGGTGAGCAAGCACGGGGCATCAGCTAAAACAACGTCGATAGAAGTAACAAACTATGCTCGTTACGGGAAGATTGGTGCTGCGAGTAGCATCTGATTCGACTTGGTTGTTTGCCATGCCCGAGTATCACTTTTTTGTCGCCTGCATAAATCCGTCCCTCAGAGAGCAATTGGCGCGCCAAACCTGAAATCCTACGCCGCATGTCGAAGCAACATGGGCATTGCGCCAGGGTCTCCTCGCAGGTGCCGATGGCTTGTTGGTGCCATTGTTGACCTGATGCATAATCCTGTTTGCGGACATCCTGTTCGGTATGCCGTCCCTTCATGCCGCCATTCTCTCTTCTCAACAAGCAAATTCATCCGTCCTTGGAAGGCTTCGGGGATCGCCATATGTATGTCTCAAGTCGGGATTAAGCCAACATGCATTACCTATGGACTGTATTAACGCCGCCTAGATGTGTCTCATTGCTGTCTGCGGCAGAAGTCTGCTGCGCGGTGGGCTCAAATTTGCCAAACTGTTCAGTGGTTGATATAACTATTCGGGTACTAGCCCGAAAGCGCCGATCTTCTAAAAAAAATTGTGAGAATCGACAGACATTTGCCCACAGGGCTCCAAGCCCGCACCATCCCAGCATAACGTTCACATCAGAAATTCCTTGCACGCCAGGATAGACAGATGGTAGCATGCATATCTAAACAAAGATCCATTGCGGTACACATCATTTATGATGCAGGCTATTCAACCGTCTAGCGCTGTCAAGCGAGACATCGAATCTATTCGCCAACCGCAGCATGTACACCATCTCGTGAGAACTCACGATATCAAGCATATCTCCATTTAGAACTAAGAACTTTACGCGCTTGGTAGTATGCATACATACAGCATATAGCCCTCATATGTTTAGTTTCTGCATTATTTCCGGTTTATGCCGATCCAACCACTACCCTTCTTGGTTAGGACACCACCATTCCTGGCTTTCTATACGGCCTTGCTGCTGGTTGCATTGAACTAGCAGGTGCGTTTATGTCGATGGAAATGGATTTCTTCGGCTCCAAGTCCCTGGGAATGGAAACGTGGCTCAACAGGACGGCATCAGATGGGGCGGAGTTGCTTTGGCCTCCGACGCACGACTGCGTTCCCCTCCCGGATTCATTCGCCATCGGCACGCAGGGTGCAATAGAAGCAAGCAGCTAGTTGAGGAAAGTGTGGAGAGGCGGGTCAGGTGAGGCCTCGGGGATGCACGAGCTGCTGCCGGCGCAGTTGGCTCAACATGTTTCGCAGGTTCAGGCCAGCCGATCATGGGAGCAGACAGTCCTGGACCTCTTCATATGGACCAAACTTGGCGTGCCTGGCGCTAAAACTCATCAACATGCAGCTAGGACTGGGGGGGTGTAAAACATAGCCTGTTCCTTTGACAAAGGGCCTGCCTGATATGCAGACTGACGGAAAGCGGGATAGTTTACGTGACTGAGAGAGTGAGGGACAAGCGCCCACTCGATAATTCGTCATAGCTTACCTGACCAGCAGCGAATCCTAGCGAACCTCTCGACGCCTATCAAAGAGCTCATAGCGTGCTCTCTGCACACCCCGCTGCTTGTCTCAACCTTTAGGGATAAAAGGGCGCAGCTCACTGCAGTTGACGACCCACCCCGGTCACCACATACATGCTGGGGTACGAGTCCTTGGGACTTATCTGAAATCGTCGGTTGCCACTCTAGCCGACTAATATACGGAGTGGCTTATGGCGCGTATCTCATGCCTCTCTTTGGGGCGATGGGTTGCCACCGGGAGTCCACAATGACATACCAAAACGGGATTTTCGATCAAGATCCAACAATACCATGCAGCTCTCAGTTGAGGTGTCGTTCTACGGGGGATTTCGCATGTTGGACAAGGGAATAGGTCAACTCCAACTGAACCAGATATGTACCTTCAAAAAATTTTCACAGCGCCGCCTCCTCAGCTCAAACGAGGCCTGCGACGTGGCAAACCCCAGACTGTTAGAAGCAATGGACCAGAGACTAAAATAAAAATAAAACAAAGACCCCGACGTGTCAAGGCTCAAGCGAGGTATCACGTTGGTCTCGGCATGTGTGATACGAATACCTATTCGCCCGGTTCATAGAATGGACAGCCCGATGTAGGGTAACTAGCAGATTGGGGAAATGGTCACCTAACCTGCACCGATATCTCATTATCACATTGAAACGGGAATATTTCGACCGATGTGGATCTATTGTTGTTTACCGAGTATTTAGTACGAGTGCGACAAGAACGCTAGGTTGTCAGGGTTGGTGATATGGTTGTTTATAAGTTCTGAAAGAGCACATGAACACTGGCGCTAACGAGTTTTTCAAGGATATCACCAAATTGGATGAACCGCATCACACACCCTACCCATCAATCCCGTTGGGTGTCGGCGCAAAGAGAGAACGTAAGGGAAATCGCCAAGTTTGGGGCCGAGGAAACAGAACTGAACAAGAAAAAAAAAGGAACTGGAGGCAGGGTTTACCTGTGTTGTTTGTGAGATGATTGTGATGGTCTCGCATGGCCGGGTTGGAACCCACCTCACCCTACTTGAGAAAAGCTGGCCTTGTCGACCAGAACGTATCGTAACGGTGGTTCCAGAACTGCCGGCTGCGACGGTTTGTGAGTATCAGGCGTGGATTCGAGGACTGAAGACAGGGCATGGCGGTGAGCCCACGGTGGAGAGAGGCTTGAGCTAGGGAACGGGCCATTCCGTAACTAGCTCGAGGACCACAGCAAGCACAGACATTCAACAACGGACGAACGACCACCTGTGTCTCCAGATGGGCACCCAACCATCTGAAGCACAGACTGGAGATATCTCCGCAATGTGCTCCGTAGTGCAGGCCTGAGAATTCTCATTGACTCATGAACATGGTCGTTATGAGGATTTCGCGACTCGCGGAACTTTACACAGGAGGAGTGGAATCATCTAGACAGAGGCTGATTTGCTTGAGCATTGTGCCCGTGGATGGTATGATGGAAGGTCGCTACCAAACAAGGTTGGGATCTTGTATCCAAGGGACTGGGTAGATGTGGACAAGCCTGCTGGAGTGAGACAACTCCATCAACACAGCAATACAACGTCACTTGGACATGGGAAGAAACTGACTCGAGAGCCAAGCGGGATGAGAGCGGTCAAGAGGTCGCAAATTGGCTTGAAAAAGAACATGGCTCTGGTTTGCACGGTGTAGTGTGCGGGCCTCAGGAAGTTTCAATTGAGGACAGTGGACGTGTCTATCTCGTATGGATGCCGGCCGGATGTGATTTACGTATCCCGCTTCGGCCCCGTCAGCATTAAGCGGAGATCTAGGCCAGGCACGGAGAACGAGGCAAGCGGGGTTGGAAGGCCGGCCCCGGACCTTTGTCCCTGGGCAATCCAGGTTGGGTATGTAGTGAGGTTTGCCTCATTTATCGGATGTATGAGGGAAGCCGAAGTCACTCGCTTAGCACTCTTGCGGGGGACAAGCTGGATGACGAAGGGTGGATCAATGGCAGAGGGGCTCCGACGGGTGCGAGACCGAGAGGTCCGTGGCAGTGTCCTGTCTCCGTCAGGAGCGTTATCACGTTTCTCGACGAAGCTGGGCAGAAGAAGCCCACTCACGAGAGGGCCTGAGGCGGCGGGGCTGAGGGGACGGCTGCGGAGGAGAGGGGATAAAGAGGAGACGCGGCGGCGACGAGGCGTGGTGGGAGGGGGCCCGGCGCAAAGCATCTTACATGAGCATGAGATGCGGTGCGACCAGTTGAGACGGTGGGGATTAGATGTTGTTGGCTTGTGTTTAGCAGGATGACATTGAGGCGGAACGGAGCATGTGTCATGGCAATATGTTACGAGAGAGGTGACGCATCCTTCCGCAGTTGGGTCTACGAGCACGCGACATCAGCTTTGATTTGTTTCAATGCGGGAACCAGGGGAGAGGAAGGAAAAAAAAGAAAAAAGGGCCATATCCAATTGGGAAACTGAATGGGAGGGAGGGTGACGGTAGCAGAAATTCGAGCTGAAAATGGTGGCCAACCTGGAAGTCATGGCCGGATGAAGCGTTTGGGGATAGTGCGGGCGCTTGGCTTTGGTGTGAGTGGACGGATGCAAAGGCAATGAGAATAACCGCGCTCTTGCGCCCAGGGCTGGGTGGCTTTCCAAGAAGAGGAAAACCCCGAAAGGCCAGGCTTCTGGTCCTTTGAATGTCTCAAGTTTTAGCGGGGAAGGTCTCAAAGGTTGAAGTTTTAGTGTCTGGTCGTGGGCTGTCGTGATGGACATTGATGCATGCGGGGTTTGGAAAACGGGCAAATGTCCGTCCCCAATTGACGACGGCTTATGCTTGCGCTGCATTGAGCGTCGCGCGAAGCTCGACTTTGGTTCAGCTCGTGTCTCCGATGCTGGACACGACTCGCATCTGTGATCTATCTCTTTGAGGCGTCTTGAGCGGCAGGCGGATGGGCGGGGGCCGCTTGGTTTTCAGCCGCTGCGGTTTTTGGCATTGGAGGCGGGAAGTGTATTTTTGGGGCGCTGGATGCTGTCCATCGGAGGAGGCGACGAAAGCGTGGGCTTCATGCGGGGGCAGAGCGGCCGAGCTGGAGGGCATCGCCTTGCCGCGTTTCCAGCTCTGCTTACTGCTCTCAGCTGCCCAGGCAGGTGCTCTCGTTGCCACCACACACACGGCGTCAATGGACCAGATACATACGAGTGCATCGCCCGCTGCATTGGTCGTTGGCAAGCCCGCCCGCTTCCCCGCTACGGTCCCGTTTTAAGCAGTGACCGAACCCTGAACCGACGGCGAGCAACGGACAACGACAGCCGGGTTAAGGCTTTTTGCGCTCGCGCCTTGGGGGGGGGGAGGGGGGGCGTTGTGAGGCGCAATGAAACAGCGACCAATTTCTGACAAGATGGTACTGAGCCCCCAGTGACAGAGCCCTTCAAACAAGCACGGTTTCCGCTCAGTCCAACATGAAAAAAAAAACATGGTTGATTTTGGCCAGAGGATGATTGTGGAGTGTCAAAGACACGGTGACACGGATGATCGGCGGCTAATGCCAAGGGCCAGAGCGGCCGGGACACGGGTCCAGGCCACGGTGTGCGTGATGGGTGAGAAGGACGACAGCAAAGTAGTTGGGGGGAGACAGGGTCAACCATTGGGAGACATTATCCTCACACATGTGGAGAGCGAGTGAGCGAGACAGCCATTTCGCTTGGGGAGAGAGAAAAGAAGAGGGGGGAGGCAACGGTGAGATGCGGTGTCCCATGTCCATGTTGGCACCCATGTCATGCCATGTCCCGTCAAAGGCGGGCGAGATGAGAAGCCCGCAAGCAACCAGCATCAACAAGGTCGCTTGCCAGGGCTGGCTGTTTTGGCAGCTGGGGTTGCCGTGGGCGATGAGGGAGAAGGTGAATGCAATGATACACGGTCCAAAACGGACAACGTGTTGGCGCAGGATGGCACTATAGAGTGCGACGGTGCAATGTATATATCCGTGACAGGCTCCCAGATCGACGACCATGGTTGGACTGGGCGGGAAGCTTACATGCCTAGGCACCCAGGTGCTTGGAACGGATTGACGGTTGACGTTGGCCCCCCTCCAAACATGGAAACGGCCCGATGGAGCGTGGGAGAGGGACGATCGTAGCGAAGGGGTGTCAGCGTGACAGTGTGTCTCGGCTTGTTTTTCTCTCCTTCTCTCTAGCTTTCGCTCATGAGTACGCGGAGAGCAAAAAAAGAGGCATTATGATGGCGCGTTTCTTGTGAATGATGTTCATTGATGGGTGGAGTGCTTTTTATCACTCAAAGCTTCTGGGCGTCGTCACCTGCGCCGTCTTCCTGGGGTAATTTCCACTGTAATATACGGTAGATTAATCAGGTGAGCGAGACAGTGGTCCAACGGTGCACACGGTGCTCGCGGTGCGTCCTGACTGATATTGATTTGCCTCTTGGGCTTGGCAGATGGAGTTGATTGCCAAGTTCTTTTTTTTTTTTTTTTTTTTTGCTCTCCCTGGGCACATCGCGGCATCGCCGGCTGGGCGAGGGGACCACGCGGATGATTAGAGAGGCGCGGCACATCGCAATACACGAGCCGAGATTTTAGAAGATTAAACGAAAAGTAAATAATAAAAATGAATCCGAGAAAAATAACACAATAAACGGTGTATGCAGGATTGGTCATTCATTTATTCATTTACTTTATTCGTGGTTCCCTTTTTGTAAAGTACGTGTATGTATGCACTCACAAGGGTGGCACTACACAACAGAAGAGGTCGACTTTGGGGTCGGTCGAGGCAGTGGTCTCTTGCTCAGCCAAAACTGCGACCAGGGGAGGTACTAATGCACAATGAACCTTCCCCCTCTTCGTGTTGATTAATTACGTTTTTATTTCTTTATCTGAATTTCAACAATTTTTTTTTTTTACCTTCTTGACCGCATCAACCTTGACCGTTATCTTTGTCTGGGTACCATTGTGGAATAGTTTTTCGGCTGCCGGCGCAAGGGAAGAATAGAGCAGGCTGGTTGCTGTACCGTACCACAACCGCCAATGCACCCACCCATCATCGGTGCATGGTCTCTCTTCAGCACAGCTCCCATACACCAGCATCCACACGTGTAAGTCGGCTTGGTCTGGCCATATTTCGCTAGGTGACGTGCAATCTCGCAGCACGACACTTTCGTATCTGAATCAAATTACTTGTTGGATGTCATCTCGCCTCTTTGTTTTTCTTTTCCTGCCCGCCTTTTTCTTTTTTGGCTCGCCCGTCTTTTCTTTTTATCTGTCACTTGCTGGGGCACGCTGCATCCGCGGGCGGCCAGGCTTTTAGACCTGCCCGGCCCGGTACTGGCGCCAGGGCGAAGTGTACCTGGCTGTGCTCGGTGGTGTGGCTGTCGACGGGCGTACACAGGCCACTCTCCCGAGTACTCTACAGGGGACCGCTCCGGGCCTGCAGGGGGCTCCAGCAGGGTGCCCCCCTCCATGCTCTCGCGTCGCAACCGTTCATCCATGCTCTTCCCCGCTCTCATCCTTTTTGAAATCCTGGCACTGTCTGACAACTTGGTCTCTCGTCCTCTCCAAGGCCTCTCTCGTGCCGGCCTTCTGAGACAAAGCCCGCACACGCTTAATTGTTTTTTTCCTCATCGCCCGCTGCGCTCGAGTATTTCCCTCACCCAGCGCTGGGGCGTTGTTTTTGTCGAGTCAAAACCCCCCCACTCTGTCTGTTATCGGAAAGCCAGACGGTTGGATGCGGTGTCGCTGTCCGTTACCATCCACCGTCACCGAGGCATTCGTCAAAGAGGAACGTCTCCAACGAACCCGCCCGCGCGCAGACCGACAAAGACGGCCCTCTCACCCAATCCCTGCTTCCGTCTCGTCGCCCTCGTCCATCTCCTCCACCAAACCCCACGTGCCCATGCACACAATGAGGCTGAATCTGGCCTAGGACGTCGTCACATTGGTCGCTTGCTCCTGGATCCATCCTGTCCGCTGCCAGGCTAACTCGCCGTCGCCGTCGCCATCGCCTTGGCTCTCGCTTGCTCTTCGCCATTCCCAGGTCGGTGACGGTCGCTCTCCTCTCGTTCCCCCCTCTCAATCTAGTCCCGTCCAGGCCATACCAGATCCGAGTCCCTCCAGTCACAATCCAGCCACAGCCCAGTCGCAATAGCGCTGTCGTCTGGTCTCGGTATTATCCTTTTGCTGGTCCTCGCACTGCCTGAGGTCGGTCCCGTCTGCATCGCCGCCACCAAGACCAACCCCAACACCGCTCCGCCGCAGAGGCCGTCGTAATCGCCGCCTCCTCCGGATCTTATCCTCTTCCTTTTCCTCATTCCCCCTCTCACTGTTCCATCTTCATTCTTGTATCTTGCGTTGTTTGTTGCTCTCTCTCCCCTACTCCGCCCTCCCCTGCAGCCTCTCTATCTGGTGCCTAGCGATTACCGTTGCTCATACGACCTCGCCGCCGCCCGGCCCTGCACGTCGCCGGCCGTCTTTTCGTATTGCGCGGCAACCCGACTGCGCCCTTGCTTGTGTCGCCAACTCTTCCGCTCCTCGGTTTGCCAATGTATCTTGTGCAACCCACCAGCGCCCTGTTGCTCTGAGAGGGCTGGGGGCCCGTAGGATCTTCAATCGCTGTCTCCGTGCGACGGCTTTCAACACCAAAACCAACAAACCCCGCGCATTCCCAGCCTCCGCCCCTTCCGCGCTATCTATCTATCTCGCGCGTGTTTTGACCGCGACGGAGAGGCCCCTCTAACGTTTTGCACTGTTTGTTTCTTCCTGGAAGGATCGGTTGCCCTGCTACGGCGATGGCCTCCTTTTCTTCGCTCTCTAACAGCCATAACCATGGCCACACCCATGCGAAGATCACCAAGGCCCGCAGTCGCCAGACGGTCAAGCCCATCCTTAAAAAGCTACAACCGCACAGTCACTCGGAGAAGAACTCGCTGGATCTTGATCGCGGCTGGGACGAGCAGACCCAGCTTGGATATTCCTCGTACAGCCCCTCCGGAGAAAACAACTCCGCCGGTCACGGGTTTGCATCCTCGTATACGCCCACGGCCATGATGCCTGGCCATCCACCCCGACCTGTGCGTGATGTCAGTTTCTCTCTGTCCGCAACTGAGCTTAGCACGGGCGGTGCCCGATCCAACAAATACTCGCACGCCCGCTCCACCAGCGGCACTTCACACATTTCTGTTGCGACTTCTGGAAGCGGCGGACGCAACGGCTCCTTCGTGCATCCTTTTCAACAAACGCCACGAACATCAACACCACCCTTGTCCTACGCCAACTCACTCGCCTCTCTCGACAACCCAACAGCTCCCCGCGACTACTCCCCTACAATAACAGAGGACGACGACGATACTGAAGCACAGAATTATCAGTCTTCGCGCCCGTTTCCTCTTCCACACTCAAGCACAGGACACCGGAGGCCATCTCTCGCCAGCCAGCGCACCAGCTCCTTGTCTGACGTCAACCAGCCGCTTCACCCTCCCGTGAACTCCCGCTCTGGTTCTGCTGCTGCGACGCGGAAAACCCACCAGATAGTCACCAAGAGCCGTTCTGATCTTCACCTCAACACTGCCTCTACCCCGGTTCTCGACTCTGCTGCTTCCAGCGCTAGCCCGCCAACCTCTTTCATTTCGCCGCAAATGATGGGCACTTCTTCCACCTCGGCCATGTCGCCGTTGCGCAGCTCCCTCGACATGAATGGGTTTCGCCTCCGGTCTCGAAGTGAAGTCGACACAGCGTCACGCCAGGACCATGTTCGAGAGGCTCGCCGGAAATTCGAGGAAAAGGAGAGGGCCAAGGAGGAAAAATATGCTCGTGAGCAGATTCGCAAGCAGGAGCGGGCAGAGAACAAGGAAGCACATCGACTCGCCAAGTCGCACTCGCATGGTCGCAAGGGTAGCTTTGGCAATTCGCGCATTTCTTGCGATCGCACATCCAGCAAAAGCGACATCCGCCCTGTTGCCTCGAGAAAGAATACCGGGAACGGCACAAGCGAGAACGAGAAAGTCGGCTTTGCCACTCGCGGCTACGATACAGTCAAGACAGCGCAGTCGCCAGCTTCAAGAGCGGACCATGTTCAATTCGAATCCACCCGCAGACATACCAAGCGAAGGACCACTGGGACTTGGACTGCCTTTGTTCTGTGGTTGAGGACGCGGTTGCTCAGAATGGGACGGCGATAGGAATGGCCCTTGTAAGAGTGGGCAAATGGATTTCAACCTCATGATTACACACACACACAACATCAACTACGACACACAAATTTACACCTCTACCTCAAACCACAACGGTTATGATATACCCCTTGGGCGGCGCAACAGGAGCGGTTTGCTATGCGCCTCTAGGATACGGAGCTTTTGCTTTTACATCCTCGCCCCTAGACGGACTCGCGGCCATTTAGCGTTGCATACGATGGAGATTTACATCTCACGGCCGGACCGGACGATCGTTTCTTGTTTTTGCATGGCGTTGTGGGAACCTTCGGCTTACGACTCGATATGCCCAGCATTGCATCTTTAGGATTTTTTTTTCGGGCCTGGTTGCGAATTTTGATTCCTGTTTTACACGGGTGTTTTGTTTTTGTTTCGGGTGCTGCAGCATGCACGCCGCGTTTTGGATTGACGGCACAGACATTGGCATGGCAGTGCTGGATTCCTGGATAGAATAGCAAGCCTTCAAATGAGTAGACCCGGTCCAAAGCAGGCCATGACGTCGATCAGAATTTGCATGCGTGTTAAACCCCTTGACAAATCATCACGTAAAGACTTAGATTGCCCCTTTTTGTCTTGGAACTCTTTCACATGACAATTGCACATGACAGCCAATGGCCCGCAGCGGTTACATCGGTACCTATGACGCTGATGGTGGGGCTTCGCAGCGCCGTCCGAGTCTGGGGACTGCGGGGATCGAAGTCATGCGATTGTCCCGGAGGCCCCGAGCAGAGCCACGGCTTACCCCACTTGGTTGCAAGGCTGTGCATAGCACTTGGGAGCTCGTCGAGATGGGAACATTGGGATTTGGAATCTGGCATCTGGAACGGCCTTTCAAAAGTCACGGGAATAGCTGCGGCGGAGCTGGTTTGAAGCTAACGGTTTTTTCTGTAACGCGCTGTGCCTTGTGAAGCTGAGCGTTATGACGTCGGGAGCTATGGAGGGTCTAAGCTTGTTAATCATGTTTCATAAGGAGCTATGGTCTACTGGAACGTGTCACGCCTGTCACAGAATGACGGCATTGTTGAATTTAATTCTCAGACAAGATATGTTTTTTCGCGTGTCATCCCTCGTGCAACCTCACCCAGTCCATTCCCGTCTATATCTTAGGCTTGGGTTTCGCAACGTCCACCGGGGTCCACCACGGGTAGGCAAGGGGAGCATCCTTTTGTATGGTTGCTTTGAAGTCAGGCAACCTTTTCTGCATGAAACTATCAATGCCTTCTTTGGTGTCACTTCCGCTAAATAGATCGAAGAATAGCTTGCTTTCGAGGAGATGAGCCTCTTCCGGTGACCCGGGGCCGCGATACAGGAGATCCTTCATCAACCGTGAGGCCATGCCGCTGACGTTGGCGGCAGTTTCCTCGGCAATTTTGAGCGCTGTGGGGAGAACCTCCTCAGGCGCAACAACTTCGCTGAAGAGATTGTCAAACAGGCGGTGCGTGGCAGGGTAGACGGCGCCGGTTGTGGTCAGATGCAGGGCTTTGCTGGTGCCAATCAGGCGAGGCAAGAAGTAGCTGCTGCAGGCTTCCATGATGAAGCCCCGACGCCCAAAGACGAAGCCAACCTTGGCATCGCGACTGACGATGCGAATGTTGGCCGGCAGCGTCATGGTGATGCCCACACCCACGGCCGACCCGTTGATGGCCGCGATGACGGGCTTTGTGCAGCGGTACAAGGCCAGCGAAGTCTGTCCACCGGAGTCGCGGTGGCCATGCCGCGTGGAGCCTGTGTCATGCGACGAGTTAAAGTCCATGCCAGCGCAGAAGAAGCGATTGGTTGCGTCAGACGAGGTCAAGACAACGGCCTTAACCCGATCGTCGGCCGAGACGGTGTTGAAGGCCTGGATGAGAGAGGCGGCCATCTCATCGGTGAAGGCATTGCGGGCCTCTGGGCGATGCAATTTGAAAATTATGACGGGAGTGACGATTGGAGAAGAGGCGGGATGGTGGGAAAATTGGAGGGTTGGCAACGAAAAAGTGTTGTATGAGTCTGGGATCGATGACGAGTTCATGATGGATTCACGAAATTTGCGAAAGCACTAATATTTGCCTACAAAACGTAGGCTTTTGACTCGCAGGAGATGTCTGTGAATTGTAAAGCTTAAGCGAAGCGAGACGCAGCTATTGATTTGGAATAATTGTATGATGCGTTGCGGGCGTGACACTACTAGAGCGCGAACGGCATACGGCCGATGCTTGGAGATTTGGCGTTGAGGGGAAGCGCGTTCTAGCCGCAGCCGAGGTTCAATCATCCTATTTGAGCAGTCATGACGACGGACCAGGTTGAGAAAAACATGATGCACTGGTGGGCATTGGAAAGTGAGTTTATGGTTACATGGGGACAGGTATATGAGACTTAACGCTAAATAATAGTTCTTACACATTGATCCATTCTTAATCAGACCGCGTCACTCATGTACGAAAGATTGCCTAAGCTTTGGATGACGAACTCATTCAAGATGCAACGCAACACACTAATCCAAGTGCCAAAAAGATTGGGAGAATAGTTTTAGACCGCGCAACGATTACGGGTTAAATTTAGCATTTGGGAATATTTCAGTTATATGCTCACACATGTTTAATTTATTTTTACGAGCGCCAACAACAAAGCCATGATCACACTCATCGAAGCGCGATATGTACAGTGCGAAAGGCTCCCATATGCTTCTACCAACACTGTGAGACTTACAAGATGACTAAGCCCCACTCTGCTCAAACTGAAAAACGTCGGGGTGCCGGGGTCGACCACCAACGCAGCTCCACACTGCACCCGTTTGACCCGTTCCGACCAAAGACGCAACTCTGCGCAATCCGCCAGGCGAATAATCCGGCAGCGCAAGTCATGAGGCTGCTGCCTCCCAGTCCCGACCATGGTCTATGACTGGGACGCCCACCAGAAGACATGTTACCAGCTCTACATCGACGAGGATCGGTCCCTTGAGGACATCATGGACCACATGAAGGCTGTCTATAAATTTACTCCTAGGTGAGTGAGTGAGTCACAGGAACACACCTTCGTAGCCTTATTCTATTCATGGCTGCACCTCCTTACGCTTCCACTGCAATACACGGTTCTCCCCTTTTTATTTATTTTTATCTTTTTCATATTTTGTATCGCAACATCATTTATGGTGTACTCTTCTCGCTCTTTGTATTCATCCTTGCCTCTATAATCGATCCAGCCCCGCCCTTTCTCTCATCAAATATCAACTTACAAGCCCAATCTAGCAAACGGGCATTTCAGACTCAGTTTCGTCGGTGGAACTTCCCGTCTAAGCACAGGCCAGCATACAAGAATGATCGCTTGGTTAACCGCATCCGCGAGTTATGGGAGAGGAATCTCCCACAGCGGGAGATCCTGCGCGTGCTTAACGACGAGGATGGGTTCCACATAAATTCCAGGGAACTGATGCGGGTTCGCACACGGAATCGATGGCTACTGCGTGTCCCAAATGGAGACAAGTCGAATTTGGAGGTGGACTCTCCGATAAAGGATCCCTTGGCGGAGACGTCTGATCTGAAGGGTGGGAATTCGACATTGTCGTTGCCGGAAGACCAGAGCCTCTCATTACAACCGTTATCAGATGCGGTTGCAGCGGCAGTTTTGGAAGAACTAGATCACGACAACCCAAATCCTGGTGTTGACAAGAACGAAAAGAAGAAGGCAAAACGAAACCGCCAGCCAACCAACGCAGCTGGAGTTCCGGCCCGTTTTCCTTCAGAAACAACCATCGACGAGGCACGGGTGATCTTGAGCCTTGAAGACAGCATCTATAGGGAGATTCGATCAAGTTTTCAACGGATTTGCATCGAGGAAGGTGTGAGCAAAAAGACACTGGCTGGAACTGATGGGTGGGATGCTGTTAAGGATCGGCTTGTTCGCGAGTGTCCACGACTTCAACAGGCTTTATGGGGGCCAAAGGATAACGACGATGCAAAGAAACTCGCGTTGGACATCATATGCACTGATGTTACAAAGAGGATGCGCGATACGGAAGCGCGAATGACGCTGGCCGAGGCCAAAAATGCGCTGGGTGTCAACCCCGAAGAGTCACGAGAGATCCGGTTCACCTTTCACCAGGTACTCCGAGATGCGCAGTTTACTTACAAATCGGACGCAACACCACAGGAGTGGGAAGAGTTGAAGCGGAGATGGGCGGAAAAATCATCTCTCATCAAAAACTTGACCATGCCAACCGCTGATGGAACTTTGCAAGTGAGGGCAAAGGCCCTCGAGATCCTGGCCAGGGATGTTATGAAAAGAATGAGAGACGACAGGGTCCGAAGATCCTCAAGGAAAAAGGGACCAGTCGCATCTCAGATACGGCCGGAACTGCAACCTCACGAAGCGCAGGAGCAGCAGCAACAGCCGCAGCGACAAGAGCAATCCCCTTCACCGACAACCCAACTTGAAAGGGATCATGCTAGCGCAACACCACCCATTGCCGCATATCAAGTACATTCAGGAGCAGAATCTAGCCCAAGCCAACTGGTTGATTCGCCACAGACAGGACAAGTCGACTTGGGAGATGGGATTGGAAATGGGAACTTTGATGCCATGTCAGAGGTGTCGCATGCGTCTCAGATGCAATTTGCCCCCTCTGGAGGAGCTATGCCAACCCATCTCTCCTTGTCGATCCCGTCGCAGTCATCCAGCCTTTCAGATTCGCCCGGTGATCTTCCACAGCCTCACCGGGTGCTTGGGTCGTCGATTCCAACGGGCGTAGCTCTCGATCCGCAGATAGGATCCTCCCTTTTCCTAGCAGCAAATGCGCAGGCAGCATTTATGGATCAGCAGTATGTACAACAGCAGTACGCAGCAGCAGCAGCGCCGCCCAACTCGGTGTTCCATGCGGTGCAGCCCTTCTCAACGGCGATCGCGGTCTTTTTGCGACTACACCCATCTTCGACGTTTGTGGCAAATGTAGGCTTGTGGATAGCCACACTTACGTCACAGTCGATACAAGAGCTGCGGCATGCAGCAACGGAAAAGTTTCCCGGGGCGCTCTGCTTAAGGGTTGAGGGAATTGTTAAGGATGGTAAAGGAGGGGAACTCCCGCTGCAGATCCAGGAGGATCAGGAGCTGGGGGCCTACCTCGTGCATGTACAGGGCAGCACGCCTACGTTTGCGGTACAGCTGGTGTGGAAGACTTGATAGAGAAAATGTCTGATTTGACTCAATATTTGGCGCACAGGTTGGTAGAGCGGGCGTACGGAGTTTCGGTTCATATTCCAAAGCATGATTGGACAAGAATGATGGTTGGGAGAGGTAGAAAACCGAGGATAAGAGAGCGCGGAGTTCAGCCCCGTCATTGTTTAAACTAATATTGGAAATTTGAGTGGGCGGCGGACTAAGATTCGCGCGCGTGGCAGCCTATATTGTTTTGGAGGGCTCAGGTAGGAATAGTCTGCTCCCTTGTCAATGCAAAGAATCTACAGCAAAAAAGGGCGTCAGTGTGACTTGATTGATGACTGATGGATGTGCGGGAGGAGGAGGGGCCGGCAGCCGGACGGAACGGCGACAGAGATGCGTCGGCCCGCTAACCAAGAGAGCAAAGACGCCGACGAGGAGACCTAGATGGGAACTGCTATGGCGAGCATTTTTAGATCTCGGGAACTAAGTGGGATGGGAGATGTAGTGGGCGAACTGGCTAGGTCCATGGCGAATTGGACCGCAAAGATTGACAGATTGGGTGGCGCCTATCACCCCGGTTCTTGCGTGCTGTGATATGGGTATTGGAAATAGCTGGGTCGAGGTGTTGCAGTCCACATTGAAGTCCACTTTGGTGATAGGTCCCGCAGTAGGAGATGGGTATCAGTTTATAGACGGAAGATGAGCAACCTTGGATAGACCCTATGTTCTCTGGAATCTTTCACAATGGCAGCGGCTTGGGGTGGCGATCAAGGGCGCACCAAAGGGCGCACTCCAGCCGATCTCGGTACAAGTTGACGCGAACACAGGTCGCCATCACCGGCTGGAACCCTCGTCGACAGGATAACTCAGCCCGACTGCGGTGGTTGAGAGTGTGGGGAAGCGAATTACTGTCCAGGGCAGTTGCTTCAGTGGGGCGGGGGTGGTGGCTCGCTCGGGGCTTGTGGTTGCTCATCGGCGCTGCAACTCCGCCGCCGAGAAATTTCCAAAGGTGCCAGGCCGCCTTGCATTGCCGCACGCCGCACGTCTTAAACCCCAGGCCCTGCCCGCCCTCAGCGTCACCTCGCCAGACGCCAATCGCCCTCCTCGACTCTCCTCGGCTCCTGCTCGCCCTTCCATGACCCCGCCGCCCTGAGCTCCCCCGCGAATTGACCCCGACAGCCTCCCCAATGGCGTCCATCCAGCTGCGCGCCCAGCCCAGAGCTGCTCTCCGGAGCTGCCTGCGAGCTGCGGCGACAAGGACGAGCCCACGCCTGCCCTCGGCCTTTGCCGCACGCACCTACGCCACCGAGATCGAGCCCTCCGACAAGTCCCAGAAACTGGCCGCCCGCCAGGGCAACGAGACCAAAGTGGGAAGGTCCTTTCAGGGCCAGGTCATGGGCAGTATCGGTGCCCGATTGCGCCGAGAGCGTGAGCACCGCGCGGAGTACGAGCAGTGGCGCAACATTACAGATCCCTCTCGAAACTGGATGGTGACTTTTGGTGAGTTTTTACAATTTCTGGAGGCAGCTGAATTGTCCTGTTTGCATCAGCTAGGAGCGGTTGTGGGAAATGTAGAAAATATATCCAGATATAAAAAAAAAAGTTCAAGATAGCTAACTAGCTTCACTTCAACTAGTCTTCCTCTCCGGTGTGGGAATCGCATACTACATGGGTACATTCTGGCCCAAGGAGCCTGAATCCACCTCAACTCTGCCGCTTTCCAAGACACGAGACCTGACGCACAACATCAAGCTCGAGAACATGCAGGCCGCCTGGGCCGACTTTGTCAAGATTGTTGGCCAGGAGAACGTCAGCACCGCCGAGAAGGATATCGAGCACCATGCCACCTCTGCTTGGTCCTCGCACTCGGCCAATCCCGAGGACCGCTCTTTCTGCGTCGTGTACCCTGGCAGCACTGAGGAGGTTTCAGAAATCATGAAGGTCTGCCACCAGCGCCGCATCCCCGTTGTTGGCTACAGCGGCGGCACCAGTCTTGAGGGCCACTTCACTCCCACGCACAAGGGAATCTCGATTGACTTTGGCCGCATGAACAAAATCATCAACCTGCACAAGGATGATCTCGACGTTGTTGTCCAGCCCGCCATGGGCTGGGAGGCCCTCAACGACCACCTTGGCCACGAAGGCCTCTTCTTCCCTCCCGACCCCGGCCCTGGTGCCATGATTGGCGGCATGATTGGCACCGGATGCAGCGGTACCAATGCCTACCGGTACGGCACCATGCGAGACTGGGTTCTCAGCCTGACTGTCGTCATGGCCGACGGCACCATCATCAAGACCAGGCAGCGACCTCGCAAGAGCTCCGCCGGTTACGACCTAACCAAGCTCTTCATCGGCTCCGAGGGCACTCTGGGTCTCGTCACCGAGGCCACCCTCAAGGTCACCGTCAAGCCCGAGTCCACCAGCGTTGCCGTTGCCACGTTCCCTACGATCCGCGACGCCGCCAACTGCGTGGCCAAGGTTGTCGGCAAGGGCATCCCCGTCGCCGCCGTCGAGATTCTCGACGACAACCAGATGAAGTGCATCAACCAGGCCGGCATGACGTCCCGCGCCTGGTCCGAGGCCCCCACCATCTTCTTCAAGTTTGCCGGCACCCCCGCCGGCGTCAAGGAGCAGGTCGCCCAGGTCCAGGGCCTGGCCAAGGCAGCCCGAAGCAACGCCTTCGAGTTCGCCAAGAACCAGGACGAGCAGGACGAGCTCTGGAGCGCTCGCAAGGAGGCCCTCTGGAGCACCATGGCCGTCAGGAAGCCCGGCGACCGTGTCTGGACCGGCGATGTTGCTGTGCCCTTGAGCCGAATGCCTGATCTGATCGAGGAGACCAAGGAGGACATGGCCAAGAGCGGGCTTTTCGCCTCCATCGTCGGCCACGTTGGCGATGGAAATTTCCACAGTGAGTTTTACTCGAAAATTGCTCGAGCCGGGTGGAACACTGACCGATAACGTAGCTATCCTGCTTTACAACGAGGCCCAGCGACACAAGGCCGAGGTCGTTGTGCACCGCATGGTGAAGAAGGCTGTTGAGATGGAGGGCACCGTCACTGTAAGTTTCTCCTTTGCGAACCCCCGCCCTAGAAATCCGTTGGCTAACTTCCCCTCCCCAGGGCGAGCACGGTGTTGGTCTGGTGAAGCGAGACTATCTCCCCCACGAGCTCGGCGAGACCACCGTCGACGCTATGCGACAGATCAAGAAGGCCTTTGACCCTCTGTGCCTGCTCAACTGCGACAAGGTGGTGCGCATGCAGAAGCCCAAGAAGGGCGAGGTTGAAGAGTGGTAATTGAGGAAGAAAAAAAAAGAAATCAGAAAAAAAAGACAATAAAAACAAACAAATCTCCTTTCCCTAGGAACCAACCCGCATGGAAACAAGGAGGAGAGGCAAACGGAGACATCCCCTGCACATATGCCAAGAGTAGGATCGGGGAGTTCTTTTACCGGCGTTGGTCACGATCGATGGCTGTATATGTGCGTGTACGAAGAATAGAGGAGGCCGACGAGGGTCAAAACCAGGATACCTCCCCTCTTCACTGACTGGGACGATATGCGAATTTGTTAATTTATGAATCCTACTTTCTATAATGAACATGGCGACTGAACTCCTCTCATAATGAGCCATGCAATTTCCAAGTCGTGTAATTAAAACGTGCCCTCGTGAAAACTCCCAACCAGGACTCTGTCGTGTCTAAAAGCAAACCGAGAGGCAGAAATGAATTCTCCAGCAACTCGGTATAAAAGAAACGCCCATGACGCGGTGATGCCCGCGAGACCGCAAAAACAAAACGTCTAAAACACGGTTACCGCATTGACAAACCCATTCTTGAGAACTTCAAACACCATGCCAGGGAATCCATAGAGCGTCGTGGTTGAATCGCCATTCGCCTCGGCCCGGCGTGCGCCGCTCTCCTCCCACCCCCCAAGAAACTCGCAGCTGCTCCCAGGGCTATCTCCCCAGCCGCGGTTGAGGACCATGCCACGCTGGCGGGACTGGCCGGCGCCGCGAGGGAATACTGATGCCCAAGCCTCGTTCATTCGGTCTTCGATCTGGGGGAACTTGGTCTCAGAATCAATCGGGTTGGAGACGTCGCCTGGTTTATCCAGGTAGCCGATCTCCCAGCGGCAGCGGCGGTGGCGGTTGAATTCATATGAGCCAGGAATGTTGCCGTGGAGTACAAATTTTGTTGCTGCGAGGCGATCGGAGGAGAGAGACTTGATACTATTTTCAGGTGTGGTTTCGCCGTTCTGAGCACCGGGTGGTGGTTGGGACGGAGGGACGCGGTTGGAGACGAGGATGTCGAAGCCTAAGTAAAAATAATTGTAGAAACATTCCCCAGTCGAAGTGGTGCCAACTTGGTCGTCGATAGCTTCTTCCTCATCGGATGCATCAGATCCTGTATTCATAGACGATTGATCTGTGTCGTTGAGGTCCTCAGGCCGGCCAATGTCAGTGGCACTGGGGCGTGACCGAGCATTGCTTGTGGTTCGCATTTTGTGAATAACCATCTTTTGGTCATTTTTTCGGTAGATGGCATTAGGGGGACCTAGTTCCATAAGTAGTTCCTGCGGAGTAGTTTCACCCAGTGTTATCCAGAAAGAGTGGTTGGTCCACTTGCGGAACAGCTGAATCTTTCCGCCCCCGTGGAGCCGGATTAGAGATATCTCGTCGGGGTACACATCTTTGCCACGAGGCAACACCGTTGTAGACTTGATGCTCGGCAAAATCTCCGTCCAGAGATTCGGGCGAGCATCGGCCCATGAGTCACCACTGAACACGGCCATGGATGTTGCGGCTTGACTTGTCGCCGATGAGAATATGGACACTACATCCTTATCGGGGTCATATGCTGACGGAGGCAGGGAGAAGTTGAAAGCAACTCCCGGGTAGGACAGGACGTAGATGCCATTTTCCTGCCCGGCGGCTGGCGAGATATACTCTCCCGCGTAGGTGGGACCAAGAAGCCTGTGATAGATATGTCTGAAGGTCGGGCCGGTGGTGGAGTCGCCCGGGACTGGGGATGCGGGTGCGGACGTGCCGTTGACGGGCTTGAGGAGATCTCGGTCCTTGAATGTGATGTGGTTTTTGGTAAAATCGGTAACTTCGATTAGACGTAGTCGCTGTTCTGGGCCATCAAAGCGCAGGCGGATGCCGTTGGCAGGAAGTTCTACACCGACGGGTTCGGTAATGGGGTGGTCTGGGGAGTAAAGGAGCTCGAGCTTGGGGAAACGCTGCGGCTCGGCCTTGAGCCGAGTCAGGACATCGTGAAGGGTGGCACCGAGGACTAGTGGACAAAGAAAAGTATATTAGAGACGGCATCCAGACACACAGGGCACCGTATACATGTCGACTCACCAAGGAAGCCCACCGCTCGGCCCGGATGCAGTTGCGCGCTGAAGAGCGACATGGCTATCACAAGGCTATCGGGGAGCTGTTGGCGGGGTAGTGCTGCACTAGCTGGAGCGCAACGCTCGTGGAGCTTGAAGAGAGTTTGTTGATTTCGTGACGTTGAAGGGCATAAGGTGACAAAGAAATATCTCTGAATGCGAAGCGATGTAGCTTGGAGACCAGACCCAGACACCTGAGCAAGGTCACGGGTAAGGAGTAGTCGGCCTCCTTAGGTCGACGATACACAGTCGGTTGAGAAGCCATGTGATGCAAGCCAATGGCCCCGCTTCACCGTTTACAGCATGACGTAACTTGACGGCGCATGATACTGTAAAATCACGTGACAGAGCAGATGTTTTGTAATAATTGAGCTGAACCGATGAACAGACATCCTTGGTAGAATAGCTAGGAAGGGACTTATGTCTTGGGTCGAACGTTGGATAGCTATCCTCTGCCGTCTGAAGGTTTGGGCTCCCTGGGCTATCACCACTAGAACCAATACAGCCAAACTATGCGCTCAGCTCTCGACGCTGACGGCCATGTACATGGGTTGAGCTGACGTTGGCCTCATTGATGCCTGTAGCATCTCTGGGGGTGGAGTGATTGTCATATTTTAATCTATGGACACTGAATGTCGTATATCGAATGTCTATTGGCCTGGAGCGCAATCGAAACCGCAATCCTCGGCTTCCGTCTGAAGCTGAGGATGGTACCTCATGCTAGCTCCTGCAGGGCGGGTGTGCCGGCCAAGCCTAGCGGAACCTTAGCCCCATAAGCCCCCCAGCTTCGGAATGGGTGACAAAAGAAAAGGCACAGTCTTTTCGCACAGGGAGCATCAGAAGCAGAATGATACTGTCGCATATTGATCCCACGATCCAGGTAGTGTCTACGACCAGACCTGTAATCAATCCTCGCCAGTCCCCTTGATCTGGCATGATTCACATATAACCAACATTGTATGACACCGTTACGTGGGGGCGGTAGGCCAAGATACCGAGGTTGTCATCACAATCGCTGTCTGAGAGGGCACTGGTCACTTTTTTCTCGTCACTAGTTGGACCCCTGGATAAATACGACTGACGGGTTCTCCATCAAACATAAACTCCACCAGCCTCCACTGGGGAGTCCAAAGCTCCTTCTCTTGCATCCGTCAAGCTCTCGGCAGCTCCAACTGCCTTTCGAACCAACCGTCCCTGCATCCCGCCCCCAGCTTTCGCTTCATTGAGCTGAACTCATTTGCTGCACCAATCTCAGAGCTCGCTCTTTGAAAGGCCTCTGCTTTTCGCATACCCCTCTTTCTTCTTCCCGAAAATTCGCATCGTCCTACAAGTGCCCCATTTGATCGTCATGGCTCCTCCAGCTGCTTTCGCCGACTACCCTGTGCCCCAAGAGGGCCCAGACACAGGTTACAAACCCAGGGTTGAAAAGAATCCCACCTTCCGAGGTCTCCCACTCGTTATCGGTGCCAACATGTATGAATTCATCATTTTTCTCCCTACGCGTGAGGCCATCACTTACGCCACGCAAGCATTTCCAAGTTTGAATTTCTCCAGCAGTATTTCTGGGACAATTCTGGATTTGGTACCCTCAAGGACATTCCAGGCCTTGACGATTACCCCTACCGGTTCCGAGTATGCCATGAAAACTGCCATGTTTTATATTCCTGGCGCATTGAGAGGCTGACACTTAATAGCCTACCGTGACTCCTCTTGGTGACACATCGCCTATGCTCCCCTTTGAGACGAAATTGCTTGAAGCAAACCACGTCAATCCAAAGGCTCGGTACTACTCAGCAAATGATTATCATGAGATGTACAAGTCTGGCCAGGTGACCCCGCTCAAGGTTGCCGAGACTCTTCTGTCTGTTATCAATCCCACCCAGGGCCCCCCAAGTCCGTACAAGACTGGTTGGGTTGATTACCATGGCAAAGAGCATCTAGTTTTGGAAGCTGCCAAGGCATCTACGGAGCGATGGGCTGCTGGGAAGCCCCTGGGCGTCCTCGATGGAGTCCCCGTTGGTATCAAAGATGACACCTCGGTCAAGGGCTTTATAAACCATAATGGCATGGCATACAACCCGTCAATTCCCTTCTTCAAGGAAAAGGAGGAATCCGACTGGCCCGTCAAGATGCTCCAAGAAGCTGGCGCAATTGTCATTGGCAAGAACGCTATGCACGAACTGGGCTCAGGTATGTCTCCCTGTGAATTTGTCTTCTATTTTCTAACCTCTGGCTATTAGATACTAGCGGTTGTAACGTATGTATTGAATCTCCTAACGAGTATAGGCTCTATTGCTTACAATTATAGGCTACTCAAGGCACTCCAGTCAATTTTCACAACAAGTCGTATTACCCCGGAGGCTCCTCATCTGGCGCAGGATCTTCTCTCTCCGCAGGAATTGTTCCCATTTGCGTCGGCTCGGATGCTGGTGGTAGTGCCCGTATTCCTGCTGCATTCAACAGCGTGTACGGGTTAAAGACTAGTCACCACCGCACCAATGTCAGGACCCATACGATGGCCGTAACCACGCCGCTCGCCTCATCAGTTGCTGACCTTACCATTGCCTACCGAGTCATGTCCCAGCCAAACCCTGACTGTCCTATCCAAAGCCGATTTGCTCTGTCTATACCCCCTAGCCCATCAGCCAAGAAGGTCATGGGAATTTACCGTGACTGGTGGAACCAAGCTGATCCTCGCGTGGCCGAAGTGTGCGAGAAGGCAATGGACTACTTTGCCAACAAATGCAATTACGAGATTGTTGACATTTCCATTCCTTATGTCCCAGAGGCCCAGCTTGCTCACAGTGCTGTCTGCATCACTGAAATGTCAGAAGCCGCCCGAGTGCGAGCCCCTGACTGGCTTTCGTTGGTCGGAGCTGCTAACAGGGTGGTTCTGTCGGTCGGCACTAGGACGCCTGCTGCGGATTATATTCGTTACAACTGCCTCCGCGAGCTGATCATGCGTCACATGGCATTCCTGTTCCAGAAATACCCCGGGTTGCTTATCATGACACCCACCTCGCCTATGGCCGGTTGGCCAGTCGTGCCTGGTGACGAAACGTACGGCATGAGCGACACGAACCGAACCATTCGCAACATGCGCTTCATTTTCCTAGCCAACATGGCTGGTACACCTGCGCTAACCGCACCCATTGGGTACATAGATCCGGAACAGGGTGAGGGCAAAGTGCCAATCGGCCTTATGGCTACCGGCGAATGGGGTAGTGAGGAGCAGCTTTTGTCATGGGCCGGAGAGGCGGAGGAGTATTTGCATAATGTTGTCGAAGGTGGCCCACTCCGACCTAATGGCTGGTTCGATGTCATGGCGGCAGTAAAGGAAGGCGACAAGACAGGAACCGAAGCTTAAGCGGCATCATCAATAACCGGAGGATGATATATGGTTAACAGTTCTAAAGCGGCTATCCCTGTTCTAGCAATTTATTTTTGTGCAGATTGATACTTCATTTTGTCAAAGCGAAGCTTTAATTTGGATACAGTCATAGTGGTGGAATCAGCAGTCATCATTCATTCTATTTACCGTATGTCCTAATCTCAAAGTCATGGTCTATTTCATAAACTTGGAAGCCAAACCAGCCAAGCCGCCTTGCTGTTCGCCCTGGTTCTTGAAATACATCTTCATTGCAGTTTCAGCAGCCTTCTGGATAACGCCATTTTTGCTGGTGCCAGCAGAGACCTTGTCCTCGGAGGATTTAGCATCAAACAACTAATGGTATCATTGTCAGTCATCAATGGAGGGTTGCATCAAACGTTAGGCGTGGGATTCATCCTGGGAGATTACCTTGCTGGCCTCACCCATGGCAAGGCCAAGGAAAGCACTCTGACTAGAGCTGCCGGCTCCGCCGTTGTTGAATAATTTCAGTGCTTGCATAGCAGCGGCAGTACCGAGACCCTTTTCATCGGCCTGATGGTCTTCATCGTTGTAGGTCTTTTGATGTTGCTTGACATAGTCTTTTGCGACTGTTAGCGTGAATTCCAGAGAGTTTGAACGCAGCCTAATAATGTCTACAGTGCTAAGATTCGGGGGGCAACTGGAAGCGTACATTCTTCGTCAACATCTGAATCATCGTCATCAGGTCTGGTGCTCCTCTTCTGCTTCACGGCATGAAGGATGCTGCCAAAGAGGTCCTGGTCGCCAGAGGAGCCGGCATGCCTGCTGGCCTCTTCTTTAGCCTTGTCGTCATCGAGGTCACCGAGGAAGCTAGCAATGCCGCCACCAGGGGGCTCTGCGTCTAATGTTAGGGATCCAGGAACCTGAGGCTGTGATAGCGTAGTAGTGGTGTGACTGACTATTGGCACCAGGAGCGGGATAGAAACCCTCCTGCTGTTGGTCTAAGAGAAGCTTATGGTTAGCACATGCCAATTTCCAATGGTAAGGTAACATAGTCCATTCTAAATAGCGGGGATGAACGAGTCTCTGTTCGTTTACGCGAGAAGTCTGTGGTGAGACGAGGGGGCAGATGAGGGGCAGAAGGTATCACGGCGGGGCAATGATGGTAGGTACCACGAGGGAGTATTCTTACGTTGGCCTTCAGATCTGCCCTCGAGATATTCCTTGCCGGCGTTGATGAGCTTATCCATGGTGATGATGTAAACAGAAACAAGGAGAATGAGAGAGACGATGAATAAGGGCGATGATGTAGGTTGCTATGTGTAGATACAAGTGGTGAAGGTGGGGAGAAGAGGGGAGAGGTTGCGCTAAATAAAGGCACCTGCCGCGCCCAGCAGTAAATGTGGTACCTCGTTGCTTGCCTGAGGTGCCTACCTCAGCAGGTACAGAGGTGCTGAGATGTCACGGCTTGTCATGGAACTCAGACGCCTGTTTCCAGGGCTAGCTTTGGGGCTTCAAGGGGCAAAGGGAGGCGGCCCCACGTCCCGTCTACCTGGCACGGCGCGCATGATACAAGCCAAGCTGAGGGATGCGTGTGCCGCAGACATCGTCACGGATGCCAATTGGAGGACTGGTGCGCTGTGACGTGGTTCATGGCTCCATCTCGGAATAAGCTCGCTTCTGCGATGGCCGACAGCTTCCTTGACTTGCGTTGGCTTTGATGCATCACACTGCTCTCCTGGGGCGGACGCCAGGCGGATTCAGAGAGCCACAGGGATCGCAAACCGAACCTTCTTATCCCAGTACATGACGTAAACCTCGGCCCGCGCGTTTCAACTCGCGCACTTTGCTTGCGCCCAGATCCCATTGGGCCTCAGGTGTACGACTCAGCGGCTACCTGACTGGGGATTATCGCAGCGGATGATTTGCAGCTACTGAGGCCAGATAGCGGGGCTGTTCCCCCACCCCGCCCCCAGCTCGGTAACACAGAAAGGAAGTGGTGCTAGCGGCTGGGTGCGCAAGCTACCCTAGCTTCCCCCATTACAGACGAAAGCTTATGCCGCTAATAAAGAGACACTGGGCACGACCTAGAGGACCAACCTATTGCTATCTCTTCGGAAGCAGCCGTAGGCCATGGCACATTCGACTAATGCAAAGCAAAATGCAGCCTGGAGCAGCGCATGTTTAAGTAGCTTAATACGTCAATTCGTGTACTCTGACATATCCAAAACCCATCCCGTCATTATCGCCCATGTGCCGTTATCCCTAGGTATCAATGCAGGCCTTTCGCTGGAAGCAAGGAAAGTAAAAGAAAGCATACACACTTCAAAAGCAGATCAGAGATGGATCAAAGCAAGCAAACCGGGACAGCCGTAACTTCCGTGTATCGTCGGTCGCTTGCACCAAAAAAAAACTCACTCCAAAATCATCCAACTCCGTCATATCCCGGGTCAATCATCTCCCATTATCTGGCTCAACATGGCCCGTTTTTTTTTCTAGTTGATCCTCGCTCCTTCAAGTCTGTTAACCATAAGTTATCCTGAAGTCATGAGTTGATCGGGCGTGGCAGCATTCTGTGCAGCTGCTTGCTGAGCAGCATCACTAGCTTTGTTCCGTTTCTTCTCCTTCTTAGCCCATCGCAGGCCGCAGGCGTTGCACAACGTTTTGGGGCCATTGGGCCCCTTTCTCCACTCCGGTGAATCAAGGGTTCCTATCCATGGTGAGCACTCATATGCCCAGATTGGACCAGAACACAGGGAAACCTACCACAATCCGTACACACATACTCCTCCGATGTTTTGAGCTTCTTCTTCTTCTCTCCAGTCCGCGGGTCACGATCCATAGGAATCGCAATGCCCACATCTCCTTTAATAAGGGTCGGGCTCGCATTCCCGGTAGTGATACCGCGGCTCCGCTCCCCCTCAATGTATCGCAGTCCCGTGAGCATCTCAATCGTCTCCGCGTGTGACGAGCCCTCATATCGCACCATTTTATCCCGCAAGGAATCTGGACGGCTACCGGCCGCAACACCTTCAAGGTTTTCTCTGGTAAGGAGGGCATTTCGATCCGCCTCTGACAATTGGGGGGTGATGCCGGGCCTGCTGAAAGTAGTTGAAGACCCTCCTGTGCTCTCTGAAGGTGTCATGTCAGATCGACCTTCCTGGCTTTGCATCCACTGCCTCTGGGCTTCTTCGGTCTCTGTGTCCTCTTCCCGGCGCAACTCGGCGATCCGTCGCTTCAGTCGTTCGTTCTCAATCTTGTGTTCGAGGAAGGAGTCGAGGAGAGCAGCATTTTTCGTCGGGTACTGGCGTGACACCAAAAAGATGGCCTGGCAAAAGGGTGACTGGTTGCTGGGATTGGGTGCGAACTTGGCGGCCGCGATGTGTGCATGGCCGACCGTCTCAAAAATGGTATATTCGCCAGATTTCTTTTTGAAACGGTAAAACAGCCGCATGGACTGGCCAGATGCGACCGACTCGTTGATTTCAGCTAGAAAAACATGCCTATCATCAGGATGAATGAAGTCCCTTAGGAACTTGTCTTGTACGTCTGGGGTGTCGTAGCCCGTGATGCTGGCAATGTTTGGAGACGTGTACCGAATGTGGCCCTCGGCATCAAGTATCTGCAAAAAGTCCTGGAGTTCATCGACAATTTTGGCGGGCCAGTTCCTGCGCTTGGTGAACTCGGTCAGGGTATTGTTCCCAACAGTAAGGTTCGCCTGCCCCAGGCTGTTGGGTGGCAGAGGGCCCGCGCCCGGGACGTGGTTTTCGGCTGTGTTGAACTGGTTCTCGGATCTCGCAATTGAGTCTTCAGTGGTGCCGGCATCGGTGCCATCGAGGTCGGGGCTGACAGAGTCTTCGGCTGCGTCAAGCACCATGGGCACATCGACATCGGCCAAAGTGCCGAGCATGGTGTGATCGAGGAGAGCCATGAAGTCGGAACTGTGCCCATCGGCGCCCATCTGTGGATTGTTAGCAGGCGAAATAAGACGAGCCGGAGCGAGGCCATGGTAGCCTCAGTTGGGAGGGTGCGCGACCTGGGAAGCATCTATGTCATCGAATCCCGAGATGTCAAAGTTGTGGGCAAAGCCAAATAAACTGGATGGAGGGGGAGGTGGAGAGAGTGGAGGTGGCCTGTGGTGGGACATGGTTAACTAATGGGCCGCTTTCATGTGGCAATCTAGTAATTGCATTGGCGAAAGCAACGGTGCGTGGGTGTGACTGATTACCGCTGCTGGAGGTCCATGGCACAGTGGTTGATGGCACAGTGATCGCCTCCAAAAAAAAAAGTATCGCTTCAAAAAAAAAAAAAAAAAAAAAAAAAAACCGGCGCGATAACAGTGATGCTCAAGATGAGAATATGAGGGCGACAGAAAAGGGGGGGAATGAGACAGATATATCTCTGGTGAAATAAATGAAGTCAGGTCACCACCATCTTGGGGCCAAGGGCTGAAAATGAAGACTGGGGAAGAAATAGACGGTAGGATCGCAAGTATGTAGAAGAGAGAGAGAGATGGACGATTTGGCGAGCACAGAGAATAAAGGAAGATCCACAGATGCGGGCTCAAATGAGAGAGGATGAGAGGCAAGAAAGGGGAGCTCCTCAGCACACAAGGGATGCCACAGAGCACCTCAGCCTATATATGGTTTGCACACGGGGCCAGAGCACTGCGGGAGGATGATGGATGGCACGACCGACACCGACACTGATAGAACACGGCACGGGGTGCACCGCAAAAGCAAACGCAACATGGCGGCCCGGTTACGGGTTCACAGCATACTTTGTGTGTCCGATGCACTCGACCAGTACCAACGGTTCTGATCCAGAGCCCTTAATGCAAGTCGCCCGGGATCGAGAATTTGGTAGCGCCGTGTGCTTGGTCCGCTTCCAAATTACGATAGCACCACACATGGGAAAATGGGAAAACCTGATGTTGCCCACTCGCAGATTGACGCTACTAAAGGCTCTTTACTGACATGAGCATTTATTGCCGGAGCAAAAGGCCCGGTAAAAGCGGGCTTGATCACTGAATTACACAAGGGGGGCATGGCCATCATCTCCCTACATCAACTGGTCCAAGTGCCTGCCTGCTTGGCTGTCTGTTTTAGTGGTTCAGTCGGGATGTTGGAGCTAGCTTTTGCTCTTCAACTTGTCTAGTGCGGCCGTAGTGAGCGAATATCACTGGGGCAGCCTTTTGAGGAGAAAAGGCCGGACTCACAACAGGGGCCAACTAAAAGGTGATAAAAAAACTCCTGCAATGCAGCATCTGCAATTCTCGGGAAATGCGGGTTGATTTTAGCCACCTTTTTCACTGCCTGATGAAAACCAACCAACGCCACTGAGGTGGATAGCTATGGAGATGCAGAGGCAGAGGAACACCATTTTGGCTCTCCGGAGGGACTCTAGCGGACGGCACAGCGAACTAGCAGCGATGGATGTCCAGCAACGTTTGCAAAATGGTCTGGACCTTTGTGGGATCAGAGAGCGGCAGGCAGCTTGTGTGAGGTGTTTCTTTTTTGTCACCACTCATTGATTGTCTCAATGTTTCCAGCTGTTCATGTCATGCCTTGACTGGGGCTTGTGTAGATCACATTGTTAGAACCAGTCAGCGTACGCCCACAGCTGTCAAACTGCGGCTGTTGGGCATGTCCCTTGCTGTGGCGGTGGCATGAGTAAGCCAGTCTTATAATCTTGTTGGCTGGATGGGCGGCGGCTGATCGGGGTCCTATGATGCCCTGCAGCAATGAAGCCAGCGACACTTCTCTCGCGCTATCCCCGCTTGGACGAACTTTGTGGTTACCCGTGTTCGTTCCGGATTGCGCTAACAGCTGCCTACTCGGAGTTTTGCCTGGCTCACCTGGACGGCCGGGTGGCCGGGCGGGCTCAGAAGACAAGGGAACTTGCCGTTATTTAGTTCTTGGCAGACGCAGGTAGATTTGGGATACGAGCTTGGGAGTTTGTCAAGTCAAGTCTCATCAGGTGGTTCCAGTGCATCCAATACTGCACGACCGTGTGGTTATTGATGTTATGGATTTTTGTCTAAATATCATGCCATGCCGACCTCAAAACCTGTTGCTTCGACTGCAGGTGAAAGATGACATGGTGCAGGGAAGCTATCGCAATCACCTGTGGAGAGATCCAAAGCAAGCCACATGACGCTTGCAAATAGCTACAATTAGAATGATACCATCTAATTTGGTATGGTTTTATTATAATAATACTCTATGTGAAATTTAATTGAATTTATTTTCCTCCATTGATTGTGAGTTTCCGTGTCGCGTTTATCTACTTACTAATTCAATTACTGACGTCTCTGCTCCCAAGTCCCCGCTGAAACCGCGGCTAAATTGATCCCACGTGAGGACGCATCTTCATGCCTGGCCGCTAAACGCGTGGTCAACTCCTAACGCGTCGAACAGGTCGTCGTTTCGATTTCATAATCGCACCCGCATCCACAAAGAACGTCATTCTTTTTTAACCCTTGGCGAGCGGTTTGAATGCTAAATAATACAAATTACCCTTTGCGGTAACCACCCACCATGTCGAGGATCGACAAACTTTCCATCTCGGGCGTTCGCTCTTTTAGTCCTGCTGTCAGAGAAGCCATCCAGTTTAACACCCCACTGACGCTCATCGTTGGTTATAATGGCTCTGGTAAAACTACCATCATCGAATGTCTCAAGTATGCCACGACAGGCGAATTGCCGCCCAACAGCAAGGGCGGAGCGTTCATCCACGACCCTAAGGTATGCCTCTTTGCCGTAGTGCCGTTATTACTCCATCTAACCCTCGACAGCTATGCGGCGAAAAAGAAGTCATGGCCCAGGTCAAACTCCAGTTCCGATCGATCAACGACCGTCAGCATGTTGCAACTCGAAGTTTGCAACTCACCGTCAAGAAAACGACTCGATCACAAAAGACTCTCGACTGCTCGCTCGTCGTCGTCAATAACGGTGAACGCACCACCACTTCAACAAGGAATGCTCAGCTCGACGAGATGATACCCGAACGATTAGGCGTTTCGCCTGCAATTCTTGATGCTGTGATATTTTGTCACCAGGATGAGTCGTTGTGGCCTCTCAGCGAGCCGGCCGCTTTAAAGAAGCGTTTTGACGAGATTTTCGAGGCTATGAAGTACACCAAGGCCATTGATAATCTTAAAGTTCTTCGCAAGAAGCAGGTGGAGCAGCTTGGAAAGCTTCAAAACGATGAAGCTCACAACAAGGTCAACAAGGACAGGGGTGAACGGGCAGAAAAACGAATGAGGGCACTTCAGTCAGAAATCGAGGCTTCCCGAGAGACATGTGAAACCATCACAGCAGATATGGAGGACACTCAGGAAAAGATTCGAGAAATCCGCGAAACCGCCAATACCCACCTTGAAATTGTTCATAATCTGAGCAACAAGCGCGAGCAGCTCGAATACAGACAAGATGCCGTTAAAGAATTGAAGGAGACCATTGACGAGCTGCATGACGAAGATAGCTCCCTGGAAAACGACCTTGCTCAATATGAGGACCGTATGGGCGAACTTCAAAAGGAGGCGGATAATAATAAAATGCAATACAACGAACTTCAGACGGATTTGGGCAATTCGAGAAGAGACCTTTCAGCCAAGCTTGCTGAGCAGGGAAAACACCAGTCCGACAAAGACAAATATGAGCGCCAGCTGAAAATGCGAATGGAAGTTATCCAAGAAGCTGCCCAAACATATGGTTTCTCGGGATTTGATGGCGAATTGACCGATCAGCAAGTCAAGACGTTCAATGACAGACTCCAAAAGCTACTCAATGAGAAGAAGCGGGATCTTGAGCGAGTCCAAAAGGAAAATTCTGCTGAATTGGATACCGCTACCAGTGTCATTACTGATCTTGAAGGTCGAAAAGCGGGTCGAACTCAGGATCGAGTTTCTGCAAAACAAAGACTCAATGCGATTGAAAAACGTACCAGTGTTCTACAAAACGAATCCGGCATGATCGATGTAGATGAAGGAGCAAAAGCCATTCTGGACGGGCAGCTAGAGGATCTTGACAACAGGTTCCAGGCAGCTCAGAAGGGATTTGAGACTTCAGACTGGGATCACCAAATTTCTGAAGAAAATGACAAGCTGCATCAACTTGAATCCGAGAATGAAAAGCTAGGCCGGGAGCTGGTCGAGTGCACTCGTCTTGCCTCTGATCGGGCTCAGTTAGATTTGAGGAAAAAGGAATTGACAGATCGCAAACGCAAACTAGACACCCTCACGAGCACATGGAGGCCAAAGCTGGACAAAGTCATCAGTGCAGAGTGGGAACCGGAAACACTAGACGTGAAGTTTCAGTCTATTCTCAAAGATCAAAACAAGGCTGTCATAGAGATGCAAAAGAAGCGGGACCAAACAAGACAAAAACAGCAAAAGGTTGAGTTTCGGCTGAGAAGCGCCAAGGAAATTCTGGAAAAGAACACCAAGGAGATTACGAGCTGCCAACAGCAGGTTGTAGATGCGCTCCAGACTGTCAGGGATAACGCCGTTGTTGACGACTATCCCGAGGAAGTTGCCGCAGTAGAACAGCAGGTTGAGGACCTTAGAAACGAGCTGAGTCTTTTCGATGCTCTGGTGGACTACTACAACAAGTGTAAGCGGATGCTCGAGTCCAAGAAAAAGTGTCTTCTTTGCGAGCGACACTTTGACGATGCCCAGGCAGCAAGTCTCGATCGCCTTGGGAAAAAGATTGAAAAGAATCTGGACCCAAAGGGAAAAGTTGACGTCGAAAAGGATTTGAAGGAGGCGATGGGGAGCTTAGAGAAGTTGCGCGCCGTCCGATCTGCATACGACACGCATGAACGGCTGTCTGCCAAGATGCCATCGCTCCGAGAGGAGTGCAAGGTTGCAGAAAGCGAGTACGAAACCCTCGAAAGACAGCTCGAGGAACAAAACTCCGCACTCTCGGCAGAAGAGGAGAAGCAGCGGGACCTAGAAGACATGTCCAAGACAGTTATGAACATCAGCCAAACTGTCAAGGATATTGGAGACTCGGAAACCCAGGTCGAACGCATCATGTCTCAGCAAATGTCCAGCGGCCCCTCGCGAAGCCCAGATGAGATTCATGAACTCCAGGCCACCGTCGGCGAACAGATGCGAGGCTTTAAGGCGCGCATCTCTAAACTCACCAACGATAGGCAACGAATGAAGGATCAGATCAATGCCCTTGAGCTAGAAAAGAGCGAACTCAGGAACCAGATTAGCCGCACCACAGGACTCCTCGACAAGAAAATGGACATTCAGACGCAAATCCAAGCGTTAAAGGATGAACAGGTTCATCAACGAGAAGTCATTCAGCGTGCTGATGAGGATTTGGAAAATATTGAGCCCAGTATGCGGGAGGCTAGGTCCGCTAGAGATGAGGTTCTACGACGCGGTCGCTCCAAGGAGCAGGTTATTGTGGAGGCTCGTGACGCGGTTGCCAACTCTGTCAGCGAGATGAAGATGATGGATGGCGACATTCAAGACTACGTCGATCGTGGTGGCCCTTCAAATATTGCCTCTAACCAGCGCGCGATCGCCAGCCTCGAGAAGGCAATTGCAGGCACCGAAAAGGAGATTACCGAGCTCACAGTACGGACGAACAAGTTGAAGCAGGATATTGACAATGGAGATCGAAAGAAGAAGAACATCAACGATAACCTCAACTACCGCAAGCATCTTCGCATGTTGGAGGTTATCCGTCAGGACATTGCTGAATTAGAGGATCGCAACGCTGACGAAGACTATGAACGTCTCCAGAACGAGGCTCGACAACGCGAAAACCACTACAACCGCCTCCTTGCAGAGCGTGGCTCTGTCATGGGAACGATGAAGACCAAAGATGAGGAACTGGGAAGGTTGCTACAGGAATGGGAAATGGACTACAAGGATGCTAAGAAGCAGTATCGCGAGTGCCACATCCGCGTTGAGACGACTAAGGCTGCTATTGAGGACTTGGCTCAGTGCAGCTCAGCCGTCGACAAGGCCGTCATGCAGTTCCATGCTTTGAAGATGGCAGAAGTCAACCGCATTGCAGGTGAATTGTGGCAGAGTACCTACCAAGGTACTGATATCGACACTATCCTCATTCGGTCTGACAACGAATCAAACACTGGAAAACGCAACTACAACTACCGCCTTTGCATGGTGAAGCAGGATACCGAGATGGATATGCGCGGCCGGTGTTCAGCAGGACAAAAGGTGCTTGCCTCTATCATCATTCGTCTTGCATTGGCGGAATCTTTCGGGGTCAACTGCGGTCTCATCGCGCTTGATGAGCCTACAACCAATCTTGACAGAGACAACATCAAGAGTCTGGCTGAGAGTCTGCACATGATCATCAAGACTCGCCAAGCTCAGAGCAACTTTCAGTTGATTGTCATCACGCACGACGAAGAATTCCTCCGCCACATGCGCTGCAGTGACTTCTGTGACAGCTTTTTCCGGGTCAGGCGTGATGAACGACAGAACAGCGTGATTTCAAGAGAGAGCATCACAAAGATATTCTAATGAGACGGCAAGTCGGGCCAATGCGACTGCAAGTCTAAATAAATTGGGCGTTTGGGAAATTGGTATGGCGTTGGGGTAAAAACTATGTAGATAGCATGATGTCTCTCTAGTCTGTGTGCACAAACTGATCTTTGAGCACGGTTGACCATGCTCCTGTTACAATCTTGAAAAAATATCCGAGACAACGGCAACGGGACGGTTCCGATCCTTGCAGGGGTGAAGGAGAAATAAAAGTTTCACTCTCAAAACGCATTTATCTTAGCCTGTGTAACTTACATTATTCGTAATGTGTGGTCAGTAACGTTGGCAAGGTTCTGCTTTATTTTTAGATGAGAGGCCCGAAGCTAGATTGGGGCGTTTTCTTCTCTTTGCTCTTCTTTGTCTGCCTCTTTTCTTCGTGGATCATGTCGAATCACATGCCTCGCGGCCTGCCTTTGGGGAACGAGTTTTCAACTACGTAGGTGCGTGCATGTCGCGTCTCGCTCTTCTCGGACATCCGTCTTACATCTAATTAAGCTTCAAGTCCCCATGATCGGGACAATAAATTACGTATCCCATGGTTAGTGTCCCAATCATGACTCATTGTAACGTCCCAGGCCCCCTTTCCGTGTCGGAATTCCGAGATGGCGGCACTCATCAAACTAGGTCCCACCCTGGCTCCTACTATTTGGCGATCCATCTCCACCGCCGGCCCTCCACCATCCGATTGAGGACTCTCTGCAACCCACTCCACCTTTGCGCGAGCGAGTCCAAGCCCGTTTTAGGTCCCGGAAACAACACTTACAAATGCCATTTCCACCCGGACTTAGCCATGCCGCATACCCGGGTCGCTCATGGCACGGGCCAGTACTTGGACTGCTGCTCTCGCTCCATCATCTCTAACGCCGAGCCCAGAGAGCGAAAGCGAGAGAGACGAGAAAAAAAAAACCCCACCGAGAACGCCATCGCCACGAGGGCTCTTATAAGGGAAACGTTCCTTTATTTGGCCTGTTTGGCTTTTGCCAGAGACTTCTCGTTAATAAGACGTAAAATCCCCCCCTTCACCTAACAAAAAACAAACGGTGCGCTTTCTGTTCCGACAACTGCATCACTGTCAAAATACACCGAAACCCTCCACTTCGGGACTGGTTCCGAAAACATCAACACCATGACAACCTCGCCGCAACGGAGAGCGAGCTCCGACGGCACACTCGACGTCGAGAGAGATGTGGAAACTGCAGCCGACTCCATCTCCACCGCAGCTCCGGAAGGCACTGAGCCGGCCTCAGCAGGTGGCCCTCCGGCCCCGGGTCCTAAGAATGAAGATCCTGAAGCTAGCCGCACCAAGACGCAGACCTTCTTCATCATGTTTGCGCTATGCATGGCGCTCTTCCTTGCCGCCCTCGACATGACAATTGTCACGACCGCTGTGCCCACCATTGCAGCCGAGTTTAACTCCAGCGAAGGCTACGTCTGGATCGGTAGCGCGTACCTCCTCGGCAACGCTGCTTTTGTCCCAGTGTGGGGAAAAGTCTCCGACATCTTTGGTCGCAAGCCGATTATCCTCGCGGCCGCCGTCACCTTTTGGATTGGTTCTTTGCTGTGCGCTGTCAGCCAGAGCATGGGTATGCTCATCGGTTCGCGAGCCATTCAGGGCATTGGCGGCGGCGGTCTCATTGTGCTTCCCAACATTACCGTGAGTGACCTCTTCTCCATCAGGAACCGGGGCATGTACTTTGGCATTCTGGGTATGATTTGGGCGCTGGCTTCGGCTGTTGGACCTATCCTGGGCGGCGTCTTCACAAGCAAGGTGAGCTGGCGATGGTGCTTCTATGTCAACCTGCCCATCTCGGGCGTTGCCATTGTGATCCTCATCTTCTTCCTGAAGTTGCACAACCCCAAGACGGCCATCAAGGATGGTCTTCTTGCCATCGATTGGCCTGGAAGCGTTCTCATCGTTGGTGGTACCGTTATGTGGCTTCTTGGCCTCGAATTTGGCGGTGTCTCTTTCCCTTGGGACTCCGCGACTACTATCTGCCTGATCGTTTTTGGTCTCGCCCTCGTTGGATTCTTCTTCGTCTATGAGTGGAAGATTGCCAAATACCCCCTGATCCCAATCCGTCTGTTCCAAAACCCTCAGAACGTTGCAGCCTATGCGCTTGGATTTTGCCAATCCTTCACTTTCATCTCTGGAAGCTACTGGCTCCCGCTCTATTACCAGGGTGTGCTCGGAGCGTCATCCTTGCTTTCGGGTGTCTACCTGCTGCCATATGTCTTGTCAATGTCGTTTGTATCTGCGGGAAGCGGCATCTTCATCAAGAAGACTGGACTTTACAAGCCTGCTATTGTGGCTGGTTTCGTTTTCATCGTTCTAGGCTTTGGCCTGCTCACAGATCTCGAGCCTCGCGCAAACTGGGCCAAGATTATCATCTTCCAAATCATTGCTGGTATGGGTGTCGGTCCGATCTTCCAGGCCCCCTTGATTGCGCTTCAGACAAATGTTGAGCCTCGCGACATTGGCTCTGCCACATCAAGCTTTGCGTTTATTCGACAGCTGGCAACGTCCATTTCCGTCGTCATCGGTGGAGTCATCTTCAACAACGGGATGAACAGCCAGTACTCCACGCTGGAGAAGGAGCTGGGTCCCACGCTAGCCAAGCTGCTGTCTGGTAACAGCGCCTCCAGCAGCACCGAGATTGTGGCAAAGCTCACGGGCCACGACGGCGAGGTGGCCAGGGCGGCATACTGGAAGAGTATGCGAACCATGTTCATCGTCTACACCTGCGTTGCTGGCGTTGGTCTCGTTATCAGCGTGTTCATCCGCCAGGTGAAACTGAGCAAGGAGCACCAGGAGCACAAGACCGGGTTGAATTCGCTCAAGGCGAACAAGGAAGAGACTCAGAACAACGAGAAGTTGACTGAAAACTAGGAGGCATGGTGTGAGATTACGAGATACCCGCAGACCCCAAAAGTGATTTGCAACTAAGGCGTACTGGGATGGCTTTGATGACGCATATATTCGCATACGCGTATAATTGGATACATAATTAATTATCTAAAATTCAATAAATATCTGGCAGGGGAGAGTTTTCTTGCAAAATGAAAAGAAGAAAAAAAGGCTTTGCTTTTTCTCACGTGTGCATGTATGTAAGCAGTTGCATGCAACGATTAGGTGCCAAGTTCCAAGGAATTATTTCTAATTTTTACATGCCATTATCTATTTCTCTACGTTGACAAAGAGGGACATCTATAACTTGGTTTCCTGCTCGCCACTCTCGGCAGACCTTTTCCACTCGGCATAGTCAAAGCCCAAGTCCTCCAGCTTCCTTAGTTCATGTCTGCGATCTCCCACAGCACGGCTAGCAAGCTTGATCTTGGGCACCCGCTCGCGAATCCACCTCTTCTCGGCATCCCAGTGCGGGGGGGTCTTTCCAGCGCCGTCGTTCTCCAGGCCCAGCTCGGGGGCCTTGGCTGCAGATGCACTGAGGTCGTAGAGGCGGTTCACGTAGTCGACATCTTCGCCAGTGGCCATGATGTGGATGGCCTTACCTCCGCCCTTGACGTTGTGGATGTTCTCGATCCAAGCATCCATCTCCGCCTTAGAGGGTGGTGCTAGACGGCCAGACCATATGCGGCCGATCACAGCGCTCTGGGCCTCGGAGACGGGGAGGGGCACAATTCGCTGGGGGATGCTGAGGAATGCCAGGGTCGGGTCGGCCGTGTAGAGGATATGCTCCCAGAGGTGGTCTGCGTAGTTTCCATTGGGTACTACGATGGAGGGCTCTAGACCCTTCAGGAAAGGGTATGAGTAGTGGAAGCCGGTGCAGAAGACAATGGTGTCAATATCCGACTCGACGCGGCCATTGGCGAAACGAACGCCGCGCTTCTCGGGGAGAAACTCGACAATTTCTGGCACGAAGTCGGCCCAGGGAAGCTCATCCGGAGGCTGGACTGCCTGGGGCTTCTCCTTTTCTGACACAAAGACGGGAAGCTTTGCAACCTTTGACAGCTGGGCACTAATATCGACTCCAGAGGCCGAGTTGCCCACAACAATCACTCTCTTTTCAACTGGTTAGCATGAACCAGTGCAGATTCAAGAGCTTTCTTTTCATACCTTATCCTTGTAGTCATCAGGGCGGCGGTAGAACTTGGAGTGGGACACAGTTCCGGGGAAGGCCTTGTCAAACTCGACAAGCCCGGGGATACTGGGGATGAAGGGGTCGTTGTAGTGGCCGCTTGCAACCACGACAGCGTCAAACTCGGCCTTGGTGGCCTTGTTCTCCTTCAAGTCAAGCACCTCGACCTGCCATGGTCCATTTGGCTGCGACGCAGGCTTCTCCACGCTGACGACCTGCGTCTGGTAGGAGATGTGGGGGGTCAGCTCTTGGGCATAGTCCTTGAGGTACTGCAGTACAGCAGTGTGGCGAGGAAAGAGGGAGGAGCCCTGGGGGAACTCGGTGTCCGAGTATCGCATGAGCGAGTGAGGGATGTTGGTCTCGAGCAGGTCATAGATGGGCGCCACGAAATCGACCTGGGAACCATCCTGAGACCGCACGACCTGGTCCGGGATGGAGGTTGGCTTGGTCCGAGGAACCGTGAAGCCCTGCTCCCGGGCCAGCGGAGTGTAGTTCCACACACCACCGGGAGTAGCACGCTGCTCAAACAGCTGGATCTTTGAGAACTTCTTCTCGGCCAAAAAGTACCTTTGGTGGTTGGACACATGTTAGAAGAGTTCAGAGGGCCACCAGGCTTTCCGGACCGGCAGAGACATACTTTGCGGCAGCCAAGCCACTGGGGCCGGCGCCGATGATGGCAACGCGAGCCACGTTGAGTTTATCTGCGAGAGCCATTGGGCCGTTTTCTTTCTCTTTCAGCAGCTGCTGCAATATTGGGGGTATGGTATCCTCAATCGCAGGCAAGTTAGTTTATTGCCGCAGGAAGAGAGCGATTGCGCAATTCAAGGCTAGGCAGGGCCGCGCGAGGAAGGCAATTACTAAATAACTTGGCCGCTGACGAGTTACAAGAGTCACAAGGCAAGCGCCTAGCCGATAGATTCCGCACAGGAGCCTCGTGGGCCGTTGTAGTCTGGAGGTGGCCAACTCCATCACCACGCATGGTCTGATTGGGTGGTGCCAATACACAGTGGTGTCCAGTTGAGGCAATAATTATCGGGTCGCGCGGTGACCGACCCCAACCCAGCTTGGGCCATGGGTTTTCGGTCGGCTAGGGCCCGAATTGCGTGATGATTGCCTAATTGGAACCTATGTGGTGCTTTCTTGGCAATCTCGACATCTTGGCGCATCTTTTCGAAGCCTCTCTTCTACCACTTCACAAGAGAATACCACAGACATCTACGAGGACACCGCAGATGAGGACCAAAAAAAAAGCCTGCCCGGTCTCTAAAAACTCTAAACCCCGGCTAATGACTTACAAGGATCCAACAGTGGCCGTTGGTCGGGGATAAGAGAGAGCAAAAAAAGTCAATATGGCAACTAATCAGCTTCATGGTCCTGTCGGGTGCATGCGAGCACGCAATCAGATCCACTCCGACAGACATTTCGCGGAGCCGCATCTCGGCCACGCTGTGATGTGTAAAGTCAATGGCTCGTTCGCGCCATCGTTAACCATGCTGGACGAGTAATGCTTGCTTTTTTCGCACTTCTCCTTCATCACCATTTCTCCCTTTGCCCTACCGCACGCGCCCGCAGCACGCCCACCAAGGGAGCGAGGCCTTATCTCTGCTTCTATTTCTCCCTCTCACTGTTCGCCGGGCGGGTCTGTTTTTGCATGTTCCACCAGCCTCTCCGGTTCCGTATGGCATCCGGTGCACATTGGCCCCCAAGGGTGGTAACACCTGCGCGTGTTAAGAGTTGAGAGAGCCCCATCCGTAGCCCAAAATGGCATCTGATATGAAGGCATCGATCCACCGCTTCCGGCTGCGGAGGGTGTCGCCGTCCCCACGGGACGCCGGTCGGGCCCGCTCCGCTTCGCCTCCTCAGGCGCCGTCTCCTGACCAGAACCAGAGGCAAAAACAGAGGCTGATGCTGCGAGACCGAGACGCCCTGCCGCAGACGTCCCGCGGAGCCCTGCCCCCGGCATGCGACCGCTGTCGCAGCTTCAAGAAGAAATGCAGTCGGACCTATCCCGCCTGCTCGCTATGCGCCAACGCCGGCCAGCGCTGCTCCTACTCCAACCCCGTCGCCAGCGCTGAAGCCCAGGCCCACCAGCTGAAGTCCCGTCTGCAGTGGCTCAGCCAATACGTTGACGAGAACCTACTTCCGCCCGGCCGGCTTAGCGGCATCGACTCTGTCGAGACCGGAGCCGACCTGTCATCGCTGCTCGGCCCCGGCCTCCGCGGGCTGCCGCTCACAGCCCCAGCCGTCGCCCCTTCTTCGACTCCGTTATCGCGGCCGCCAGGACCTGCGACGCCTCCTTCTGAGCTGAACCCAGCCCGCGATGCGTCGACATCCCTCGGCTTCATTGCCGGGCGGGAGCCACCCATGGCTGTCGATAAGAAGACCATCGAGGACAAGGATCCGGGCAGTGTGAGAACTGCCAGTAGCAACCTCTCCTATCAAGACTCGGGGGAGCGTCAAACCCTCCCCCCTGACATTCCTGCAACACGCTTCGTGGACGCATACTTTCGCCATGTCAACCGGGCGTATCCCTTTGTGGACCAGGCCAAGATGCGGAGAGACTTGGAGTCGCTGGGAGATGTCTCACGTCTCAGCAGAGACCCTGCCGCCACTCTGCTGTATCTTGTCATGGCCATTGGCTGCACGACGCTGGAGCGTGCCGGCCAAGTTCCGCGCGGAACTGGGGAGCGGTTCGACGTGGCATACCCGAACATAATACAGGAGTGTCTGTGCCATGAGAGCATCGAGTCGGTCCAGGTCCTTGTGCTGCTGGGGCTCTATTCGCTCTTTGACCCAGGGGCCATATCGGCCTACTCTATCGTAGGCATTGCAGCACGGCAGGCCATGGTCATTGGCCTCACGCGGCCATCGCCAGAGGAGCAGATAGCACCAGCCGAGAAGGAGCTACGGCATCGGCTCTTCTGGAGCATCTTTGTCTTGGACCGCATGATGGCTGGCTCGCAGGGCCTCCCCGTGGCACTAACAGATGAGCAGGCAAACGTCCCGCTCCCCGGGCTAACCGTGGACGAGTTTGCGAGTTCGGATCGGGCAGTGTACGCTCGCAACCTGCAGACCAGTCGGCATGTGATTCAGCTTCGGCAGCTAGAAGACCACATCATGCAAAGCGTCCACCTTCGAAAGCAGGTGGACGCTGTGGCGCTGGCACCGTCGGATAAACGCATCATCCTCAGCACACTCCGAGCTGAAATCGAAGATTGGTATAGCAACGGGTGTCTCATGTCACCCATGGAGGCAGATAATGTCCCCATTCACAGCAGCATCACATGGCTCAGCGCACAGTACTACCACCTCCTTGTTATTGCTTATTACCCCAACCACTTTAACAGCACAGCTTCCGCCGTTACGAGGCAGGAATTCCTCGAGTTTGCCAGGAAACAGCTCCAGGCCAACTCGGTCCTGCTCCAGCAGCGGCAGCTCCCACTCAACCGAGTGACTCTCTGCCGGTTACTCCCTGTATGTCTAGTGCTGATGCATGACTTTGTAGCAACAAGCGGTGCGGCAGATTGGGAAGGCCAGGGCGCGGCTCCCTTCACCGCCCGGGACGAAGTAGCCATTCTCATTTCCGTCTTTGAGGCGTTCCCCAAGGGCTGGACCGCCCCTCACGAGGCCGCGCACATGCTGCAGCAGTTCGCAACCATTGCAACCGGCGGCGGAGTGTCGGGTTTCTATAATAACCAGGCCGTGTTTCCCCTAGCCAATAATGGTGGTGCAGCAGGAGGAGGGCCATCTTTGAAAAAGGAGAGCGCCGAGGCTGCGCTGAAGCCATGCATCTCGCGGTTCAGCGCCTTAGTGCAGCAGGTTCTGGGCACGGCAACCTGTTTTCAGTACGTCCTGTACCCCCCGGAGCCGAGAGAAGTAGAACGTGCGAACGCCCAGTTTCACGTTGCGATGCAGCAGCCACCGGCAAACGCCGTGTTTTTCAACGGAGCAGACATGACAGCGGTGGGCGATGTGCCCGATCCGAGCGTGCTTGGGTATGGTTGGGGATCTTGGGATCTCGACTTTTTATAGCATGTGTAATATTTTTTATCTTAATTTTTATTTCTTGACGAAAGAAAGAAAAAGGTCTTGCAAGGTGTTGTTGGCTCAGACGAGTTTCCGTGTGGCGTTGAAGGGGTCCATTTTGGAAAATATATACAGGCCAAAAACGTTGGTAATACCGAAGCTTGTTACACTCTAGTGAAATAAATGAAGTCATTGAAACGAGAGCTCGCTTGATGGCGAATACTTTAGACCGGCTGTAGCTATGTTCCAGTTCCGGTTAGGCAGCGCTCTCCACTGGGCCTAGATGCAGCTGTTGTTTGGCTTACAATTTCTCAACTCGATAAGAGCTTTGCGTCGAAACATCAACATGTCGTCATCCGAAGAAGCTGTGCGTGATGATGATGATGGCCCTCGGCAGCCAGGGCACGACAGCCTGCCACCGATCCATCTTTGGATCAATGCGCGCAGCCCGCCAGACTACTTCGAAAACATGGTGGCAGACTTTAAGCCGGAGCCGAGCTCCGCCGCAGAGCCCACTCCGGGCCGCTGGCGAATAGGCAGCGCAGAGACGCGGAGGCTAGTTATCGTTGGCGATGTCCACGGCCACTTGGCCGAGCTGCAGAAGCTGCTGCGGGACATTGGCTTTGATAAGGATGCCGGGGACCATCTCATCTTGGTCGGCGACCTGGTCAACAAGGGGCCGGACAGCGCCGGTGTTGTGCAGTTTGCCATGGACACTGGTGCCTACGCTGTTTTGGGCAATAATGACGAGAGAGCTGTCCTGGCGGCTCGGTTCATGAAAAGGGCCCAAACGGAGAGTGGTGGTGGTGGTGTAAGAGAAGCAAAGACTGCGCACGATGCGGAACAGACAGAATCGACAGCTAGCCATATCATACTCCCGAATCTTGTCGAGAAGGATTACAAGACGGCAGCCACTCTGACCGAAGATCAGATCTCGTGGCTGTCCGCCCTGCCCCTGATACTCCGTATAGGGTCGTTTGCAAATGCCACCGAGGCCCCTTGGAACTCTGGGTCGGTGATTGTTGTGCACGCCGGCCTGGTCCCGGGGCTGCCCTTGGAAGAGCATGATCCGTGGGCAGTCATGAACATGCGCAGCTTGGTGTACCCCGACGACGACAAGGAAAAGGAGAACATCCGCACGGCCATAATCAAGGCAGGACGGGATCGCGTTCGAGGACGCACGCCTAACTGTTCCATTACCGACGAGGAAGTCGATGCAGAGCTGGCACGGCTCGGGGCTTCAGAGCAAGGCCATCTCAACGACCGGACCATACCGATCGAGGGCAACGATGGCGACTCGTGGAGCGTTGCCTGGAACCGCAGGCAGAACCTGTTGCAGAGCCCCGACGATCGCGCCGTTGCCGTGTATGGCCACGATGCTGGGGGCGGACTGAAGATTGAACCAAACGTGGAGGTGCGAGAGAGCCCCAAAGAGGAGGAGGGTGCCAAGACGATTCAGGGGCTAAGGTATGCGTTTGGCCTGGATTCTGGATGTGTCTACGGACGGCAACTTACAGCGCTGGTTGTCGAAGAGAAGCCTGGTGGTGACGGCGTCGTCCACCGGATTGTGCAGGTGGATTATCTCAAGCCGGATACCAAAGAAGGCGAAGAAAAGTAGATTGTGTTCTAATTGGTGTGAAACGAGCATCTTCAACCCACTTTTTCTCTTTACTGAATTCATTGGAAACTCCAATTACCTAGCCTATCCACACGAATTCAAAACGTACAACCAGTGTTGGCATGAGCTTGCCAAATCATTGGCTTGATATTTGCATCTATTAGCACAAACGCTCGCAATGAAAGCAAAACCCGCCATGTTATTCTCGCTTTAGCCTATAAACACCACTCCTCCGCTAATCTGCCAACTTCGTACGTACACCCTCATTTTGCTCTGCTGTCTGCGACTAGAAGCTCCATGATCGGTCCTGTGATGCCCTTGTCCAAGTCGAGGGCGAGCAGCGCGCCGAGCTTCACCTGGATGGGCTGCGAGCCCGTCACGATGTCGAAGATGCGGTCCTTCATGTGGTAGTCCATCTGGAACGCCAGCAGCAGGTCCTGGATCCTCTCGGTGTGGTCCACGACGCTGAGCTGGGGGTTGGGGCCGATGCTGATGGCAATGGGGCCCACGGCTCCTCTGGGAAGCTGCACAACCGTTCCCGGGAACAAGTCGTTGCTGTCTGCGATGGCAACTCCCTCCGGTTCGATCGTGAAGCCCCGCGCCGTCACGGTGATATCGGGCTCCTCTTCCAGCACCGAGAGGAATCGGAAGCTCCACCGTCGGCCGGTCACATTGTCTACCTTGAGCGTTCCCGAGGCCTGATCCCAATTGATTTGCGTAAGGCGCTCAAAATCAGCCGGGTTCGCTTCTGGCCCAACCGCCGGTGCATCTACATCATCCCGCGTGTCCTCGATCAAGGTAAAGCTTCCATCACATCCGACAACTATTATGATTTCCAGCGACTCCGGGTTGGGTGCCCCGTTGCTGGGCTCCTCGGCCGCTTCCATGGGAATAATGGCGCCTGCTGGAGCCAGTACAGGAATGGCCTGAAGCGTGCGCCAGAGCTGCATTTCTCGACCACCATCGTATACTATGCCATTGAACAAATCAACATACGGAGCTGGTGATGGCGGCAACCAAGCATGGACTGATGCGTGTCCGGTCCTCAGATCACGGGGCTGGACTATAGGAGCAACCAGCAGAGAAGGGCCAAAGTAGTACTGGTTGGGGTATCTGTAAGCCTCGTCTAACATCGGGAACTCCCAGTAAAGCGGCTTAACTGGCGGCTCGTCCTGGCGGGCAAAGTTTGCATTGATGGTGTCGAGGTAGGGCAGCATGCCGTGCCGGAACTGCATGAAGTAGGTCATTGATTGCTCCGCGTCTGCACGATATTTCCAAGGCTCTTTTGAAGACCAGAAACTGTTTGATGAGTGCAGACGCATGATGGGAGAAAAGACGCCAAGCTGGACCCAGCGAGTCGCAAGTTCATCATCGCGAAAGGTGGAAATGTGACCACCAATGTCGTGGCTCCACCAGCCATAGCCAATATTAGACGCCGTTGCAGTAAACTCGGGCTGGAACGCCAACGACTCCCACGAAATAAAGACGTCTCCCGAGAAACCAATGGGGTAGCGGTGGCTTCCGGGGCCGGCATACCGAGAAAAGGCCAGAGCTCCGCGATCACCCAAGACCTCCTTGTGATCGAGGTACTGGAAGTGATTCAACAACCACAGGGGATCAATGCCAGGGATCCTGCAGAAGGGGCCCTGCTGCCAGTCAATCCACCAGAAATCGCAGCCCTGCTTTTCAACGCTGCGGTGCAGGACTTTGAAGTAGGCATCCATAAACTTGGGGCTCGTGGGGTCGAAGTGGATGGGAGCCTTGTTGGTTGTGTCGTGGCCCAGGAACTTGGCCATCTCCTCGTACTGGTCCTCGTGGTGGTGAATGCCGCCATGGGGGTGGTCATTGAGGGTCACTTTGAGATTTCTCCTGTGCAGTTCATCTGTGAATTGGACGGGGTCCGGGAAGAGCGTCTTGTCCCAGGTGTAGCCCGTCCACCCGGCATGCGGCACACGTTCGTCGCTGACAAGGTGCCAGTCCATGTCAATCACGGCGACAGACAAAGGAATCTGCTTATCCTGGAACTCGTCCACCAGGGCGAGATACGAATCGGCCGTGTACTTGTGGTAGCGGCTCCACCAGTTCCCGAGGGCCCATCGGGGAAGCTTGGGCGTGTGTCCGGATAGGGCAAAGAATGCCTTCATCGCCGCCTTGTAGTCACGTCCGTAGGAGAAGATGTAGCCGTCAACACGATCACCCGCCCTCCGCGGCGCTACAAACCCGCTCCCGTCGAACAGCATGCTCTCGCTGTCGTCGATTACGGAATAGCCGGCCTTGGATAGGACGCCCAGGCCCATGTCACAGCGGCCGTCGATGTTGTCTAGTGTCCTTACCGTCCCGCCCAGGTTCTCGTTGGGCGTCTCGCCATAGCGCCACTCGGCGCCCCAGAGGGTGGTTTTGCTCTTGAACTCAACGTGGAAGCCGTTGGGGCTGAAGCGCTTCTTGTCATAGATCAGATGGAGATTGGGCGTGGCAATTTCGAGCGTGTCCTCCGTCTCCGTGACCAGGGGCTCCGGGCGCTCGGCAAAGTTGCGGTTGACGGCAAAGGTGGATGCGCGGTCCTCAAAGACGCCGTCGTGCGCCCACTCGTACCGCAGGACAACGTGGTTGATGATTGTGAAGCGATAGTTGGGGCCCGAAATCACGGCGTCGGCATCCGCAACCGGCTGGGTCGGGAAGTTGTACGAGGGCATGGCGGCGATTGGCGAGGCAGAGTCACCCTGCGTCCCGGGAAAGTGAGGGAGGGAGACGCGATGCAATGCAGGCGAGGGACGAGCCGTGTGGGGTTTTATGTATGCGTGTCTGTATTGCTGCGAACCCAGCCCATGTTGCAATGAGGGGTTTGCAAACGGCCGATTAGCTCCGAGGAATGCACGTGTAGCCTCGCATCATCAGAACGCAGCCTGAGCATCATCCCATGAGGTATGTGAACTCCGCCACGCTTTGACACTCACACCGCTTGCCTGCCGCTTGCCTGCAGCTAGCCCGTATCGAAACCAGCTGGGGAGCCAAATGGAGTTGCGCCCTCAGAGAGACGGCATCAATTCAATTCAGGACGGAAAATCTCAATTCTGTTTAACTCAGTGATCGCCGTGTCTTAGCTGTGTCGTTTTTTTATAGTCTATCATATTTATTCTTTTCATCCACCACGCAATTGCAACAGGGGAGTAGCCACCGTATTCTTCGCATTACCCATCCGATTTTCAATGCACTCACCAGCCACCCTTGTCACGCCATCTAACTGATTGCCTTGCATCTTTCGCCAATTTGTTCACCTCTATCAACCAATCTACAAATCCGGTCTCGTTAGTTGAATGCCCACCTCTTCACTCTTAGTCTAGACAATTCAACCTACTGTCCACCTCTCGCATATAAATGTTCTCGGTGCATGAATCATGACTTACACTTAATCACTTCCTAATATGCCGTAATAATGTGAGGATTTTCTTAGATATTCCTAATTACTATGCTCATGTATTAAGGAATGAGGTTGCGTACATGTGGGTAAGTAACTACACCAACAGGCTAGAAAGGATACACGACGAACACAAAGCGGGTCATCTACAGCTTCCAGCTTTGCCTATTTTAAATGGAGCATCCAATGCTTTTGCCAAAAGAGAAAAAATTGACCCTTCATATCGCAGTCCAATTCCAATCCACTGGGCCTCGTTTGATGAGGAAGATCTCACTAGCCGTGATGCCTCCAGCGGCGAGGAATTACCACAGGCAGACTTCGTCAGTGAATTCAGAGACATTGTATTTTTTAGCTATGCTTAGATGATCATTTGCCCACCTGCACCAGGGTCTCGTACGAGCGCATGTCAAGCCAGATTCACGGAATTAAGAATCCACAAACACGGTCTTCCGTAATGATCCCACTAGTTTTAGAAATTAACCCGAATCTTCATTTATTAAAAGTAGTGTCTTTGAGGTCTGGTAGATGATTTATCAATTACTTCTAGAAATGTCTTAACTTAGCTAAAGATTGTGTGCACCATAGATACTCCAACATTTCTTTCTAGATAAAATAAGCACAAATAGAAATAAACTTTTTATTTATAGCACACGTCGTTTCATCAGAAGACGATCTCCGGCAAGCGATGGCTGACGGTTGTGAGGTGCGCAAAGAGGGCAATTAGCAGCGATATCACTCTAGATTTTTATACCACGCCAGTACTACACGCTGGTCCTGGTGAGAACCTAAACTATCAAACGCACAGAAATTCAATATGTACAGCATTCTGGTAGCAGGAAATCATCTTTGACGATTCAGTCTTGCATCCGCATGAGATAACTTTTCCAGAATGAGGTAACCTGCCAGTCAAGCCCGCAAGGCGATTGAGCAATTCACAAACAAAATTTGTCCCATTTTACGAACCCATGTGGCCCACTCACTACCCGTTATACTGGTAAGAGAGGCAGTGCAGACGTCATCTTCAGACGGTTGGCTTCGGTCTCACTTTAGGGATGAGACTAGCTTTAAATAGGTTTACTTACAGGGGAAATGTACCAAAATAGAACCCTTCACACGACCAGCCGTGTTTGTTAATAAACAGTAATTGCAGGTTAATAAAGAATATGAATGTTCAAATGATTTATAGCAATGCACACAGCTGGGGCCGACTCTTATTGGAACAAAGGTGCTATGCCTCGCGCCAAAATTTGTCAGGTTTAAATAGCTCTATGTTAACTCGAGGGAATTGGAGATCTTGGATTTCAAGAAACTTTTTGGGGGTTTTTATTCAACTTGTCACTAATGACAGCTCTGAAAGGCCTCCCTCCCCTCTCGCTCAGCACCCACTCAACGTAAAACATGGCTCCGACGCATCGCAACCGGGACAGGCTCATGACAGGAAACCAGGTTGCGCCCGTCAAATTAATATCAGGATCTCCATAATTGAATAGCATTATTCCATCATATCCTTGACATTGGCGGCGGATCACGTCATGGCACCAATCAATTCCTATCTGCTAAATGGGTGCACAGCTCTGTTATTGCCCCGGTACTCTCCTTGTCATCTTCTCGGAGGGCCTATGGCGCAGATCCAGGCACAGACAGGGCTGTTTAATTTAAAGTGAGCAGGCGTCAGGTTTAAAAAGGCCTTGCCATGCCGGCTCGCACTCGGGCGATTCCGACTTGAATCTCCATCATCATTTGAAGGCATCATAAGCAAAGATTGCATTTTAGATGAAAAGAGAGGAGCATGGCAAAGTAAAAGGCCCAATCCTAGCAAACTGTCCCAAGGCAATTCAAGCGTCATTGTCATCATTTGAGAGCATCGTGTAAATGGCCGTAGACCAGCGAGGCGCAGAATCTCATGAACCTTGACTAATCGTCGCAAGAAACGGTATCCATATCCAATGTTGGAGGCAACCAGCAATTCAAAAACAGCTCGTAAATGTCGTAAATACGCACTCAATCGGTGCCGCCTAACCGCTCTGTTAAATCAACGCGATGGGGTAGGCAGACGTCATGTTTCATGCGATTTGCCCACTCTCACGGCCTCGGGATGACAGCCAGGGACTCTCCCTGGAGGAATTACACACGTCGCCTTCGATCCGACGACACGCCTGCCAACCACGTGCGAATCCTCATCAATTAGGTGTCTCATGGAAACGACTGGGCTACGCGCGATATGCGAAATCAGCCCTGAAGCAGAAGGTTTTGCCGGGTCGTTGGCGCCGAGCTCCAAGGTTCTCTCGTATCAACCGCTGGCGGTGAAAGGCGCACTACGGGCCAAGCAAAAGCCAAACGGCGAGGGTGGGAATCATCAGGCATTTTTCGGCATTCTTATCGCGGCCATCGAGATCTCGGTCGACGGCACACCCACCAGTGCGGTCACACGCATCAGCCTCCCACCACTACTTGTGCATCACGCAACCGGAACAGGTTCGTGGTTGTGCGCGGAGTGGCCTGATGGGCACGCCGTGCGCAATCGCAGATGACGTTCGCGGGTTGCAGCAATTTGTGCTGTACGAGGGATTGGCACTGGCCATGTCCGTTCCGGGCTGACGTGCAGCTTTTGCAGCAACACCATTAGGTCGCTATATTCGTCTCCGGAGATTTTTTTTGCAGGGCGCTGGCACACGGTGATACACATATATTACGTATTCCCCCGTACCTGCGCAGATCTGGTGGTATTCTCGCACGCAATGCGTTTTCCGCTGCATCAACGCAGCAAGGAAGTAAGCAAGTCGGCAGATGGCACCGGGGTCCCCGGAGAAGTGAATGGGATACGAGGGCCACCGCGTCTGCAGTGAGGGTCACATATGTCCAATAATGGTGTCGACGACCTGCAGCCAAGCGGCTCGCCTGGACAGACTGCCAACTGGCCAAGATATCCCAAGGCTTGGGGACAAGCAGAGTACGTAAACCCGGGTTATGCAGGCATGCACAAGCCAGCCAAGCCAAGGCTGGCCAGCTCGAAGCCATGGGCCGCCACTCTGAGGCTTTCGGAGACGGACAGCGCTAGCCTGCGACGGGGAATGGAGCTCTAAATGCACATTGTCGCTTTGCCCATGAATCAATCAATCATTCCCCAGCGCAGATGGCAAACCAACTTTGGACGGTCGCCGACCGGTCGGTCACGTTCGTGGCAGTCGTTAGTGGCGGGCGGGCTTGCGTGACAGCGGCGGCCTCCCTCTTCGAAGGTCCATGGTGAATGGGGATAAACCCGGACATGCTTCATGATCCTGCGACCATCTTTACTCATATCCCGAAGCGAGCAGTAGGGCGAGAGAAAAAAAAATAATAAACCAGATGAACACCGCATCAGTCCATTGCCGTTATTAGAACTGCGGCAATGCAACCAAAGGCATGCCATGGCGCTCTTAGCGCCATCCGACGGCCTGGAGATTGGTCGATGCCGTCATGGGGAGGGAGACTTTGTCGACTTTGGTTGAGCGGGAAACTGTGGCTGTACATGGCGGCATGCTGAGCCGAGCCCTGTTCGAGTGCTCATTCCGGTCCCACCCAAACAGCCTGTTGGTCGCTGGCGATAGTGCTGCGTACAATTTTATTCGTATTTATGAGGCGGGTCCCTAACAGGGGATACTCTTGGCAGAGCCTCCTCGCCGTCCCAAAGAGGTCGTGGCTGTACTGCCGCACGCACAGAGCCCAGTGGTGTGGAGCCCCGGCGGCGTGCTAAAAACAACACTTGTGTCGGCGGCCAGGAGGATCGTCATGGATGACCTTGGCTGCCCAACCACGGCTGTCCTGGTCCCGCAGGTCCTACTGGTCCTACCGTTACTGGCGCCTGTCCTGCTCCTCCATCAACGTCGCACGCACGCCGGAGGTAGTCAGACAGAGCCTGGGGCTGACTGAGATGCTTCTTCGGTGCTGTCGGAGTCAGACCTAGGCCGCCCACAGCACACAAGTCCTGTCGTCCAGCCCGCTGTCACTGGCATTTGCTGCTCGCCCGTTGGGGGCAGCCACTGGTCGCTGGCGCCCACCGGCTGTCTCCGCCCCCCCCTCGCTCCCAAGGCTGAATCCGTCCTGGGCAGCAGTTCGGTGGCTTGTGCCGCTGGCTTGGTCTGGGCTCGATTCGTGAAGGCAATAATGTGGTGGTGGTTGCGCGCCGCTGGGAGGCCTTGCATAACGCCCACCACGGGCGCACATTGAAAAAGGGCGCCCCAAGCCCCCAAACCAGAGCCCTCGGGTTCATGCTGATGGCGCTGCTGACCAGTCCTGCTTCGCGTGTTTCTTCTGCCCTACTCAAACAGCGACACATCAAATGAAACTTGAACTCTTTTTCGTGGGGGATTTGCTCTGCTGCTCTATCTCGCGTCTCGAACAGTTCCAAGCCACCGGCCCCAGAGTCTGAGACAAATTACGGCTGACAGCCCGAGCTCTCCTCTCACTGGAACCCTTGGCAGCCCTCGGCACCCTCTGCAAGTACATTTTTAGCGGCCAGCCTCCACTAGAAATTCAGGCTCTCCGCCCCGAGGTGCCCCCCCAGCTGCCCCGAAAGTGCAGCACTGGCACCGTCTCCCACACGCTCCCGGACCCACACTAGCCCGCCACAGCTAGACCCCGGCCTTTCTTGCTGGCTGTTCCCTGTCGCCCTCCTGCCATTTCTCCAAACCCGATCCTCTTGTCCAATCTGTTTCAGCGCCGCTCAACCAAAACCTACTCTCTAACATTACCTTTTTTTTTTTCCTCCTCTCGCCCCTAGTTCTTTCCCTTCTTCCTCTTTCCATCCTCCACACCCCCGAAAAAAACGCCAGCCCATATCAAATCGAATCCTTTCGCGCGCTTCATCGACTCCGCTCGTAATTGCGTCGCCGTCTCTCGTTTCCCTCACTGCTCGCGACTTTTCCTTGTCCGTTTGTTTTCTCTTCAGTTCGACCTTTATCGCTCGGCGAACCCTTGCGGCTTTCCACCCCAGCGACCGTCGACAGACACGCGTCCCTACTATACCACACCATACCACGAGTCCCCTCGTTGTCGCCGCCTCCCATCGACCACAACCTCGTGGGCTTCATCCTTAGCTCTCTATCAAGCTCCTAATACCCAGAGAACCGTCCGTGACTCCCGGTTGGAGTCAACATATTGCCCACCCTGGCTACCCGACTCGAGTCCCGAAAGTCGCTCCTCGGCACCGACACTGGTTATGGTTACGGCGGACACAACTACTCTCAGTCCTATGGCGATGGCGACCTGTCTCCAACTTACGACCAGCCTCCCGTGCATCAGCCTGCGTTCCCAGACAATGCCCACGAGATAAACCCTGCCTACAACCAGGGCTACGCTTATCGAGAGGGTCTGACTGCCTCTGCTCCTGCTCCCAGTACCCATCATGACAGCATGGGTTTCCTCAAGAGCAGATGGCCAACCTCTTTCATGGCCGTGTCTGCGCTCCAAGCTGTTCTTTGCATCTGCTTCGAGGCGTATGTGACCTGCTTACTCCTTTTTCTAAACCATGTTGCTAACATTCCTCCAGTTATGTATTTGCCAAATTTCAATCCAACCTTGGCGACACAAAAAACAAACTGAATGTTCAGTCGCAGGCCCAGACCATTCCCACTTTCTTGACTCTTTTCATCTTCGGTTTCCTTTACACCTTGATTGTAGTCTGGGATGCTCTCCGCCAGAAGAACACCATTCAGGTCATCGGAGTTTGCTTCTCCAACCTCGCCCTCATGGTGTACACTACGATCCAGATCGACCAGATTCAAGAGGCCATCACCGTTCTCGGCAACTCCAATTCTCTAGACACCGATATTACCGCCGACCAGCTTTGGACCGACGTCAAGCCCTTCCTCATCGCCATTCCCGTCATCATTGCCTTCGCCACTGTGGGAATGGGTTTCATCTCGTGGAAGATCTACCAAGAATACGCCTGGGATATCCTGAAGAATATTGGTGCCGACTACCGCATGAAGAAGCGCTTCCTCCACTACCAGGTATGAATTCAATGTGCCAGTTGCTGTCTAACAACCACTAATATTCTCCAGATTTACATTGCTCTTCTCAAGTTTGACTTCTTCTTCTTCCTGGGTTTCATCATCCAGTTCGTAGTGGTTGTTGCTCAAAAGTCTGACCCCGAATTTGCCTTGACCATTGTAACCATCCCCATCACAATTCTCATTCTCTTGGGTGCCGCTTTCTTCACTCGCCGAGAGAACAAGATTGGCATGGGCTTCATCATCGTTCTCTACCTTGGTGGTCTCAGCTACTTCATCTTCAAGCTCGTCCGAATTTACCAGCCCGGATACAAGGCGTCTTACGAGGCTGTCCGAAAATCACTCAGCGCGTTCGCTGTCATCACAATTCTTCTCATTATTCTCACCATCGCCAACGCTATCATCTGCATGGGCAACTTTGGCGCCGGCCTTAAGCCTCACCTCAACGCCAAGCGAAAGGTTGAAGAGAAGCCAGACCTCAACTCGATCAACCTACAAGACGTCAAGACCCAAATGCCCAGTCGTATGACTATCGACTAAGCCAGGGCGCAAACTGGGCCACGCCCAAGTATCGTGTCACGATCGATGCGCTCTCCTCTATTGTATAAAGAAATGAATTTACGAAAGGAATAAAAATTTTTGCTTCAGACACCGGTCAGACAGGGCAGGCTCGGGATCGGTCGGTGACTAAATGGAAGAGGCGTGGACTGAGGCGAACCAAAGATATCCCCCCACTACACATGTGGGAATTTGCTTAGTTATTTGACTTTGGACTTTTTTTTTGTTGTATTTTCACTTGCCGGCGTTGAAGCAACTATCATTCCCTGGAATGAAGGGTGCAGGAGTTTTGGACTTTCATTTTCTCCGGGATACAGGATTGGATAATGGGTTGTTCCTTTGAATAAAGGCAATCCCCTCGGCCTGGAAACTCGTGAGGTTTTAGAAGCGATAGTTATATCTAGTAGATGGCTTTAGCCTGGCTGTTTCATTAGTTGATACTTCAATAAATGTTTTGAAAAGGTTTCATCTGGTCTCCCTTGTTCCGTGCCGGTCGCAGTTTGCATGTCAGTGAGCGAGATACAGTCTTGTTAATCATAATTTGATTACATTGTGCGCTCAAAGCCAAGACGGACGCAGAAACACGTCGGTGGCCTCTATCCGGCATATTCTACCTGGCTCCAAAGAGACATTTCCCAATACGAGTCACGCTTTGCTCCCGCTATCCATTCTCCATCCCATGCCACATATGAAAGAGCCAACATAACGAATAAATAACAAAACCTACTGCAAAGCCTGCATGCCTAATAACGCCAGGTCCGGTTGCTGCTGGTCCTACAGAGCAGCAGCCCAAAGATAACGAAATCGGAGTAAAAACAAAGAAAGGGGGGCACAGCCCATGGGTTGGCGGGGAGAGCGAAGCGCAAACCTAGAACTGGATTTTGACGGCATCCTTAAGGTGGCCTTCGGTGGGGCAGTATGGGCACTTGTACCGAGCAGCTTTTGTGATGTTCTGAAGGGATTCACGGCAGATGACGTGACCACAGGGCAGCATCATAGCTGGGTTTTCTTGAGTAGTCTGCTCCTTGCTCACGGGGCACACAAAGATGGGGTGGTATATCATGGATTCCGGCAGTGGGGTCTCAAAAGCAAGCTCATTCGCCGTAGTCCACTCCGTCTTCTTCTCGCGCATGTAGGTAGTGTACTTGATAAGGCGGGGAAGAGCAATGGAGCCAGCGGTAACGGCCATGTAGAGGGGTGACTCGGCGGAGAGACCCAATAGAGAGCAAAACTCGCGGGTAAAGGACATGGCAACGTCATCAAAGGCTGAGTCGATCTCGAAGATGTGACGGTAGGGTGAGGCAGCAAGGTTGGGCGAATAGACCATGGCGGCGCAGAGCTGCTGGATCTCGCGGAGGTGGCGTGCTTGGAAGCGGGCAAAGTGGGCGCGGGCATAGGCCAGGGCACCCAGGTGGCCGTTGTGAGCGTTGTCAGGCAATCCGTTAACACTTGGGCCCTTGAAGAGCCAGACAAACTGAAGCTTGCTAAGCTCAAACTCGAGAGTACTACCCTTGGCGTCAAGCTGGGGACTGTTCAAGCGTGCCCATTCAATAGCAGGTACCAAGTTGCGGTCCTTGAGCTGAGACAGGATGCTGTACATCTCGGCAAATTTGTGCTGCAAATCCTCAGAGTGCAAGTTACCCATGTCAGCATCTTGGTCATCCTCTTCATCGTCGTCGTTGTCCATATCGTCATCACCGTCCTCGTCCGTTCGAGAGGGTGCATGGGCTACTCGCTGGGGTGGATGGTCGTGGGCTTCGTTGAGAAATGTCGAGGCAACTGAAAAGTGGCCCTCGCGCAGGAGATGCATGGCAATTGCTCTATTGATGAGGTTTGGGTGGTCAGCCATGGCATCAGTCTCCATGGGGAGCTCCCGGTGAGGAAGGGCCTGGGCTAGGTCAACGATGAACTACGAAGGTCAAGGCGAGGATGACGACGAACCTTGTCTAGAGCCTTTCCAAATCCTTTTTGGGCCTTTGTTACTTCCTTCAGATCTTGTGTAATGGCTTCGAAGCGTGCCTTGACTGGGTTTTGCAGAGTCGTCATGGCCATGCCGATTCGGTGGGCATCGGGATCTCATCGGGAAGTTAGTTGAGGGCTTGGGCAAAGAGACATGGCGGAAACGAACCAGCAGCGACTTGATCCCTTGTCGCGGTGAGCAAATCAATAATCCCGTCGACATCTTCAATCGCAGAGTTGAGGTTGGACTTTCTCATGCGAGCCAACTCGGCCATCAGAGGCCCAAATGGAGAAACATGATCGTCGGATCCAGCCATGGTTTCGGTTGGGAGGGCCAGGTTCGGGCGGCCGACAAAGCTCGCAATGGAGGCGGCTCCCTATATTGTATGGTGCAACCGTAGGTGACAGGTCGTTAGTTGGCGCTCGGCCACAGGGAAAACGGTTGGCGGACGTGAAATGGCTCGTTTATTGACGTCGTCTGAGGTCCGAGTGACCGACCAAGCTGGGCATGGACGATCATGATAGCGCGCTGGGGCGGTATCGATAACTGTTGGAAATTATGCTTTTAAGCGGGTTGGTCTTCCCCGCTCCGGATGCACAATTGCTACTAATGTGCAGCCGGGTAACTGACCGAGGGCGACAGGGGTGGCCGGTGAATCAGTTTATGTAGGGAATCGCGATCAATAACAACGGGAACCATCTGGCTGAAAGTGCGATCGCAAAATGGCCTTCTCGATGCATCCTAGGCCCTGCAGAGCCTTGTCAGCCTTCTTCCAACGGCACGAACAGAACCCACCCCCAGAGTTTTGTGCCTGCAACTCAGGCTGGTGGTGGGGACATGGAGCGAGTTAGTGCCCCGCAGCCAGCCAGCCATATGCATGCGTCCGCCCACCCGGCGCATTGTGCAAGCTATTGCATCACATGCGAGCTTCGCCATCCAACTGTGCCAGCTTTCAGCACAAACCTGTCGCAACCCTCCGAGCCTCGTCCCAGATCAACTTTTCCCGAGGCTCGACGGGCGAGAATGTAGCTCGACTTCGACCACACCAGCTTCAGGCCTCGTTACCGACGCCATGGCCTTCCTATTCCCACCACCTGATTCGCGAGTCCACCGCTACGACGATGACTTTGTTTCGTCGGTCACCAGGGGCTCAATTCAGCGAGCCACGCGAGCCAACCCTTCCGACACCTCGAATGTCCCAGGATCCTCCGAACTCCAGCAGGCGGGCCAATCCCACGATGGGAGCGTCGAGGCGGCGCCTTTGCTCCAGCAGCTGCCTCCGATGCAGCGGAAGCAACTCGTTTTTGCCGACCCGTTCGCATTCAGGTGCGTCGCGACTCTTACCGCCCCCAGCCGCTCCACCATAAAATAAGCCACATACTGATAACAATCACAGGTACCTCGAAGACGACAGCTGCGTCATAGTCGTCGAGCGTCGCGCAGTGCTGCGCGGTTACGAATCCTACCTGGTCGAACAATGGGCGTGCTCGCGACAATCCCCAACACTGGTCGTCACGACATACACGGGGGATCAGAAGCATTCCATCCTGGTTGGCGTTCTTTCTGTTCCCGCAGACGAAAGCCTCTGGCCCCTCAAACTTCGCTTCTACTTTAAAGCCATTCAGAAATTTCACGCGCGACCCAAGGAGACAGCTTTGGGTGAGCTCATGGTGACGAACCTGAGCAGCTTTCCCTCGGCCCTCACAGTCATTCTAGTCCCAGATGGTGACATCCGAAAGTATCGGCAAACCTTTATCGTCAACGAAGATTTAAAGAGGTTGGGCTGCTCCGGGCGGTCAGGGATGACGCTCAATGATCCAACCGAGGCAACTCAGGCCAAGTTTCAGCAGCTGTACAAAACCAGCGATCGTGTTTCCGTGTCTCAGGCAGTTATTGAGCTGATAAAATTGTGTCAAGTTGCCCTGTACATGTTCGAAAAATTAGATCATGAGTACATCGACGGGCTGCTCTGCGACATGACTGAGACAGCAATCAACAACTGGTGGATCGAGGTTGGAGCAGAGCACTACAATTTTGAACCCACCGATGGCATTCTCGGCCCGTCTACAGTCTCTGCACTTCTCGGCATGTTGATGGGGGCGCGGAATCGTCTCCACTGGTATGGCGCGCCCGTCTCCAAGGATGTGTTTGATATTGATAACACGAAGCGCGGTATTGGCCACTTCCAAAAATCGCAAAAGCTTGAAAAGACACGGCGACTGGATCGCAAGACACTAGTAAAGCTTTACAATGCCTCTGCAAAGGCTGCCGTGGGGGAGAGCTGGGGTGTGCAGCGAGCTGTAAAGTCGACCGTCACCGAAATCGGCGGGAAGAGGGGTGAACTTGTCATGGGAATGGTGTCCGGCAAGGATAAAGGCGGGTTGGCAGATATCGAAACACCAGATATCGACAAGTTTGTTGGCCTAGTATACGGCGAACGGCCCAAGTGGCTTTGGCAAGGCAAACCACGTAGGACCGTCGCCGAAATACCTGACCGGACACCAGAACTGAGCACTGCCCTGGTCTGGAAAGATGAGCCCCCGCTGAGCAATGCCAAACGACTGAACCCCATCATACTGCCTGAGGAGGAACAGGAGATCAAGCCACCTGAGGACTCGCCTGGCATCTACTCGGCGTTTCCCCCTGGCTCCGCCATCAGCGTTACCAAGACTCCGGGTGAAAAGGATGCCTTGCCAAAAACCGTATTCAAAAGCGTTGCGGGCAAAATGAACGATGCCCGCTCTGGTTTAGGACGCATCAAAGATGCGGTAGGTGGTGGATTACGAGGCCACAACACCAGGCCATCCATATCTACGAAAGAAGACTTTTCAGATATTGTCGGCCCCAACACCGCCGCGCCAAACCCTGCCACACACGCAACCGCTCCGCCAGCAGTAGGAATAAACAGGGCTTTTACATGGAAGAACAAGCCCGAAGAATATCTCGCTGCCATGAGAAGAGGCGATACGGATGCCGTTTCAGGTCTTCCCCAAACCAATCACTTTGCATCAACATCCACTGTCGACTTCAAGCCAACGAGTGCTCCAGGATCTGAAACACAAAGAAAGAGTGAGCAGGAAGGAATTCTGAGCGACATTGGTGCCGATGTGCGCAAAGGTGTTTTATCGAAAGCTCCTTCTGCTGTGGGTTCTTTAGCCGATGAATCCGATTTCAGAGGGCCAGCGCTATCAGCAGAATACAAGGCCAAACTGTCACGGGTAGGGTTGTTCCGGAGACACAGCGTGGAGTTTGCTGAATCTCCAAGAAAACACGTTTTGAACGAGAACCGCTGGCCACGAAGGATGTCGTTTGGGGATGGCGAAGAAGCAGTACTATCTTGGGAGCCCATTGTCGATATCACCGATGATGCCGCTGATATTGCAACCCTCGAGGCTTATGCCCAACTTGCGCGGCATTTCAATGACGGTATTGATACCATCAAAAATGATATCGAGCCATGGGTTTCAGAGAAGCTCAAGGATGTGGAGCAGCTGGATGAGCGATACGGCCGAGACAAGGAGGAGCTCCAAGCCATGTATGAGCAACTCAACGAAGCCTGCCAGCGTCTGCGTGTCGGTGCGAACGAGGTGCTTGCGGAGGAGCGAGCTCACTTTACCGAGGGCCTCAAGGAGGTAGAGGTGCTCGTCGCCAGGCTCGACTACGAAATCAATGCCCTCTTGCAAAAAGTGGTAGATGTGGAAGATGGCATCGTAACATTTGAGCGACAAGTAGAGGACATGGAGGAGCGTGCTGATGCGCTAAAAATCCAACTCGAGAAGGAAGGGTGGATGCATTGGGTCTTCAGGACCATCACAGGCATCGGAACAGGACCTGACATCACACGCTCAACACCATGACAACATCTGTTTGGGAACATTTAGGGCGGCGAGGAGTACTGTGTCTTGGATCGAGCACATTGTTTTTTATTCGCGACCCCGGCACCGGATATCATGGATGGCGTTCTTCAGTGCAGTGTTAACAACACGTATAGTAGAGGTGTTTGTTTTTTTTTCTTTTCTTCTTTCTCACATATCGGTCATGATGTTGATCCGCATACCAACTAGTTTTACAGCCCATCATCTATTGTCTCCAGATCCCATTGATGCAAGTTCGTGATTTCCCAAACCCAGGCATCCATTTCATACTCATACAATGTTGTCCTGTGTCATTTCCTTCCTTCGACTATAATCCTGTTCGACGCATGCTCGAGCTTCCATGTACATGTCCCGTTTTTTTATTTCCCTGGCCGGCTAGGTCCGCCTAGAAGAGACCGCCGCCGGACTTGCCGCCGGCACCCATGGCCTGGCCTTGCTGCTGCATGATCTCGCTGACCTTCATCGATGTGTCGAGGAACTTGGCGGTGCATCGGTCAAGGCAGACGGACTCGCCCTTGTTGAGCTCGCCCTCACGGTAGTCGGTGGGGATGCACTTCTTCTGGCAAGAGTTCTGGAGGCTATTAAATTCACAGTTAGCTTGCCTGTTTCCCTTTTCTTCATTTTTTTTCTTCTTCTTCTTTTCCCCCTCCATGCCCAATGAGCAATGGCTGGTATCCCCCCTCCCCCCCCCCTTCTCAACCAAACAGGTTGCGCAAGCAGCGAGGCACTCACCGGTTGTAGGTATCAGCCATCATGCGCATCTCACCCTCGACGGCAGCAATCTTCTGCTCCGAGGTGGGCTGAGCGCGACCCATTCCGAGGAAAGACATCTTGGCGGGTTTGGAAGGTGACGTGGGGTCTGAGAATGTGTGATTGGTGATGTGCAAAGTTGCTGGGGTTTCACAGGTTTGAAGCTTGCGGACCTAGGCTCGGGTTCTGGTGCTGGTGATGTCCGGGGTCTAAATTTTCCCTTATCGTTGAGGCCCGCTTATGTAATGACATCTTATCAAATCTGGGGTAGAGCCTACCCTACACTTTGGCATGCGACTGAATCTGAGCTACGACAAACTTGTTGGTTTTGGTATGTTTCATTTTTATGTGAATTTGTTTTATTTGATTTTTTGACGCGGGAGTTTTAATAAAAAAAATCATCTTACTTCTTAAAATATACCTGGATATCCTTTTTCTAGATTGGCAGGGACTAATGTTTTAAGGAAGAGGGAGGTTCTACTGCATAACCGAGATCCGAACCCGTTCCCCAAACCTCAATATCCGAACAATAGTCAAGGCCCACTCATCCCACCCAGCGCCGGAGGTCAAATGAAGGTTACAAATCATTCAATAAGAACACTACTGATCTCGGGACAAGGGACTAAGGCAGCAGGTACAAAGTCATGTACATACGAGCCAACGAATGCTGTCCCCGCCCCCCACACAAATCCACTTGCCGTAGATGAGTGTCGTGGGGCCGGATTGAAGGGTGCGAGTCACTGACGAGATGGATCGGAGATGAAAAAAAAAACATTTTGCTATCTCCGTGCCCTGTTTATCATGATGTAAAAAGCCGAGGAGCTTACAGGGCTTTTCCTGTTGTCTAAATGTCCCTCGCATGTCGTCATGAACAGGTGGGTATTCTCTATCAATGCGACGTAACCAAACAAAAATCCCGACACATCAGTATCAACAGCGCTCAATCCACCTAGTTATCAAACGTAATAGTCTTCGATCTGAGCCATTCTGCCAAGCCGCGCGCCGCGTTGAATCGGCCGTATCCACTGCTCTTGGCGCCGCCATGAGGAAGACTCGTCTCATCGTGGACCGTCATGCTGTTGATGTGAACCGCTCCGGTTTCAATTTCCTTGGCAATTCGGAGAGCCCGTCTTAGATCCCTGCTAAATACGGCTGACGATAGACCGTAGTCAGTGTTGTTGGCGTGTTCAATTGCCTCCTCTTCTGTCTCAATCTCCACAACTGACACAGTAGGGCCGAATGACTCGGTCTTGTATAGATCCATTTCCGAGGTAACACTTCCCACAACGATAGGCCTCATTCGAGTCTGGGTGCTTTCTTCCTGATTGGGATCGCCGTGAATAATGGACGCGCCTCTTGAGATAGCCTCCTTTACCAACTGCTTGTTCTTCACCGCTGCCACGCCCGCGATGAGGACGGGTGCGTCTGTTTCGGGGGAGAAGGACTTTGCCACCGTGGCTGCCAGCTTCTTCTCAAATTCAGCCCGAACAGACTTGTGGACGAGGATCTTTTCAGTGGACATGCACACTTGCCCGGAATTGATAAAGGCACCCCGTACACACTGCTCTGCGGCCAAGTCGAGGTCGGCATCTTCCCACACAATGGCGGGTGCTTTACCGCCCAACTCGAGGACGACAGGCTTCAAGCTCTCTCCAGCCAGCTTTCCGATAATCCGACCGACAGCAGTGCTTCCAGTGAAGTTGATCTTCTTGACATGTGGGTTTTGAATCAAGGCCGACGTGATTTCACCAGCAGATGTTCTCTCATTGAAGATGACGTTTATAACACCGTTGGGCAGCCCTGCTTCGTGGAACACTGCCGCAATCGCCGACATTGTTCGGGGAGCTAGCTCACTGGCCTTGAAAACCACAGTATTTCCCACAGCAGCTGGGAAAAGAACAGCTCTAGCGCCAAGGATATAAGGGGCATTCCTGAGAAGGGTTAATAAGCGATAGTGTGTAATGGGAGACGAGTGACCTACCAAGGCGCAATAGCGAGAACAACGCCGTATGGTTCATTTACGACGATTGCGCTGGTATTTGGGCTCGCGGTACTTGGGAATGCGCCTTCCACTGAGCTTATTCGCCCAGCGATATCTTTGATGATGTCGATAGTGGTGTTGATGTTGAACTGCACCCAGCCCACTTCTGATCCCGTTTCATCTACCATGTACTGGACAAGTTCGGAACGTCGGTTGTTCATAATCTCTGCAGCCTTGAGGAAGATGTCACGGCGATATGCTGGTGTGGTTTTTCGCCACGACTTGAGAGCCGCTGCCGCGGCATCAACAGCAAGACCAGCATCCTCAACGGAAGCAGCGCGGCAACGGTGGACAACCTTGCCAGTAGCAGGAGACACAACATCGAATTCTGGGCCAGAATGGTGGTCGGCTCCATTTATGAAGAGCGGAACCGTGTGAAGGGTTCCGTTGGTTGGGTGTACTCCATTCGACATGGTGGGGACTGTTAAGGAAGGAAGAGAGTAGTATGTTTTTTAATGCTAGCAATCCATTGAATTTTGGGAAACAATGGCCTTTATAAGAACCTTCTCCGTGTCGCCCCTAGAAAGTGCAGTCGATGGCCAAGGCATAGTCCCGGGCCATGCCCCGCATCTGTGGAGGGTGGGCGACCGGGTTGTGGAGGGTTCAGCATGGATAGTGCGTTAGTCGGGAAGGCCGGGGGGACTTCCACGGCATTCACTATCGGGTGCAACAGTGCGGGGTGTGGGCGCGGACCCGAGCACGTTGCTATTAGTTCCAGCCCCAGATTAGGGTGCGCAAGGGACTGGATGAAAGGGGACAGATCGGGGAGAGACCCGGCGCTGGAGTTTCAGCGGCGAAATCGACATGCGAAGAGGGTCCTTGGTGGTTGACCCGTGCGTATTTGTGGACGGCATGAGACGAATGGTATTGCCCAGAGTCCACAATGATGGTAAAATGTTGATTCCAATTAGCCAAATGTTAAATGGCAAGTATCTGGGTTCCCCAGAATGGCTAAAGTATACGGGAAAGTTGTGGTGGGAGATTGTCTCATGCTTAATCCGTATGCGATTCAGGTTATTTTTCGTATCCAGGTGTACTTGGCAGCTTACCAGCGACAGCCTATGTAACCCAAGTAAAACAAGGTCAAGGAACTCCGGAAAAGTGACACCTCACTCTTCAACTAGAACTAGCTTTCCGAACCCCGCGATGCACTGACCTAAAAGGAGCCATGAATGGTTAAGCTGCGGCTTTACGGGGATGGCCATCTCCGAATCTCCGTGGGGAAGGAAGCAAGGTTTGAGATCACGGCCGTTTTAATGCTTCGGGTTCTAGGAACGGCAATGGCGTTGACAGCGTACGGACCTGTACAGGGGCTGCGGGAGTCAGCCACAACATCTTGTTCATGACGGGCTTTGCCACAAGCAGGTGGCGTGGCATCCATGCTGGCCGTACCTGGGGTTGAGCGGGAGCCTGGGAGGGTAAATCGAACCTCCGACTTGACGCTTGGTGAATGCACTTGAGATTGAGGCACGGGGGCAGGCTTCAGCGTCCTCTTGACCGGAGGACGGGTGGCGCAGGGAGTGGGCATGATTGCGAATCGTGATGATGAATTTGTAATCTGCAAACTTGCCATTGACCCGGCGAGGGTGGGTATGCGCAGCTGTCAACGTGGGTTTTCTCCGTTGGCAAGAGGCACAAAAGGTTGGTTTAGGCCGCTGTACGCGGATCTGGGGATGCGGGGGAAGATGAGGCGGGCGTGTGTATATGTGTGTGGTTTTATGGCTGATGTGGAGAATGCAAGAGCGACACCGGCACCGTTGCAATTAATTGAAGTATATTTTTCATGTGTCTCAGCCGCTTCTTTTCTATCGCGTAAGTAGTGGGGAAGAAAGATGGCCAACGGCGGTGCTACTAGGGAGAAGAGGCCGTTTTTTTCTCTGGGGACGCGCGAACCGTCGGTCCTGTACCTGGCCAGGACGCGCGCTACATACAACACTACCGTGCCTGCCGTCCTAGGGTCGGGCTCCACCAAGGGACGGATGCATATGCGCATGGCAGTGGATAGATCTCCCATCAAGGGTAGTTATGGCTTGTGATGTCGTCGTCTGTCGATTTTTGCTTCTTGCTACCGACGGCACTGGCGGTTGACGTTTGTATCGCAATTAGCTTCGGTACCCGCAGGGCCCTCGCTAGCTTCACTTACGGAGCACGTACTCGGTTCCTTACTCGCAAATTCTGAGCCACCGAACCACTTCCCCAAAATGCGGCGGATGACTTACCCATACACGTGACGTCGTCGGCCCCCACCACCAAGGGAAGCTGGCCAATGGCAGCGCGCAATCCCCCGCTCCTCTCTACCTTTGCATGTTTTTTGGAACCCCCGCCCCAGTCGTAACTTCCTGGTAGGTGGTTTGACTGGCAAGATTTCGGCCGGCCTACGTTGAGGCGCTAGCCACTCAATCGAGGGACCGTCCAAGGCGCCTTTTTCCCGTATTGCGTGCGAAACGCTTTCTTCACCTTGCAACAACTTGAGTGTAATCTCCCGCCGCCGCCTCAGTTTTTCCCCTCCCTCCGCATTCGGCCCTCACCCGCGCACCACCATTTGCTTTTGGCTTTGCAAACCCACTCGCCCCAACACCGCGATACCGGCCGTTTGTCCAGTCTGCCACCCTCCGTCTCCGTCCTGCCTCCGTTCCGCCACTTGGCGCGTCCCGGTAGCAAGGGCTCCTCCCGCTCTTGCAGCTCGCTCCTTGGGCCTCCGTTGCCGTCTGCCGGTCGCCGACGGGTGGTGAAGTTGCATGGACGGGCCAACCATTGTCGCCGCCGGTGGGGCGGCCTCTATGAGTCCGACCAGCCCCGTGAGTTCTCGGCACGGTAATGGTAACGGTCACGGCGCAATCAAGCGCAAGAGGAGCAGCATGGCCGGTCTCGAGAGTAGCCCCGGGAGCGCCATTGAGGACGAACACGGCGATCACGAGAAGAAGCGTCAGCCCGGCGTCAAGAGAGCCTGCAACGAGTGTCGCCAGCAGAAGGTGAGTCAATCCCCTCGCTCCATTCCCTTGCGCAAACCGCTAACCACGCCCTGTCCGTTGGAAACAGCTTCGCTGCGATGTCGTACAGGATCCTTTCCAGAGCTGTTCCCGGTGTAACCGCCTGAAGCTCGAGTGCAAGATTGAGTCAAACTTCAAGCGCATCGGCAAGAGGTCCAAACATGCCGAGATGGAGAAGGAAATCGAACGTTTGCGCCGCAACATCACCCGCGCTAAGTCACAAGGCTATGTCTTGGACGAAGAAGACGACATGAACTCCCCCCTCGCCCAGTCCAACCCGACGTACTCGCACACGCATACCCGCAACCCCTCGCTGATGGGCTCGGACGAAGCAGTGTCCTCACTGCTGCATCTCAAGCGTGGGGGGAACTACAATGTTGCTCGATTCACACATGAACTAGAGAATGTGCAATTGACAGAAGAAAACGTCACAAATCTCTTCAATGAATTCTTTGCCTTCTATCATCCATTCTTGCCGTTCCTGAATCCACAACAGTCGCCGGATCAATATTTCCAACAGCACCCACTCCTCTTCTGGTCCATCATAGCCGTTGCTGCTCGTCGGTTTAGCCCCCAGAATGTCCCAAACCTACTTAGCAACCTCTCTGGTCCCCTTACTCGATTCCTATGGTCCACAATCGGGGAGGTTCCTAGCAATTACTATGTAGTCAAGGCCATGTGCCTGTTGTGCACTTGGCCATTGCCCACAAGCACCACCTCGTCAGATCCCACCCACATTCTCTGTGGTGTTATGATGAAGACGGCAACGGGCATCGGCCTCCACCGTCCGAACAACATTCAAGACTTTTCTAGGGTTTCGGTCGAGCTAAACAAGGAGCAGCTCAATGACCGCGTTGCGACGTGGGCCGTGTGCAACATTGTCGCGCAATCTGTCGGCACAGGGTACGGCCAGCCGTCATCAAGTCTGTATGACTGGACCCTGGCTGCGAGACCTGGGGATGATGGCACGTTCAGGCTTTCCTCTGAGCTTGAGGCGCGACTGCAGATTGAGAGATTTTGCGACAAGGTCTCTAAGGAAATGTACAGCAATGCCAGCGATCCCAGGGGAGTTGCAGGCGATGAGCATCGTGCCATGCTCATGCGTGTGTATCGCAGGGACTACGCAGAGCTTCACGCCGGCGTCATGTCCCAAGATTTGGGCCCTATTGTCACCCTGCACTTGAGGGCGGCAGGGCTTCACATGCGCCTTGCGGGATTCTTTGATTCAAGCAAGACGCCTGGATATATGGATGATCTAATGGGTCTATGGCGAGCTACCACTTCTTTCCTCGATGACGTGCTCGAGGTTGATAAGGTGACCAGCCCTCGTGAGAGCATTGGTGGCACTATTCTCCTGTACGCCACCAATTACATCAACCAGATGATGGTTGCCGCTGGGTTTGCCCTTCTCAAGTTGATGAGGTCGTTCTTCTGCAAGACGATTGACTTTCACCGTGGACGCAGCCTCTTCCATCAAACCATACGAGCAATCAGGGCCTCGAGTGTTGTTAACAATGACCTGCAGTGGCGCTTGGCTGAACTGATGGTGCAGATGTGGAACGGCGCCCGGCTGGACAGCAACCAGCAAGCCTTCAATAGCAGCGACGATGCTCCGATTCAAGTGGATGATAGTCTGCAGCTGAAGGTGCGATGTCGCCACAGTATGAGTCTCGTGTTTGATTCGGTCTGGCGATGGAGGGAAGATTACCAGGCCGTCGGACGAGGGAACATAGATGGTAAGGCGACGCCCGCTGTCCATGCCCTTGACCAGGATTTTGGTTTGTTCTGTTGCCGGTATAAATCTCGACGTAGCGCTAACATTGTTAAATACACAGCGAGCAAACAACCAACGAACCCCGACTCAGCGAATGAGTCTTCAGCTTCGTCGACGCACCTGGATAGTACCCTTGTTCCATCAAATCCCCTCCCCACGGCCAGCCTGCTCAATGCTAATGGGGCGCTGACGCCAAGTGCTACGGGCCTCTCGATGACATCGTCAGCACAGAACAGCATGATGGGAGGAATGAATTACGGCGACACGAACTACGACTTCTTCGACCCACAACACTGGATGTTGGACGGCTTGCTTGACTTTAACTATTCGTTTGTGCCTCCCCTGGAAGGCGCCTAAAAATATACAGCCGCTCTTGTATATCGAAACGCAAAGCCGGTGAGGGTTGGTGGCCGGATAGGAATGTCCACTGACAAGAGATACCCCGAATCAGTCGCGGCCAAAATCGCCGTCAAGAAAAGGCGAAGGGTTGAAGGTGAAGAAAAAAAAACATCTTTTTGGCAACTAAATAAAAGCTTGAGAGCAGGACCGCGTTTGATAGAGCCGCTGTGCTCGTTTGATTTGTATTTTTTTTTCTCCTGTCGTATCTTGAACTTGAGAATGTTCGTCTGGGGGCCTCTGCCATGGCTCAATCTCTATAGGTAGGGGTCCTGGGAAACTGCATGCGCTGACATGGCAGCGTGGTTTTGTTGGAACGGTTGGTTTGGGTGGAAAAGATTTCTTTCTCTGTTCTCCTTCTACAGATGTGTGTATGTAGCATGATGGAATGCGAAAATGTTTAATTATTCCCCGTCTCCACGTTCCCCCTATGCCGGCCATTCCATGGATCATTTCTGCATTGTTTGTTGGTGGCCCGTGGTGGAGAATGGCGCTGCTGGAGGAAATGAGAAGGCGCAAGTTACCAGAGTTCTGGGAATTACCACAGGGCCAAGGATGCGAATTGCGAAGGAGCAGCAATGCCGACCAGCTGGGAGATTTAGCCGATTGCGCAGTCGTCCACTGCCTCATCAGCTGGAGGCAGGGAACGGGTCCGCTCGGGGACACGATACCGCGCCAGGTCAACTCGGCTCTATGGTGATGTGTGCTCGCGAACAGCCGTGGCTATGTCCGCGGCCGCAGTTCACTGGTCGCATCCATGGCCGTTGTTGTCCTAGCTCGTCGCGTTGGAATCAATTAAACCCCGGATCAGCCTCCCGCGGTCGTTTTGAATAGGCGAGAATGTTGGAAGGGGGAGGAGGGGTCGGAAAAAGAGGAGCGCGCTTGGGCAGTGCGACAGATGACCCCACGAATGCAAGGGACAGAGATGATTGCGCCACAGCCGCCCGTGTGTGTACCTGGCGGCACCAGCAAGAAGCTTTTCTAGAAGCGTTAGAGCCAACAGCAACGACAACACGTATCATGCGAAGAACCAAGTTTCAGGCACACGAGCGGGGAGGCGCAATACCGCCGCAGGCGTGATGGGAAGACCACCGGGGGGAGAGCGTCATGGGCCACGATACGATCTACTGACCTCGTTGAGATCATGGCGCAAATTCGGAAGGATTTGCGCGAGTCAAAGTGAAATGATCGCCTGTCACGTCAATGGCGGACATGGCGCCGAGACCACCAGTCCGCAGCTAGGATGGCTGAGTCGGAGCTCGGTCTTTTTTTGTGTTAATTGTTTTGACTGATACCTGATACGCATGCACACATACACACACATACACATGATTCAAGCGAATGTTCATTTACCCTGTATCTCAATCAATAGGCCGCTGTATAGGTCGGATGCGTTGGTGATACAGGGCCGGTTTTTCTGGCCAGACCCGGCGTGAGCCGCGCCGATGACCCGCGATAGCGCCAATAGACAAACCAGAAGCTCGCATTAAGCGCCGTGGACGATCAAGCAGACGGTACTAGCCGTGAACAAAGCCTCTAACAAGGCATTCTCTGTCTGCCTGGGATCAAAACCGACATGGGCTGTGAAAAAGCGTCTACTAGCGAGTTTGCGACGTGGGAACGAGGGTCAAGGCCCGGCTCCGCACCCACTCGGACGACCTGGAAGACCAGATGGATTGACGGGAAGCGGGAAAAAGACCGTTTACGGAACCTCAAGCATATTGCCATGGAGATGATGGCCTTAGGGCTGCGTCTCGACAGGCCCAGTCCCGTTTCCGCGAAGGCTGGGTGTGCACTGGCGGTTAGTTGGTTGGCAGAATGTACCGGGGAGGAACCAACAGCCACCCACACACTCGCACATACTCGCCCACACAGACAGACACACGCCCCCTCCTCAATGGGGAAAGAATTTTTTCTTTTGAAACCCACGCCATCGATCGAGACCGGGATGAAAAATCCTGATTTGAGTGGCGGAAGTCGAGCCCTCATCGTGCCGTTGCACCAAGTGCCGGGAGGATTCGCGGATCCCAACTCGGTCGAGATGTCCCCCTCCTAAGTCGATATTTGGAATAACTAGCTGTAGTCTGGCCATATCGCTTGCGCGCCGCGGCTTGGCAGGCAGTGATTTCAGTATCATCACGGGGAAATACATGACCACACCCGCAGACGCAGGTTCCGGCGTTTCTCAACAGGAGCGCCTGTTGGTAGAGGTGCACATAGGGGGTTACAGCGCATTGCCTCGCATCGCGAATCCATCCCGAGGAGCTGGGAATTTGCCACATTCGCTGAAACAAAGGTCTGCATATGTACAGTGCTAATTGGGGGAACAGCACGTCGGGTGCTCATGACCTGCTTTTCGGTCCGGCTCTATGAATAGGCTTGTCTGTTGTTCGTGGATAGCACTAAGTCCAAGTGCCGTATCCAAGGCTCCCCCGTGCTGCACGACAACGCAGGACTCTGGAGTAGCTGGAGCCCGGCACGGGAGAGGGAAAAAGGAGGGCTGGGGGGAGCTTTCATAGGTTGTCGACCACGGCGAGGGACTCCGAGTGCCACCCGTGCGAGGGCATGTACCGGTGAGATGAGTGTGGATGGCTGGGATGGGAACGGGAGGGATTGACACCCTGCCATGCCCTCCTTGAATGGGCCGGATGACGGGTGTCAAACTCAAGTGGACACGCAAAGGCCTTCTGTCCCATCGGTGGAGTTGGGTCCCAGATGTTGCAATAGGGGGATGATGAGCAAGTGCCTGAGGTTCTGCACGCACACACACACCATGGCTCGTCTCGATCGCCTCCTTCTCTGCTATAGCGCGCGCCCGCACACCCATTTACCCATTCAGGCATTCAGAGTGACACCATTCCGAAACAGCGAGGGAAGGAAGCTGTGTTGGTGATGGCGAGGCCCAAAGGATGCTCGGGACGAAAGCCAGAACAGGTCAAAAGTATGTGCTCCATTCTAATTTACCAAAGCGCTCGGGAAACCATGACAAAAAGTTCGGTTGACGTGACAGGAGTTGCCAGCAAAGGGCATTCCCTGAACCCTTCTCGCTTTCTCTATTGCTCTTGCCTCTATAGACTAGACCGCCTTCGCCCCTTCCCGTGCCCTTCTCAGATTAGAGGGCGCACGCAGACACCTTCCAGGTGAGAGCTTGGTTACTCTGCTGGACCTTGCTCGGCCGCGCACTCTTTAGAAACAGTTTTCCCCGAAGGCCCTGCCAGTTGACCTTGCCTATTCCAAAGGGGTGGGGTAGTGTTCGGGTGGCGCTTGATGTCCAGTGCTGTCAACGATCAAGGAGTCCGTGGCTTGCGACGGGGGGGGATGTTGTAGTGGTGGTGGTGCTCAGACAGTTGTGGTAGCACGAAGGACGGCGAGCAGATTGGCTTCTGACTCTGACGAGGGAGCCCCCCCGGGGAAGATCGACCGATAGATGAAAGTCGGGGGGTTCCCTGGAGGGCCTGTTAATCGCCGAGGGAGGCGAATCGCACCACTTGGTCTGCCTGGCTGCTCTGAATTGAAGCCGCGGGAGAAAGCTTCCGAACCGGCCGCCAGAGTAGGATGAAGAGAGGAGCAGGACGAGAACAAGGAGGAGGGGGGAGCGGGAGCGGTAGGGCACAGGAGAGACACTCCGATAAGATGGACATGATGTACAGTACAGTACAGTTCACTACACACACGCACACACACGCGCGCACACACATTGCAGGAGAATACAACCCACACACACTCTTACACACCAGGGCGGAGGAAGGAGGATTGCAGCAACTACGGCACAGCGCGCTGCAGTACCGAATTCGCAGCTGGCTAGAGCATCAGCCGCCGGCACCGTGGCGCCTTAACGCCGTCTGGATGTGCGTCGTGTGTGCCGCGGCATCAAAAAGTCCGCGACGTGGCCCTCTTGCCGATGAACCCACCGTGATGCTGTCCAGGGCCCTGCGAAGGGGTGGGCACTGGGTGTGCTTCGCCCTGCACCGGTCACTGGGCACAACATACGAGTGACAGCGAAGGATCGTCGAGGCCCGACCCGAGGGTTTGGTAACGCTCACTTTGCATAAAGGGCGAAACATGACTCGGATGGTTGAGAGAGGCGGAGGAGGGGAACGAAGTGGGAACCTGGCTCTTCAGGGGGCATATACGAACGATGGCGTTGGATCCTGAGACGTCAAAGCCGCGTCTAAGACTGCACATGATGCACATGTAGACGCGGTGAAGGCATCTCTTGGGAAGCACGGCGGTGGTGGTGGTGGTGCATGGGGTCTACATGGGGGAGGCATCATGGATGATGGGGGGCCAAGGAGGGGGGCAAGGCCACCCAACGTCCAAAGAGCGAACGACTGATGCGACGTGGGCGCTTAGGTGCGAGGGAGGCGTCGTAACAACAGCAGCTTTGTCGGTGCCAACAGGGCGCAACAGGCAGCCTTCCGCAGGAATTACTCTATTGGGTCAAGAAGGCCTGAATGAGTCGCCGTTCCCCTCTCCCTTCAGCCTGTCCCGACAGTTTGGAAAATTGGATGGAATTATAATGAAACAAGGCCTGGGAAGAAGCAACGAGACGAGGAAGAAACGGGAATTGCGAGCAAAATAACGGCACACGCTGGGCCGACGCCGGGGTCCCGAGGCGGCCGGAGCTACGGGACAAGGCGAAGCCACTGGCTGGGGCGAGTGCGAGCAGCGGGCTAACGTTATTCGACCACCGGACCTGAGAGGCTAGAGTGGGATTGGGGGCCGACTGGGGGCCAGGCCAGCCTCGCGACAACCGCGGCCTAAAGGGCACGAGGCCAGCGAGCAAGGCGAAGCAAACAAAGTTGAAACGGGCGAGCAAGGCGATGAATTGTTCTCTCCATCGCGTCACAGGGCTGGGAGCGGGACCAACCTTTTTCCCTCCTCATTTTGCCCTTTCGTTTCTTTTAGAAACATGAAGGATCTGAGGTCATCTGCAGGAACACTAGATCTGGCAAACGGCAAGGAGGAGGGTGTGTGCGTGTGTGTGTGGGCTGCTTGAGAAGAAGCAAGAAAAAAACAAAACAAAATTAGGCGTAGAAGAGGCGTACAATAACGATGGGGCATGTGCTATACATGGCAGCACAATGCACTATTAACGGGAACGGTATTAGAGCACAGCAGCACAACAGCAAGGAAACCGCTGCCATGTTTGCACGCGGCACTTGCAACTCGGACCTAGTCGATCAAGAGCACGGGGATGTGCAGGCGGGGAATGGAGGATGGAGGAAGGGAGAGGGGTGGCTTTGGGCGACAGCGTTTTGACAGTGGGGGGGAGGAGGTCACGGAGAGGCAGTGGAAGCAGGAAGATTCATCACCAACATCACACAACACAGCCAAGACAAGGCAGATAGCGAGGCATGTCCATGCGGATGGGACGCTCTGGTATTGGGTGTGGCTGTGGCCGTGAACCCACTGGAATCCACACTTGTTACTTGGATGGGAAAAGAGAACGAAGGAAAACAAGGAAACAAGAAAACAAAAAGAAAAGAAAAAAGGTCCCGCGGGGGGAGGGAGAACAAGTGACAGAAACGGGACAAAGACAAGACGACAAATGACATATTGTGGACCTGTTTGCTGGGAAGAAGAATTGGAACAAACTCGAAAGCAGCAAGCGGTCCAGTTTGCATGGTTACCCAAAGGGAACGGCAGGTGGACAAATGGGCAGCCAAAAAGAGCGAGGTGAGTAGGAGGCGTGGACGGAAACGGGCTCTCTGGGTGTGCGCTGGCACGCTGCTGGGCAGTGAAAGTTCGCTTACTGACCTCCCGGTACCCAATGGCAGCCCTCTTCACACGACTAGACGCGCGCGTAGCCTTACCGCAAGAGGAATGGAGCGGCGACCGGGGCGCGCGTCGATTGGTCCGCGGGACACTGGGCAGGCCGGGAGGGTAGGGGAGAGGGGGTGGCCCGAAGACCAGCCAACGGCAGGGCCTGTCTCTCAAAGAGGTCCCCAACGCTAAGCCCAAGGCTGTCGGCCGGGGTCGACCATGGGGCAGCCAGCATTTTTTCCCTCGAGGGGCGCAGCGGGTCCGACCAAACACCCTTGCTAGCGCGTCCCGACAACTCGGTAAGCTAAGGCCGGGGCGGGGCGCCCAGGGTCGGCACCTGCTCCCTGAGTGGCCGGCTCCGGGGCCGCCTTTTCAGGACCTATGTACCGCCCGTAGCGGTACAGCACTGCGCCGGGCGGAGTTCCGTGACAGTCCCGTTTCCCCCGTTTTTTTCTGTTTTTCCCCTCCCCTCACTCACTCTCTCGTCGTGCCCCCCCAAAGCACTACAACACATACAGACCTCACTAGATGCTCAGTCGCTCACGCACGCTCGCACTCGCAGACGCAAGCACGCAGCTTAGCAGCATGCAAACGCACGCATACACCCACATGTTTTCTTTCTTGTTTTCGCCCTGATTTCCCCCCTCCCTTTTGTTCCTCAATGGAAAGTGCACCGCCTGCAGTGGTGCATTGCGCTGCACCACAAGTTCCCACCCTCCTCCCTGCCCGCACGCCTGCCAGATGATGCTTGCCCGCCCCTCTTCTGTGCCCTCCCTCGTCGTCCCCCGATGGCCCCCTTGTCCCGCCCAGCGCCATCGTGCGTGGCTTCTGTCGCGCGCCGACTGGCAGCTGATGCTCTCTTACTGCCCAGCTTCCCGCTCTGTTGCATTCGGGATCAGCCTTTTCCGTGTGCCATGACCAGCTTGCATCCAAATGTCATCCATATGTGCGTATGTGTTAGCCCGTCGACATCAGCCGTGGCTCCTGCAATGATGGATCTGCGTCGGCCCGTCTCCTTCCTTCCTGCGATGACGATGGCTGTACCTATTCGTAGCTGCTGCCAGTGGCACAATATGGCTGGCATTGCAGACAAGGCGCGGGACACGGACTTTGTCGGATTGGGTGCCATTCGGCGCCAGGGTAGAGGTCACTGAGGCCTGGTCCTCGCCCACGCTCTCCGCCTCTCCCCCCCCGGGGTATTGACACTGACAGAAACACTGACCACCAGACAGCAGCAGACTAAAAAAGGTAACTAAACTGCCATGCCGCCGTTGATAGTAAAAGAGTCGTAGGCGCATTTTGCATGACCGTGATGCGACCGCCGGCGTAAGTTCGCTGAGTGGAGATGAGAGGAGAGAAGAGAGCACAAGACAGGAGAAGAGGGAATGTGGCCAATTTGGCGTCACTGTGTTCTCAATAGTCACTCCATTGCTAATCTATGTGGTTTTTTTTTTCTCTCTCACAGCTAAATTTCAATCTGGAGAGAGAAGGTACAGGCAAACCAGCGGGGATACAAGATCGCAGCAACGTTGTAGATGGAGTCAAAGCGGAGCCCCAAGCAAGGGTCCCGCCCGCTTCGGCCAGTACTAGTTTGGGGCACAGCAGTCACTCTGTTGTCTCGTTCGACGCCTCTTGTTTGTCTGCCTCCCAAGCGTGCTGCGCATGCGTGAGTGTGAATGTCCGTGTGTGTGCGGGAGGTCGTCTATTCAGTCAAATTCGATTTGCCGTGGCTTGAATTTCCTCCTGAGTGCTCTCGCGGGGACAAGACACTGAGATGAGAAGAGAGCGCGCGCGACACTACACGCCCCCCGGGACTGCCTATTTCGAGGAAGATGGCGTCTTCTTGCTCGTTTGTTTTCGACTTGGTCGCCCTCCACTTTTCGCATCCTAGCACGGTACGGGACGTGACTGGCGCACTTTTTTTTATCTTATTTCCTTTAATTTTTAAATTTTTTTGCCCTTTGAGACTTACCCTGCCGATCTTGAGATCGATGGACGCCAACGGCCCGCAAGCACGCTTCCCGCATTCCTCTCGCCCTTCGGCATGTGGTCATTCCGTTCTCGGGGCTCTCCCCCAAATTATAGTTACACTTTGGCTTCCTGACGGAAGATCCGAAGAAAAAGAGAAGAGAGCGGATCGTAAATACAAATCGACTTGGAGAAGTCTATAATTGGGATCAATTCATCAGCCTGGTGGCTTGGTTTTGGTCTTGACAGCTGGCCGACCTCGCCCACAACCTATGTCCATTTACCTGGATCTTCCTTTTTTCGTGTTGACAAAACGAATTGCAAACCCCTACAGGCACTTGCAAGCAAGCTCCAGTCCCCGTGTTCCCCATGGCTCGTACCCGAGTCCCCTGTTTTCGTCCCCCATGTCCCTATCCTGCTCTCTGTAGCGGCCCCCCCCCCCGTCCAGCCCCCCAGGCCTAGCCCAGGGCGGGCCAGTTCAGCCTGATGAGCTACTCTGCTCTGCTACCATTCCGGGCTCCCCAGTTGCCCCAAGACCCGTTTTGCCTTCTTCTCGACCAATTTCACCCATGCTAGGGCCAATCGAGGCAGATGGAAAGACGTTCCGGATCGTGGCACGACCACGTCCGGCTTGTTTCCATGGTTGACTTTTCAGAGGGTCCTTTTCCTCCACCCATGCCCTGCCCTGTCTTTGCCTTGCTGGTCGATGGAGAGCTCCGGCAATGACGGTTCTGCTTGAAGCAGTAGCTGCGAAGAACGGGGAAAGAAAGAAGGCAGCAGAGGTGGCAGTTCAGCGGTGCCCCGTTCAGGATGGATGGGACAGATTGTGGGTGGTGGGATGCCGCAACTGGCCGTCTGTAATGCTTGCTCGCTCGCATTCGCCCACAATTGCCACCTTGGTTGGTTGGGCGGACGACTGTCCAGCTGATTGAGTGATGGCTATCCAGCGTACCGGTTCGTGGACTGCTCGAGACCGCACGCACCTGAGACGCTAGCTGTCTGGCTGGGAATTGCTCTCTGAGCAGAGCATCGTGTGGAAGCGCCTTGTGCCCTCGAGCAAGCGGAGCGCTAGTAGAGCAGGTCTGCAGAGAGGTGCTGTTCGAGGTCCAGCTCCCAGCTACGGCTCCGGCGCAGATGAGGCACCGCCGTGACAAGACCAAGAGCCAGAGAGCAAGAGCCGTCCAAGCAACCGGGCGCTGTCGGTGCTGTTCCCTGATCGAGGGCACCCGTGTCCATGTATCATGTATCATGTATCTATCCCATCTCAATCGACAATCTTCACCACTCGTCGCACACGCCCTACTTGCGCTGCGTTGCGCGCTATCCCCACACCAGCGCACACACACCCGCACCCACATCCACACCACGCCCACGCCCCGTCCCCATCTCCATCCTGCCATCGTCCTCTCTCTCGCTCTCTGCTACTACCACTTTGTATCCCAGCCCCATCTCCACTGGCACGCACCTTGGTTCTTCACAAGACGCCCCCCCTCGGGCGGCTATCTCTCATGCACGACAGTTCCAAATCCCACCCCCCTTCCCTCTCCGTCTGGCCTCTGCTCTGCTCTGCTCGTGGCACTGCAAGTCCCTGGGGCTCATGTCTGCCCCCCGGTCTCTGGGATCCCATCCTGGACGGGTCAGTGACCAGGGGGGACCCCTCTCCTTCGATCCCTGGGCTGCTAATATCGTTGCTCTCTGTGTATCCGAACTTGCTTGGCCGCTGGCTGGCGATTCCTGCGGTTGATCTTCCTGCACTCCACTTACTCTTGCTCACCTCCAACGCTCCAACGATTACTATACAAAGGTCGCCGGTTCTGCATCCCCGCAAGGCTTTCTCTCTCCCTCCCACTTCCAAATCAACCTCCTCTCAACTATATACCACTTGGCCTCGAAAACCGGCCGCATCTCAGGACAGGCTGACTCTGCTCTTCACCTCTTTGTGCTCTATCTGCCTCGTCTGCCATCCTTATACTCTTCACCCATCCATCGACCTCTTAAACACCACCTTCATCTCGCTGCACTGCATATTAAATGCGCCAGTCTGAGACACGCAACATCCCACACTACGCCACGGACATAACTACCGGCAAACAATTGCTGCAAAAGCATTCTATCCCACCGCCCCACTCCCCCAACGACACTCTTGGGCTTTAATTGTCCACGAGCCCCCCCTTCAAATTCCCCATGATCATGGTCGAGCAGCAGTATATCGCCCAAGGTCTAGCTCACGCGGATGACCTTTCGGGAACCACAAACTTGTCTGAAGTTTCTACGCCTTCTGCTTACCCCGACCTGACCCCCTACGGAACTGTAAGTTTAGCTCCCAGAAACCCCCATTGGCACCTTGCCTCTCTCTCCTCCTCGTCCTCCCTCGACGTATTGCCGGGCTCGACTCACCTCTGCAAACAGGTTTCCACCTCTCCCTTCACCTACCCTGCCCAGTGCGACCCCAATCTCTTGACCCCCATCTCTGTTGCTGGCTCGCCTCCTCTGCACCAGGCCAGCAAGCTAGTGGGCCACTACCCCCCGCCTCCGTCTACTCCGGGAGCTCAGCAGCCCACGCCTCCGGGAAGCTGCAAAATGTATCCCCAGCAGTGGTCACAGCCGTTTGACATGAACGGCCAGTCCAGCCAGACCAGCTCTCCAATGGCCTCCCAGGCTCAGGTTGCCCAGGAGTATTTGGAGCAGCAGTACATTGACGACGGACGCCGCACCCCGGGCCCCCCGGAGCCCTACATGGGCGCCTTCAGCGTGTCCCATGCGCCAGAGTCGCACCCCATGAACCACCCATACTATGTCAACATGCCTCCTCCAATGGACCAGCAGCAGCCCCTGCCAATGGGCACCCATCTCCTGAACGAGCCTCACCAATCCCAACTCCGCCACCGCCAACTTACTCCTGACCTCCACGGTCTTCCTGACGGCCAGCGCTCCGGCCATGGCTCTCCTCCTCGCAGGCGTACTTCCTCGGTCGCCTCGGGAAAGGTCAACAAGAGAAGAACGGCAAAGCCTCGCAGCGGCCAGGCCAGACCCGCCATGCTGGGTGACCCAATCCAGGAGCACAAGAACTGCTTCGGCGAAGAGGTCCCCCCCACGCTCAAGGCCAATTGCCCAGACGAAGAGCGCTGCATCTTCGAGTCCCGCTGGCAGCACCGCCACCAGAAGGGCCAAGACATGTGGGAGAGCATCCAGAACGACTTCCGGAACCGATTCCACAAGACTCCCGGCAAGGAGATGCTCCAGATGAAGTTTAAGCGCGGCCGCTCAAAATACATTCAGTGGATCGATCGAGATGTAAGTTTAACCCCAGCCGAACCCGCCACCAATTGTGCAATTGTCTAACACGCGCGCTCCAGGATGAAATTCTCCGCGAGGCTTGGCTCAGAGTCGAGAAAACCCGGTACCAAAACATCCTCGATACCTTCCTAGAGCTTGGGGGCTCCCGAAATATGCGCCTCAACGCCAGCGACATTGAGGTCAAGGTTGTCAACGACCTGAGGCTCGAGGAGGGCTTCTACATGGAGTCCAACGTCGACGCAGACATCCGCCGCCGCCGCAAGTCCACCACAACCACAACACGGAGGCGAGGCAACGCCCGCGGGATGGAAGACGAGCCTCCCGTGAGCGACGAGATGATGAGCGTCAGCTCGCACAACACACACGAGGACGACGTCATCAACCAGGTCCACGGCCGCCCCCAATTCAAAATGGAGGAAGACGGCACCGAAGTCATGGACATGCAGATGTGGGGGGAGTCGAACATCAAAATGGAGCCCGGCCTCATGCAGCAGCAGCGAGGCGAGCCCGTGCCTCCCAACATGTTGAGATTGAGCCCTGCCTCAGCATACGGACGACACCGATAACTTTTTTACACGGTACAAATGGGACATTACAAGGCGCACGGCGCATGAATTGGTTGAATTTTTTAGATACAAGTTTTTTTTTTCGTTTTTTTTTGGGAGGGGAGAAAGGGAGGTCATTTTGGTTTTCCGGTCTGGTCTGGGTACAGCCGTTTTAGATTGCTTCATCCTTGCGACGAAGAGCCCACGCTCCCTGTTTTTTGTTGTTGTTTACGTCGTTGTGGTTTTTTTTGTTGTTGTGGTGGATGATTATAATTTCCTTAACGCTTTGTCAAGATTACTGCAATGTATGTAGAAGCACGTCTTCACTATACCCGAATAGATGCACCTGAATATTTTTCAATTTTTTTTTTCTTTCAAAACACTACACTACCAAGCGCGCCAAAAATGGAAAAAAGAAAACCAGGAAACAAGACCTAACCTAACCAAACCAAACCAAACCAAACCATCTGACCGCCTAACGTGTGCCACTTTGTCACTGGACTGGAACCTTTGCATTTTGCGCCCACCGGAAAGGCAGGGTTGTGGTTGATGTGAACCTCCACTATGGCTGGTCAGAAGGCAGGCAGCATCGATTGCCTTTGGTCAGCCTGACCCGACAGTCTGTCACCCCAATGCCTGGTTACGTTTCAAGGAGGAGGCTATGGACTGTGCGGTCCTCGTCACAGCCAGGCCGTATATGCGGCCACTGGGAGGCGGCCACACGGCACAGCGGCCCCCCCGAGTAGCATTTTTTTTTCTTCCTTGCTGGAGAGGGGGGGCGTGGGCGTGGGCGCTCGAGCGTCAACCCCCCGTAGGGCAGCAGTCGCTTGTGTGAGTAGGGGACGGGGGGATGCTGCACAGAATCCGCCCAGCACGTGGGAAGTCAAGTGACCGAGCGTGGCTTTCGTACAAGAGTCTGGGGTTGGGGCAATAGGCGCGCACGGGTTGAGGGGCCGCCTAGATTGGCGATCCTTGAGGTGCTGGACCTTACCTTGGGTGGCGTGTTGATAACTCAGGCAGGGGGGGGGAGGGGAGCAACAGTAAGTAGCACGAAAAGCAAAGAGGAAAGAAAAAAAAAGAAAGGAAGAACAAGGGAAAAAGGGGCGGCGGAGGGCACACGGCACAGGGCGTGTGCGGCACCTGGTTGAGACAATTCATCCTCGGCTTGCGTGTTCGCAATGTATACGGTCCCGACAGTCTGGAAAATTGCGCTTCATGTAATTTGGTTTCTACTGCAACACGCATGCAGCTTCTGACAAGGGTGCCTCTGCTAGGAGGGTGTCGAGACAAAGATTTGATGGACTTGGCCTGAGTCTAAATTAGCGGACCCGTCGGCCGATGCCCTAGTCGCCCACCAGGGCTCATGCCTTAGACTCCGATGCAGATCACGCCGTTGACCGTTCGGCAATGGTTTGGCCGCGCTGCGTGGGCGCCGAAGCGTTCAGCGCCGCTGCCCGCCCCCCCGACCAGTTTCCGTGAGCCTTCGACTATGGACGCTAACGAGATGGGACGGAGACGGGGGCGACCTGACCAAAGCTTGAGTGTTTGACCGTTTAATCTCTGTGTCTTTATTCCGACGGCTAGCGCGATCAGGCCGGGCTTCACCTTCGTCTCTTGTCCCATGTCGGCCCAGTCCAGTTCAGTCCGGTTCGGTTCGATTCAGGTGTGCGCACCACAACGCGCACGCGTTCGCTCCTTGAACCATGCGTGTGCGTCGGTGTGCGCATGCGTGATATGGTCCCTGTGAGGGGCTGGGCTAGCGAGGATACAGTAGGTCGCGCAACAATGGAAGAGACGACTATGTTGTTTCCTCAACCCAGAGGGTGGATGGGAGACTAGGGACTGCAGGCTAGCCCGGGAGCAGAATGCGCATTGCGATGGACACTTCTCTCGTCAGCCAAGCCGGTCCAGCGCATGCCGCCTGTCCATCCCCGGAGCGTGTGGGTAGACGACTGCCCTGATTTGAGAATCTCTGGATAAATTCCGCTGCGCCACCGAAAAATAGGTTTCAGCGTACTGCAGCCTCTGGCCGCACTGGTCGTATCATTGACGACTATGTGGGCGCGAAAAAGAGACCGCACCCAAACCCTCGGGTCAGAGTGGGCATCACGTCTACGAATCAGCTTGTCGACTTCGCCAGCTTGGGAAGTCCGAAGCGAGGGGGTCTGTAGGGGGTCCCGGTGCGTAGTATTTTTCTTTTTTCCCCGTCGGCGATTGAAGCTTTTCGAGCGTTGATGGAATCGAAGATAGTTTTCGACAACGTGGGAATAACACGGCATGCCCATCTTAATGATTGCCAGCCATGGGGTTGCCGCCAGCCCGATCAGTAAGTAAGGTCGCTGCGAAACTCAGCCCTACCCGCGCGAGCTGACCAACAGCCAGCAGCCTGCGGGTGCCCATGTCGTGACACATGTCCACATGTAGCGACGGGAAATAGGGAGAGTGCATTTGGCGTGCTTATTATTAGTCTAGCGTCGCAGGCCAACATCTTAGCTCTATTGCCTAATGGCTGATCGACTCGGTCAGTGGTCGATTCGGCAGTGCCGAACCAGGCAGTTATGGCCGTTAGTTCTATCAATGAGAAGTGTCCGTCTCTCAAGTGCCTCGAGCGCCAAGGCCACCGACGACGCCTCGATACTGAGCCGTCGCAATCCTCCAGGACCAAATGAGGCGTGGGGGAGAAGAGCCCTCCCCACTGCCACATCGTCATCAATCATTCGACGGCAATTGAACCATTGGACATCAATGGTGAGGGGAAGGCTGATTAATCCTACAAATTGCTGACTGGTGCAGGTGCCTCCGCAAATGACATGACGCAACGGCCTGCGATCCAGGTCTCATTGGAACCAGGGTGTTTGTATCACCGCGATGCATCCAGTAGCAGGAATACGAGACGCCTTTGGATTCTGATATTAATTTAGCTCAGGATTTCGGTCCATTATCATTGCCGCAGTGTTGATGCAGGCTTGGAAATAGAAACATAGCTATAAGGCTACAACTGCCGCACCAACAGCTGATGCGTCATTGGCGACGTTGAGAATCCGGGGCCGTGTGTCATACAGATCGCGATTCACCGCCACAACAAGGAACACAACCCCGTCGTGGGGCAGGCAAAGAGGTTGCAGAAGGGCTGAAGGCGGTACGACGTTGATGCGCCTGACTGGCTCAAATGCGAGATTCAGCGTTATGGTCTGCATTGACTTTGAGGTGGCATCCAGGTCATCATGGATGCCTTGCTGAAATGTGCTTTTTTTTTTTCTCTTTTCTTTTTGTTTTGGGTTTCTGTTTTTGCTTTTCTGGTCGACGAATACATGGTGTCCAGGTTTCGCGCCGGACCCATCGACGGTAAATAGTCCCAAATAGGTAAACGAGCTTGGGCGGCACGGCGGGTAGCGATGGCGCACTAGAAGCTGCCAGCACCGAGCTAGGCTCCGCATTGCTTCGTCGTTTGTTCAGGGTGTGGAGATCAGCGAGGATCTTCGATGGAGCTCTGGGTGGGGACCTGGGCACAACCCTGGCCAGTACGAACGTCATGTATCTATACTTTGCCGGGCACGCGGGCAGCGGGCACTTCCGGGGGCGTACAGCAACACCACCGGACGCAGCACAGCAGGTAAACGGCCGCGCGTGTTGGCCATCCGTACAGTGGCGAGTCACCACCGAGCCCTACGCGCTTATCAACTCACGGCCAACAGCCAACACCAGCACCAACAGCCTGTTGCATCAGGCAACAGCGCGAGGGCTGGCTGCTCTTGACGCCGTGCTTGTCCTGTTGGTTGATCGCTCTGAAAGTCTGTCCGGCCGCCTCGAGGGCGCTTGTCCGGCGGAACCAGTAGAACAGCAGATGTGACGCACCGTCGCATCTCCATCAACAAGTTTCCTTGCCACTTTCAACCGACATCTCTCGGGCAAAACAGGCCCGCAACGAAGGGGCGTCGACGTAGCCACAAAAGCACCGTACGGCGTGCTTGTAGCCAGTTATATTAGCATAACCCGAGCGCGCCGCAGACTCAGCTTTCAAGTTGCCCTGCTTGTCTGGGTCGAGTCCTGTGGATATGCTGATGCAGGCATGTCTAATGTCCACTGGAAAGAGGCCATTTCCAAACCTGGTAAACGAGTGTCCCCGGGTCGTTGCCGATACCCCCGTTTGGGACGGTTGTTTCCTCCTGAGGCTGCTAGTCTTGGTGCCGGGGAATTAAGGCATCAAAGTGTATCATACCTGCCAACCCTAATCCGGCCATCGGTGCACACGGTCTTCAGCCTTGTACGGTTTGGTGCTAGGTGTGGATTTTCCACCAGTAAAAGGGGAGGCACCAGCCACATACTTGGTCATTCCAGCCACCCGCCCTTCACACGCGATCACAAGGCTGTGGCGTTTCAGAGAAGATGACAGCATCCATCATCACCATAGCACCCTGGTGATTTGCTTCTTGACGTGTCTGCGACTCCGAGGCGAGCGCCATCTGCTTGGCACAATTCGAGGCGTCCGCTTCTTCACCTGTATGGGATATACGGCGCCGGCACACTGCGCCGACTCCGGATGAGCCCGGCTCGGCTGTAGCCCTTCTGGCCACAATCCCTGAGCCCCATCCCCATGAAGCAGCGGGCAGGATGTTGATGGTTGCCCCCTTAATGCTAATATGCGCTCTGCTGCCATGGACCGCATTCGCGATGCGTCAAGACCGCCTGGAGCGGCTGCGCAAGGAGACGGTAGACATGTTTTATCATGGATATAGCAACTACATGGAGCTTGCATTTCCCGAGGATGAGGTGCGCTGCCCCCATGCCATTGAGAGCCTCTTTGATAAGTAGAGCTAACTTTTCTCTCTCGACCAGCTCCGGCCTCTGACTTGCGCTCCTTTGACGCGAGATCGCGAAAATCCCGGCCACATCGGGTTGAATGATGCTTTGGGGAACTATTCACTCACACTGATTGACAGCCTGTCAACCCTTGCAATTCTTGCCGGGGGCCCTTCAGAAGGATCCTACACGGGATCACAAGCCCTCAGAGACTTCCAAGACGGAGTATACCGGTTCGTGGAGTACTACGGAGATGGGCGTCCGGGACCCACTGGCCGTGGACTCCGTGCATCTGGTTTTGACCTAGACAGCAAGGTTCAAGTCTTTGAGACTGTCATTCGAGGGTTGGGTGGGTTGCTCAGCGCACACTTGTTCGCAGTCGGAGAGCTTCCAATCACCGGCTATGATGCGCGGCCAGACAACAATAAAACCAGCAGTGATCCCCTCGAACTTGCGCCCATAACATGGCCAAATGGCCTCAAGTATGACGGGCAGCTTTTGCGGCTTGCGCTGGATTTAGGCCAGAGGCTTCTCCCTGCATTTTATACGGAGACGGGTATTCCATATCCTCGCGTCAACCTTCGTCATGGAATCCCCTTTTATACAAATTCCCCTCTCCATCGAGAAACCGGCGCAGAGCATCCAGAAGTCCAAGAAATCACCGAGACCTGCAGCGCCGGAGCGGGTAGTTTGACTCTAGAGTTTACAGTGCTCAGCCGCCTGTCCGGCGATACACGATTCGAGCATGCGGCAAAACGCGCGTTCTGGGAGGTCTGGGGCAGGCGGAGCGAGATTGGCCTCATTGGAAACGGCATCGATGCGGAGCGAGGGATGTGGATAAGCCCGCACTCTGGAATCGGTGCCGGCATGGATAGCTTCTTTGAGTATGCACTCAAGAGCCATATTTTACTCTCTGGGCACGGCATGCCAAATGTATCGACTTCCCGAAGGCAAAGCAGCACGGGCTGGTTGGATCCTAACACTCTCCACCCCCCTCTGCCAACTGCCTTGCATTCATCAGATGCATTTCTGGAGGCATGGCATCAGGCTCATTCCTCGGTAAAGAGATATCTCTATACGGACCGGAGCCATTATCCGTACTACTCAAACAACCACCGCGCCACAGGCCAACCGTACACGATGTGGATCGATAGTCTGGGTGCGTTTTACCCGGGACTCTTGGCTTTGGCGGGCGAGCTCGACGAGGCAATCGAAGCGAACCTGGTTTACACGGCTCTGTGGACGCGCTACGCTGCTATACCGGAGCGCTGGTCAGTCCGCGAGAACAATGTTGACGGAGGCCTTGGCTGGTGGCCAGGTCGCCCCGAATTTATCGAGTCAACATACCATATTTACCGCGCAACCAAAGATCCCTGGTATCTTTACGTTGGTGAGATGGTTCTCAAGGACATTAAACGACGGTGCTATACGCCTTGCGGGTGGGCTGGCCTGCAAGATGTTCGAACAGGAGAGAAATCCGACCGGATGGAGAGTTTCTTTCTTGGCGAGACGGCAAAATACATGTACTTGCTTTTCGACCCAGATCACCCTCTAAACAACTTGGATGCCGCATTTGTCTTCACGACCGAGGGCCACCCCCTTCTTATACCAAAGACGTCCAAGTCGAGATCAGACACTCCACCCCCGGTCAAGGACGACGTTGCCGTGTATCAATACTATGATGAGAATTACACAAACACGTGCCCGGCATATCCTCTTGCAGATCCAATCTCTGGCTCAGCAACTGCAGCGCGGCGAGACTTGTTCAATGTAGCACGTTTCACCGACTTGCACAACACTCCCAACTTTCACGGCCCAGTAGAGCCGGTCGAGATCGAAGATAGGGACAAGGGCTGGGTTACCAAATTCAGGGCAAAAACCAACCACACATTGTTCCCCTGGACCCTCCCTCCTTCTATGCTTCCCGGAAACGGTACTTGCACGGCTCCCGTTGAACGTATACAGTCATGGATAGAGTTTCCAGCGGGAGACGGCACCAGCTCGTTGGCAGCCCGTTTTGGATCTTCACTCGTGTGGCATAGCCACAGCGGGCCGACCGTCAGGAACCTCCCAGGCATGCGTTTCCAGATGGAGCAGCAACCTGCTGACGAGTACGGAAGTGAGACGTGGAGGATCACCCATGCAGGTGTGACGCAACTCGGACGTCATGAAACTGTTTATTTCCATGCAGATCATGTTCGTCATATGAAGGATGAAGCATTCACTTGTGTTCGGCGTCAAGACATTATCGAGATCGACGCCATCATGGACTCGCCGGAGAAAGACAATGCTACAGTATACCCGCCCGCAGGCAATGTCAGCACCTCGTCCAGCAGTGCCCGCAGCCAAAACGACAAAGTGGATTCCCCGTCCGAGTCCCTCCTCAAATCGCTTCTCCGCGCAGTTACTTCTGTCTTCGAGCCATCCTACACAAACTTTCCAGAGTCCCAAGCAGACCAAAATAGCCCTACGATTCTGCGATGGACTGCATACACGGCGACTGGGCCAGGGGCGTTTCCTTTGCCACCGATTCCAGATACCCCGATCGTTGGCTCACCCACCTTCAATGCTAAAAGGCCGCTTAGTAACTTTCCGTGGACCACTATTTACCTTGCGGACCAATCCTGCGACGGGTCTCTACCAGATGAAGTGCCGCGCGAGCATCAGGTCATTGTTATGCGCCGCGGCGGCTGCTCCTTTAGTGAAAAGATTCAACGCATCCCGAGCTTTTCGCCGAGTCCGACATCCCTTCAACTCGTCATTGTCGTAAACGAGGGCCCGGATGACGAAGACGAAGACGATATCGTAAGGCCATTGCTTGCAGAAGCACAGTTAACACCGAACGGTATCAAAAGGTTCAATGGTATCCCGATGGTTTTAATGCATGGAGAGAGGGGCGACTATGCGCGCTTCGCCGATGCCAAGCGAGTCGGATTGCGAAGGAGATATTGGGTTGAGAGCCAAGGGCTGCTTGTTGAGAATGCCATTGTTTTATAACCGATGTTAGCCATCGCATCTGGGTTTAATGCATATCTCGGAGTATGGTGTCTTGGGTCATTTGTGCCGCAAAGAGTTGTAAATTCTTGTCTATTAGTCAGTAGATCTGGTGCCTGGAAAGAGATTGGACAATGCGCTTAGAAGAATTGTACCACCAGTCATCGCAGCGAAAAGAAGAAATTCTCAACAAAATTCCCAGTACAAATATGGACAATCGACTAAGAGGGGTGTGAGACGGAGCTTATTAGCTCATTTCAGAGGTGCCATGACAGGCGACCAGGGCCCCACTAAGACAATGAGGGGCAAAATGGGCAACGAGATAAAGCAATTATGATATGTGAGATCTTTATGGTTATAGCAACGCACCCCCCAATAACCTCCATCTATAACTATGCGCGGACCGGAAAAAACTTTTGTTATCGAGCAGAAAGGAACCATCCAAGAAAAACGCCTGTCGGTGCAAATATGTCGAATAGGATGAGCGCTTCGTGAGCAAACAAGTGGCCAGGGAGCTTCGACACCATGATAAATAAAAAAAGCAAAAAAGATTGCGACAAATGCAGAAAGTGTAGCAGATCCCCCACGCCTGCGCTACTACATGACATATGGCGAGAATTCGTCGACGGTGCTCTCTGACCCGGGGTTTAGGTGGATGTTGAATGGGAACACGCGGGAAGAGTTTAGAGGTGCGTTAATTAGTCGGCTATGCGTCTTCCAGGAGAATATGCGCAGGAACAGCACCGAGCTTTTCGCGTCCGCTGAGGCCAGGAATCTCGAGAATGAACATGTAGCCAATGACATCGCCCTTGAGCTGGTGGACGAGGTCGGCAGCGGCTTTAGCAGAGCCACCTACAAGACAGTCAGCAAAAGGTTGGTCGAGTTTTGCAGCCCAGATGCAATCAAGAGGGGAAGGGCGCCCAAAACTTACCCGTGGCAATAATGTCATCGACAATCAAGACCTTCTGGCCTTCCTTTACAGCATCCTCCTGCATTTGGAAGAAATCCTTGCCGTACTCCTTGACGTACTCGGCAGTGGCGCAAGGGCCGGGGAGCTTGCCCTGCTTGCGAACGGCGGCAAAGGAAACGCCCAGGCGGAGGGCGAGACCGGGACCGAAGAGAAATCCACGCGCGTCTAGGCCAACGATGACATCGGGCTTAACGGGAAAGGCCTCGGTGATCTGCAGCTCGAGAGCGTCGACGAGGGTGGCATGGGCGACCGGGTCGGCGAAGAGGGGCATGATATCGACAAAGTTGATGCCCGGAATGGGGAAATCGGGGAAGCTGCGCAAAGACTTGCGCAAGCTTATCTTTGCACTGGCGAGTTGGGAGGCGGGGGAGGACATGGCGGAGGGCTGTCGTCCCGAGGCATCTTGGCTGGTGTTGGTGTTGGAGGGGTTGGGGGTAGAGTCTTGAGCGGACATTGTGGAAGAAAGAGAAGAGAAGGAGGGGAGGGGAGAGGCGAGAAGAAAAAGGGAAGGACGGAAGAAGGGGGTAGGAAGAAAAAAGGAAGGAAGGGGTGAGGGTGAGAAAAGAGAAGAGGGAAGGCAGGTAGGTAGGGGAAGGGTAAGGGCGAGCGGAGGCCAGGTACAAGGAGAAGGAGGGAGTGTGGTTTGGTTTTTGGCAGATGGTGACCGTGTAATGTGGACACAACACAACGGAACTACAAGTATTGTCGAGCGATGGAGAGGGCCGTGGCCGTAGCTGTGGCCGTAGTCGTAGTCACAGGAGGCGAGCGGGAGTGGTAGTGGCAGCAACCACGAGTACGAGAGCTGTACGAGCGCGTGGAAGCAAGACGAGGCACAGGGTACGTATACTAGCTTCGTGCGTGGCGGCGGGAGCAAATGGGTGCAAGGTAGAGGGCAGGTACTCCCAGCACAACCGCGACACAACAAAATCTCTTACAAGAGGAGCCGGCAGGGAAAGCAAGGGCAGGGAAGGTACGACGTTCGGTCAACTTAGGCCAGGCGAGGCAGGCAGTTAGAGCAAGGCCAGGCAAGGCGGGCGAGGAAATTGGGTGGTGGAAGGAGGGGGTGGAGGGGTGCAAGAGCCGAACTGCTTGGGTGTGTGGGTGTGGTGGGGGATAAGAAAGAGCGATTGGAGGGGGAGAGGAGGGGCCGCCGGAGGGGAGCGTAGAAAATTTTTTGGCAGTTGTTTCCTTTTTTTTTTCTGGCCTTGCCTGACCTTGGCTCCGAGCAATTATTTTCTTGATCGCTGGGCTGGCCGGGGTATGCTCGGCAGCGACCAAAGATCGGGATGGATTGGACACTGGGCTGCGGCTGGTCGGAGCGCGGTGGGCTCCTCTGAGCAGTGGGCAATGGGTGGCCAATGCCCCAGCACACACCGTCCAGGGCCAGCGGAGCAAAGTCCAGCAGTGCCTAAATGGACGGGCCTTTCGATTGATGAGAAATACTGGGGAGGCAGGGTTACCTGGACCGTCACGGAGTGCATAGTGCGTCGACTGGAGCACGCCGAGCTCATCAGCGTCGGCGCAAGCGTCGGCGAGGATAAGCACCGCAACAGGTACAATGCAAGAGGGAAAAGAAAATATCAGGATACTGGCTGACGTTGGTGTGGACGTAGTAGTCGTACGCGAGCTTGACTAGCGAGGACAAGCTGCAATATAGGGCCAGTAGTTTTAGCAGAAAAGACAAGGTGAAGTTCTTCCGGACCGATCAAACAGGCATCGGCTAGTCTGCTGGCTGACCGATGCCAAACCTGTCAGATCAAAGAACGGCTGGCGTGCTCAACCAAGATAAGAGACGGATTTGGTGGGTTCTGAAACGCACGTCCTCTACCAAGATGGTAGGTCGGTCAGGAAGGATGAGCTGAGATAGTGCGTCGTCAAACTTACGACGAGAGACAGGTCCAACGTTGCCGGCGGCGAGAGAGCAGCCGTGGTGGTGTTGATTGTGGTGGATGGTAGCGGTTGTGATGCAGTAACAGTTGTACGAAATGGATAAAGAAGCATCATACATGTCCCCCATGTCATCAGAGTCCCCCCAATCGAAAGCACAGACTGCAGGTGCCAGCATATTGCTTGGCTTTTTTTTCTCCTGGTGGCGGACAAACTTTTCGGTTTGTTTTATTATTTTATTTTTATTTTTATTTTTTAAACTCCTGTTCCCTTTTCGAGTTGAGAGCATAGCCGGCTTATCCCATCCTTGTCGTTGGGTGCTGCCGGATAATTATAGCACCATATCATGGCATCGAAATGCAACAGGCATAACAGTAGCGATATTGTCTGTAATAAGGCCTGGCGGATGTGAAACCTGCGTCCTGAGCCAACAACTACTAATGTCAGGAATTCTCCCATTGGATCATTGACTTCGTCATCCCCAGGCACCAAGGGGATCGACCCACGGCAAAAGCAATGGCGCATACGCCTTCAGGACCGAGTAAGGTTTCAGAGGGCGAGGCAGTGGCCGACCTTTCGTGGGTATACGTTACGTGTTGCTTGCGACCACGGCTTTCCTAGCCTGGAGGGATGGGTGCTGCGAATCCGAGCGGGCTGCTGATTGTGGTCCTGTTGCTTGAGAGGCACAAAGGCCCGCGGTCCGGCGGGTCGGGTGTGTGGGTGTCAGACCGCGAGTCCATCAGAAGTAACTTCGGAGAAACTCCACTGCTGGAGACCCTGGAAAACTGCTGTGCGACCACTGTAGGCGTATCTTGGTCTGGCATGGATTGGGATGAATCGGAGAGTGTACAAGAATAAATGGGGCAAGCACCACAAGTTACAGACATCACCGTGGGACGTATCAGTGTTAAACGGGGCCCGTCCCAGCCCCAGTCCCAGCTCCCAGCCAGCCCAACCAAGCCCAGTCCAGCGCCCGGCCACGACTCGACCGCCACCAAATGGGCCCCGTTGATTGTTGGTTGGCCTTTGTCCGTTCTCTTCCACTTCTTCTATTTTAATTTTTTTTATTTCCCTTCCCGGGTCCCGTCATTCCCAATTGTCCCCTCTGTCGCCAAGCCCGGTGGGTTCGTCTGGGGCCCGTCAAAATTTTGTTCCTATTGCCGGACACTGGTTCCGACCAGCGTTGGCACCAAGCACGTTTCCGATTACCACTACCCTGGTGGCCGTACTGCGGCGGCATGGAGATTGCACCTCATCAGACCCAATCCCCAAACGTGCCTGGAATGCCCCTGGGAGATCCGCGGGACCCTCCGGCCTAGAAGGCAAGCAGGTTTGGCAAGGAATGGAACTGGGATGGGTCTGACGGTGATTTTTTTTTTTTCTCAGGTCCGATCTCAGGGACGGACCTTCGTTTTACCAATCCCCAGCTAAACCTACTCGAGGTACTTTGTTCCCCCCAAGCGCACAACAAAATAAAAGAAGAAAAGAGGGCCCCCAGCAAAGCCAAGCTATTTGCTTATGAACATGCCATGATGATCCCTGCATTCAACGCTGCTTGCTTTACCCTTTTACCCCGGGCCCCGACTCATTCTCACTGATACGGGCTCGGAAAATCGTCGTGGCTCAGGCTACCCGCCGCCAGCGTTCCGCGAGTGGCCTGAGCCTGGCACAAAGTCACCAAACAACTTCTTGTGACAGAGCAAATGTGGCTTCCGTCGGGTAAAGCAACAGCAACTTTTGTGGGCTGCAACAAACCAAGCGTGCAGACACACAGCAGGGTCAATGCGACCAGAGCAAGCCCGCGAGTAGAAGTAAGCCCGTGACAAGGATGCGCAGAGGTTGAGTGAGTGAACCAAGCGCGCACAAGCCATGATATGAGGTGCTGGAGGAGAGGTCTCGATATCAGCTAATAAGCTGCCTCTGATGGGCTTAGATACCTGCTGGGTACCTATAGTGCCATGCCCGGCATCCACCACGCAGCAAGCTTCCCCACCATGGCCGGCCGATGGCTTGGGGGGTGACAGCCTCCATCCTCCATTACGATTTCTGGGCCGAAATGACGATGTCGTACATACAATTTACGACAGTGGCTGACGACTGCCCGGGCTGTGGCATGTACGAGTGAGGCATAAACGCTATGAACAACGGGGGATATGAGGGGGAAGCATGTCCGGTGCAGGATGTGGAGGAGAAAATCAACAAAAACGAGTCGAGTTTTGCCTTGGAGCAGTGTGCTCGTCATGTTGGGATTTGCTCCCCAGCCCTGTTGTAGTGGTGGTCCCAAAAATGGCAAGTCCCGTCCTTGTATTCTCTTGTTCAAGTGCATGGAGCTTGATGGGCCCCCGTTTAGGCATGAGTGGGTTTCTTAGGACGGTTCAGGTTCAGTCCCTGGATGTGCCGTCTTGTGTGATTGAGCCGTGTCGTCCCGTTGGTTGCTGGCTGTTGGCGCTTGTTGCGTGTGAATTTATCATCGGAGAGGAGAGAACAAGCAGCCTTCTAGATTTCACACTGCTGTACCGAGTGCTGCTGGGCCCTTGCTCATTCGCCATCGCGGTGCCCCTCCCCCTCCCCCTCCCCCTCCACGGCGTCCCCCCTCCATGCCTCCCTCCCTGGCCTAGGCATCCTCCCCTCCTCGTTTCCCTGGCTGCTCGGTCCCCGTTCGTTCGATTCTGCTTCCCTCTTGCGGCCGGCGCTCAATGGCCCGACAAGGCTCTGTTCGGACCCGAGCATGACCCCCACCGTGCTTCAGGCCCAAGACCCAAGACCCAAGACCCAAGACATGGCATTTGCTGCTCGGCGCGCGCGCGCAACGACGAACTCGTTGATTGCAGCACGCCTCGCTAGCAGCGCGTACGCACCCACACCGGATTGCTCACACTCTGACTCCAACTCGCCTTCATATCACCTTGCCCACCCATCAATCAAACGACTCCGTCACTTCATCAATATCCACTCGCCATCCACTTGCTCCGTCCACGCCGTCCGGTCACTCCGTTTGGGCCTTGCCGTCTGCTCACCACTCCATCCGTATGCGTTGCGTCGTAAAGCCATGCAGCCCCAGCCAGCCATCGCCTCATGCACGCTATCAAACTCGTCAACTTGGTGGGTTTCGTCCTTTCTTTACTGACTTGCCCCCCGTGCAACCTCTCTGGCACGCCTGCCTTTGTTGCGCGGATGTGTAATACACAATAATGCCCAACTACTTATTGTCCAGGGAAGCAGTGCGCATTTGCATCCAACGTGGGGCCTCGTCTTGCAGGCAGAGCCATCCCATGCCCATGCTCGCATCATGGCGATCCCGGCAGATGCCTCCGTCCATGGAGACGGCACGGTACAGCACAGGGCCGATGGCACATTCCAATACGAGGGCCAGATCGGACTGCACACTCGTCGGTGCTTCTTCTTTTTTTAAACCATGCTCAATCAGCCACCGTCCTTAGACCGCGCTGCATCACGTTTCTGACACTGACATGATCCATGGTGGTCCACATGGTATGGCCGCCACTGCGTTTGCGCGGGCTGGTGTGTCGATGTGTGCGTCGATGCAGCACCAGCACCAGCACCAGCACCAGCAGCACTGCGCAACCCAGAAAATGCCCCTGCATCCAAAAGCAGAAGCCTGCGGGTCCGTCTCCCGCAGTGGGCACGCCGCTTCTCCAACCAAGACGTCGATTCCCTCCCACGAAGCCCTCGCCGGCACTCGTCCGTCGGCGCCTCGTCAGGCTGCAATGGAGCATCACTGGCATATCGGCACATGCCTGGTCCGACTCTAGCCTTGGTGACTCCACCTGGCCATCAATATCTGAGACCAGATATGGATCCCGCCGATGAGGTATGGCCCAGATACCTTCGCATTTACACGCATGGCATGGCAGCTGCACCGCATCGTTCTCCTCTAGCCTCCCGCCCATCTACCCACCTGCGAGAGAGACTGCCCCTCCTCGACTCAGCTTGCTGGCCTGCGCGACTCAGATCCTTCTGGCTCCGCAGGCGTCGCTGCATGGAATCATCTATCATCTCTCACAACCCCCAACTGCAGTGCAACCTCTTCGTTTCGTGCCCCAGTCCCGGCCACCAGGCCCCTCGTCCTGTTCTGCACCCTGCATGTCCTCTAGCATCTCGTCTGATAGTTGGCGTTTCTGTATATTCTGATACATTCTCAAACACACGTGCGCGCGATCACACTTCCCCTCCTCTCCTCACTTCCCCCCGTCCAATGTCGTGCGTATCCTCCCCCCCAGGATCCTCTCACCGGTCCCGGCTGGTCCTGCGATGCTGTCCTGATCCTCCCACCATCCGCCATCGGCTGCCTTCTCCCTTGACTTTTCACCGCTGTTTGTCCTACATGCCTTCTGTAGTCGAGCTTCTGCGCGCTGAGGCTTGCATTAGCCTCGCTCGACTCGTGCCAGACTGACTGGTGGCGCCTTGCCCGGGCCGTTCGGTTGAGAGCTTCCCTCGAACCGTCTTTTTGACGACAATGATACCATACGTGCCCCCGGCAATGCGGTCCCCCCGCGTCATCCCGGACAAGAAAATCGTGCAATTACTAACGACAACCACTCACAACCGTGATGAGCACTACAGCTGCATCTTCCTGGATACCAGTTCCACATATCACAATACGCTCTTTAAGGGTGGCAAATAGGACGGGCTCTCGCTGTATACCTTGTCGCGGGGATCACACTTTTCACCATGCCGCAGAACTGAAAGGGAAACACCAGCGACAACTAGTCTTCAGCTGCGGCGTATCGCATAGGCAAGATCCTTGGCGGGACCCAGCCTTGTGCTTGCAGCCCGACGCTTCTCGGCCAGTCATCCGCTCTGCTGGATACGCCGCCAAGATAGCGCCGGGGATGGGCATGTGTCGTCCTCTACAAGAGCGGCACAACTCTATCTTATATCGACGCCCTGGTCCCTTTTCGTCCGCATAGACGCCACCTATCACGTCGCAGCGGCAATGGAGGTTATGCGCCAAACAGTCGAATGATTCAACTCTCTATTCAAATGACTAAACCAAAGAGGTATCTAATGCATAAAAGGGACAAAAATAGAACCGAGGGGCTCTCTCTCCCGCGTCTAAAAGGGGTATCACCCTGCCTCTAACGAGACAACGACTATGTAATCCATGCATCATGTCTGCGAATCGCTGCGCCAAACCAATGCTACAATCAAGAACAACAGACCACTCAAACTCTCTTCGTACATAAATCAAGTATCGTGACCAAACACCCCTCCCCCCGTCTCCCGCCGGCAACTTTGCACGGCCCGTCCCGGCAAACCTGAGATGGATTCGCTCCACTCATTGAAATTAGTTGTAGTGATTTCTATTATTGATTGTATTTGTCTTGAATTCGTGTCTTGGGTTGTTTGTCGTCTTGTCCCGGAGAGGAGTTGGTCTCTCTGGTGGTGGGACCGATTAGTAAAAGTCATCTTCTCGCTCGACCTGTCGAATTTTGTCGTTATCGGAATTGTAACCTAATGATGGAGAATAGCATATTTTGCAACACATGCAGCATGACTGCAACGCATGTGGGCATCAACTCGGGCCAGATTGCCAGATCCAGTTTCCCCTCCAGGCCAATATCAACACCGTAAATGAGGCGGATCAAGCCACGGACGGCGAGGCTCGCGACCAGCTCGCAACCCCAGGTCACGAAAGAGGCGTAAAAGGTAAGGTTGAAATCGTACGGCTCTCGCTTGTCGTCAAATGCAAAGTAAGGGTAGACGTCTTGGTTGGAACCAAAGTGCAGCACCAGAATGCTCCCAAGAAACGTGACCATTGAGGCGTTCTCGGCTAGGAAGCGGATAAAGACGTTGCGTGTCTGCATCTTTTGATAGGATGCATAGCTCTGCGTGTTGAGGCCCAGAACAGTAACTATCTTGTGCCAGAGAGGTGACATCATGAGAGGAGTTATCACCACCAGACCCGTCGAGGAGAGGACCTGGAGGATGACGAACTGGCTTGGCGAACGCAGGCGAGCATACAGAGCACGGACATAGGTCTGGTAGGTCAGCATGAAGTATCTACAAGTTTCATGTTAGTCTTGTCACCATCAATCTTTTTTTTTTCCTTCCTTGTTCTCGATTTTTGGAAATCTCAACTTACAATTTAAAGACCCAGCTCAAGGGGTAGCTTCCCACACGCTCGCCTTCTCGGATGCCCAGCACCCAGCCAGTCAAGGCATCCAGGAGGTGAACCGTCACGACCCAGCCATAAACGTAGAGCACCGTCTCGAAGCTGTCGTGAGGCAGCGTTCGCAGATAAATCTCGGCGTAAGCCTCTCCGATGACGTAGGCCATCAAGCCGACAAAGAGGGCGACGCAAAACCACAGGAAGCGCACGAAGCTGGCAGGGAGCCAGCGGCGACGCATGGCAACACCGCGGGGCCTCGGGCTGGGGGCGACCTGAAGCATGTCCGGGTCAAAGAGATCGACGGAGACCTGGTGGCGGCGGCGGTCCCTGCTCGGGAGGGTCATCTCGGGCTCGCCGGTCCACCACGAGGTGGTGAAGATGCGCTGTGTCTCGGACAGCGAGTGGCGCAGGCCGACGTGGCGCTCGTTGATGGTGAGGATGATGAAGGCGATGGCGACGGGCATGGCCATGATGATGAAGGTCCATGTGATCCATGCCGTGTTGTGGACGGTGAGGAAGCGAGTCACCGGGTTGAGGTAGATGGGGATGGGGAGGGCGATGGAGAGGATGGCGATGATGGAGACGGTCAGGAGGAAGCCGAGGGATTGCGGCCACCAGTTGAGGCTGTACAAGTTGAAGACTTTTGTGATCCAGAACAGGGCCGTGAGGTTGTAGAGGCCGTAGTACACAAACAGGAAGAACCAGAAATTGACTTGCACCCGAGCAGCTCCGTGACCAGGAGCTTTGCCTCGCGAGGGGGATTCAGGGTCGTCATCGTCGTCGTCTGCCGGGAAGGGGTACTGGGGGAATGGTATCGAGCACCACAGGATCGCCTAGACAATCGATTGGTTAGTTAACTTTTTTTTCCCTTCTTCTTTTTTCTTTCTCCGCAAGCCTCATGTTTATTTAGCAGCACAGAAGCTCTCATGACATGACATGTATCCTATAAAACATACCAAGAGGGCCGGCATCAGAACCAGGAAGCCATACCGGCTCCACCACTTGTCGACCACCCGCTTGACGGCCGACTGCCTGGGGACGACCCAGATGTCCAGGACCCAGCGCTGCCAGGCGCGCTGCAGGGCGGTCGAGTCCTCGTCGGCCTCGTCGCTGCTCGTGGTGCTGTGGGCGTCGTGCACGAGGGCGGCAGCGAGGGCGGTGCCATAGCCCACATGCACGCTGCCGCGGCCGTCGCCCAGGGTGGGCGGCGACGAGTGCAGGCCGAGGTGGCCGCGCCGGCCACCGACGCCGGCCTCCGGGCGCGGTGGCACGGCGCGGTACCGCCCGAGCAGCGGCGTCGAGTCGTTTGGCCGCACGCGCGACTCGGTGCCCTGCGTGAACTGGAAGATGGTCGGCATCCGTAAGGTTCGAAACGGGGGGTGGGCAGCGGCCGTGGGTTCAGAGGAGGAAGGGAGGGAGTGCGGTGGGCGGACACACAGGGAACAGCACTACATTCGGTCGGGACGGTGAACAGAGCAAAGCATAGCAGAACCAAGAGCAAAGCAGAACAAACAAACAAAAGATGGTCACAAAGAAACGACGCGATGGGCTTTCAATTCCAAATCGCACAGCTTTCACACAGGGCGCGTCCTCGTCGGATGCGAGCTCTCAAGGTTGACGTCGTCCCGTTATCGCGGCGGGAACTGGGGGGGGGGTAGGTGGTTATGGCCGGTCGGCCGTTAGCACCCCGGACGGCGCTGGCGCGCACTGACGTACGTTGACGGGTTTCGCAAAAATAAAAAATTAAACGACGTGCTGCTGCTAATCGCGGCTGAGCCCAAAGGGAGATGACATGAGAGCTGCTAGGTCCCCTGGAAAAGGCTAACTGGCGTTGGGCCACCACTCCTTGGAGGTTGGCAAGTTTGAGTGAGTGGGCTCCTTTTTCAGTGGGGGGGCCATGAGATGACAGGGCAGAGCTGTCCAGCTGATACACGTTGAGCAGCAACTCATGACTTCTATTGCTCGGGATAAATGCTGATACCTCTCACCCCTGCCTGATAGCCCACTGGTCACGCTCTTCGGATGGTTGGCTGAAATTCTTCTCGATTTAGTAGTATACAAAGTAATCATTAATTGTGTCCATGTGTGTAAGTAATTGTACCCAGCTGGCCTTGGCGAAGTTAGCTCCCCGCCATCCTTTTTTTTTTTTGGTTGGTTATCTTTCCCAGTTTTCCCGCCATCATGACTCCGAACCTGAACTAAGAGCTTCTACCAATGACGCTTCGTCCTTCTCATCTACCAAAACCCCACCAGCTGTCTCATCAGAAAACGCTACTGTTTTCGCCGACGAAGACTTGGCCGAAGGCTCCAACACGTCTCCGTTCCACGGCTTGCACTCTTTGACGTGCTCGCCGCAGCGCAGGCACGTCCACCCTTCTCCCTCCTCACGCTCAAGGCGTGTTGCCAAACACACGAAGCAGTAAATGCATCCGCATGGGATGGCCTCATAAGGGTTTGTAATATCAGTTTGCGCAGAGCCGATGACGCCGCTGGATGCAGCCGCAGCCATAATCTCCGTCTCTGTTGTCGCGTTGTCGTTCTGGTCCTGGTAGCAAATAGCACACGACCTCTCGGGGAGAAACCCGTATTCGCCGCTTGTCTTGTCGCTGTCCTGCGGCCCAGTCCTGACAATATCCTTGGCTTTGCGCCAGGTTCGAGTTATCCATCTTCTCCATCGCTGAATACCAATTAATGGCAAAACAAAGAGAAGAAATTCCGTGAACGCGTGCCACACGAGCTGGCGGTTGAGATACTCAAATGAGACTTCGCGGCTCACTTGACTCGTAGGGGGCGCGAGTCTCATCCTCAACAGCCTGTCGAGCAGTGTTCGGTATCTGCCGTGGTAGAGGAACACCAAAAACGAGACGAATGCGGCACCCGAGTAGGCGTTTGAAAAGGCAGTTGTCAGCCGCGAAAGCCGCTTCAATCTAGGGCTCGGCTCATCGTATCCATCTTCGCGCTCCACGAGCCAGTCCTCCCATCTTGTCCACGCGTAGTTTCCAAAGACCGTGACCAAGCCATACAGTGACTTTTGCACCCGGGACGGCGCACTCAGGACGAGGCCATCCTTCCTGGCGTCTGTGTATTTGAGGTTTTGGAGAGCCGCGCCGTATGTTGCATCGTGGTCCCAGACGGTGAGCTTGAACAGGACCGCCCTCAAGGCGAGCATGATCTCGGCCGACCAGTCATCGTGGAGATGACCGCCCCCAAAGTACTTGAGCGCCTCGCAGACCTGGTCCTTGAGGATGCTCAGCAATTCCCCATCAAGGAGTTCGGCATCAACCTGTCCCACGCGGAATGCAGGTCGCGTGCCTTCCCTCGCGGATACTGTATCCCATGCAGAGCCAAGTCGATTCAAGGGAAATGGGAGGCGTTCGAGGTTGGCGCGTGCTCGGGAAGATTGCCGAGCTGCCTCAATGCGGGCTGCAGCCTCGGTTTCGCGGGCCAGTCGACGGGCGGCGACGCGCCGCTGCGCTTGAACAAAACTCGAATCCGTCATCTGGGAGGTGTCATCGGGGCAGGCGCGCAGTCGTCGTGGATGGCGGGAACGTGAGCGCGGGTAGGAAGCAGGTCGGGTTTGAAGGGTTCGTGTGTCGCAAAGCAAGGAGAGATGGACGGGAATCCGGGGTTGAAGCGGAGCCACATGCCGATAAGTGTTTACTCATCTCTTATCGCGCCTCGGGTCTCCATCAGCCGAGGTTTAATCGGGTTGGATCGACGAGAGACCCGATGCAACCAGGCGGGTCTATCTACATGGTATAAAATCCATAACTAAAGCACATACACAATGCGATAGATGCTGTTTTCGCTTATTCTATAAAAAAAATACCCTTCAGTTGCAATTTTCCTCATGCTGAAGCTGTGTTACTAGCTCAGAGCGCACCCACTTTTTTTTCTCCTCCTGAGTGAGAAAACACGCTATGACGTTAAAGGCACTAACCACCAACCAGGCTCGCTTGAGTACAGCCATTGATGATTATCAGTTCGAGACTAACTATACTGCTGGAGCCCCTGTAAAAAAACCACACAACTCCATATTTCTGGCTAAAATCAATCAAACATGCTGCCTAAGTAAATATATTTGCCTAGAGATAATATCTTAAGATTGTTCGGCTTATTTTTCCTCGAAATCTTGTGAGTATCCTGGCCAGGATTGATGCTGTACAGCAAGTGCAGTGGAGAAGTACCTCCTTCCATTACAATCATTGAAGGGTTGGATTGTACGTATTCGTTTTGCGCAACGTCAACTCAAACACAATACTCAAACTTAACCCAAGTGGCTCCTCCAACCGCCATGATCCGAGCTATTAGGGAGATAATGAGTAAAGATGTCGTCATCATCCCTGTCTCACAATGCCATGCAGCAGCCACAGCATCTATGGGCCCGGTCTTGAGCCAACCGCCATGACTTTGTTCCGAATTGCTACTTCAGGTCCACGCCACGGCATACACCTCAACAGTATTATTCGTTCATCAAGTTGCACAGAACTTCCTATCTTGATGATCACCATGTATGTCTTCTCTCAGCTCTGCCACAAACCCATCAGCCGAGGCAAATCCCCACAGCCTGTTTATCGGGCACTCTCAAAAAACCCGGGAGGGGGAAAAAACAACGACACTGAGACATGCATCTGGCGGCAGGAGGAATTAGCATCGGGATACCGTCCACAATAAGGTCCGCGCCGAGTAGCCGCCTCCGGCTCCGGCACACAGTCTTGGTCCAGCTCACGCAAGCCCACACACGAAACCTGGCGCTGGTGAACCGTGAGAAACCTAACGAGTAGGCTTTCTTTGTCGCCCACTTATTGTACACTCTCAACCAACAAACGTTCCATCCATGTATGTCAGAACCGCACACACCATGTTGGTCCCTCAGAAGGAACCACACACTCCTCTCTTGACAATTGGGCCCATCAAAGGGGCCTCCACGAGTTTACACGACCTAGTCTCCCAGACTCCAGCAAACACGAAGCCGTTGATTTTTGAGTTTGTTCTGGCCAAGGTCTAGAAGACTTGGTTGCGAGTTTGGACAAATCGAGGATACCACGTCTCACCGAGGAAACCCAAATTCAAGCCACTGCACGAGTTCACCAAGCGCCAAGAATTGCTGCATTGTACCAGGCTGGGAAAAGCAAACCTGCAAAGCCCACGCAGCCCGTTTTCCCAATCAACTCGGCTCTCCCGTCTCCCTTCCGCCCAGCTGACCACGCCCTTTCCCGCTCTCGGGGGGCGTTGGGCTACCGGCGTTTTGTCCAAACCCCGGGCGGGTGGTTTCCATTCCGTATATAAACTTGATCTGCCGCCCCGATGAGAATTAGATGAGGACAAGCTTCTCTGGGTAAGCAAAGTTAGCCGCCCCAGGCCCACTATCACTGCATCCCGTTCTCAAATTGGCACCAGACAGCTGTTCCATGTTCTTGGTGTCCCTTTTTCTCTTTCTTTCCCCTCTCCTGCAGGCTTTCTCGATACCACCATGGAAGAATCTGTGCAAAACCACTTTCAATTGCCTCCCAAGGCTGTGCCAGGGTTGCAGCGCGCTGGGCCAGTTCATTCTCGTGCCACTGTTCGTGCTTCCCTAGCATGCCTCTCCTGTCGGTCCAGGCATGTCAAGTGCGATGGATATATACCATCCTGCACTCGCTGCCAGCTAGATAAAAAGCCATGCTCTTATACCAAATCACGCCGTGGCATACGGGATCCCAGAAGGCGAAGCCTGATGGGCGATGCTCCAGCCAACGAACTACTCCACCACGCCTCGCCCCCAAGCTTCACGAGCTTCCATATCCCCATCAAGCTTAACGACCCTTTTCCTGGAGGGTGGATGGCTAGCTCCGAACCTCAGCCAGCTCAGTCGCTTGAATACCTGATCGATCTATATTACGCCTGCTTCCACGATTGCCACCCATGGCTCCCACCTAAAGAAACCATGTATTTCCTCATCCAATCGCGCCCCAGAGAGACGAACTGCACCCTCATGATGATGCTATATGTTGGTTCAATTTACACCAACAAGGTAGACTCCACGCCGCTTCGCCAAACGGTCTACGCCTTGGCATCGGGGCCACTCGGCAAAACGGTTTGGGATGTACAAGCACTCTTGTCTCTTAGCGTCGCGGCCTGTGGGGAGAATTATCTCGACTATTGCGGGCTGTTCTTCGACAAGGCACTTCTAATCGCCCTGGAGCTGGGCCTTCAGGACAAGAGTTTCGCCGATGCAGAACCCAATCCGATCTTGGCCGAATCGTATCGAAGAACATACTGGGCCGTTTATTTTCAAGGATCGGTGCGGACAGTGCGAGAGAATCGAGGCCACTTTTTACTCTACACCACCGGTGTGACCACCGACCTCCCTTGCGAGGAATGGGAGTACCAAACTGGGGTTGGTTTCGCCACAAATTTCATCATGATGACGCTTGTTAACGCCTAGACAGAAAATCCCGACACCAGTGTCGCTTAGAGAATACGAAGAAAAAGGTCCCTCGCGAGAATATTCTTCGTGGGCATATCTCATTGGTTTGATTCGAATCAGTGGCGAGTACGTTGCGCCGGTTCTGAATGCGGGCTTCGAGGTAGACCAAGACGCCATTGACAGGGCGGACCATCGGGTTGCCTCGTGGTTGTTACAACTTCCGCAGTGGAAAAAAGAGCTGGTTGATCCAGACGGCGCTGTCGACTTGATTTTGTACACCGCAGTAAGTTCAACTGCTACCCGTGCTTGCGAGGCTTATGTTAACAAGGCGACGCATAGATAGGAATTGCCCACGGGTGAGTTGTCGAAACTACAGCAACCCTTGCAACGACGAACTAACGTGTACGTGCAGTCTCCGAATCCGAATCGACCTCCATCTCAACGGCATAAGCGTGAGATTCGGAATTAGCGATTTGCTACGACAGGGGCCCATCCTCCATCGCTCGTCGCCGCTCCCACCAAACGTGGACTCCAAGGCACGCCTGTGGGTGCACGGGTCAACGGCACTTCACCAATCCCTTGAACTAGTGGGACTTTTCAAGGCCTGTATCCCGCCAGAGAAGTCGTCTCCCTCATGCGCATTGGGCATCGAGCGAGCAGTTCTCCCTATGCTTGATTCCTATCTTTACGGGAAGAACAGATCGGTCATTTTAAGAGAGAAGATCATGCTTCTAGCCAACGTGCTGGGAAGGGTGGGCGATTACTGGCCGATTGCAAGGAAGATATCTGAAGACATCATGGGAGCTATCGAGGTGGCGGACAGTGCTTGGAGCACGCATTTGGGGGACGAATGCCATGATTGGGGGTTATTGACGGATCAGGCAATGCCGTCGGCCGTCGAAGACGAGAGTTTATTTCAGCTTACGCCATTCATGCTGGAGCAAGCGGACGCAAATGCTGAAGATATGGCTGGAGGAGTGAAGCTCGAGGATTTCAACGAGCAGATGAGAATTGAATTTCACGGGCAAGAAGTCTGACGTGTGATGACGGAGGAGTGCAGGGGTCTCGGTGATGGGTGTTGTTTTGTGGTTGGTTGATGATAGCGGCCTTTTCAAAGAGCAGGACGACTTGATCAGGACTCATTGCTAGATTTTACACCATGCCAAGCATATAGAGCAATACAGATATCAAAAAATTGCGAATGCGGGTGTGAGTCATGGATTTATCCCTGTGCCACTGTCAGGTTGTGATGAGAGCGCAACGTGAAAAAGCGACGAGAGTGCGGGCCAATAGACGCGGTGCACTGGCAATGTAATTAGATTGCACCCACCATCAGCCACTGGGTTAGGTATTCAGCAGCTTGGAAGCCTATAGAATAGCTTGGGTCTGCTTGCATTCGCCCACGTGGTAAGCGGACGGGCAGCGACCCGAGTGGTGTTGACGGGTGAGCGTGCTCGGTGTTCACGCGCCCTGGCTGCGGATATACATGGACACAAGCTTACAGCTCTGCGTCCAATTGTTATCATGCGCGCGCTAAGCACCCCATCCTCTCAGGGTCCCCCGCGAGACCCGCCGCTCACACCCGCGCAGCCCACCCCCACCACGCCCGCCAGCCCAACTCCAACTCGCCGCCTACATCATCCAAAAGTCAACACAAACAACACTGACAACTCAGCGACGCGCCCCCCGACTGCACCCCAGCGCGCACCTATTTCTCGCTCTCCCCAGGCAGCCTCGCGATGCGCCCCCGCTGCAGCTACTCTTGAAACGCCCGCTTCCTATGACTCACCCCGTATAACACCGTGAATAGGCACTAAAGCTACCCCGGTCCGCCATCCCCACCATCCGTCCTGTGCGCCGCTGCCGTCGCCTTATCCGTGAACCTATTTAATCGTCGCAACGCCCCCAGGCACCCATCAGCTCTCTGAAAACCCAATCGATGCGGACTCCCGTCCCGTCGCATTGCTTTCTTCGCCACCTCGACCTGATGCGACGCATCGAGACGCTGTCTCCGCCCTCCGCTTCCCCAGCGTCGCATCCGCACTCAGCAACAACAACAACACCATGTCGTCATCGTCACCCAGAAACCGCCAGCCTCGCGCTGAGGACTCCTGGCGCATGGTAGAGGGCGAGAATGACTCCTTCGATACCAGCATCCTGCCGTCGCTTGGGGACTCTCCCATGCCACCCTCGTCCGGTTCCGTAGGCCTGCCGACGCAGCCCTTCTCTCAGGACGTGAGCTTCAACATGAGCTTTGGCTCGCAGGACAGCATCCGCGACTTTACCAACCACCAGGACGACGAGCAGGTCATCCTGCGCCAGCCTTTCCGTCCCACTATACCCAGCGCTAATGCCAGTAGCATGGGCAACACATATCGGACACCCGATCCTGAGTTCATGATGCCCCGCATTGATACCCAAAGCCGGGATAGCATCGGGAGTGGGAGGACGATAAGGGGTTTGGGAATCGGTTTCGCTGGAAATGATGATCCAGGCGCTCTCAGAAGAAGAGGAAACGTACCTATGGAAAGTCCGCCTAGACAGAGAGGTGGACGGAGGCGCTTTGATGATCGAGACGATTATGATTATCGTCGGGAACATCGTCGCACAGCACCCAGAGAGCCACAGGAAGGCTTTTCCCAATCTGTTCCTGGCGCGCTTTACGGCACTGTCGCTTGGGCATTCGGCGTTATTGGTCTGGCCTTTCGCTATGCCCAAAAGCCGTTGGCTTTTCTTCTGGCGATATATCTCTCTTTTGGGGGCATCATCATTGCGCAGAACATGGCCACCCGTTCTATATCGGCTTCCCTCTCTCCCATATGCCGGCTCCCTGGGCTTTCTCTATTCAACATACCGTTTTGTCCATCTTCCGAAACCATCGTAACTGACCCCGACGGCTTTCGATCGCCAATGCTCGAATTTGATGATCTCATGACCGTGCAAGGGCAGTTCGAGCAGGTTTTGGAAAAGAGCGCCGACGGTGTTTCTCTTCCTTTTGAGATGAAGAGATCCGAGACGGCTATCCGGGATCTGCGAAGCTTGGTGCGCCATAGCGACCTCCAAGCTCGTGATGAGCTTCTCCTCGAATTTGATGGCTATGTTGACACAGCTCGCCAAACTGCCTCGGATTTGCAAAAGTTCAACACCCACGTTGGATCTGCTGTTGATGCAGTTATAAGCATCAACCGCTGGACCTCTCGATACATCGACACTCTGGCCCCTGGCTCCTCTGGCGACGAACCACCTTTGGCCGTTGTTAGTTGGACTTCGTGGCTTTTCCATCCCTTCCAGCCCACAGTCGACCTCATGTTCAACGAGCGCGTCTTGCTGGACAAGTATATTGAGCACACAGCCATGGTATCGGATCGTATTGCGTCCCTTATCATTGAGGCTCAGGCCGTCCTCCGCCTCCTTACAAAGGCCGAGGACCACCTGTCGCTGATCTACGACATATCATCTCGCTCTTCAGCCGACACAGCCCAACGCCGTGATTCAGTTCTCTGGAACATCTGGACCCTGGTTGGTGCCAACTCGGCTCAGCTCAACAGCCTGTCCCAGCAGCTTGCGCTTCTTCGCCAGGTTGACGTTCAGCGCTCCTCTGCCGTTGCGCAGGTCAACGCCCTAATTCTGGAGCTCGAGTCTATCCAGGCTGGCCTGGGCGACTTGCGCGACCGTGTCGCCGAGCCTGCGCTGCTGCAGAACGCCCACCGTCCGGCCATCCCCTTGAGCGTGCACATCGAAACCATTGACCGCGGCGTGGAGCGCCTCGAGGACGCCCGCCGCCGGATCCGAGCAGCCGAGAATGACCGCGTTCGCGATGCGCTCGTCAAGGGAGGACTTCGTGAAGGCGAGCGCATGATTGACGCGCAGAATTAATTTAATGCCATGGGAGTTGAATGCGTGTGGGTGATGGATGAGATGAAGGAAACTTGGCCAAGTTGCTTGCTTGCTTGCGTGCTGGTGACGTGTCTAACCGAAATGAAGATTGGAAACTTGCTGTATGAAATGGGAAAGCGAAATACATGGATGTCGTACATATGATATTATTTGTTTGGCGTTGGGGGGGGGTACATGAGGAAATTGACGACATCAGATACTGGAAATAACAGAAACACAAACAGCATAGACGAAAACAAAGCCTCGCACACACAAAGTATGGCCTGGATCACGCACTGGGGTTCGGCGTTTGTCTAGATTTATTAAATTTTTTTTTTAAATTGGCAATATTCTCTTCTCAACTATGCGGTGATTGTTCTCAACCACTCGTTCATAGCCAAATCCCATCCAAGTTGTGTTTGTCAAAGCTTGCTTGCTTGCGCTGGCTGTGTAGCCTCTATCCACACAAGACTCGTCCAGCCGTACGCCTAGCTACTCCAAAAAAAAAATTTAAAGCACGACAAGAACTCTTAGATACTGTGTACGAAAGGTCCCATGTACTAATAAACCGGGAGGCTACCTCCAGTCCAGATCCCAGTAACTCTCTGCATGCATTTACGCATATGTGCGATATTCATACAGCTCTCCAGCATAGGGCAAGACCAGTTGCCACCTATGCCACAGTGTAATGACATACCCAACATCCGTGGGTTGAATCCAAGTGGGCGCCAAAATGCAAATACGCCCTTGCTCATAACCCCAAAATTGTCGTAAATGTAGTCGTGAAGATTGCCTTTTGCCCAACTCCCTGTCCGAAAAAATGAGGGAAAGACACCCTCCATCTATTGAACCAAAAACGCCGTTGCCATGCTTCACCACTGCCTATGGGAAGTTCAAATGCCATCTATCGCCATAAAACCAAAATCAGCTAAATTTAGAAGTATCCCGGGAACACTTTGGCAAATCCACGACGCCCTGTTGACTTGTTAGAAACCAATGCACAAATCAAGTATTTTGACAAATCAACTCACATAGCGCCCGATGTTGATCAGGGTCATCAAACGGTGCATTTCTGGCGGCAATCTCCCGCATGCGTTCGCGAGCAAACGAAGAAGGACTGGATCGCCCAACACGTGCTGTTGTTTCTGCAGCGGCGTCTATCTCTGCGTTTTCCGGTTGTGTCGGGAGCAAGTTCAGGGCCTGAGGCCGCGTTCGCCGTGGCCTTTTTGTCATTGCAGGGGCGGGAGGGTTTGTGGTAGCTTCCGGATCCTCCGGACTTGTGCCAGAGGCTGAGGCCATGGTTGTAACAGCACCCTGTTCTTCGTCGACCATCGGCGTCGGGTCGTTTGCTGTGTCTTGCTTGGGTGTCATTGGCTTCAGAGCAACGAAACGCGATGCACCAGGGGTCGCTGCAGAACGAAAGATTCGTTTGCCCCAACCCTTCAACTTGCCATCATGGTCCTCTTGTGACAAGTCATCTATATCAACTCTCTCACGCAATCTTCTCAGTGCTCTCTCACGGCGAACCATCCCGTTGGTAATATTTGGACTATATCCTCGAGGAAGCATGCTGTGCTTACACATCGGACATAAAGAGCTGTTTTGAGAGAGAAATTCATCAATGCATTCGGGGTGAAAAATATGCCCGCACGATAGCTCTTTGATGATTGTTCTGCGATGATCAAAGTTGGCCAGACAAATGTGGCAGGATGGCTGATTGTTAGTAGCGGTGGTGTCGCCAGTATAGCCTACGTTGCCTCGCTTGCTTCGAACGCTCGCGGCTGATCGGATGCTGTGTTGATCCTGGCGGCGAGAACCTCGCGTGCCCCGACCCGAGCGAGGAGTTGGGGGAGCAGCCATGGATTCCGGATCGGCATTGTAAGTGAAAAGGGGGAAATGTCTTATATGAGAAGCAGGGACGGTCAGACGTTTAATTCCCATGGCTTCTAAATCAACCTCTCCCGATTCAACCCGGCGCTTCAAGGATATCCGGCGACGGCGTTGTATCAAGTGCATAGTACAAGAAACGCCTGCGATGATCAAAAGAAGGGCGCCGATGACGATGAGAAAAAACACCCAGAGAGATGGAATATCGGAATCGTTCTCGAGTGTAAGTTCGGCCCAAACTCGAACATAGTCTTTGGGGTTGGGCCCATAGAGGGAGTTGATTTGGTCGCCATGAGGAATGTCATCGATGCTGCCCGAATAAAGACTAAGCTGCTCCATCATGTTATACCCTTCCTTGCCAGAAATAGCAAAGATAGGGTATTTGTTAGCCTTAACCCATGCACCACCATCCTCGAGGTTCCAAACGGGCGAATCGGAATCCTGTGGTTTGTTGGACGAATTGTTGGGTTTGTAAAAAATGAAGGCGCGGATAGGGTCGGTCCGCGCAGAAGCCATGTAGGCGAGTGTGCAATCAATGCTAAACCAAGGGGCGAGGGCGACGAGGTTGTAGTTTGTCGGAGGGAGATTAGATCGACGGGTGACATTTTGGGGGATGAAATCGTATTGCTGCTTGTCGCAGGCTGCGCTGTTGTCGAGGTCAGGAACGTAAAGGAGGCCCTGAATAACACCATCGAGGGTGTCGGCGTTTGTCGTGGTCAAGGTGGTGAGGTTTGTGGTCAAGCGCTCTTCGTATGCTAGCTGGCTCTGTTGACAGAAGGATCAGTCATCGTGTCGGCGAACAAGGCCGAGGGCAAGTAATGGCGACGCACCGACAACGCAGTGATATTGCGAATGATGGTTGACGGGACCGTACTGGCACCGCTCCATACCGGGTTGCTAAAGAGTAGGCTTGAAATACTGTCAGTACAAAGTCGAGTTCGGGGTCAAGCGAGAATCGGGTCGTCGGGGAGTTCGATGCACAACGCGTGAGCATGGCGGGGTGGGCGACAGATGGTTGACGGAGGCGCCGGTTGCAACGAGGAAAGGAAAACGGGGCGAACAGCGAGCACAAGGTCCGATAGAACAAACAACAGGCAAGAGATTGAATGCAAAAAAACTTACACGACATTTCGGATTTCGGTGAGCGCTGAACCAAGTCAGTTTCTGGAGTGCCAAGACTGTGACATGAAGATTGCATCTTGGCCGCGACGCCAGGTGCGGAGGAACCACAGCGATGGAGACAGGAGCGAAAGCTGGGGGAACAAGACTTACACATTCTCCTAGCACATTCTCAATCATGTCACGGTGGGCATCATAGAGCGCGCACTTGGGAGCGCGCGTGAATGAGGCAGCGACCAGGATCGCGAAAGCAGGGAAAGAGATCTGAGATGGGATTGTGTCCGGGATGAAGCGAACCAAGGCAAGCACGGGGAGATGCGAGGATGGAAAGGGCAAGCGGTAGGAAGTGCGTTGGGCGCTGAAGAAAGAGCGAGGAGGGGAGCTGGGAGAGGCGGGAGTCAGAGATGGTCCGGGCGTTGGTTGGAAGGGCTTCGGCAAGTAGGTACCTACGGTGCTGGCTAGTACCCCGTACATGCGCACGTCGTGGACTCCTGGTGTGTCGGTGCAAGCGCGGGAAGGGGGGAGAAAAGTGTGGAGAATCGCAGGCTGTGGGAATGGAAATAGCCGGGGAGCTAGATGATTAGACAAACTACTGCCGGTTTGCCAGCAACAAGCCGCAATCCCACCGAGAAAAAGAGAGGTACTGGCTTGCTTGCACCTGGCCTGGAATCATGCATGGCGTGCAAATTGACGGGACGGCGGGAACGACGGGGGGCGTGCGACCGTGTGGCGTTTAAGTGCGAGATGAAGCTCCGTCGTGGAAAGAGAGGCCTAACCTTGCCTAAAAGAATACCCTGTGGGGTCCTTTTGCTGGCGAGCTCCCCAGTCTGGCTGCTGCTGGCTGGCCCTTGTACACCAAATGTGAATTGAAGAGCTGCATTCAAACTCAACCCATATCTCATCCCATGGCTTTCTGCGGCGAGCCGAAAGCCATTAGCTTTTATCGGTGTCGTATTGGCCTAGGTTAATCAATCTGTGCAAGCAGGGAAAACCCCCCGGAAATTGCGGCCAAGATCAATCTAACGACCAAGACAGCCTCGGGGAATAAAACATGTTGACGGCAGGGTCTCGGCAGGGCGAGCACCACACTAGGGACTGGCATTTTGTGTTTCTCGGGTGCAGGGAGCACAGCACATTTGCTCGGGTGTGTGGTCAGATCTGCCCAGGCCTAATCGACATGGGCCATGCACAACAACGCTGCCTGCGCGAGAGAGTGAGGATGCCTTCGGATAGATGGTCCAATCATGGCCTATTGAGGCATGCTCGGGTTTCACTTTCTACACCATATCCAACAGCCAACATGGTGAGATCTGCCCGGCCACCTTGATGCCAATTGGTTCCCCGGGTGCACTTTTTGTCTTTCGGCTTCGGGTTGCTTGCTCGTTCCCGGCTGTGTTAGCGCATTGCTATGTGACGAGTAAGCGGAGAGGATTGAGACTCAGGGCGACGGTTGGTGGCTGTCACTGCACCCTTGACGGTCGGTGCTTGTGCATGTCAGGAAGCACCTTGACGTTGGGGCACGGTCGTCAAAGTAACCAGCAACCCAGAAATTGCCCTACCCTATGCCTCTCATAATATATACTGTTACGCTACACAAGTAATCAATCAACCCATTACTGGATTCATATTTGGGTCGCTAGTATGGGATATGACTTGATTGTTATGTCATTGTTTGCTTCGTCGCAGTCGGTAGGACTCGGGGAATATGTGCGATATTCACTGGGGATCCTGTCCTCGACAATTGCCGCGCTAGCCACTTGTCGGCACCTATGTAATCATATCCAAGACATGCTTCAGTAGATTCGAGACACGCAGAACAAGAGCCACACAAAAGCTGGATGTTCAGGCGTGTTAAGAAAAAATGAGATGGCACATGCTTCTAGACTCACCTAGAAGAGCCGCAGATGGTGGAGTGGCTCGGCACGGCCGGCCATGACATGAAGAGGAAACCCGCGTAATGTCGGGGTGCAATGGCCAGCTCCATTCGAAATTGACACCGAACGGACCGGCGAGACGTCCCGAGACAAGATGACTGGGATAATCGGCACGTCTAGCCATTGCAACATCGTATCAGCGCGTTTCCTACTGGATTAGCCTTACCAGCAAGCTTTACGACGTTGAGTGTCAAAAAGGGAATCGAACGGCACGCCAGCCGAATCGGATCTGCACTTCCGCCAAGCTTCTGCGCCCAAAAAGCTTGTCTTCCACAACGTGCCCGGCTCTGTCCAGGGGCCACGAGAGAGTGACCCTCATGGCCCGTGGGCCGAATACTACGCACACAGCAGAGCGACCGCCAGTCAGAAGGCGGAAACCGTACATCAGCCGGGACCCCGGCCCTGTCCACGGCCCAATTTATTTCTCTTCTGGGGGCCAGCGCGGACTGGAATAGGAGAGTCGCAGGGCACCGTCCAAACCTTGGTCATCCTTCTGGTTCTCAGACGTTGGAGGTGGTGGGCTGCTTATCTGCTTTGGTCAGAATGCATGTCGTCGGTTGGCGACATGGTGTAGCCTGGTGGAGACCTGTCGATGATAATTTTGTCTCAAGGTCCCAGCGCGGCGAGAGGGGGAGGGCTGCGTATTGCCTGGAGACGACCCGCGGATTAGATCCTCACCAGCCAGCTTCGCCAGGGGCCGTCCCGCGTCACGAATATTCAGTGTACGGGTGACCCAGTCGCGTGCGCTGCCGGCCCGTGCAAAACATGCTAGATTCACCACCACATGGCTCTGGAACGGCACGGGCGGGGTACTTTTTTGGGGTGTGGAGTAGAATAAGGCCCTGAGATGCTTCTGGCTCGATTTCAATAGAGAAACAGAGCCCGATACGGACAGCTCAGAAGGCATCTCAATATAATACAGAACAATTAATTTATCAAGATGAAATACCTGCACCTATGGTAACCTCGGGACTCATTCGTGTAAGAGCGTCCAATATTCGCAGTTATTGCTGCCGTCAAGTTTTGCGACGAAAGGAAAGGGTCCAAATCATGGGACATGACAGTGTGGTTGCATTCGACCTCGCTTGTCGACGTGTTAAGCAATTTGCACTTCCAATCAGCGAGCGGGTGCTTCATTCGACCCGAGCATGCCATCCAAGGCCCCCGTGGGTTCTGCATTTGCCGCTTTATGACGCTGAACCTGGTCGCTTCATTCCGCGCCGGATCGTCATTTTGATAATAGTGGGATGGTTGAGGACCCGGTTTTTTTCTTTCTTTCTAAAAACTGGTATTGCCGTTCCCAGTTGCTCTTCAATTCGGTTGTCTCTGCTTTCCTTGGGGCTTCGAGCACTTGGGGATTATGGTCTATGGACCAGAGCAGTCTGTCAATCAAGATGAAGACACTCGAGGAAGGCCCTCGAACAATGGCATGGCGACCGTCGTATGGCCTTGACGAGCACGCGTGAGTCGGCAGCCTAAGCATGAATCGCACGTCACAAATGGCAGCCGCCTGCAAAGCGATGCGTTGCATAACTGAGGCACCGCGTGCATACTGTATGCCAAGCGCTTCGCTGGTGGATGCCGGTTCCCCGAGACCTTGCCTCCCTTGGCTCACTCACAGCGAGAAAAAAAAGGCTTCATCTAGCGCTCTGTGGTGGCTGTGCCTGCTGTGCTCCCCCCTCCCCTCCCCTTCTGTCCCCACCATCCTCCCCTCAAACCCATGCTCGCTGGTGACAAAGAGGACGGCCGACGGGCAACGGAAAAACAAGTCTCGCGCCGCAAAACTCGGCCGCCGGCCGCCTTCTGGAGACACAGGGAGCCAGGAGGGAGCAAGTGGCCTCGCAAAATGGCCAATTTAGAATGGGGCGAGCCGGTGCGGCGCCACTTGACAGGCAAACATTGGCGCGGAAAGCGGAGGAGGGCGGAATACGCGTTCATCAAGGTTTTTTTTCTCGTTTTCTCTTCCTCGCTCGGAAAGCCTTCTGTCACCACTTTTTGGGAGGACGAGAGTGGGAACCTGGTTTCTATGGCCTCAGGCAGCAAACCTCTGACACGCCACATTCCGCCATGTATCTCTCGCTTCCCCCACACCGCCACGCCAGCAGCTAGCATCCACCAACCGCGCCTCCTCCCGCCCGTGTGTATCCCGTACATGGATGAGTGACATCTCAGCTCTCCTCTGCAGGGTCGCACTTGTTTCGGGTTCTTCACAAACCAAGAAAAAGAAAAAGGCAGCGCCAGGGGTGGTCAAGTGTGATTTGATAGGGAGCATCGTAAGCACCATTCCTCCCCTTGTAGGGCCGGACAGCCACTGGGCTGAGAGCACATTACGAAAAATCCCCTTGGCTTTGCAAACCGTCGCGTAATCGTCCTCATTTGATGCTACGGGCCGCTTGAGATCGTCATGCTGATATCATTATCGCTGGCTCATCACTGCCTCATTGATACACATGAGACACCCCCTCGTGCTAGTGGTGCATGTCCACCTGTGCAAAGGGATTAAGGGTCCCCATATTGATTTTCATTAACATCCCTCGAGAAAGTGCTTAATACATACGTCATATAGGGTAAGAAGTACCGCCAGATCCACGGTCAGCGCCTTGTAAGGATGACTGGGTCTAGATTTTCTTCTTTACGCGTCTCCAGCCCGTACGGGATCGCTGCTGGATGGGTCAAGGATGTGTAAGCGGTCAGATGGGGGTTTCGCCGTTCTAACCAACCCTAAAACATGGCAGAACGCGTTAAAATCCGTCGACAACCCCAATGCCGGCAAAATACCCTGACAACATCCATGTATCTGGTATCAACCATGCATTTGTACAATAATTACTAGAAAGTTTTGATGCATATAATTTAGGTTATATTTTAAAATGCAAGAACTCCAGTAGCTTATCATTGATTTTATCCAGACTTAACAAGCTATTCAGTATATCGACATGGGGAACTGTGGTGTCTTCGGACCTTTGGTTTTGCGACTTTGGTCAAATGCTACGCACGCCGCGAAACATCCACCCCTGTCAACACAGCCTCTGCTAGAGCCCACTTCATATGTTCCAACAAACCTTGTTCAGCTGAGGACAAGGATAAAACAACTCGCTGTTGAATGCGGTGAGTGCCCCGGTCTACGGGACAATTTTACGTAGCCTTGCGTGGGTTTTGCACGGCATTTAGTTGTGACGCGTTCAGGATAGGTCTGATGACAGTCTCATGAAGTTACATAACCACAACCATTCGATAGGTAACATAGAAACCTATCTGTACACAGTCTATTCACAACGACAGAGATCCATCCTTGTCTTGCTAAGGAGAAAGTGATTGGTCCAAAAGTCGACCGTAAATCTGCTTCTTGTGGGATATACCTGATGCCACATACATACCTAGCCTTTTGGCTTATGGACCTTTTACCAACGGCGCTCACCTCGGCGTTCGTACTCGCTTTGACGTGAGTACTCATCGGCTTCGCCGCCTCCATATCCGCCCTCCTCACGACGCTCATAACCACCACCACCATACCCGCCCTGCTGAGACTGGTTTCCGTAGCCGCCTCCGTATCCACCTTCCTCACGGCGTTCATAACCACCACCGCCTCCATAGCTCTGCTCCTCACGACGCTCATATCCACCACCACCGTAGCCACCACCTCCGTAGCCACCTTCCTCGCGACGTTCATCACCGCCACCATAACCGCCGCCACCTCCGTATCCGCCTCCGTAGCCTCCACCTCCGTGACCGCCGCGACCTTCATTGCTGTCACGACGGCGACGCTCCTGGCTGTGTCTGCGTCGGCGATCATTGTCGCTGCCCTCATCATCACTGTCCTTCTTTCTGTGCCGGCGGTGCTTGTTCTCATCATCGCTATCATCGCGGCGACGGTTGTTATCATCGTCATCCTCTCGGCGGTACCCAGAGGAGCCATGGTATTCACGGCGCTCACTCTGCTGCTGGTAACTGCTGTAACTGGTGTGCGATTCCGTTCGTTCCTCATATCCGTAGCCTTGGGTTCGGCGGCCATCGCTGGTGTCGTGTTGCTCGTAGCGGCGGTATTCTGAATGTTGGGTGCCGTCAGGGCGCTGAGTCTGACTGTATTCGGCCTGGCCGTAGGTGTTACCATCACGGCCGTACTCTCTCTCGGTTCGGGTGTATGAGCCATCTTCTTCGCGACGAGAGCTGGACTCCCTGTGGCTGTTGTCACCAAGGGCACCACCAAGGAAAGATGATGCAGCGCCAAGGAAGCCACCCAAGCCACCCTCCTCACGGTGGGAGGAGGAGGAGGACTGGTTCATCTTGAAACCAGTGTTTTGCTCAATGAGACCTGAGAAGGCGCCGGTGGCACCCTCAAAAATGGCGTTTGCAGCAGCACCAGCAATCTTATCCTCGGCACTTTCGGGCTCGCCATACATCTTTCGCATCTTGAGCTTGCCCGCACATCCGTGTCCGTGACCAGTGTCATAGACGCCATCCTTGTGATTTTGGCCATTCTGAACTCCTCTGCGAGACAGCTGTTGGCGGTAGGCCTCCTGGCCCTCCTCGCCCTTCTCATTCCACCACTCCTTGACAGCCTCGTAGCTGCGGCGGCGTCCCTCGAGAACGCCTCCGCGGGCATTGTCACGCTGGGCAGGGTGATGCATAATTCCATCAACAATGGTGTCCAGCAGACGGTCAACGTCGACGCTCTCGTCGTCCATGGCGTCCATGAGCTGGGGAACGACCCAGTGCACCATGCTGGCAGCACATCGGCCAGCAATTTCGTTGAGAATCTGGCGCAGAGTTAACACTAAGTTCCGACAAATAGATGGACAAGGTGGGAATTGGTATCAAGCGCGTGCACGTACGTTAGAGAAGTGGTCCTTGGACAGCATGGAGTGAGTAGGGTCAGTGGAGTCATCATCATGGAAGACAATGTGCTGTTCCCTTTCACTGCTCTCAATGATTTCATCAGAGCCAGTCTTCAACTCATTCTTGATCTGGTTGATAAGGGGGACCATGAAAGGAGCAATGATGGAGAAGATGAAGACAGAGAGTTGCTCCTCAAGCTGCTCAATGACCTTGGGAAGCACAGGAATCTTCTCAACGGCAGAAGCAATGGACTTCATGATGTCATCGTGGAATTGAATTGCGGGCATCACTTGCTGGAAAATGTTCTGAACATAGCGGGTGAACTCCTCAGGTTCACGGGGGGAAACGGAAACGTTTTCCATCTGAGCGGTGCTCGCATTCTGCTGAAGCTCATCAATTCGGTCGCTCTCGTGCTTGTTGCCAAAGATACCATCAGGGATCTTATCGAGGAGATCTCGAAGCATGCTGGTGTCGGATTGAGCTCCCGCTTGGAGGGTACCCTCAAGCTCATCAATCTCATTTTGTGTGAGCTTGTCACCCACTGCCGCGCCGTTAGCATCAGTACTTCTAATCTTGAAATGGTAAACCAACCTTCACCAGTGACGGAGTGCAGGAAATCAACACCGCCAAAAGTTCCAGTAACAATCGGGTAAACCGAGTGACGGGCACCCTCAAGCTCAATTTGAGTGTTGCGTCCAACATGGGGGAAAACATCGCGCTCGCCCAGCTCGATGAGGGCAAGTTCGCAGTAGTTACTGTGGGCAAAGAAATCTACCCGTTGTTAGCTTGGATATTGCGCGAGATACATATCTGGAGAGGAAATAGAGCGACTCACCTTCAAGACAGTGAAGTCCAGTTCCCATAAGGCGGAGAGCCTCGTACTTGTCAGCCTTTCTATTGCTTTCACCGTAGCGACGACCAAGCTTGATAGCTTTGGAGAAAAGCTGCTTGACCAGCCTAGCAGAGGTCATGATGCCGGCGCGCTCGTTTGCGATGTAGTTCTTCATGCCCGTTTGGGGGTCAATCGAGAGCTCGGTGCTTTCATCGACGGGACCGCGGAGGCGAGGGTCATACTGTCGGGCATCGATGTTATCGGCGTAGTTTTTGGGGTTGTCAATGTGTTCCTCGGGGCGGTAGCAGCCAAGTCGGTCGGCGGTAACCTCGAACTCGCCTGATCCGTAACCAAAGGTCATGAAGCCAAGAACGCAGAGCAGGAGTCTGATAGCCTCGGCGGAGACGGATTTCGTGGTACCAACATCGACAGCCTGGGAGTAATCTCGGAGCCAGTTACCAAAGTAGACGCGGGAGACAGTGAGCTTGTTGAACTTCTTGCCGTTGAGGACGCGAGCCATTGTGAGGGTAAGGAGCGCATCTTCGATGTCACCGTGTCGCCCTGGAGGAAACGGGTTAGAGCGGACAGTGGTCTGTATTTCATTGTCGACTTACAGTTCTGGCCCTCGACCTTGGAGATGGAGGCGATGTTTCCAGCACCGAAAGCAAAGGCGGGCGAGGCCAGACAGACCAGAATGATGAGCCCCACCAGGAGGCCTGGAGACCTGAAGGAGGACATTTTTGCGTGTTCCTTTCTTCAAGAGCTGGGAGACGTCCCAGAGCAGACAAGGCTGAGTAGAGAGTGCGCAGTTGCGGAAAATCCCAGTCGATCTAGCGAGGGGAGGGGAGGGTGTGATGAGGAAAAGGAAATATGTAGAAGAAGAAAACTAGAAGCGGAGGAGGAGGTCAAGGGAGGTAGGTAGTCGAGGAGGGGTTGTCTGACGGAGCGGAGGGGCAAGTGACGCAGTCTCCAACTGGGTGCAAGCTGTGGCACTCAAACCTGTCGCAACACAATCAAGATGGGACGGGACCTTGGGCATTGGACCAACGGAAACAGGAAACAGCTACAGCTGCCGGGCAGTGGCCATTGGACGCCAGGGGCCACTCTGGGCAACACGGGCTCCCTCCTGGCTTCATATCCATACCAGTTTCTGACCAGCTTGATTTCATGCGCGGGCGAGGCACCAAGCCGGTGTCTGGCCGCCCGCCTGTCATTCGCCCAGTCCCCAGTAAGCATGAAATTATACGCGCTTGCGGCCGTGGAGGCCCAAGTAACCTTGCTGCTAAGAGAGTCAAGCATGGAGGGGCAGCTTGAGGAAGCTACCTCGGCGGCGTGGGTCCCGTCCCTCGTGTTTTGTCTGGTGCCATGGTACCCGGCAGTTGGGTGGTGACGGTTTGCGCGCAGAGGTACCGTGCCCCTCCATTAGGCCCTGCAACTCCCTCGTACGTAACATCAGTGAGAGAGCACGGAGCGGAGGGAGCTGGGAGCAGGGGTCTGCGACATGTGGGTGCGACGGCGATCGCCCGTCCTCGAACCAAAGCTTGCTGGTGAGGGGCAAACAGCCCCGCCACGCGTTGGATGGCTTGCTTGAGGCTGGCTGTCGGAGCCGTCGGAGGGGTCGGTTGGTGAAGTCAACGGAGCTGGTAGCTAGATCAGTCAATCCTGAGCGCCGATGAACGCCTCGTCGGACGAGGGAACACGGCAGAAGACGCAGACGAGCAAATGCCTGCACTTCTTTTTTTGGGAGGCCCGCTGAGGTTGAGAAAGGCGTCTCGGCCATCACGTGGGGCTTGTGTTATGGTACTACGTACCGCGCGCGCTGCCCCTCACTCGCGAGGTACCTCTGCACGCGTTTGTTGTAACATCATGATAGACGACGAGTTCACATGCTCGCATGGAGATAAGCACAGCGAGCTTGCCAGAGTAACTCCAAGTGTGATTCCCTCCAAACCGAGTGGTCGAGGAGATGGTATGTTTTATACTCACTCAGGACAGGGGTGAGAGCTCTAATCCGGCTTGTCCTCATGCCCGCCTTGGATTCATACCCTTTGGTCCATCAGGGTGTTTGGCTTGCGCTGAGTGGAACCGTTAGGATGGGCACATTTGTGCATTACGGGTATTGAGAATGATATTTTGACCGCTCAAGTAACGGACTTGGGGACTCTGGGAGTCGTGAGAGTTGAAGCGGGCGTGGCTCTTCTCAGTACGCCTGGTTGAGATTTGGTCTACTACAGTGAGTGCGCAGAAATTCCGCTCAGTCCATGATTTCCTCGCATAATAATATTTAGAAAAATTTATCTAAAAAGAATTACTATAATACATAAGTCTAATAATTGCACCTTATTGTTATTATGTGTTTATTTATTTTATCTTCATTCACACATGTTGAGCTTTGGCGTGAAACCATGAACTGGGCGGAATTTTTGCGTCCCAGCTATATATATTTTAGTTGGTGCTCGATCGAGCTTGGGTATACGTTGCTATCGTTGCACCCGTGGACAACCGCCGCCGACAATTTACTGGCTTGCTGTGGAGAGCACGGGTTGTTAGAATGGTAATTGATAGTGTTTTCGCGAGCGTGGATCAACAAAAATACGCGGATACAAATGCTTTGGTAGTTTGATCATGATGAGCTGTAGCTTGGGCATGCGTGGGATTTATCACGCCGCGTCCAAGCCTGCTAGCGTCCGTAGCTAAAGCTTCGTGACCCGAAGCTGTTGAACTAGGCATGATGCTTTCTGGTTGAACAAGTGGTGGGCAAAATTTGGTCCCAGCTCTACAGCAAAAGGACCTAAAATTCAAGAATGCGTATTGACGAAGCGGCCGATCTTATTTACTCCTTCTGTCAAATTGTTTCCTTTTGATTCGTACAAGCCCTCGTCAGTGCCATGTTCTATCGCTCAATGGGTGATGCTGAGCCGCCTCAGATGAGCTTGGAGTTTGGAAGCTACTCAAAGACTTGGAATATTCCAGAGGCCTTCTACCTACCTGGTTATTGGATTGGGGTGTGTAGAGCCCCTTCTCTGTTGTGCCAATGCTATATGAGCTCTGGCGAGTAATATAAACTGGCCAAGGAAACGAGTTTTCCTTGAGCAAGGGCTGTTGCGTGGTTGCAGCTAGCAATCAAAGCTGCCTCGCGGCGCGCGTCGTCTCTTCTGTTGGCTGTACTGAACAGGGAGCGCAGCCAAAGTTTGTAGCGAGCTCATCAGGCCTGGGAGCGGATTTATTGCGCAGTTTAGTGGGGGTCATGAATGCCAGTCCAACATCAGCGCTCCATCGCTATTGCCATCGCTATCACGGAAAACTCTAGGCTGGTGGGAAACGCAGCGGAATTTGGGGCTGGGTAGCGCGTGGGCGCTGAGGTCCTCCGCCGACCAGATGGGCGACGATGAAGGTGGGCATGGGCCTGGGGCGCTGGGAGGAGAGCAAGTGAGGGGAACTTGCGAGCGCATGACGCAGTGGCCATCAGAGCGCAGATACACAAAGGGTGCCAGCCATCCTTCAGGCAGTGCCCTCGGAGTTGGGACGGGCGCCGCCCTAAAGACCGATGACACTGTGTGTGACAGCCGGGTCGTGGCCCGGAAAGCGACCTGGAGTCAGGGTTGGGGGCCTCAAGAACCTCAGGCGACCCAGCGAGGACGCGGCCTGGACGGCGGGGGACGCGAGCCGGAGCCAAAAGTCCAAAAGTGCAAGACAGTGAGCGTGCTCTGGGCTGCAGGCTCTGCTTTGCAGCAGCGAGCGCCCTCAGTCTGCCTGGATCAGCATCGTGCTGAAATGTACAGGTCGAGGGCGAAGGTGCTGGAATGACCCCGCCCGAGCAGGCCAGAGCTGGCAGTGCATTGGACACAGGCAGGGCCAGTGTGACACTGGGCGACTGGGCCTGGGCAGCGCTGCCCCAATCGAATCCGGTCGACTGCTGCACAATCTCCCTAAGCGCCCTGGAGTCACAATCACCAAATGCGCTAAAATTGCCTCCAGAAGAGTCCTCCAGAGGTATCGCTGAAGCATCAGGACAACGACGCGCCGGTTGGCGAGGTCCTGCACTGGGGCTACGGGCGCCGAGGGAGCGCAAACGCGACATGCGCCAACATACAAAATAAAATGGAAATGCGTGCACATGGAAATAGGACGGCAGCGACGAGATGGACAAGTTAATACCGGAATCGACTGAGCATCTGTCATAGTCAAATACGCAGTGTGTACATGGCGACATGGCGAAGGCCCTCAGAGTGACCAAGCTGGACCGTCGCCATACCATACCACGGCTGCTCCTGCAGCAGTAGTAGGCTGCGGGAGACGGGGCGGCAGAGCCTAGGGTGCCCGAGGCTGTGGGCTGCTGGCCAGTGACCAGTCAGCGACTGTCGGGGGCCTGTGGGTTTGCAGTGGGCTGGCAGGTGCTCGGGTCTGGCCAGTTGAGACCATGTGGGTGTGAGGTGAGGTGTGAGGTGTGAGGCGAAGGCCGAAGTGTCCTCTTCCCGTTTTGTGTGCCCGGCGTCTCGGTGATTTCCATTGACACGAGAGATGTTGCAACCTGATATGGGTGGGCTGGCGAGTACATGCTGCCGGTATTGAGGAGCGACTGCAAAAGTGGTTGCTGGCGAACCTCGCCCAACGCAGGGTGTAGCGGATGGCCGCTGTGTGTTGAGCGGTTGAGGTGCTGAGCGCGCCGCTGAAGACGCCCCGAGCTTGAGGTTCAGTGGAATTCCAGCGGACTCACTGGAAGGCCCAACGGGCGGGAGGTCGGGTAGTGAGGCTTACTGTGATGTGGGAGTGGGAGGAGGGGATCGACCCTGCGACCGGGCGCCTCGGGGGCGCTGGCCCTGGGGTGCTGCCGAGAATCGGTCCTGGGGCATGTTGGCAATTTTTGGGGTCCATCTGCTGTGGACGGCCATGGTGCGCTGTCGCTCGAGGAAAAAAAAAATGCGAGGGCCCCCGCTTGTCCCTTGTGGAAGTTTCGGTTGACAGCGGGCGAAAATCTCTGTTGTGCGCTGGGGATCACAGAGGGCTAGAGGGGGGAGCCCCAAGGACAGTGAGCCAATTGTTCACTGTTGCCGATTTTTGCGCCGTCCCAGCTCGGGTAGGCTTTCACCAGTTTTAGCGACCAGGGCGAATTTTTTTTTTTTCCCCTTCCCAGAAGGGCAGGGGGGGGAGGAGGGGAAGCACCCGCCTGACAGACCAGTGGTGCTTTTTTGGAGGGTTGGAGGGGACCCTCCTGCGGCGGGGGCCACTCACTGAGCCACTTTCTGGGCTTGTGGGAGGATTTTTTTTTCGGGCTCTTCCAGGTCACCCACCCACCCACACCCACTGACTGATTGCGCGCGCCGGCTGGGCCTACATATTCAGCACACCACCCACCCCCAGCCCCCGAACTGATTTCCCCCGATCTTCAGCACTCCCTCAACCCTCATCCCCCCTCAGTTCCGCCCCTCTCATCCCCCAAAACCACTGGAACATCACCATCACCACAGCGGATACCAAGCACTCAGCACAGCATTGCAATCCAGCTCGCTTGCGCTTCTATCCCATCACAACAAGCACCACCTATCGTCGCCAGCCGCCTCGCAGGAAAATCAAAACCTGCGATCCCAAGCTACGCGTCCTGAAATTCCCAGGTCGCAAACACATCCGCACGCACCCAAAGCCCCTCACTTTCACTCACAATGCCTCGTCCCAAGAAGTCGGCTGAGCCCAAGGTTGTCCCTGCTCCCGCCGTCCCGGCTACTCCCCTCGCTGCCGTGCCTACTCCTATGCCTCTCGTTCCCATTCCCGCTGCTCCTCAGGTTGCGGCTATTCCTCAGCGCGTCGTTGACAACGACAGCTTTCTGCGCGTGCGTGATTCGGTAAGTCGATAACTTTTTCATCCTCACGTCCATGACTTTGTACACCACCCACCACCCACCCTTCATTATGCCCCGAGTCTCCCACAAATGCGCCCCGCGCAAATCGCGAATCAGAAATGATGCAAGCGATAAGAGTCAGCTACCTCTGCCTAGCAGAGCATGCACATTGTGAGACCTAAGCCTTCGGTTTGCCTTCAGCGTGCAGGCTCCCAACGTACCACTGAGCTCACGCCCGTTCACTTATACCGTTCTACCTCTATCACAAGCCCTTTCATCAGAGCCCATCACGTCGAGTTACTCAAGCGAGTTTCTTGACCCCCATCAGAATTGAAAAAAAGAGAAAGATTTGGACGATCGCGTCCGTGTGCATTTCACAATGTGCAATTTTCCTTTCTTTTTCCTCTTCTGTTACACAAGAAGGTCAGCCAGACGCGCCGCAGTACCTTGTTGTTTACAAAGGGCCCCGCGACTGGGTCTTTTTGGCTTTTGGGGCGCCAAGGAGCTATGGCCACCGCGACTTGGGCAGCAGCTCACCGTTCGCTATTCCCCACTGCGCCTGACCCCACTCCCTGCCCACACCAGCTTTGCCTGTCTGCCTCTTCTCATACACGCGACACGTGAATATTGAAGCTTGGAACTGGCCGCTAACATGAATTGCTATAGGCTGTTGGCCGCTTGACCACCATCTTGGAGCTTCTCCGCTCCTTCACTGCCGACTATGTCCGCCAGACCAACCTGCTCCTCGGTGAGCCCACTGCTGAGGGCCATGGCGACATCCTTGCCAACTTTGAGCAGGCTGCTGCTCAGTTCATGATGCCCCCCGTCCCTGAGATGGTCCCTCCTGTTGAAGAGAAGAAGGAGCGCAAGAAGCGAACCATTGATCCCAATGCCCCTAAGCGCCCCTTGACTCCCTACTTCCTGTACATGCAGCACGCCCGCTCCATCATCGCCAACGACCTTGGTGCTGAAGCTCCCAAGGGTGCTGTTCAGGAGGAAGGTCAGCGACGCTGGGCTCACATGGGCCCTCATGAGAAGCAGGGCTGGAACAACGCTTACCAGTACAACCTCCGCCTGTACAACGCCCGTGTGCACTCCTACAAGACTGGTGGCAACCTTGGTGCCAAGAACATGACGGATGAGGAGGCCCTCAAGTATGCTGAGGAGTGCAGCATCCCCATGCCTGAGCTCAAGGATGTGTCCCAGGCCGAGGCTGTCCCCAATGACCATGATGCCATTGCCGAGCAGCTCCAGCAGGTTGCCGCTATCCCCGGCGGCGAAGAGGATGAGACCGCCACCAAGACCCCCAAGAAGCCTGCCAGCAGCCGCAAGCGCAAGACAGCGGGAACCCCTGCTGTCGATGCTGAGGTCAAGACTCCCGCCCCTGCTAGCCCTGATAAGAAGCGCCGTCGTGCTTCAACCAAGGCCGTCGAGACTCAGGATGAGCCCAAGAAGTCGGGACGCAAGAAGGCTAAGAGCTCTTAAGTCCTTTCCTTTGCTTCTTTCTCTCTTCTTTCGATACCCCCGTGTCGGAGCATTCTGTTGAGCTCCTGTCGTGCCAGTGGCACCTGGAAGCATGATACCTTTTGGGGAATGATATATGGGCTTGGTTTGGTCGTTTCGATTTCATCTTGCTTTGGTGTTAGGGAGGGCTTTCTCGTTTAGTATTTCCGTGTCGCTTGGGGGGGATTTCACTTGGGGCCGTATGCACCAATAAAAGTCATCGGGGGCGCGGCCAGGGGCTAGGAGTCTCGGCGATTGAGTGAGATGGGATGGGTTGCAGGAGATATCCCTGCTGCAATGTGCATGTTGATTCGTCTCAGTCGCTGTATTTTTCACAGTCGAACTGGCTACGCCGTAATGAAAGCAATGATTCTGCAGTTCAAAATTGGTCTTCTACTTGATGGTGAATGTGATATGAAATGTACAAATTTCTTTCTTTCTTTTTTTCAATGAGCCGCGCAGGGCTACGTTAAAAAAGTTTCCACGCTAGCGGACGAACAGTGACAACCTCGTCTATATGGAGTACACTCGCTATTCGTATGTTTTTGGCACAAATTACACGTTTTAACATGAATACTTGTTGGCCAAGGCGCCATATTGTTTTGGTCCTCTACAGGTCATCTCACCGCCAGACGTCCAATGTGCTCTGCTCAACGTCATCCCAAAAGATGTTCCTCCCCATGACATCATGCAATTCTCATCTAGATCGGTCATCATCTTCCCTTGTTGATCAATCAATACACGTAAAACGCCTGCGAGAGGGGCAGGCTGGTGGCCGGGTCCGCCTTGCACACCTCGCCGTCGGCCTCGACCGTGTAGCTCTCGGGGTCGACCCGCATGCGCGGCATGCGGTCGTTGTGGCGCATATCCTTCTTCCCGACGCTGCGGCACCCGCGGACGGCCTCGACGCGGCTGCGCAGCCCGTACGAGGCAATGGCGCCCGAGGAAATGGAGGCGGCCGAGACGAAGAGGACGCTGGTCGAAGGGGAGAGAGGCGCAAACATGGGGCGCGCGATGACGGGCTGGACGGTGGGAATAGAGGCGTTTGGATCGCCCTTGTGGATGGGGGGTGTTAGTTGGTTTATCTCTGTTCAAAGGTTGCGTGTATACTACGGGGGGGAGATGGATATCTTACCATTTGAGCGTAGGCAATGTGACCGGCCTTGACTACCTGGTAAGGCTTTGTTCCGAACCAAGCTGGATCCCAGACGACCAGATCGGCCAGCTTTCCAACCTCGATGCTTCCGACGAGATGGCCGAAGCCTTGGGCGATGGCCGGGTTGATTGTGTACTTGCTCACGTAGCGCTTCACGCGAGCGTTGTCGGCTCCCGTGGCCTCGTCCTCGGGCAGGTAGCCGCGCTGGACCTTGTTCTTGTGCGCCGTGTTCCAGGTGCGGAGGACGACCTCCCCGCAGCGGCCCATGGCCTGCGAGTCGGAGCTCATCATGCTGATGGCGCCGAGGTCGTGCAGGACGTCCTCGGCGGCGATGGTCTCGGCGCGGATGCGGCTCTCGGCAAAGGCCACGTCCTCGGGGATGTCCTTGGAGAGGTGGTGGCACACCATGAGCATGTCGAGGTGCTCGTCGAGCGTGTTGCGGGTGAAGGGCCGCGTGGGGTTGGTCGACGACGGGAGCACGTTGGGCTGCTCGACGACCGAGATGATGTCCGGGGCGTGGCCGCCGCCCGCGCCCTCGGTGTGGTACGTGTGGATGGTGCGGTTCTTGAACGAGGCAATGGTGGACTCGACAAAGCCCGACTCGTTGAGCGTGTCCGTGTGGATGAGGCACTGCACGTCGAGCTCGTCGCAGACAGTCAGGCAGGCGTCAATGGCTGCGGGCGTGCAGCCCCAGTCTTCGTGAAGCTTAAGACCACAGGCGCCGGCGATGACTTGCTCTCTCAGGGCCACGGGGGAGCTGTCGTTGCCCTTGGCTGTGATGCCAATGTTGATGGGGAGGGTGTCGCATGCTTGGAGCATCTGGCGCATGTAGTGTGCGCCAGGGGTGCATGTCGTGGCATTTGTTCCGGCACTGGGAGGGTTGATTTAGTAACATGATAAAAATAATAATAATGGAGGGTTGATGAAAGACAGCTGGGGGGGGGGGGGGGGGGGGGGGGGTAATTGGATAAGGATTACTAGTAACGAACCTTGGGCCAGTACCACCTCCCAGCATGGTTGTTACGCCAGACGCAAGAGCCTCGGGGACCTGCTGTGGGCAGATGAAGTGAATGTGAGTATCGATGGCGCCAGCGGTAACAATCTTGCCTTCTCCAGCAATGACATCGGTGCAGCTTCCGACGACCATACCTGGCGTCACGCCATCCATGACGTCTGGGTTGCCCGCCTTGCCGATGGCCACAATCATGCCCTCCTTGACGCCAATGTCGGCCTTGTAAATACCTGTCCAGTCGACAATGAGGGCGTTGGTGACGACCAGGTCCAGCGTTTCGGCGTCAGTCCGGCCAGTGGCTTGGCCCATGCCCTCGCGTAGCGTCTTGCCGCCGCCAAACTTGCACTCGTCGCCGTAGACGGTCATGTCCCGCTCGACCTTGACCCACAGCTCCGTGCTTCCGAGACGGATGAGGTCGCCGGTGGTGGGGCCGAACATGGTCGCATACGCTGTCCGGTCCATCTGGAACGCGTCAATGTGGCTGAGGTCGCCAGCCGGGTCCGGAGCGTGGGCAAAACCAGCCTGCTGCAGCTGCGTCACAATCTCTTCGGCCCGGGAGAGGTCGACGACTCCTGCGGCGAGGTTGTTGCCGCCGCGGATAACACGATTGCCCGCAATCTCGACCATGGTGACCGTTTTTGTGTCGCCGGGCTCAAAGCGGACGGAAGTGCCTGCGGGAATGTCAAGGCGGTAGCCGTAGGCGCGGACACGGTCAAACTCGAGCTGTGGGTTGGTCTCGATGAAGTGGTAATGAGATCCGACCTGGATTGGCCGGTCTCCCTTGCTCGTCACCTTGAGACGGATTCTCTTGCGGTTCTCGTTGAGCGTGACCTTGGATTTCACAGTGAAGACAGCACCAGGCTGCCGAGCCGGCTCATACTCCTCCGAAGCCGCCATGGGGAAGATGCTTTGGTCCGGAACGGGGAGAAAGCTTCCATAGAGCGCCCTGTTGAGGTCGCCATCATCGGTGCTGATGGGGTTGTGAACTGTTACGAGATATGTGCCAGTGGGAAAGGTGCCCTCGACCTGGATCTCATGGAGGGTGCTGCAGACAGAGGGGAGCACATGACGTCGACCTAGCATAGTAGAGCCGAGGCCCATGAGGTCCGCAACACTGTGGTTGCCATCACGAATGAGTTCATGAAGGTTGTTGGCAATAAGAGCCTGTATGAATTGGATGTCAGCGCACCTTGTAGTAGTAGTAGCCTTGGCTGCAGATCGTCCCGATGCATCGGGACAGTGACATATGACAGGGATTAAAAAAAGAAGAGAAAAGAAAAAAAGGACAAGGACCAGCGCCAAGACGCAGCAGCTTCTTGTGCCATTGATTTATTTACCGTGGCTTCAGAATGATTCAATTTGACGCCTCTTGCCAGGCGTCTCTGGGCGAGAAGGCCGAGCTGCGAGATGACAATCTTATCGAGCTGGGCGAGCGACCCCTGTTAGCGCCGCGACGGAAACCCAGCAGTGCCGTGCAGTGCACGTGGGCTGGGGCACATGAGTGGACGAACCTCCTTGGGAACCAGATACATGGCGGAATCGGGATGGTATCGGTATCAATTCGCACCTCTGGTTGAAGCGGCAAGACCACACGAGGGGGGCGGGAAAGGATGGAGGAAATGTCCAGCGAGGGGAATTCAAAAAATAAGCTTGGGGGTTGAGGCTGCTTCAACGTCCCGATTCGCGCACGCCGTGCTCCCCGCGTGGTCGGATGCCGCTTCGAGCCATGGCGCGATAAGGGACATGCAACTTTTGATAACGGTGATTGGTCATTGCGCCGCCGGCCATAGGTGCAACGAGTTGCGGCCGTTTTCTTGCCATCACTATCCTTCGCTTTTTTGCTTTATCTCTGTATCTAATGCAGCCTTTGCCGCGCAGTGCAGCAATTATGCCCTCATGCTAGCTCTCAAGGCCTCACGCCACCGCACATTCCGGTAATCGACCGATGAAATAGGATGGCCGTGTATATGTCTCCAGTTGTAGGCTGGCTGACCTGACCTCCCGTAGCCGTCATCTTCAATAGTCGACTATCCAACACATGCACCTGAATCAGCAGGATAAATAGTAAAAGTATATGTTATTCGTGAGCCCTGCCTTACAAGTTACATAGGCCATACATGGGCCTCCATGAACACCAATCCCCGATACCTCCAACGCCATTTTTCTCAATGCAAGAACACCCCTTCAAAATCAACAGTGTAGCTTCACACGTCCAGTACCCGGCCCTGTTTATTCATCCTCAACCTCTTCATCCCACTGCTCTTTTTCCTTCTTGACCAATTGTGCCATGTCGTCAGACTTGAAGATGGAGCTGTTTGGATCTGTAATACGAGGCACCTTGCCCAAGCTTTCGTCGTCGAACACGGATCCGATGGTATCGATCCATCGTCGACGTCGTTCCATGAGAGTCTTGGTTAAATCGCCAATGCCGGGTCGCGCCATGCCAGCGGCGCCACCGACAAAATGACTGCCTCCGCCAGCACCACCGGGGCGCTTGTTCTTCTTGCTCTTGCCCATAGTTCGTGTGCGCTTGAGGTATGCAGCTTGGACTTGTGAGTCAAGATCTTCCAGAATGGTCTGGTACTCTTGGTGGGCCATGCGCTCGCGAACAAGCTCTGTCAGGCGGGCTTTTCGCGCACCGTTGATGAGCATTTGTTCCTTGAGCCGTGACTGCAGAAGACGCAATCTGGCAGCCACCTCGTCATCATAGTGACCATCAAATTCCGCCTCAAATCCTTCTAGCGGGAGGAATCCAATGTGGCGGAGCTCCTGCTTAATTCGCTCATCAACTTGCGAGTACTCGAGTTTTGGGTGCGATGCCTTCTTCCAGGCTTCCGTTGAGGACTCGGGCATGCAAGTAGCTGGTGGACCTGGGTTAGACTTGTCATCTCCGCCGGCCGTGTGGTCGTCGCCGTTGGCATCGCCATTCATGCTTGTGTCTCCATTTGTCACCCCATTCGTTGCTGGCTTGTCTTCTGCAGATTGCGCGCGGGCCTCCGGCCGGAATGTTTGCATCAGTCGAGTGAGCCAGGGTCCAACAGAAAGTTTGTCGGTTTCTCCAACGTCGTCATCCATATTTTCGATACTGCCTCGAGGCTGGTTCGGTGGGAGCTTGTCGCGACCCTGTTGAGGAGAGTCGATAGCCATGGCCCCGTCCTCTTCGGACCAGACCTCCGTGTAGTGTCGCTTTCCGCGCTTTGGCATGATGAAGGGCGAGACGCGATCCCCGCGTTCTCGCAAGAACGCGAGGTCTTCCTCAGAAAATGGCCTAAAGAAAGGATCGACATATGTTGAGAATGTGGAAAAGTTGATTTGGGAGCTGGGCTTCGCATTGCTGAAGTCCTTGTCTGGCGGGTCACCAGCAATAAGGTCGGCAAGATCGGATCGGGGGAAGACGGCAACTGAGTAAATTTCTTTTCGATCGTTATCGGTCATTCCAGGTTGAACAGGTTTGATTTCGTATACGGTCGGGTCGGGGAACGTGGAAGGGTCTTCGCCAAATGTTTGGGACTGCGGCAATTCTCTTCGAGGTGGGGCGCCCTCGTCTTCAGAGCTTTCTTCTTCCTCTTCCTCCTCCTTCTTTGTTTTGTCGTCAACCTCCATTGCAGACGGAGATCCGGCGGCAGCGGGGGACAATGACGAGCTTGCAGAATCATTTCGACCGTGCTTGCTCTTGGAATCTCGCAAGGGGGAGGATCGCTCTAGTGGGGAACTTAGTTAGTTTGCAATTTGTAATGGAGAAGCTGCCAAGGCGTGATGAAACCCAATGGGATTAATGCGCATGGCGTGGAGGACAAAGACGCACCAATATTTCCATCAGGAGCAGACAAAGTATCCTTCTTGCGCTTGTGCTTGGGTCGTTTTCCCTCTTGTTCGCCTTCGCGCGCGCCGTAGTCGTCGGGTCGCTTCTTGCGCTCGTCTGCAAGGTGGCGCATGCCGCGGTCGTAAAAGGTGGAGCGCTTCTCCATAATATTGGTCAAGCTCTTGAGGCGTTCAATCATGCCGTCAAGGCTCTTGGAATCAGGGACGGTCGCATTGGACGCGGACTGGTCGACGAGGTCATCGTAGGTGAGGTTCCGGAATAGTATGACTCTGGTGTTGAGGTAGTCTGGGTCGTAAAACTCCTGGGGCGGGAGACTAGCGATGCCAGCAGCTGCCGGGGCTGGCGTGGTGTTGCGGCTCTGTTTCTGCATGGCTGCCGAGTTCTTTTTACCTGTTCCCTTTTGCCCTGACCCCGGAGGCATCGTGACTATCGCGCGTTTGGTCGGGACCTCGGCAGAGGAACGGCGGGGAGGCGGTCGCGGGGGCGAATGCGATGGAGTTGTTTGTTGTCGAGATGAGACGCCGGCTGATGACTGCGCGCAACATGACATCCAACGAGATGCAAGCACTGACCAAGGAGTGCATCCCCAGGCCGCAAGGGTACGTACCTTAGTTCGCGCTCCGTCGCGGGGTTGCGCTGTGCCTGAGGTACGTACCTTTCCCCTGTTTGGCTGGGTCGGTATTCGGAAGAATGTATATCCGTCCTCAGCTTCGATGAAGACTCAACAGCTAAACCCTGGTATTCCTTTGTGAGCTCCGAATGGCAGATCGAGACGAGTTTGTGATTTCAGATTACGAAATTTTGAATTCTATATCGAAGTAACAATATGATGACAGAGGCCCAGAGAATATAATTACGCTATGTTAAGCTGTGACTCAGCGCACTATACCCCCGGGCATTAAAATACTCTCCTCAACGCTGAGCATTGGTGAGCTGCATCCCGAAACCCTTTTCCCAACACAATGTCAGAATGAGCAACTTGATTCTATATGTATATCTCCTTCCCTTATTAGATAGAACCGTTGTCTTCTATTCTTCAATACCTACCAAACCAGCAATATATAGAGGCTGCCTTCCCCGAATGGCTCAAATAGTTGGCTTTAGTGTGCTAAACCGCTTCAAGCACTGCCCACGGCATTCATCGCAAGCCATATAAAACCCGGTAAACTCGTTCCTTTTCGTTCCCAGCCACAAGGGGCCTAACAAAAAAAAAACTCTCGTGCACTAATCATGGAGGCGTTAAACGAACTCGAAAACCTGGCCCAATCCTCTCTCCTCGAGGAATCTACCCCCCAAACGCCGGATGCGGCGACGATTCGCCAATTCATGGATCTCTTCAATCTTAATGAAGAAGAAGCGACGCAAAAGATGAAAGAATTGCAAGACTTCGTCCTGCAGATACAGCATACACCCCGAAAGAACAGAGCGGCCGCATATCTAGTCATGTTGCAGGGACCGTTACCGGATGCCGAAACGGTCCAGGCCATCGGCGGGCTCGCACAAATCCCGGAGGTAATGACCGGCACCGATGACTCGGGTCGGGAGGCCCATTTCTGCCGTGTGGACCATGGCACTCGGTCCAAGATCGCGACTCACTTTGCCCACAACAGCCTGGGGCCCACCCCTACCTTTCTTCAACTTACGATTGCCGAGAAAGCTTTGAGCCATGATTCTGCCAGTCCGACGCTAGGTCTTGATGCCACGTTGCCGCAGAACCGAGCCAGCTCAACCGACGCCGTTTTCAGGCCTTTGCAAGACGAGTACCCGGTGTGGTATTTTTTCTACGGACCCCTAGCGGACCCGAAGGAGCTCTCCATGATATTGCGCTCGCCAGACGAGCCCGAATACTACCCGGCCACAATTACTGGAGGGCGTCTCCTGTCGCAGAATGCCATTGCAGATGCAAAAGCTGACGAACTGCCAACAGAGATCCGCGGCAAAGCATTTCTCCTGCAAAACCCAAGAGACGAAGAATCGGTCCGGTTCTCCGTCACTGAAAAGTTTGAGGTTGTGCGGTGCAATATCCGGTTCACCGATAGCGCAGAGTCCGTGGATGGACTGACGCTGCGGTACGTGGGAACGGACCTGGACTGACGATCTCTCTCGACCAGCTAGTTATCTTGAAATGGGCGAAGTTAGAGCGTCAACCGTGCTATCGACTCCTGAAAGACCCGAAGTTTGCTCGGGTGTGGCGCGGCGGCTCCATTTTGAGCTTGTCAGGCACAGGCTCTCGCACCGTAGACGGGCAGCCAAGCAGCAATACTACCCCAGAGTTCCCACTAGAAGGGTCCATCTGGGTGCCCGTTTCCGGTCCCCAATGCCGTCAGTCCCCTTGCACAAGTCGGCGATAGGGTGCGACAATCCACAATTCTCGGATGGATGGGCGATGGGTTTCGCATTAGAACGTTGATGCAGCGATTGGCAAGTCGTTCGAGAATAAAATGCCGCACAAGATCATTGGCCTTTCATAGCATGTGCACTGTTCATTCCTACCTACCAGAAGTAGCCTTTGGACACGGAGCTTGCGTTGTCCTGCCTGTCCATTCCAAGTGTTGCGTTGCCGGACGCCTTACACGGCCGCCAACAGCTACATGTGGTGGGTCATGACATCCTGATTGGCTGGATGGGCATAGTTCCCAATTGGGAAATGCATGGTTCTCGGCCACCCGCTAACACACCCAGCCTCAGTGTCTAAATGCCACCCACGCCAGAACACCAATTGAACTGAGACGCCTCCAAGCTGTCGTCATGGGCCAGTTTTTTTTTTTCGTCCTCGTCTTGCCTTTGATTCTTTGTCCCCAGAAGTCACTTTCCACCCCCTTGCCCCCAGAGTCAAATGGCGGTGGAAAGTGATGGGAGCACCTTCAATGGCTCCGAGACCAGCCATTGACTGAATGGCTTCAACCTGGCCCAACTGCTGGCAATCACATGCAGAAAACAACCCGGTTTTACACAGCACGAGACGCCCGTTCCCCCATCCATGCTTCAAGCCCACATCGATCTGCCAACGACTGGCTTCCCACTGGAACCGTCAGGTCCTCGCACTCCCCACCCACGCCACCACGCCCAGAACAGCCGCTCACAGTGAAGCATGGTACATGTGCGCCGCAAGCGCAGCCTTGCCAGACCCCTGAAACTGCACGGTGCTGGAACATGTGCTCCAGTCATTGGCTCACGCATCCGTGGGCGACTGGTTTCTTGTCGTGAACCTTGGACCCTGGCAGCGGGGTACAGCTATCTGGTGGGGTCGCGAATAAGATGCGCCAGCGTCACTGTCTAGCAAGTAGATTCGCGTTGGGGGAAGCATGTGTGAGCCATTGAGGGGTCCGGACTATCGCAATGTTCTTGTGCCAGCAGGCTGGTGGGCAGGTGTCCTCGTGCCTGGCGCGTGCCTGGGTGTATATATCTTTGCATCGCCGTGACCATCCTGTCCTGCTCTGTCTCATCTTTCAACCTGATCGTGTGAACAGCATTCAACACTGCTACTCATAGCTAACGCTTTTTCAACAATCTCTTTCTCTCTTTGAACAATGAGAGAGTACCATGGCTTCTCATGTAAGTCGCTCTCTCCCTCTCTCCTCTGCCACGTGCCTCAACACACCCGCGCATACTAACCGCTTTACTCCTCCCCTCAGGGTGGTAACCTTTTCTCCTTGGGCTCCGTCCAGACCCTCGGCGCCGGAATCGCAGCTGCTCTTGTCAGCACTCTCTGCCTTTCCTCCGTCTTTGGCGGCAAATCGGATGAGAACCCTGGCCTAGTCAAATCTTTCTTCCTATTTTTTTACTCTTGCTTCATCAAGCCTCACCAGGGCGATACCAAGGGCAACCAGCAGGATGCCCTTGAGAGCTTCTACAAGAAGCAGGCCGGGGCTTACGATGCCACGCGGAAGGTTCTCCTCCGCGGCCGCGAGGACATGCTGGCGCTAGTTGCCGCTCAGCTCAAGTCCAAGGCTGAAGAGACCACGAACAAGAACAAGCGCGTCTGGGTTGATGTGAGCTCAATTGACTCCCTCCCCACCCAATCTGAGCGGCGCCAATTACTTACACCATCTTCTCCATCTAGGTTGGCGGCGGCACTGGCTTCAATATCGAGGCAATGGGCCAATTCGTCGACGTTCCCAACTACTTCACGAGCGTATACCTAGTCGACTTCTCTCCTTCTCTCTGTGAGGTGGCCAGGAAGCGATTCGCACGACTTGGCTGGAATAATGTCAAAGTCGTTTGTGAGGATGCGCGCAAGTTCCGTCTCGAGGACTACGAGTCTGGCATGGTTTCGAACCCCACCCCTCGCTCCCCAAACCTGAGCTACTTCTCCAAGCCTCGTCCTGACTACGGCGGCGCGGATCTCATCACCATGTCTTACAGCTTGTCAATGATTGTGGGTACCAGCATCATCTTCAGAATGAGAAGGACTACCTTGCCATGGTATCAGGGAATGCTAACTCTCTCACTTTAGCCTGACTACTACTCTGTAATTGACTCTGTCATCTCTCTCCTGGCTCCCCAGGGTCTCCTGGGTGTCGTGGACTTTTACGTCCAGAACAAGGTTGATTTTGCTTTCCGTAACTACACCGGTGGTCTTGTGGACCGTCACGTCAACTTCCTTTCGCGAAGCTTCTGGCGCTCTTGGTTCGATCTTGATCGTGTTGGTCTTGAGCCCAGCCGACGTGACTACCTCGAGTACAAGTTCGGCACTGTTCTCAACGTCAACACCCGCAACCACGGACTAGGCAACATCCCGTACTACATCTGGCTTGGATGCCACAAGAAGCCCTTCTCCTCTTCCAGTCTTCCCCACGAGATTGTTGAGCGCATCGATGCCCTGGCCACCGAGTCCCCTTACCTGCACCCCGCCAATGCAGGTGATGCCCTGACCCGCGCCATTGAACGATCTGCTCCCGAGATTCGCTCCAAGGCTTTCATCACTGCTGTCCAGAACCTCTCATCCAACCTGCCCCTGCCCTCGTTCTTCTACCAGAACCACCACTGGCGCATCTACTACGACGATCAGCTCAAGAAACACACCCAATTCAACGACGAGTACATTTACGCCTTCACCTGGGAGGATACCCGAGTTGATGAACGCCTCCTGAAGCTCGGTCCCGACGACAAGGTCCTCGCCATCACTTCAGCTGGTGACAACATTCTCTCGTATCTCACCCAGAGCCCTGCGCGAGTCCATGCTGTCGACCTGAACCCCACTCAGAACCACCTGCTCGAGCTCAAGGCCGCCGCCTATACTGCCAACCTGCCGTATGATGATTTCTGGATGATCTTTGGTGACGGAAAGCACGCCAACTTCCGCGAGCTTCTCATCACCAAGCTGTCTCCCCATCTTTCTGGCCGCGCTTTCCAGTACTGGCTCAAGAACATCCACGTGTTCCAGAACGGCAAGGGATATGGTCTCTACGATACCGGTGGTTCCCGCCACGCCATTCGTGTCTTCCGCTGGATCGCTCGCATCTTTGGTCTTCAGTCCGCCGTCAAGCAGCTCCTCGAGGCCAAGACGCTCAACGAGCAGCGTGAGATCTGGCGCAAGAAGATCCGCCCCGCTCTCCTGTCCAAGCTTGTCTGCAACCTCGTCGTCGCCCAGGAGAGCTTCCTCTGGGCTGCTCTGGGTGTCCCCAAGAACCAGCTGGCCATGATTGAGGCTGACCACGCCGAGTCCGATGTGGTCAAGGGTCCCAAGCCCATCGCAAAGAACACTCGCTCCCACGCTATCTGGCACTACATGGTCAACACCCTCGACCCTGTCGCTGAAGAGACTCACATTGCTGAGGATAACCCTTACTACTATGTCTGTCTCGCCGGAAAGTTCTCTCGAAAGTGCCACCCCGACTACCTCAGCCCCCAGGCCCATGCCAAGCTCTCGAAGCCCAATGCTCTCGACGGTCTGCGCATCCACACTGACGAGCTCGAAGAGGTCATTGCCCGCATCACCCCTGGTACTTTGACCGTTGCTGTTGTCATGGACAGCATGGATTGGTTTGATCCTGGCGCTCGCGCCGCTGCTCAGCAGATCACCAAGCTCAACCGTGCTCTCCAGATGGGTGGCCGAGTCCTCCTCCGCTCATCAGCCCTGTCCCCCTGGTACATCAAGGAGTTTGAGGCCCACGGCTTCACCCCCAAGCGCCACGGTGCCCGAATCGACAACGCCTGCATTGACCGCGTCAACATGTACGCCTCGTGCTGGATCTGCACCAAGACTGAGAACCTGCCCCCGCCTACTCCCGAGATGGACCAGGCCACGGGTGCTGAAATCAGCAGCTTGACCATCTAGTCGGCATACATGTGACGTAGTAATTGGAATGAGAGATGGAAATGATGAGAAGGAAAGTAGCTGGACCCGGTCTGACAAGTTCACTCGTTTGAAACGAAAAACACGTCGCGAGTCACTCGTTTATTAGCAAGCACAAGAGAACGAAACTATAAATTGAATAATGCAAGCGAATTTGAATAAATATGATTAAAATAGTTCCAAATTTTGGCTTTCGCTGTGATTTTCTTCCACTCTGTTATAAGTCCATGCGAAATGGTACTCATTGGGAACCATTAGCGCTTGCCACGGTCTTGTAAATCTCATTGTACCCATCCAAAGACTTTTGTTCCAGCGCCGAAAAGTCCTGCCCGCGGAATCTCTCAGGCTCAAGAGCCTCCTTGATCTCAGAGTCTACCTCACTCCCATTGAGAAGCTTAGTGATGTATTTTGCAGTTCCTGCAGCATGGGTAACCCAAACAGCCACAGCCAAGTACAGCCCGGGGACCGATGGGACAGCGCCAGCCAGCGGCATGTTGTCAGGTGTCATGGAAAACACGCCATTGAAGTGATTTCCAGAGTCAAAATCCTCCCTTGTAGCATCTGGCAACAAGCCAATTGCTTCCTTCAACGGATCGTCAAAGCCGGTGACCCAATTGCCTTTGGCCGTGCCGTTTGTGGGCTTGTACTGGATGGGCTGGTGGTTGTAAGTGCCGATCCCGAAGTAATCGCCATGGTCTCTAGCGTAGACATGGAACTCTGGCCAGCGAACAAAAGGTAGGTTTCGGGGGATTGGTTCTCGTGTCTTTGCGTGCATGTACGGGTGCCCAACAGGCACGACTGGAACGGGAAAGTCCAAGGTCCGGCAAAGATCCTGGGCCCAGATTCCGGTTGCAAGCACGACTTTGGACGCCGTGAGCTGGGTGGTGGAATTTCCTTCTTGTATTTCCACGCCCATGACCTTTCCATCCGAAACTAGGAGACCTTTCACATCCCTTTCCAAGAATTGAACGCCGTACTTCTTAGCAGCCTCTTGGAAATAACGTGTAATTTCAACTGCGTTTGCCGTCCCATCTGTCGAGAAGTGAAGCGCCGTCCCCGGCTTAGACGTGTCCACCAAGTCCGGCGCTAATTCTCCAGCTTTTTCAATGCTGACTAGTTCTGCCGGGAGGCCCAGTTTGGCAGCACTCTTGCACCTCGATTTCAGTCTGTCAATCCCGGGAGAGTCGAAAGCCACCTCCAGGCCGCCGACGTTTTGGAAACCTCCGGGAATCTGAGTGTACTCTTGAACGGAGTCAATGGCCAGCCGGGTAAGCACTTCAGATTCGTTGTACTGGCCAACAAATCCTGGAGCGATTCCAGTGGAACCTGCCAATTGGCTGGTGGAACGGTCAACCACAGTGATTGTTCGCTTGTTGGAGGAACCAGACAGGAAATGCGCCAATGCTGATCCAACAATGCCAGCACCAACAATGAGGATGTGTTCTGAAGATGACATGTTTTTTTCCCTGGCTGTGCAGACACACTTGAAGATGATTGAAACAATAACATCAATTCGTGTCGAAATATTTCCAGCCCTATATACATGAAATCATAACTGCTTCTTCTACATGTTCAGGTTCAGCCAGCCCCATATCACGCCCATGAACTTGTCAAGTCAAGACAAGGGCGCACCAACCCCACCAGGCCAGTCTTCAGCTCTAGCCTCCACTCGTATGTTATTACGCAACTCAATCAGTGAAATCTGTCAATTGATTTTAATAAGTCACATGTATGATAAATTAAATAAAAATCATAGAAGGCAGGAATTGCATAATTCCCAGCTCGCCAGAATTTTATTCAGGCGTGTCTTTCTATGATGTCCCTGCGGCCAGCTACGTGCATTGCTTGACTCTCATGGACTTACACGGCACCTAGCGAAAACCTGATGTCTTTTTTGCTGGGCACATCTTTCAATGCAATGGCCTTTACTCTCGCCGATATGCATTCTAACGGGTTATTTTTAAAACTTCCTTCAGGTACAAATTTCATCAACCTTTCAACTGCTAAGCCTTGACAAAAGGCTGTAGCTACAATCGCCAAGGAAAAAGGGCCTGAATATTTCGGGTTATAGTACCGTCCAAGTGCCACAGGGCCCAAGCTGCCCCCGCTAAAATTTAGGTTGGAAAATAACTTACCCGCAGAGAGAGAGAGGAGCACGGGCATCCCAGTGGAGAAATCACCAAAGAGCTCAGGACCTCGGTCATAATGAGGTCTATCCCCTGGGAATCAATGCAGGTTAAAGTAGAATTGATGCAAATCAACCAAAGCGTGCGAGATAACATGGTCCATTGGGGGGGAATGACGTAAAGCGATTTGATCTACATGTCTTGAGCACTGCAGCAAGCTGCCCAAAGCCGTCGGCCAGCTCGGCACAGGAGTGGGCAAAGCTTTCAAGTTATTGACCTCTGATGCATCCTTATAGCCCTCTGAAATCCTTCAATCGGGACAGATACGGCATCACAAACCACAATGGCATTTGAGACATCACCAGGTTGAAAAAGCTCAAGTGATCGAGATAATATTTTGTTGACAAAACAAAAGATTCTATACAGTTGCCTGCAGCTATTTTTCCGCTGAGCAGGTCATGTTACCAACACTCTCTCATCTCCCACCATCCTCTCCGTTCCCTCATGCCTTCCAAATTCGCTTGACACCCTCGGTGATACCAACATCGTTGGTCTCGAACTCGTACAAACCAATACCGACGGTGACGGTGGCAACGTTGAGCAGCCACATGAAGCCCTTTCGCAGCTTGGGAGCCTTCTTGGTGGGGAAGTAGTCGATAATGGCCTGCTGGAAGCCCATGTGGGAGTGGATGAGGAGGGTGCTGCAGAGGATGGCGTCCATGGTGGGGTTGAGCGAGCCGGCGGCGAAGGGGGTGACGATCATGGGGACGAGGCCAGCGGCGATGAGACGCTCAAAGGACCAGTGGTAGGAGCCGTGGGTCATGCTGGGTTCGGGGACGGGGACGGGGTCGTTGACTGCGAAGCTGTTAGTTTCCCATGTGAAGAAGTCGGTTCGCGGTGTGGGTCAATTCGTACGGGTGCCTTCGATGCGCTCTGGAATAAACGGGTTAGCAGTCGGCTTATACAATTCATTACCGGCGGTACTCACGAGGGCCAGGGGCAATCAGAGCAGATCGTCGAGGGGTGTTGTGGAAAGCCGCGACGGCCATGGGCTTGAATGCGGCACGAGTCGCAACCGAGGGCGCGGCGGCCCATCGAGAAGCCATGGCGGTCTGCCTGAGCAGAGTGGGACGCACAACTGAGGCCATTGTGAATATGCGAAAGCGGCGCTCAATTGGTGGCTATTCGAGGGCGTGAGGGCGGAGGATCGAGGAGTGAGGTTGATGATGTATGGGGATCGAAACTGCTTCGTCGGGTCGGACGCATTGCCGAGGATCTTGAATTAGCTTGCCTGTGATTGGTCGGCTACATTCCGATCATGGCCGCGAGCCGGATAATGCGGAGCGCAACAATGTTGCGCCGTGGAGCAAGCGGGCACAGCATGTGATTGGCTAGCGCATTGCATGTGCTCGTGTGTGGGATTTTTTTTTGTTAGAGTGACTCGTTAATCGGAGCTTGACGAGCTGACGGTGGATCGTGCGATTATTTGGGATTGCATTCTCACATTGTCTTTATTTCCTAATCCCTAGGCGCCCAATGTTGAGGTTACCTATTTTGTTTCTTTCTTCCTATTAATACGACCTAGTCCCCATCGCCATGGCCTCCCTCGCGGCCATCTCGAAGCTCACCAGCTCGAGGATCGTCATCCGCCCACGAGGTATCAACGCACTTCGACCACTTCTGCAATTCCCCCGCGGGCGAGGAATTGCGACCACCTACTTGAAAAAGGAAGCAGAAGGGAATGAACGATGGGAGAAGAGGGCCGAGAAGATTAAGAATGGGGAGCTTCCCCATGTATGGGATATCCTGGAGGAGCGTGGCTACATTAAAGATGTTGCAGGGTGCGTCGCAATGCGAATGCCGCAACCGATCCAACAAGACCTGACCTTTTTTCCAGCACCCCCGAAACGATCAAGGAAATCATGCGCACCAAGCGGATAGGCTCCTACGTTGGAATTGACCCCACGGCCGACTCGCTCCACGTTGGACACATCCTACCCCTCATGCCCATGTTCCTCATGTGGTTCCATGGCCATCCCGCCGTCACCCTGATCGGTGGCTCGACAGCACGAATTGGCGACCCTACCGGCCGGCTTCAGAGCCGTGACATCATGTCGAACTCCGATATTTCCAAGAACATCACCAAGATCCACGTCCAATTGAAGAAGCTGTGGCTCAATGTCCAACACTTGAAGGAAAAGCACGGATACGAAAATGACTGGGCTGCCAAACACCACCTGCTCAACAACAACATGTGGCTAGGAGGTTTGACTCTCTACGAGTTCAGCAAGAGGATAGCTCGGCACATTCGCATTGGTCCCATGCTGAGTCGCGATACGTAAGCTCGTCTTGCCCCTCTTTTTACCCCAAAACTAACAACCATGGCAGTGTCAAGCGAAAGCTGACTGAGGGAGACGGCATGTCTTTTGGAGAATTTATGTACCCCCTTCTTCAAGGATGGGACTTCTGGCACATGTACAACAAGTTGGGCATCCAGATGCAAATTGGAGGCTCCGATCAGTACGGCAACATCGTTGCAGGCTGCGACGCTCTCAAGATCATCCGAGACTCGGAGGAAGCCCCCCACGCCAAAATGCCCGTTGGCTGGCAGCATGATCCCATCGGCTTCACAGTGCCTCTTCTTACCGACTCTTCAGGTGCCAAGTTTGGTAAAAGTGCTGGCAATGCCGTGTGGCTGGACGAGTTCAAGACATCAGCATTTGATCTGTACGGTTTCTTCATGCGAAGGACGGACGACGAGATTGAGAGGCTGCTAAAAATGTTCACATTCATGTCTCTTGAGTCTATCCAAAAGGTTATGACAGAGCATCTGCAGGATCCCTCCAAGCGAGTTGCCCAGCACGCCCTCGCCTTTGAGGTGGTTTCGCTCGTCCATGGTTCCCAGAAGGCGCTTGAGGAAGCCAAGCAACACGAGTTCCGCTTTGGTGGAAAGCTTCCCAGTGTTATCAACGAACCCCCGGGATCCTCGGGCATTATTACCCCCAACAACGCTCCTCGAAGCGACATCAGACTTCCCCGCTCCATCATGTCCAAGTCCCCTGCCAAGATTCTCCACGCTGCCGGCCTTGCCACCAGCAGCAGCGATGGTCAGCGCCTCGTTGTTCAGCAGGGTGCATACATTGCTGCCCAGCCTGGTCAAACCCGCGGCCTTGTCCCAGGTAACCTGTCATGGACCCCCATGAAGGCGTGGTTCCCTGAGGAGACGGCTCGCTACCTTATTGACAACCGTTTGCTCATTCTGCGCAAGGGCAAGCACAACATCCGTATCGTGGAACTCATCAACGATGAGGAATGGGCGGCCAGCGGCGAGATCTACCCCGGCCAGCCCTTTACAGGCACAGTTCGACGACTCAAGGAGCAGCTCAAGAGGGAGGCTGATGAGCGGGGAGAGGAGTTGACCGATGAGCAGCTCACCAAGATCGCAAACGAGCGGGCTGCTCCCCCGCGCAAGGTAGCCAACAACCCAAACATCGAGCTGCCTGGTAAGAAGGAGGTTCGTGAGCGGGCTCAGGACAAAGACACCAAGCCCCAAAAATAGCGGGCCAATATTGTATGATTTGAGCTCGGCAACGCCTTGTACGACTATTATGTACAGTACTGTATTCTGGATGATACCATAGACTTGATGTAGATTAAATAACTAGACATGCTGACCCTACGCTTCATCTTCCTTCGTCAATGCTCTAGTGGTAGAGGAAACATACGTCTCCCGTAGGAACCGGAAGCTTCTTGAGCTTCTCCATAATTTCACTCTCTGTAAGATTCTGTTCTGTAATGATTTGCTCAAAATGATGGCAGCCGTCGGTGTACTGTTGTAGAGGGTCTCCTCCTACCATTGGGCGACTCTGGCCAGACGCCAACGAGGCCAGGTATTGCTTCGAGACGACGTACTTGTGAACGCGGTAGAGGCACCCTTTGATGATTCCAAACTGGACGAACCTGCGAACGTCGACGTACCTCAACACCTCAAAGCCCGAATCCTGGTGGCACTTCAGCCATTCCATGACGGTGCGTCCTTGGACAAATGTAGACATGAGTTTGATGAGGTGGTAGTTGCTTACGCGACCTCGGCCGTGTGAGACGTAGGCGGCGCATTCATCCACCATGCCGTCCACGTTTCGAATAAAGTCATGAATTCCTGGGCGGAGCGCATAGCACGCACCAAAGAAGAAGATGTCGAGAAGTAAGATCGTATCATAGTAGAGAAGGTGACGAAGAGCCGTCTTGGCAAGGTCCAGGGAAACGTTTGCGGCATGGGCGATACGGCGCACGTCAGAGACACCATCAATGTGTGCAATTACCTTTTGGAGGGTAAGATCCCATGTCGGGTCGACAATGTCAGAAAGCTTCGTCTTAGCGACTGGAACATGCCAACCTTTGACGACTGGGGGTTCAGGATGGTGGGGAAAGAGCTTCATGTTAATCGTGTTGGCTTCGTCTGTAAGGCATGGTGTCAGTGAGCTACTTTAAATGATATCTATTCAAATCCGCCTTCAACTTACCAACTGGAATCATGCATTCTCCATAATTATCCAAATCCTCCTTTACAATCTGGAGCAATCCATCAATGGGCCGTCGGCCTCCGCCATCTCGACGACCTTCATTCTGACTAAGATACTCATTTTGCTTCTCCATCTCGGAGAACGTGGAGGCTAGACGGCGAACAACACGCTCATATGGCATTTGATCCTCGTCGGCATCGAGGATGAGGCCAAAGTTGAATATGAACTCATTTCGAAGATATTTGGTGTGAGGAATGACCACGGGATAGCCCAGAACAGCATATTTTCCATCTGGCGTGTTAATGGTAAGATATCGGTTACAGAAAGCTTGCCTAGGAATTATGTATTCTTGCAGAACATCAAAATCAATAAGCGGTGGTTTGGTCGAGTTTTCCACTGGTGTGATGCACCCAGCAGGCGACTGAGCCACGATCTGTGGGCCTGGATACTTGGTGAGTATGTGACGCACATGGCACATGGCACATGAGGTAGCACGGCGGAGCAGTGTATCTCATGCATAGTGCTGGAGCCTGGATTACTGACCCTCTTGCGGGAAGAACCTCGCGTAAAAGATGCCTTGGATCATGGTGGAGATGAGTTCATATGGCCCTCAAGAGCATGTTCCACACGAAGGATGTGCTTCACGGCCGTGCAAGGCGCATAACGGATCGGTGCAGAGCTGTTGCTGTTTCCTACATGTGTCTGCACGCCATGTGAGGAATGCCAACCATCAATTCGGGACCGTCGATGGTGGTTGATGGTTGAGCTGGGATGGTCTCAGAGCGCCCATGAGGTCGTTCATGTCCCCACTAAAGTTAGAGGGCGGCACCTTGTCTTGACTAGGCAACTCTGCTGTGGCGGCGACTAACTTACCCTGGAGGGTGACGCCTTGCGGCTCAAAAGGGAAAGCAGCTCATTGCCAATTGGCGTTATCATGCCAAAGAGGCATGAACCACCTTATGTGTGAGCTTATAAATCTGCAACCCTGTCATTTTATAATTTGTGCTTGGCCGCGTGCTGGTGGATAAACGATTGCTGAAATGGTCCGCCAAGCTGTGGACGATGCTGCCTGGGCATTGACCATTACTGCGACCAATGTCCATCCGAGATTGGTAGGTGATACTAGCCAGCATGGCTGTTGGTGCTGATAGCTGGCGGGAGAAGTCGGTGGATGATGATGGAACAGCGACGGGTTAGCTCAAAAATGGCGGCACAGGTATGTGGCACCTTTGTTTGGACTTTTTCGTGTGAGCTACTGTGTACTGGCATTGGAAAGCAAAAAAATAATAGTAATTCCTTTCAATTACTTCTATCTCCCTTATAAACCAATCCCCAACCGCCCGTTGTCGGCTTAGAATCTGCTTCGCGGTAGCGCTGCAAGGCAATCTGCGACGGCGTCATTGGAGGACCGCAGTTGCCCCACGTCTTGAACCCCGACCACCGACCATCGCTGCCGCATAAGTCACCTCCCATCAGTTCAGCTCGGCGGCCTTTCCGTCCTCACCTTACTTCAACCCGACTGCGCCCTCAACCTCGCAGCCGCACGCATCCGCAATCATCGTCTACGCTCGTCGCGGGCCTCTCTCCACTGCCTTGGGCCCTTGTCGCCAGCGCCCACTCCCCCCGCGCCACCCTTGGTCCTGCCATCACCTCCCACTTTCTGTTACCCGCGCGTAACCATCCCGCCCATTCCAACTTGCTGCGCACCACCTCGAACCTCCTCCTGTCCTCCTCCACGCACCCGCTCCGCCATGGCCGACAACGCCGAATCGAGCGGTGACGCTCAGATCACATTCAAGGTCAAGACCTCGTCCGACACCTCGCACAGCATCACCATGGCCGAAGCCGCCACCGTCCTCGAGCTCAAGACAAAGCTCGCCACTGAGGAGTTTGAGAATGTGCCTGTCGAGCGCCAACGCCTCATCTACTCCGGCCGCGTCATGAAGAATGACGATGCCCTGAGCACCTACAAGATCAAGCACAACAACACCATCCACATGGTCAAAAGTGCCGCCAGCAATCAGAACCAATCTGCCTCAACCCCCTCCGCCACCTCCAACACCGCCCCGGCCGTCCCCACCAATATGGCTTCAGGCACCGCCAACAACCCTCTGGCTGGCTTGACCGGCGCCCGATACGCTGGTCACCAGATTAATCTCCCCGGACTCGACATGTTTGGGCCTGACGGTGGTGTAAGTGCAGCCCTTGATCCCAACTTATCATGATCTGTTCCTAACTCACGCTTGTCCCAGATGGGCCCACCGATGGATGAAGAGCGTGTTCAGCGCTTGATGTCTGACCCTAATGTCCAGCAGTCCATGAACGAAGCGCTCAACAACCCCGACTTTGTCAACATGCTTGTCGAGTCTAACCCGATGCTAAGAAACATGCCCAACGCCCGCGATATCATAACCTCGCCCTTTATGCGACAAATGATGAGCAACCCCCAAATGATGGCCCAGGCCATGCGCATGCAAAGACAAATGCAGGGCGGCGCCGGCGGCTTTCCTGCACCTGGTGCTACCGACACGACCCCCGATGGAGCTGCATCCGGTGGGAACCAGACCCGAGGAGCTGACGGCAACCCGGCCCAGCAGAGCCCCTTCTTCAACCCCTTCATGATGCCCGGAGCATTCGGTGGCCAGCAGGGCGCAGATGGTCAAGGTCAAGCAAACGACTTCCTCAGCCAGATGCTGGGCATGAACCCATTCGCCCCTCCCCAGGGCCAGACGGGCGCTGCTCAGGCTGGGTCTGAAACCACAGCTGCCCAGGGCACCACACCATCACAAAATACAACGCAGACTTCAGGAACCACACCCGGCCAGCAGGGCACCTCAAGTCCGCCCCCAGCCAACCCCTTCGCGGCGCTTTTTGCACCCCCCGGAGGCAACCAGGCCAATCCCTTTGGCAATGTCAATCCCGAGATGATGCAGCAGATGATGCAGATGTTGGGAGGTGGCGGCCCCGCTGCTGCTGCTGCACCTCCGGATAACCGACCACCTGAGGAGCGCTATGCGGAGCAACTGCGCCAGCTGAACGATATGGGATTCTTCGATTTCGATAGGAACGTGGCAGCTCTACGACGAAGCGGAGGAAGCGTCCAGGGTGCCATCGAGCACCTTCTCAACGGAAGCTGAAGGGTTTTTTTTCTAAGGGAGAAAGAAGAGGTCGAGACGGAACATGGTGTATTATTGGCCTTGCAGCCGTTGCAAGGCACTTTTTTCATATCAGCGCCCCGTGGATATGAGCCTAGGTGAGTTGAGTAATACCAGTCTTAAGGGGCTGGGCACGAGTTCCGGAGGCTCTCGGGCGAAGTTAGGGCATATCTCAACGTGTTAGTATGAATGCTGTTATGATATCAAGCCTGGACGAGCACGTCGAATTCAACAACTCTTTTTGTTTCAAAATTCAAAAATAGCGTAGTTATGTCTGCAATTGACTGGGGTCTATCTACTGTATTCGGCCGAGAATGACATGCTCCACCCATTCCAGCGGGCGTAGCGCTGATCGCACTGATCGGGTGGCGTTGTCTGGCGCAACGTGAGATGCCTCGGCACGCTGTAAGACCCCGCGATCTACCTCTGTAAGCTATGCCGAACACCCCAGCTTACCCCAGACACCGATATCAACTCAAAACCTCCAGCGGGAAGTTACTTGTCATCAGTTTTACCATCTTGCCCATTCATTTTTGCGTGTGAATTCTTCTTCCCTTGTGATTTTTTATTGAGAGGGCCATTGCAAGCCAGCCTTCCGTACCCCGGGCAGTAATTCTTATTTATTCATTTCCAATACATTTAGAGCGACGGCAAGATGCGTGGCATTCAGCTCAAGGAATATGTCAAGGTTGGTCGCCAACTAGTGCACGCCTGCCTCTTGGTGTAGCGGCGAGTCGCGGTTGAGGAAATAACATACTGATAGAAGACGACCACAGGGCCCAAACGATCTCACAGTCACGGATCTGCCTGATCCCGTCGCCAAGGACAATGAGTACCTGATCCAGGTGCACGCGGCGGCGGCCAACTTCTTCGACATCCTTCAGATCCAGGGCAAATATCAGAACCAACCACGTATGAATGAACCTCTCTAATTTCCACATGCGCACCCACACACCCCTCCCCGTTTGAAGAGAGAGAGAGAGAGAGAGAGAGAGAGAAACAAGATATAGAAGGGAGAATGTGTGGCTAACCTGGTTTCCTTTCCTCCGAAATAGCATTCCCCTGGGTCGCTGGCGCCGAGTTCGCGGGCGTCGTCGTTGCCGCCCCGCGCAACGCGAAGAACCCCAAGTTCCCGCCGGGCTCGCGCGTCTTTGGCGCGCAGCAGGGAGCCTTTGGCACGCAGCTCTGCGCAAAGGAGGATTCCCTGCTCCCCGTGCCTCAGGGCTGGTCCTTCCAGGAGGCCGCGGGCCTGTTCGTCACAGCGCCGACGAGCTACGCCGCCCTCGTCGTGAGGGCCAACATCAAGAAGGGCGACCATGTGCTCGTGCACGCCGCGGCCGGAGGTGTCGGGCTCGCCGCTGTTCAGGGTAAGCTGATGGCTTTTTTTCTTTCTTTTTGCTCCCTTGGTTCACACTCTTTGCGTGTGGACCGATCGATGTGATGTGATTGGATGAAAAGAGAAAATAAATTGCTGAGACAATCATATGAATAGTGGCAAAGGCCTTTGGCGCCACGGTGATAGCGACGGCCTCGACGCAGCGCAAGCTCGACATTGCCAAGGCCTTTGGCGCCGACCACGTCATTTCGTACAATGACAAGAACTGGCCCGCGCAGGTCAAGGCCCTGACGCCCTCCAAGCGAGGCGTGGACATCGTCTACGACCCCGTGGGCCTGGTGGACCTGTCGACCAAGTGCACGGCGTGGAACGGCCGGATCCTGATCGTGGGCTTCGCGGCGGGCAGCATTGAAAAGGTGGCCATGAACAAGGTGCTCCTCAAGAACATTGCCCTGGTCGGCATCCACTGGGGCGCGTACTCGATAAACGAGCGCGACGCAATCACCCGCGTCTGGGAGGGGATCATGCAGCTTGTCAAGGAGGGCAAGTTGCGCGGAACCGAGTACTCGGACGAAGAGTTCGTCGGGCTAGAGAGAGTTGGAGATGCGCTGACGGCGCTGGGAGGCAGAGGAACTTGGGGCAAGGTTGTTATCAAAATTCCCCAAGAAGGAGGCAGCAAGCTGTGAAGGGTTCAAGTAATTTTGGATTGGAGTGGCTATAGCAACTGCTCGCTGCCTGTGAAGATACTATTCTCGACAAGTTTCATGTCTAATCCCTCACCCGTCCCGGCTGATGGCCTATCCTCAGCACGGTTTGTAATGTGAAGAGATACTGGCGTCACTCATGATCTATTCTGGTTCATTTCGTCGTTCAATATTCGCTCGTCTTTATAACCCCCCGCACAGCTGTCTCGATGCCCCGAGGCCTACAGGCTTCCTATTGCTGCTGCTGCTGCACTCCGCTGGCTATTGCTTGGAATTTTGCAATCAGGTCCTTGTCCACGTTCACTGCCCACTGCTCCTCAAAAACCCTGTCACCCCCAGCCCTGGCGACTAAGTCCTGCAGCCGCATCTTCACAAACTCAAAGGCATGGACGGTGTGGATGGGGTCCTTGGCATGTCCCTGCCGCTCGATAATAATCTTGGGGTTATCATACTCCGTCGGTTCCAGCTCGGCGGGCCCCCAGATCAACGTATCGGTACCGTTGGCTACACCATCCTGCAGCTCTGAAATGACATTGGTCCACATGTCAAAATATTCTTGGAGCTTGCTCAGGACGAGCTCCTGCATGGGAGAAGGCACCTCCAATAAGCGGGTGAGTCCTAGTAGGGACAGCTTTTCCCGCTCGATGCGATCGGTGCCGCTAAGATGAGAAAACCATTCACTCGATAGCCAGCTCCAAACTTGCTCTAGGGGACCGAAGTTGGATAGCATCTGTACGAACAATGTTGGTTCTGCGAGGGCGAGTCGTGCAATAATGGCGACGTAGTCGCCTTCGGTAATAGTGTTGAGCTTGCTAATCCTCCGGTTCGGACCGGTGGTTTGGTGCGCTTCCCAAGCATCGTGCAGGTTCTCCAAAATCTTATTCATGAAGCCAATCTCAACCATGTCCTGGATGATTACTGACACACCACCGGAGCCTCCCCACTCCACAGCAGACCGGATGAGGTACTCGATACAGGCCGTGGCGAGACCAACAAACTCGCGACTTCTCGAATCAAGTGCGTTGGACAGCGCTGTTAGAGTAGGGCGTCGTAGCCTGTCCTCGAGCACCGAGTTGGGGGAAAGCAAGATGTAGGACTCAATGACGGATAGAGCCTGTGAAGCCGTTTCGGTTTGGTATTCTAGCAATGGCAGGGCCAGCTCAGCAAGACCTATCACCTCGGGGGCGAGAGGAGGATTGCTCTGCATCATAATGTTGTCCCATAGCTCCAACGATTCATCAATGAGATGCAGATGCAAATCAGATCCCTGGCGGGCCGCTTCAGCTATAAGAGGCACCATGAGATGCTGGTATCGTTGGGAACTGCTTTCCATGCTCATGACAAGGGCGGCAAAAATTGCAATGACAGCTTGCTTGATCATGTACTCCTCCGTGCCAGAGTTTTCCCAAATACTTGGGAGAGCTGTCATGAGCTGATCGCCAAATTGCGCCACGTGATGCTCCATTCGCTGAACAAGGATTCGAATAGATTCGAGAATAGCAAGCTTGGCCTCATCGACGTCTACGTTTTGGATCAAGTTGACGAGCTGCGTGAAAACATTAGCTGCGAAAGGCAGGAATGCCTCGGGGTCAAAGTCAATTTCATCGGCAACCCAGCGCAGTTGTCGTGCAGCCGTGACTCTGACGACAATATCGTTGGTTTCATCATCCGGGTTGAGGAAGTGTTGGAAAATCTGATAGACGAGAGGCCGGCTGACATGTGTAAGTTTCACAGGAGCCCACGCGCTCACGAGGATAGCAATACGTCGCCTCAGGACCTTATAAAGCCCACCCTGTTGCTGTGCGTCGTTGACAATGGTGGAGGATAGCACTGCATCAAAGTCAAACACTTGATAGACGTGCGCAGCTGCGTGTCCCATGGCAGTATATACTGCTTCCTTGGTTGCGATATCTGCCTGGGCGGTTTGCGCGGTTTGGAAATATGAAAGCAGAGGTGGAATCAGAAGTTGTTTGTAGTTTGTGAGAAGGTCAAGGAACAGTTTCTCGGCGCATGGGCGCACCTCCCACTCGTATGCGTTTCCTTCGCCCTGCTCTTGCTGCTCCCATTCCTCTGGATCCTCCTCCCACGCGTCTAGATCCGCCTTACGGAACACAAACAAATGGGTAATGATGGAGTTGACAATCTGTACGACAAGATCCGGCTTGAGCAGTTCGGTCTTGATTATATCCCTAGACTGCTCCTTTTCTGCCTTGGTTTCTGGGCTTTGGTATTTGAAAGACTGAGCAGGTTGGTATGCGATTCTGACGCATGCTCTGAGGAGCAAAAGGCCTTTGAGGGCAAGTCTTTCCAGCAGAGGGCCTTCGACCTTTGACTTTGACGCGCCTGAATCCCCTGAGCCCTGTCGAATACCCCCAGACTTGTCGAAAACCTCTGCGAACTTTGCGACCAGATCCCAGTATGCGTGAACCAGAGCCAGGGAGTTGGGGAGAAAGGCGAAGCTGGCGGGGTGCTGGTCCGACATTTCGATGTGAAGCTTGGTAAACTGAAGGAGATGTTTGCCGACCATCTCCTGGTAAGCATCCGGCACCGGTGAGCCGTGGCTGACGAAGTTGAGAAGCTGGCCGAACTGGTTCTGTGACAGGGTCCAGAACTGCTCGACCCCCTTGTCTCCGTGGGGACGCTCGTAGCCCATAATCAGTAAGCGGCGAAGGATCTTCAGGGCGAACAAACTATTCATCATAGCCAAATTCGCTTCATCGCTATTTCCCTGTCCGCTAGAGAGAAATCCAACCCACGCCGTAGACTTTTCCGAGTAAATTTCTGTCAAGACGTGAACGATTTCCGGTGTGACTGACTGCAGGGCGGTCTGGGACTTTCGTAGCCTGGCTGTTCCAAGTTCCTTGACCACACGAAGCATGATCTGCAAAACGCCTTGAAGATGTTTGGGGTTGCCATTTTGCGAGGAGCGTAGTAGTTCGATGAGGCTTCCAAGGGCGTCGGGCCACTCTGTGGGATAGTCGATTCGAATGACCTTGGCGACGACAAGGGCGTTGTGTAAACCCAGGTTTGACTCCTCCTCCTCAATCGTTCCCTGGAATAGTCTTTGGCGAATAACGACCTTCTCGTCCGCCTTGATGCTGTTTTTAACAGATGCGTAGAGTCGCCAATATCGATCGATGCCGTTCTTGAGCTGGATTATAGCGAGGAAGCGGATGTCAATCGGAAGGGACTTGTCGAGGTAGATGGCCGGGGGGTCTGTTAGCGCCTGAAGAGAGCGTGCACGCGTGGGGGCGGTTGAAATACCTGCAACGAAGAGTAGTAGCCCGGCTGCTGTTCCCATGTGGTGAGCTGCTGGCCGGCTGTCTGGCGCTGTGCAAAGTCGGAGGAGGTGGCGGACTGGAGGGCCTGGGCGAGCGACTGGAGGGACAGTGGGTTGGCCTCGCCGGGAACCTCGATGGCGAAGCTCATGATGGGTGCCGAGGCCGTCCAGAGGAGCGGCAGACGTTGTCTATGGAGCCAGCAACGCGAAGATTCGGCGGACACGGCGAGCTCGTGGTGTGTGTTGGAGTGGGTGTACTTGACTTGACGAAGAGTGGAGGGGAGAAGGTGGATGGCCTGGGAATTTTGCCCCGTCCAAGCGTGCTAGGCAGTGAATTCGGTATCGCTGTGGTGGGGATCTAGGATGCTATGGAGGGGTAATACGAGCTTGGCCGATCTGGCTGTGGTGGCAGGCCAGAGGCTTCTTTTAAAAGAAGGGGAACAAGTACGGGAATACTCCAGGTCTTATAGAAAAGGAGAAAAATACCCCGACAGCTATGCGAGCCCAAGGCAAACATGTCCTTTGTCCACAGACAGCGGGGAGACTAGAGTGCAAGGTACGCCTATACGAACTCGTGGACCTTCTTCGGGTACCTCCGATCTGTTCTAAAAATGAACCTGTGCAAAGGGGAAGCTGTTGAAGATCAAAGCTTGGGGCCCGTATTTAAGGCTATATATCACATCCAGGGGTTTCTTGAGTCGGCGGCCTCCAGCTCAGACGGCCATGCGAAAATGCAATCGACTTCAACTCTCCTGCTTAGGTAGACAATCCATGAAGGCATTCTGCTTGGAGTGTTTCAATGTACACCGCTCGTCATGGCCTCATCCCCTTTCGCGCAACCGAGAAGGCATGAGGAAGAGGAATCATAAGCTAAGGTATTTTAGCGCATCTATTGGTCTGGTTATTATTCTCCCAATTATGTTTTAGAATATGTGCTCCAAACGTGTGCAAGGTTGGGCAGTTATGACGGGCATACATCGCTGCTTGTTTCATCCACACGGCTCCCAAGCAGCGCTAAGGAGCAGTGGAGGTGGACCCTGGCTAGCACAAAATGCAAGTTGCTATGATGGACTGACAGGCAGTGTACCAAAGTGAAGTGAATGAAATTTAAATAAAAATGTTGATGTAAAAAAGCTTTCTTTTGACACACCTTACCCCCCTCCTTTCATATTTATCTTTGGGCTTCGTATGTTTGTTTACAGCTCTATGCATTCTCCTGTCCACTTGCATTGCTTTCAGCGCCCAGACGCTAAGCCACAAGTGGAAACCAGCTGTCGAAACATCGGGACTTGGTGGATAATTTTGGCTGTCGCATGGGCGGCGTGCATCGGTCCATCACTTGACCTTGCAACTCTTGCTCGCCATTGCAGGTCGAATTGGCCATGATACGCTCACGACCGGTCAGATCGGCGGTACCGACCCTGCTGAAAAGGCAGTGGACGTGTCCAGCCTGCCTTTCTCGACGTCGCCTCTACTCCTCCAAGAAGCCTGCTCAGCAAGAACCACCTGATCACCGCAAACTCGGTCTCCAACAAGAACTATTCATCAACTCCATTTACAGCCCCGGTTCCCCCATATTCCTCCCAAACGGCGCGAGAATATTCACAAGATTGGTCGATTTCTTGCGAAAGCAATATGTGCGATATGGATTTGAGGAGGTCATTAGCCCGACCATCTACAAAAAGTCCCTATGGGCCAAGTCAGGGCATCTGCAAAATTATGCCGACGATATGTACTCGGTGACAGGGAATACGCAACACCAGAATGCGGAACACGCTGGCTGCTGTGGGGAAGATAACTCGGCAACAGCAAAGGCGGAGGAGGAGGAAGAAGGCGAATATGGCCTAAAGCCGATGAATTGTCCAGGTCACTGTCTGATATTCGCCTCAAAACGGCATAGCTACAGAGATCTTCCCGTTCGCTATGCCGATTTTAGTCCACTGCATAGAAACGAAGTCTCCGGATCCCTTAGCGGCTTGACCCGAGTAAGACGTTTCCATCAAGACGACGGACACATCTTCTGCCGGCCAAGCCAGGTTGAGGAGGAAATCAAGAAGACATTGGACTTTGTTAAGGTTGTCTATACCGTTCTTCGGTTTGGCGTGAGCTACCGCCTGGCTCTGTCTACACGACCCAAGGATCACTACATTGGTACCGAGGAAGAATGGGACAGAGCTGAGAGCGCCCTGAAGCGAGCTTTGGATGCGTCTGGCATGGAGTGGGGCGTCAAGGAGGGAGACGGAGCGTTCTACGGCCCCAAGATTGACATTATCCTGAAGGATTCAGATGGCAAGGAGCACCAGACGGCCACAGTCCAACTCGATTTCCAGCTTCCTAAGCGTTTCGAGCTCGAGTACCAAGCTCCCGCCCCCGAGTACGAAGCCCGCGGTGAGACCACTGAGGACCCGGAATTGCTGGCCAACTACGGCCCTGTCCGACCTGTCATGATTCACCGCGCTGTTCTGGGATCCGTGGAACGGCTCATGGCCCTCTTGATTGAAAAGTACAATGGAAAATGGCCCTTCTGGCTCAACCCGCGCCAGGCCATTGTCCTCACCGTCACCACTTCTGAGCAGGTGCTGGACTGGACGGAGAAGGTGCGTGATGTATTGGTAGGCCATAACAGGAAACTCTACGAGCAGCTTGAGGCCGGAAACCTTCCCCAGGATGGCGAGGTTCTCCAACCAACAGGCCTGTCCGTGGATGTGGACACCACGCCGAGGCCCCTCGGTCAAAAGATTAGGGATGCGCACAAGAATGGCTACGGTCAGATTATCGTTGTGGGAGAAGACGACGTCAAGAACAAGCAGGTTGGTTTGGGCAAGGAGCGGCTGACCCCTGAGGAGTTGCGTGATCGCTTGAAAACCATGGTAGATACATTTGCATAGATACTTAGAAGCGGTTCTGCTGCCCATCTCGTAACAGTTGGGATAGATGCCAATACTCTCCAATCACTGCTCTTCACATCCTCAGAAGTGCCGTGTTGTGCGGCGGAACTGTCCTTCACCTTGAACCGTGCCATGCCCTGCCTGTGTCGCTTGTTCATGGGAGCGAAAGCATGGGCGGCAGTGGGCGTGGGGCGGGTTTGGCGCCCGATGCATCATGCCTATCCGCAGGGCGCTCTCCGAGGGGCCTCATAACTCGTCACGGGTGCCAGCGCTGCATGTCAACCGCGCGCTCGGCCCTGGCTGGCTTGGTAGAGCGCTCTGTGACAGCAGTTAGCATGACCGTGGGGGGGGGGGGGACTGTAGTCATATGATGGTTCCATCGGAATGCACCGCCTGCCTCCAGCTCACCTCTTTAGCTTGTCGTCGACGTCGCCGCCCGCCTTCTCTATCCGCTCGATCATGGCCCGACGCTCTATGATCTGTTCGCGCATGTAGTCGACTGTGCGCTTGAGAACCAGGCCTTCTGAGCGGCCCTGGCCCTCCAACCCAGGCACCAACTCGGTCAGGCGATCGAAGCCCTCGCGGATGGCTTGTCGGCGCTTCTGCTCTACGCGTGCGCATTAGTCTCCTCCTGCCAGCTCTGCCTGGTGACAGAAAAATGCAGCACGAACGGCTGCGACGGCGCAGGCCGCGTGCGGGGAAGTGCAGCAGCGCTTCGGCAAAAACACGTACCTGAAGCAATGTGGTTCTGCTTCTTTTCCTCCTCCGTCAGGCGCGGCTTCTCCTCGTTGGATTGCGCTGCGCCGGCGTCACCGGTCGCAGGGGACTTGTTATTTGGCGACGATGACATTTGTAGACGCAGCTCCGGACCGGAAACGAGCGACAAAAGAGGAATCCCTTGGTTGGGAGAGACCAGCACGAGGGACGAGTTCGAATTCTTTTATAAGTAACGAAAGATGGTGGAGGTTAAAGAAGCGGCCTCTCAGTGCAAGGATGCTGCCCCAGATTCCATGTGAAAACCCCGGTCCTTGCATGTGCCAGTGTGCAAGCGGCGCTGGAACTTCTACTTCTTGACAATCAGATCCACCACCACCACCACTGTGCACATGTGATAGTGACGTCCTCAGCCTGCAAGACGACGAATCCAAGATCAATTGGGTTACAGTGCTTTAAATATTTGCAGAAACCTCTGGCGGGCTTGAATTGACCTATCTATACGAGATGTGTTGGAGGGTACATTTTGGGATTGCCTGACATGTGCTTTGATCATTCATTGCTGGTCTCAGCATACGATTCTATGCATTTAGCCTGGCGTGACCACTGCATGTAGCAGGGGCAATCCTAGAGAACGGCAGAGAGCTCCTTCGTGAATTCGTCGCCAATTTTGCCAGCGTTCTAGCTGACCGACCACGCACCACTGATTCCCCCGTTTTCTGTTTTAAGGGGAACTTTTTTTGTTTTGTTTTGCCAGGCGTTCATCAGAACTAAAACTGAGTTGAACCCTTTCTTAATCGTCTTCCTCCTCCTCATCATCTTCATCGTCCTGTCGAAATATGACCTTTTCTGCCAGAGCCATACACTTTCGAACTGGCAGCCCAACGATGTTGTCAACGCCTCCATCGATCCGCTCCACAAGCAACATGCCACCAATACCCTGAATAGCGTATCCACCAGCCTTGTCAGCTCCCTCGCGGGTCTTGACATAGGCCTCAATAACATCGTCTGGCAGGCCTTCGGATTCGCTCAAGAAGTAGACCTTGGATTCTTCCGTATGGGTCTCCAACTGGTAGCCTGGGTGCCTGGCATCTTCTCTAGGAGCTATCACAGTAATGGCTGTCAAGACCTTGTGCATGTGCGTATCTCGTAGGTGCTTCAGCATGCGAATGTGATCTGCTTCACTTCGGGGCTTCTCCAAAATTCGGCCATCGCGGGTTACGATAATGGTATCGGCAGCAATGACAAGCGAAGGGTCGGGTATCGAAGCGAGGTTCGTCTCGAGGGCAGTTGTATATATGTCTAGACACTTTTGGCGGGCAGTAGCTGCCACATATTCGAATGGTCCGTACGCTCCCTTGTCCAGGTCTTCGGGCTTTTTGGAAGGTGTTATTTCAAGATTTGTGAGGCCGAACTAACTATTGTGAGCACCGAAGCTTAAGAGGCTAGATGAAAGGATTGCTGTACCTGTTGCAATAATGCCTTTCTCCTGGGCGATGCAGAAGCGAGTATCACGCGCTTGGAATTGAGGTGCTTGAGGATTGGCAGGTCCAGAGGGAGAGGACCCTTGCGAATAGGCAGCTGGCGGGTAGCATCTTGACCTTCGACGGCTTTATTATAGCCGGGAGGTGGTTCTTTGGGGCTTTTAGAATCTGCCATGGCGTCGAGATAGTGTGAAGATCTGCTGGAGGCGATGTGGACGGTGGATATCGCAGTGGTCGAACGCTGAGTCGGAGAGTAAAGGTAAGGTGGGGGGGCTTGACAATGGAACGCGCGCCATGTCGGCCCCACGATGGCCAGCCCATCCCGCCTAGTAGCTCCGATTGTGGTCCCTACATGTTCATTGACACGAGGTCGAGTTTGCTAGCACGCCCGTCTATAGGCCCAGTAAAGAAAGTATAGCGCAAGCAACGATAAAAAAACAATGTTAGCTTTGGGTGGTATATGAGACTGCCGATCGGTCGCAGAAAAGACCCCAGCTCAATTGCGCATGGTGCGCCGTGTCTTTAACTCCCAAGACATAGAGATCTGGAGGGGAACTTGATGTGCTTGTGCTGTCCATGTCGTGGGGACCCATGCTAAGAATCGTTAAAGAACTGTGAAACCAGACGAAAATGCTGTATCAATGCGAGATCGCGTGATGCAAGCGGGTAAAATTTATCAAGCCCAGCGACAGAGTGATTGATTCTACTTGCCCTGTATTCTCGCGTTAACTTTCCTCTCCTAATCGAGTGGTTCAAACGTGATGCCGAGTCGTTGTTTGCCTTGGTGCCTTAGCGCCGTTTTCAGGCAGGGCACCCAGAGCTTGCGGGTACCTGGCAAAGTACCTCCTCCCGTACCACCACCTCACCTCAGTTGCAGTGCAAAAAGCCAAAACCGACTTCGCCGTCCCAACACTGTCTACAGCATCTTTTCGCGCCTCGCAAAACGGCTGCAACCATTTGCGGCCGCGCGCACTTGAGTTTAAAATCCCGTGTCAATCCACCACAGGCCTACTGGTGCACCGACACCGTCCTCATCGCTTGTCTTGAGCTGCCCAGGTCCCCGACGTCCGTGTGCATTTGACGCGACCATTGGACCACAAACGCGTCAAGCCCACTCAGTCACTGTCGCAACCGCCTCACATAGCCATCTTTGCGAGTCCATTGTGCTCCAGCGACGTTCCTAACAGCAGAGCTCTGCGTTGGATTGTGATGCGCCCATCTCCGCGACCCTAACGAATACGAACACAATGGACAAGCGCAAGGCAAATGGGCCAGCGCCCGTGGAAACCGAAGATCGAACTGCGAAGCGGCGCAAACTTGCTGTAAGCCTCCCTCGCAATTTTTATGCATCGCATATTCGCGTAGGCTATCTTTTTTTGCCCTCTGCGACTTCCTGCGCGACTTGTTGCATCGTCCCTAATTTGCCACCAATGTCAAGAAATATGTAGAGCTAACATGATCGCAGGAGTTCGACTTGTCGAAAGGAGAGACGCGAGACTCGACGACTGCATATGGCTTGAGCTTTCTTGAGCAAATCCGTAGGACCGCTGACAAGAGGTATGCTCGCTTGGACACGCGCGACAACCAACGAGAGCAATGTACTAATAGCAACGTGTTCCAGCGGCCGTCTTGTTGCAACCTACTTTGAGCATTTGGTTCCTCGCGAGGGCAACGAGACATACTACAAACAGACCCGGATGCCGATTTCTTTAGAAACGATCGAGAATAAGCTGAACAATGGCGAATTCGAGACTCTGGCAGAACTCGAAAGTTATTTCAAGCGAATGATTGCCAATGCTAAAGAGTTTTATCCTCGGGCATCTACAACTTTTGACGATGCCGAACGAATTAGGAAGGCTCTCAGTAATTATATGACGAAGACCAACCCTGCCTACCAAACTCGTGGCTACCAGGCTCAGCCAACGCCACTTCCACCGGACTCTGAGGATGCTGATGAGGAAGATGACGAAGAAGGGAACGATGATGAAGATGATGACGAGGGAGATGATGTGGAAGCCGAAGATGAGGATGAAGAGGAAAAGGAAGATGAACCTGAGGAAGACGAAGACGAGGAACCCAGTTCAAGAAAGCGGTCCATCATCCTCAAGCGACGGGCAGCTCCCGGCCGTCCTACCCGCGCAGCAGCTACCAAGTCACAAGAGACTCCGAAGCAGTCGGCTCCGCCTGCCCAACCAGACCACGAATACGAAGGCGTACCATACAAGGGCTTAAATTTCCAACAAGCACAGGAGAAGATTGTCGAGGAGCTTCTACGACACCAAGAGCCAGAGTAAGGGGATTTTCTGCTTGGCATTGTAAACCTACTGACCTCGATGCTAGATATGACGACGCCTACTTCGAGCCATTCATCAATCTTCCGCCTCGGGCTCTCAAAGATTACTACAAAGTCATTAATGACCCGCTGTCTATCAAGAAGCTCCAGAAGATTGTAAAGGGTACCCAGGGACGTGGTGAAGGAACCGGCGCCAGCGAGTTTAAAACGTGGAATGCCTTTGAGGAGAAGTCCAAGCTCCTCTGGACGAATGCCTTCTTCTACAACGAAGAAGGAAGCGAAATTTATGCTCTGGCTCAAGAACTTAAGGTTCGCCTTCGTGGTCTTGTTGCACCTGATATTTACTAACCTTGGCAGGATTATTTTTACAAAGAGCTGAAAAAGGCGCAGGCTGTCGTGCCGGAGCCCTCCCAAGCCAAAATCAAATTGAAAGTTGGGCAAGGGTCTGAGGCTACGCCTAAGAAGATCACGATTCATGTTGGAGGTAAGAGAGACTCCAATATCTATCCTACCCCTCAAGCTAATCAATCTGTAGATGGTCTCACCAATGGTCAAAACGTAAACGGAACTCGCACTTCAACACCCGCCCAGCCAAGCCTCAGTCAGTTGGATAAGGGCAGCAGCGCTTCTGCTTCGGTTCCCTCGCCAAGCCCATCTGCGAATACCAAGGCGGAAGATGGTGTAATCGCATCCCCAGCAGGCATTGCTCGTCCGGCCAGTGTTGTTTCAGGACAAGCTACACCAGGCGCTACAGCTGCTCCTGTCCCAGTGCAACCTCCACAGAATCCCCATGCGAACCTATTAGAGCCGAAGCGTTTCCGTGGTCCTGGCAAGAGTGAGTCAAACAACCCCAAGCTACCCTCTCAACCGACTACTAACAGCGTCTAGCTATTGATGATGCCCTTATTTCTCAAATAAGAGTACAACTCCACCCAGCTGTTCAACCCCAGGGCTCCACCGTGGCCACCGTTTACCCTCACCATACCGAGCTGGTCCAATCAGCTACAGTAAACTTGCTTGCACAGTTCAATCGTGTTCTAATTATTCCTCAGCTGCCGCAGCTTTTGCGCACAAGACAGTACAGCCTTTGGACTGTAGTGAACAAGCAGCCGGTCAAGCCGATGCACCAACTAATACCAGGGCAGCAAAACGACGAACGTGTTTTTGAAGCTATTCTGCACCCGGGAGTCAACGTTGTTGAGACACACGTCATTGCCGCTTTACCGCGAACGGATCGTGCACCTGGGGGTCCTGAGGTCGAATTAGAAGTGTTCACCATATTTATCAATGTGTTGAGGAGTTAAAAATATTACACTCCGAATCGTGCTAGGAGTATGGAGAATCCGGGACAGGGCGCGTTAGGCCGGTAGATGCTGGGCCGGATGCTTATGATTGTCACATTATGGGGATTGGCTCTTTTTGGGTGGGTTTTGCTTTCGGCGCGCTTTTAGGGTCGCGGAATAGGGCGGTGTCATTCTAGGACGTTTGAGACGGGACGTAAACGGATTTTTTTTCCTATCATGGAGCTTCGCATGGGCTTTACTGCCTCCTCGACACGATAGGAGTCAGGAAGTAGTTTGAGTCGTTAGATTTGTCCTTGAGAAGCAAGTAGGCTGTTGGCGTGGCCTCCTGGATTAGGTTAAGAGGCCAATAATCAAAGATCTTCTGTGAATGGGTGTAGTCCTTGACTGTTGTGGATTTGCAAATGCCATGTGTCTATTTGGCATTCTGTCCATGGACCTGTAGCCAATGGGATATATGAAGCTGAGAATTGTGCGGTGGTATTCTGAACTCTATGGTATCTCAAAGTTGAACCGGTTTCCAAGCGCCACGCAAAGCCAAATAAAAATCCTACTGGATGCCCCCTCCCCGCGCTATGCCCTCGAAATGCGTCATGTTTATTAATCCCTCAGCCGGGAGCCGGTCGTTGCTTGAGTTGAACCAAATGCTTCAATCCTGTTTGAATGCCCATAAACTTGCGTAATTTTGGGTCATACCATCCTAGGACGTACACTGCCATGCAAGCAGTCTTTCCTCGAAGCTCTACCACGCCGTCTACCCTTATACAGCCTCTATTGGGCGGAGTTTTTGTTGGCTTCCAGTTCCGGGCAAACGTGAGTGAAGCGGCTTGGATGGCAGCGAGAAGACGAGGATCGAGCTGAGTCTCACCACCCAGAAGGGTTCCAATGACATCGCCACTGCCCGTAGGAAATTGCCCATGGGCGGGACGCTCGGATTGTGAAAGGATCCGTACAGTCTGCTTTTCAGTGCCTCCAAAACCGCCTCCGTGCTCTTTCAGGCGGTCCAAGGTCACAGATTGCCAGGTAGTCTCAGGCTCGGTTGAGGGAGAGATTCCCAAGGCCTTGCCAACATCTTGCATTGTTTGCTTAAAGAGGAAACTCACAAAAGTCCATGCGGTCAATGCCACTGCCTTGGGATAAATGGCTTTGTCTAAATGACCGGCGGCAGTTGAGTCAATGGGGCGATCGCCCCAGAAGAGGCCTTCTTCATCAACAATAAAGCTGCATAAAGAATGTGAGCTGAATGCGGATGGATGTTGGACTTGGTTGCTTACCCAGAAATATAATGCTGCGGGGGAGGCGCAGGCGGATAGATGATATCGAGCCAGAGTTTCCTCACTGAAATAGCACCCCCACCCAGAAGCCGAACAAATCCTGGGTTCTTCTCGACGCCTCGTTTGATCTCATCCGCCAGACCAACTGATTTTCGTTAAGCGCCGAACAACTTAAAAAGGGCCGAGATTGACTTACACTTTATCTCCTTTTGAAGTTTGGTATCCTGATTGACCTTGACAAACATTTCCCATTCCGGATCGGATCCTCGATACGGAGGTTGTTTGACTTCCTTTGTGGTAAAAGGGAACGGCAGGAATAGTATCGGCTCATCCTCATCGGCCATGTTCTCCATCTCCTCCTTCTCTTTTTCTGACAATGCCTCCCATTCTTCGTCGGCCCAATCGAGTAGGGGATCAAAAACAACTGTCATAAATATCTGCCAACATGTGTATAGGACGATGGTCGTGAAGAGGGCTCGCCTTGATGGTGGGTTAGCATGATGCATTTATTCGATGCATGGTGGGGGCCGCTGAGCAACTCACCCGATCCGTCGTCGGAGGCCGGGGCCATAGGATCGAGGCGGAGAAGAGGGTCGAGGAAAATAGACTGGTAAGTTGGAAGAGGCTTTCTGTCGGCGCCACGGAAGAAAGGAAATCTGTCTCGCAAGTGGTCGAACTTGGCGACCCACGACTCGTTGCGTCGAAACAGCCGACAGAGTCGCGCGCCGCAAAGCGGCCTGCCGGGTTAACATTCCGGTTTCCGCTAGAGTGGCAAGTTTGGAGTCGTGAGAAAAGGGAGAAGTAAGAATTAATAAGGCGCCTCGCTATCTCGCTATCTCAACGAAGGCGTTATGAAAAGAGAGGCATCATGACAGTGGCAATTCTGTTGGTAATGGAAGCCGTCCAGCGAGGCCTGGCGGTTCTGCTGGCCGGTATGAATAACGATTGATACTGTATGCGCACGCCTGGAATTGTGTGGAGGTGGTCCATGCGCACTGTATGACGACGGAACAACTTGGAGGCCGGCCGCGAATCCCGACACGTGCATGGGCGCTAGGGGATCCTCGAGCGTGCCTGGAGCTTGAGACGCCTCAAGCTATCACAGACTGGCCCTGTCAACAACGCAGGCTTCATCATCCATTTGCCAAAATGAAGCTTTCCATTGGGCTCAGCGCAGCCCTCGTCAGCTTCGCCGCTGCCGCCCAGCATGCCGCTGAGGTTTATATCCTCCCCTCGTCGTCCGAGACCGCGTCATCGACTGCCATCTCCCCTAGCCTCGCCCGTTTGATCCTGCTTCAGCGCCTCGACACGACTGGCAAGGGACCATCATTTCGCGACATCCCCGACTCTACCGATCCTGAGGAGGCTGTCTCTCTCATCAACAAGTATGGCAAGGAGCCATTGAAGTTGTTTGCCGAAAAGGCACACTGGTCCCCAAGCCAGTTGGTTGTCATGTTGGAGGGGATGACCGAGGCCCAGATGAAGGATGTGGGTAACGCCTTTGGCGTGCCATCTGCCTTTTCCATTTCGACCCCCCCTTCATCAGCCGCCAACGATAAGCTGGTTAAGAATGATGTATACAACATTGGGGTTGAGAATCGCGCCTGCTCTCTTGACAAGGTCATGAACCCTCTTGAGGAGAGCTGCTGGAGCGGCAAGTCTGCTATCGCCAAGTATGACGTTTCAAAGGTACATGGTATTGCGCATCCCCATTCTACGATGCAACTAACAATGTTTTCAAGAACTCCAAGGTCGTCAAGACTTTGATCGAGAACGTCTCCTTGCTTGCTAAGTTCGCCAAGTCTGGCGAGATGGAGACCACCGTGGTGCTTCTCCCATCCTCCGACGCGACGAGCCCCAGCCAGTGGTCCGACAAGCCGCAGGAACTCCGACGCCGACAGGCTGAGGCCGTCATCTCTGCTGAGCCTTCGGATGAGAAGAGCGAGGATTCTGTCCCTACATCTGCCCCTACCTCTGCCCCTTCTAACCTGCCCCCCTTCTACACCTCGACCGGCACGATCCCCTCTTGCTTCAGCTCCAAGGACAGCTGCGTCACTGGTACCGGCAACTGCTCTGGCCGTGGTGAATGCCAGAACAAGTGGGCCAAGACTGATGGCTCCGAGGGTTCTGAGGTATGCTATACTTGCCACTGCCTCGGCACGTTGACTGAGAAGGGTGGCGTTATTCACTGGGCTGGTCCTGCTTGCTCGAAGCAGGATATCAGTGTCCAATTCTGGCTCTTTGCTGGCTTCACTATCGCCATGGTCAGCGTTTTGTACCTCGCCATTGGCATGCTCTTCAGCGTCGGCGAGGAGAAGTTGCCTGGCGTCATTGGTGCGGGCGTTTCTAGGTCCAAGTAAAATGACTGAGCAGTTAGCTTTGCGACGGACGTTTGGGAGGACGGTTGGGTTGGAAGCGTATAGGTCGGCTGGTGGGTTTCTGGTACTACAACGCCCCCAGGGTACCATGTACCATAATGGTGTATTGATATACGGGCGTCATTTGGCAAGGAGCTTGTATTAGGTGCCTTCGTAACAGAGGCTGCTTTTGGTAGAGTGCACAATTCACATATTCCTTTTATCAGAGGATTCTTCCACCATGTCCGTGTACGTCATTTCAAATTCCCTAGCTCGGATTAGGCTCCAGTCAAAGCGTAGAAGCCTCTTATTATTTGGGGGGCTCTTTGACGGCGTTTTCATGCCGGCAAAGACTCCGGTTCTGTCACAGCCACCAAGTGAAGCGCGTCAGCCTTGATGCTTGAGGCTCACTGGACCAATCAGCCGTCCCATCCCTGACCCTGATCCACATTCTTGCTGACGACCGGACTTTATGGAAAACTCCGTCTCAACAACTCCCCTCGACATCCAAAGCCTTTTAAGGCATCTTGATGGATCTTTATCATTAAAAGTCCGTTGGAGTTCTCCTTCTTCTCTGGGGCCCGTTTATATGCGTCTTCGTCTTCTTTTCCGGATCCGGCCGCGTTCCAGCCGTCATCATGTCCACTGCCGAACGCCCTAAGCCGGCCACAGCTAAATGGGGGGCTGCGTGCCAACAATGTTCGGTAGCCAAGGCCAAATGCATAAAGTCCAACACGGCCCCGGGCGCGAAATGTGATAGGTGAGTACATGCGGCTCCGGATGGGTGCCCCGATGGGATGCTGGGGATTACAAGGTCCCTGGCAGGTGATATGTCTTGTTCCCCCTGCAGGTGAAGCCAAGTGTTTCCGTGTATAAGTGGCCGGCAACCGAGACAGCGTCCCATTGAATTCCCAACGACATCCCGCCACACGCTATTAGCAATCTAACTGTCACAGGTGTGAGAGACTTGTCAAGAATTGCACAGAGCAAGTCCATCGCCCACGAAAGAAGAGACAGCCAAAGCCCTCGTAAGCATCCCACCTACCCATTTACTAATTGGACCACCTCTGCTTTGGGAGTCCATTTACCCATGCAATGCCCCCAAGGGCACGCTGACGCCGCAAAAGAAATTCAACTACATAAAAAGGAACCCAGCTGACTCCACTGAACAGTAAAACAGCCCAAATTGAACAGAGGTTGAATGGCCTTGTCAATCTCCTCAAAGCTTCAGGGGGGTTGACAAATGCAGACTTTGCTCTAGACACCACATGCATCCCCACAGAAGCAGACCCTGCCTTTATCGACCAAGGAAAACCTGTAAAGGCAGCATCCGATGAGGCCTTTCCACCCAGTGACAATCCTTGGGCTATTCCCCAAATCTACAATTGTCATGCGCCGCCGTCGTGTATCTGCCGGCCGGCAAGTGGTGACGCACCACCACCACCGGACACGGACGATGCATTGTTGAACATTTACCGGAACGAACTGCAGGTTTTCCACCCATTTGTTGTGATACCTCGCAGTATGACTGCTGCAAAGCTGAAATCGACCAGGCCATTTTTAATGTCATCCATTAGAATGGTTACATCGTTTCGAAGCCTCCGGTCCATGCGGGCACAGATGTATTATCTGATACGACATATCGCCGACCACATGCTAGTTCGGTCAGAAAGATCACTTGATCTGTTGCTGGGCCTTATTGTGATAGCTGCATGGTACCAATACCACTGCTTCATGCACGCCCAATTAAACAATTTGATTGCGTTGGCGGTAACCCTGGTTGGGGAGCTGGGGTTACATCGTAGCCCGAGCATCGTGGAGCGGACTAACCTCATGGTTGTCAAGCCGTTTTATCCAGAACAGAGAACCAATGAAGAGAGACGAGCGCTGCTTGGAGTTTGGTTCTTATCATCCGCGTGAGAGGTCCCGGTTTTTTCCCCAGTTCTGAGCTTTTTGGCTAATCAAAACTAGCATGTCCCTTGGGTTTGGGCGGATTGAGTCCATGCGATATACGAAATACATGCAAGAGTGCCTTGCAACTCTCGAAACCGATCAGGAGTACGAGACGGATGTCAATCTAGCATACTTGATCCGTATCCAGCACTTGACTGAGCGGATCTCACAACTCAACTCGTCGGACAGCCCCACAGAGGAGGTGTTTGGTCTTCCAACAGCACCCTTGTCGGCGTATGTTTCAGCATTCCAAAAAGAACTTGATCGCATCCGGGATACGCTTCCACCCAGCTTGAAAAATGATGGTGGGTGATATCAACTAGTGTATACTTTTTTCCCTTGCTCACAATTCCAGGGATTATCAATTCGTTTCTAGATGTGGCAGCACTTCGTCTATACGAACCTCCCATCCTGGATGCCCCTAAAATCATTTCGATTTCAGAGTCCTTGACAACTCCAACGCTAGGATCTGCCTCCGCTCTCGACATCTTTTACCAGTCGAGAAATGCATTGAAACGATTCTGGGACAATTGGTTGAAAATCCCGGTAACTGAGTATCATCGTCAGACGACTCCAATTGCTGCCCAACTTGTCTACGGGGTCGTGATGCTTGGGCGTTGGGCCAAATTTACAGCCCCAATCACTCTGAATGGCCCCCAAACGCCATTTCCCCCCGACCCTAGCGCCAACATACAGGACGAGAGCCTGGTTCGAAATGACTCGGATCGTGCAGCAAGCACAAGCTCAGCAAAGCCCACGCCCACGGGGTCCAGCCCGAGCATCCGAGAGAACGATCCGCCAGAGTGCAGCCGGATCGGCCTTCGGGAGGGGACCGATCCAAGGCTGCCTGTCGCCGTGGCAGCTCTCCGTTCGCAGATTCAGAACCAGCCGGAGCTCAGCCTTGACGTTTCGGGGCTTCTCACGAGCATCTACACGCGGTTCGAGGAAGCTAATGCAACGCTGCAGATCAACCCAATGGAGGACGGCGCATCGGATCACACGATCTGGAGCATGAGCGCCGTCAAGGTCCGGATCACACGGGCGAAGCTTGAACGATGGGCTGAGATTGTTGCCGCTCGCACGGAGGCCCTGAATCTTGACGACGAAAACGACCGAGACACAGACATGGACGAGGGCTTAAGCGCCGAGACTGAAAACCAGAGCGACACGGCCACGTCCGAGCCCTTTGTAAACCACGGTGGAATGAATGCCGATCCGCTCCAAGCACCCAACTGGAATGCCAGCATGCCTTGGACAAACGAGGTGTTGCAGGGTGTTGATCCGTCATTGTGGTTCGACGGATACCTCGATTGGGGAGCAGTGATTATGAACTCTATGGGAAATATGGAACAGTAATAACGGATACCTGGTAGGATAGATAATAGGTTGGTTTTGGGGGGGAGGAGCTGCTTTAGCGCGTTGCTTTCCCGGAGGATTTCAACCCCAAGTGCCGTATCATGGACGGGAAGAGCCGCACGGGGTACTTTTCGTTCGATACGGATGGAATATTCTGTTGAGGCCCCTTCGACTGAGACACCCCGTGGACCGGAGGGGGTGGGAAAGCCCTTCTAGACTGTGTGTGTTACGCTCGTGTTAGCCCCTCTCGCCGAATCAGCATCAGAAGGCCTATCTATCTGCCATATCCCTTGCCGGTTATGATGTCGTTCGAGAAATGTCTAATGCAGCAGAAAAATTAAAGTTCCGCAAAGATATGAGAGAAGGACAGGATGGGCGAAAAAAGGTCTCGCAGGCGAAATGCTGTGTCATAGCCAGCACAGTTTGAGGCCTGGCGGTGTGAATGACGTGGCGGCGGTCGGGTCCAAGTATGGCAGGACCAGAAGTTGCTCATACGACACGGCAAGCGACGCTGCGGGCTGCAAGGTCCAATCTCGAGTGAGGAAGGGCTTCGGCAGAAGCATCATTGTCCTCTGCTGTTGTGCCTAGATCTAAGACCGAATTCGGGGCTAGTCGTTGTGACGCGCTGGAGGAGACGCAGATGATGGCGTAATTGGGCATTGGAGTCCAATGAGGACTATCCGCGAACAACACATGATCACCATTGTGGGAGCAAGTTAGTTCTGATGTGTAAGATTGCAGACCAAGCGAAAAAAAAAAGGTCTCGGCACCTCTACTAAGGTTTCAGTTGAACAGGCGGGGTGCGAGGTGCGTAAAGGTGCAAGGGGTACCAGCAGGTCTAGTTCGAATCTATCCCACGTTACCACCACGTTTGGATTAGACAAGCGGCCGTCTAAGTTGGGGGAAGGTTGCGAGCTGGTGGATTCGCAGTTTGCCGAGAGGAGGCCAAAATGAAAGGGCCTCAGGTGGCGTTTATTACATGTTTGAAGATCTGTAGTCGTGTATATCCCGACGTCGTGTCACCGCGCCTTTATCTTGTTTTGCCCTTGGTGTTTTACCGCGTCCGGAACGGGGACATGGGGCGAGTGTCCGAGGGTGTGGGGTTCATCAACGTCCTCTCCGTGTGCGAAAATCGGTCAGGAGCGGTGGAAGCGCATCGGGGTTTTATATTGTGCTCACACACATGGTTCTGTCTCACCTGGCCATATCGGATAAGACAAAAGGAGCAAAAAGAGAAAATTATCAGCGGCAGACATGCAGTCATACAACGTCCCCCGTACGATCCATGTTCCATTCCGGGTGGAAATACAGGCACACACGTGTCGTAGCACGCCGGGGCTTCCCACCCAGGGACGGGACCCGCGATGCAAGGCGGCGGCAGCGGACCCTCCCCCGTAGCCGTTTTCTCCCACGTTGACGCCGGGAAGGAAGGCCCAGAGAATGCAATCCAGAAGTCGTTTTCAGCCTCTCTTAGCTCCATGTAAGTTACGGAGTAGCGGTTGCTGTACCCATGGCCATGGCGCCGCACATCTGCCCCACCGATCTACCTTTCAAGCTAGCTATCACGATACATGGTTCAGCAAGGCCATCCCCATCTGCCGACCACCTTTCTTGACCGACCAGGGCTAGCAGCGCATCATTGGACTCGGTCAAGCAGGATGGGGTGAACTAGAGCAGTGCTCCGGTCACGCTGCGTCACCGGCTCCATGAGCGAGGTCCCCCCGCATGACAGCATTGCCTCCGCTCGCTGTGCCTTTACGACAGGACATCCAATTGCACCGGCGGACCGTGCCGTATTTCAATTTGGCTTGGGTTTGACCGCGTTTTTTTCAACTTGCGGCTCGGTTCTTGTTTGGGGTTATCTGTGGGGGCCCAGTATGTCATTTGCCCTCCCGCCACCACACACAGGAAAGCATTTGTTCTCATCCCATTGCAGCAAGGCCTCCCCTCTCGGGGGGGTGTCTAGAATTGATCCAGTCGGCCGCAGGACTGCAAGGGGTGGTGACTTGAGCTGCGGGACCCAAGCTTGACCTTGGCCTGGACCAGGACCTGGACCTGCAACCAGGCCTGGTCCCAGTCCGTCCCAGTCCCAGTCCCAGTCCCAGTCCCAGTCCCAGTCGCTAGTCAACATAATAGAAAAAGCGGCGGGCCAATTTGGAGATAGTCACTGGCCATCTGTTGGGGTTCGTGTCATAACGAGGTAACTCTTCGGAGCGCACGGCAGATGCATTCAGCATGCCATTGACGCGACAGAAGTGAGCGTCATGGTCCCTCCACGTCCGCGAGGGTGACACGCATGCTGCTGTGTCTTACCACTCAACACAGAACTGCATTCCCTTGCTTGAACCAATGCACTCCTGTACATGCAACGATTTTCCACATGTACACAAGCCCCCCTCACTCAATTCCTTCACCGTCTTGTCCCGAGCTTTTATAATTACAACATGCCAAACCTTGCCAGCCCTCTCGGGGCCTGGCGAACCACACCTCCCAGTTCGCACAACGGCAAAATTTTCATTGTGGTGTGAGAAACCTTAGGCTGGTCGCCTCTTCGGACTCCCTAACCTATACGATTCGTTGTCCAGAGACGACACGGGACCGACCGGAGGGATCATTAGGTCAGGCGGACACGATACCGCTGCGAAGGTGTGGCTCTCTCCAGATTTTGCCGTGGCTCCAGCCGCTCGAGAAGGATGCTAGAGCCGCCCACGGAGCCAGCTCTCAGCCAATGCCATGATTGCTGTGCTTTCTTTCACGAGGTCGATCCCGATACATCGACAGAACCCGGCCTCGAGACCGACGACATCACAGGTTTGCCTCTCCACTGCCCTCCTCGGCATAATTGAAGTCCCATGCCCATGTCCGCACGGCTGGCTGACATTACGTAGCACCACCACCCCCACCATTCGAGCAGCCGCCCATCTATGAGCTTCCCAAGCCTGCCAAACGAGTCATCCTCGTGTGGATATGCGTACGTGCCCATTTATAAGGCGACATGCCGAGAATCCTCGCACATATTGTACTTACGACCTCCACTCAGTGCTATTGTGAACACGGGGGGATGAAAATAAACGTCGATCCGTGCCCCTACTGCGGTATCCCACGCTGTCCCAATTGCAGGACCAAGAAAATCACAGCTCGATGATCCGGAATCTCGAACCGAAAAAGCAGGTTGTCAGCGTTTACTTCGACGGCGTCGGGCGTTTTGCGCTTCGGATCCAAAAGTTTGATCGATTTCTACTCTTTGGGGAATGCGAGAACGAGGTTTTGGAAGACCCTGGGTGCCAGGCAATTAAAAGTCATTTTGTTACCCGCTCGAGCAGCGGCTTTTATACCCTTCAGTCTAGAGGTGATAACAGCGACGTGTGTTATATTTCAAACCCGCTCCTTAAAACTGACCAGACTACCTAGGTAGCTGGCTTCTCGTCAGATTTCGCCTAACACAATGGTGCAACCAGACCAAGTTGATGAACAAGCCGGGATCCCTCCAGGACGGAAATCCCAGTCTTTCCGACGATTCGTAACCACGCTCACCACAATACTTGAAGGATCTGGATCGCGGTCCGATGCCTGGCAAGTATTTAGTTCGCTAAAGCGTGCCATTTTTCTTAAAAGAGAAGAAAGGCCCTTCATTGAGGTCTGCGAGCATCGGACGGCTGAGAGCGATGTCCTTCTATTCGGTATGCCAGATGAGCATGATGCATTCGGGCCATACCCCGCATCCAGACTGGAGAGCTTCTGCGAAGGATCCGAGTCCTTTCTTCGTGATTTTGTTTCTGTAAACCCTCGTGAATCCCCTGTTCTATCTGATCCGCAGGAAACGAAGGCATGGATCTCGGACCGAAACTGGAGCCCTCAACACCAAGCCAGGCCCCGGGATTATCCCAGACTCCTTTCCCCTCTAGAGCTTTACGAAATTTTAGCTCCTAGGGATGACCAAACGGATGCCCAGAACGGCACCGCCGCACACCGAGACAGGACCAGAGCGAGTAGCCTGGGCTCCCTGTTGAGGCGGCGGCAGGATAATGCAGACATTGCCCCAATTGATCCCCCACGACGCATGTGGGTATCCTGCTTAGTTTCTATTTCCCATTGCGTGCCTAACCTTGACCTTTCTTAACAGCTACATCAATTATGCCAATGGGCCATATCTCCTTAGCTTGATTAGGACAGCCCCTCCATCCCAGGTGCACGCATACCGGGAGCTTTTCGCCAATTATGTAAATGAGACACCCGCCCCGCAGATCAAGATTCAGGTCTCGGTATGTCACTGAGTTTTTCGCAACAACCACATAGAATATATACGCTAATATGTGTATTCCGGGGGAAGGAATGGTGGAGCCAATGTTTCATTATGCTGGCTAACTTTCCCTACTTTTTTATCTGCACTGAAGATCACGAGGACATTCGGGTAATCAGAAAGTCGCAGAAGTTGCGACGTCGCGACGATCTTGCATTCCTGAATCTGCAATGCTTGACAGAGCTAGACTGTCACGAAGACCCGGCTTTTTTGAAGCCAGCATTTCTTCATAAAGTCAACTGCTCCTTCATGTTGACGGGGAGAAGCGATTGGCACTGGGTAGCTACCTTGCTGGACGAGGACTCTTTTCGGGGAGCACCCAGATTAGAGGAGGCCGATGATGGTATCGAATATGACGGGGCAAGTAATAGCGAGGAAATCGATCCGATAACAGTTGAGACGACATTGAAGACAAAAACGATTCCACCGCCGCGAACATACTTTTTGCAGTATGTAGCAAGACAGCTAGATCTCATTGTTGGGTATCAAAAAGAGATCCAGCAGTGGTTCGAGGCTAGCCTTCAGAGACATGTAAGTACTTTCGACCTCAAGTTGTCTCGGTTTTGGTGAGCCTTGCGGATTTTACACTATGAGATATGCACATGTGGCCTCAGGTCTAACAATGTCTCAGTCTCCCGGCCGCTTCGCTCGCTATCCCCTTTCACCCGCCAATACCGTGATATGGACGGATGCAAGCATCGACTTTTTGAACGAAATAATCTACTCGATATCACGACTGAAAGATGTTCTCGAGGTATTCCTCACAAAGCAAGCTGAGGCTGGCATGGATGGAACCCCCAGGGGGGCAATGTTCATGTCACTTCAGGCCGACGCTCTCGCAATGAGATCTCTAAGAATCTTGCATACCCAACAGACAGAACTCCAAGAAGTCGAGAACACACTCAATGGGTTTTTGGAAAGATTTAGAAGCTTCCAAAAAGAGGTAAATCAAGTTCCATCATGCAGGTGTCAAATTTTATATCCCAGTATGAGTGCTAATTTCCAGACAACTGTGGCTAACGTGAATAGCGACAACGCAACGAAGAAATCGCTCAGCAGGCTCTGATAAAGAAGCTTATCGCTATTGGTATGGCATCGATTGTGAGCCCACCCACCAGACTGCGAATCTAGAAAGACATGATGTTGACAAAAGCAGGTATTGAACGTGCTCACTTGGGCGGCGCAGCTGCTTGGCACTGTGCAGAAGAGATCGCCGTCCGTTTTCATTCTATTGGGCCCGGGAATTCTCATCTGTGTCATCTGCGCAATGTCACTATACACAAGGTGGTATCGGGTTTCCAGTACTCGCTGTACGGCGAAAACGGCCCGACGGCAAGAACCGGGGTCAAGCCAAGACGGACTGCAGATATCATCACAAAGGTACAGCAGCACTGGCACCTTAGTCTCACCGACGAGTGATCACGAGAACAAGGCAGCTTGTGACCTCGTGCATGACGGCGAAGCGACGGCGAGCTAGGGACGGCACCCTTCTGCAGCTTAACGCAATGCTCGCTCGCCCCGTCTTGCAAACAACATGCAGATATTCAAGCAGCTAGCGCCGCAGACGCTATAAGCCTGCATGTCCCGACACTACGGACAATCAAGTTAGGGCGTGTTTGCGCATGGCGTTGGTTCCGGGGAGTCATGATATTGCCCGCGGGGGGGAGACGGCATTATACGAGTGGATGCCCCAAAGTGCAACCAACTACACCTTGTTGATAGTCCGGGGGGCGTCTGACGTCGCTGTCGAGTCGCCTCACTGCAGAGGCCACACTAGCCAATCGCCCCCTCACGCCCTACAACCGCACCCCAACGCAGCCAATCGCAATATAGGCCAGCGCATACTCGCAGCTTGGGCGACGCTGAAAACCGCATGGTTATTCTATCCCGCGAATCGAGGCCTGTCCATCGGCGCATCAGGCTCTGCGATGCTTCGCTCACCATGTGCTTGGTGCCCGATTCTGACGGCGCCTCTCTTCCCCTCATATGGGTTGGGCGCCCTTAATTTTCCGCCTTGAGGAGATATTATCGCGAGGCAACAGCAACTGCGTCCAACTTGTGTATTGCACCAAGCGAAGGCCCTCGCTACAGTCCCTACAGTCACCACAGTCACCACCATCGCGGCCATGGCGACCTGCACCGTCAATGGGCTTCAGGACCTGCTTGGCAGAGCAGGTCTAGACACCCCAGTCCCTGACTTCCCTGGGGGAGATATCGTGCACAACCCCCAAGACATCTTCAAAGCCTATCTTGCCGATACGTTGCAAAAGCTGGTGGATTGCGACAGGGTGGTCGCCTACGAAGCGATCCAACCCTCCAACATGACTGGAATGGGTGACCTTGTGATCGTTTCTCCGAGGCTCAAGCTCAAAGACGTCAAACCAACAGATCTCGTGTCAGACCTGGCGCACAGGGTACGACTCCGTGCTTTTTATCAAGAAGTCACATTACCGCTAACGAAAGTGCCTTGTCATTAGCTACCCAGGGACCCCCCATTTGCGTGTCCTGTTGCAGACGGCATCCATCTACGAGTCCTATCATCCCCTAAGACACTTCCCCGATTGCTACTCCCTTATATCCATGACAGAAACAAGGCTTATGGATACGACGCATCCCTCGGGCTGGCTGACGCAAGTGCGCCCGACGGCCGCCGCAAGAAGGTGATTGTGGAATTCTCATCCCCCAACATGGCAAACGAGTTTCAGGTGTCACACCTGCGCAGCACTCTTATCGGTACGTACGTTGCCAACATCCATGCTGGCATGGGCTGGGACGTCGTCAAGATGAACTACTTGGGTGATTGGGGAAAGCAAATTGGCCTTCTTGCGGCTGGGTGGCAGAGGTTTGGCTCCGAAGAAGAGTTTGAAAAGGGCCCTCTTCAACATATGCTTCAAGTCTACCATAAGATCGAAGAGCTGTTCAAGCCGGAGCTGGAGGAATGCAAAGCTGCCAAGGCTGAAGGCAAGGACACAACAGAAATCGAGTCGCGCGGTCTATACGCAGAAAGGGACGAGTTTTTCAAAAAGATGGAAGATAAAGATGCCGATGCCATTGCGCTGTGGCAGCGCTTCCGTGACGCGACTGTGGAGGATTATAAAAAATCATACTCGCGACTTGGGATTGAGTTTGATGAGTACTCTGGGGAGTCTCAAGCCAGTCCTGAATCCGTCGAGGAAGTTGAGGCGGCGTTGAAAGAAAAGGGCGTCTATGAAGAACACGAGAATTCCTGGAAGATTGACTTTTCCAAGCACAACGCCAAAGGTCTGTCTACCGCGGTTTTGCGATATAGAAACGGAACAACATCGTATCTTTTGCGAGATCTTGCAGCTGTGCTGGATCGGTACAAGAAGCACGAGTTTGACAAGATGATTTATGTTGTTGCGATGGAGCAGGAGATGCACTTCCAGCGAGTTATCAAAACGCTTGAGCTTATGGAGCGTGGTGACCTTGCTGAAAAGATCCAACATGTTGCGTTTGCCAAGATCACCGATCCCAACGAACAATTCAAAGATTCCCATTTGCTCAGCGATTATCTTGACAGCTGCCGCAAGGGCATCGAAGGTAGTATTGCGGAGGAGATTGAAAATGCCGAGACGCTCCACGTCACGCAAACAGAAGGTTCGTTGGAATCTGTCGGGCTATCCGGTCTATTCATTCAGGATTTCAACCACAAACGCACCACTACATACGCTTCAGATGCCAAGCGCATGTCCTCATTTGATTATGAGACAGGTCCAACTGTCCAGAATTGCTACGCAAGACTTGTCTCTACGCTAGGCTCAGAGGGTGCGGAAGTCGACTACGCAGCCCTCGACTACTCCCACCTGGAGGGCGAAAACTACATTGAACTTCTGCGCATCATGGCGCAGTTTCCAGATACAGTACAGTCATCTTGGAGAAATCTAGAGCCAACCAACACGACTGCCTACCTGTACCGGCTCGTGGATCAAGCCATGATTTCGCTTGATGATGACCAAGAAGAGGACTGGACTGATAAGGAGGAGGCCACAAAGGCAAGGATGGGTCTGTATGAAAATGTCAGAATTGTGCTGGAGAACGGACTTAGGATGTTAGGAGTCACCCCGTGGAGCTCATAAATCTGGGATGGGCATCAGATTTCAACGTGTATAGTTTACTTATTCCCACATCACTTGGGTTTGTGTCGGTTGTTTGGTTTTACGGGAAATGGCTTTATTGGAGGCAACAAGCGTTCTGATTTCGTTTTGTTTTTGTTGGCCGATTCTCAAAAAAATTACCCAGAACAGTACGAGATTATATTTCGGCTTCCAATTTCTGAAACAGTTACAGATTGCCAAGTGGATCGCCCAGAAAGACCTGCATAAATGGGAGGTTTTCATAACTACAAGCCAGGTAGTCCAGTTACGAATGATGACCAAATTGATGCATCTCTCACAAAAGTACCAAACACAGCGCCAGTTGGTATTTAATGCCATAAAAGTCAGCCTGCTATTCCTTTTTTTATGTGACCGACGGACCACACGAAAGCACTATTTCTGTCAACCGTTAGAGCCCTCTTGTAAGTTCCCCGTTAGACTTCCAGATCTCATACTCGAAATCCGGCTGGAATTCAGTATAGAGTGTTTCCTAACTCAACGTCAGCATTTGAATCGTCCCCATGCAACTTATGAGGACCTACCGGATCGGCGTTAACCTCGTACGTAAACTTGGCCTCCTCCTCGCCAATGATGTGCTTGGGCAGCCCAGCGCTCTCTACTTGCAGCTGGACTTCGCAGGTTCGCTCCATGAGGGAATACAGGTACGCGGCCTCGTCCACGGTTCCGCCCGCGGTGAGAAGGCCGTGGTTCTGGAGGATAACGGCGCGGTTTACCGGGCCCAGAGCCTCGGCAATGCGGTCGCCCTCCTCGGCGGCCAGCACAACGCCACCGAAGCTCGAGTACACGCTCTGGTTGTTCCAGAACATGCAAGCATCCTGGTTGATGATGTCCAGGGGGCGGCCAAACGTCGACCACGCCTTTCCGTACTTGGAGTGCGTATGGCAGGCGGCGTGAACGTCGGGTCGCGCCTTGTGAATGGCAGAATGGATCATGAAGCCAGCGGCGTTGACAGCCACACGGTTGCCACCGATGACTTGGCCCTCCTCGTCGATGTGGACCATGTCGCTGGCCTTGAGCATACCGAAATGCACACCTAGACTGCAGCAGAGCAAATTAGATTTCTCCCTCTCACGCTATAGAGTTTCGGCTCAACTCACGGGTTGATCCAGAACGTGCTTGGGTCGACGGTATCGCGAACGCTGATGTGTCCGGCTGCACCCTCGGTGAATCCCATGCGTGCGAATACGCGGAATGCGCCAGCCATGTGCTCGAGCTGCCATTGCCTCTTCTTGTACGGATCCTCAAATTTGGGAATGCCTGGGTAGGGCATGCCACCTGTTGCAACAGCGGCGAGGTTCTGGTTTCCATCCGTCGGCGCAGCGGCCTCGGCACTGGTAGCGAACGAAGCTGAGTGCCTGATGGGCTTGGAATCGCGGCTCAGCGGGTTCCGTGAAGCTTGGATGGATGGGACAACCAATTGGCGGCGAGATGGCACATGGCTGAAGGCGCGAACAGCCCGGCGGGCTGTCAACTGCCGCAGCGGCGCTGCTCTGAAGGTTGCTGGCGAAAACATTTCGAGCTACGCTTACAATAGACAGTGCATCTGCCGGTGTAGGAGTTGAGAAACGGAATCGGCATTTTAAAAAAGTAAGTCATTGTCAGTTGACGGGCCGGTCCGGATCCGGGGCCGGGCCCCGGCGTGAACAATGGATAGTGTGCCGGTCCCTCTTTGGGTTATTTTGTGTAGCATTACGCTTGCTATTCGGGTAGATAAGATGTGAACCACTCGCCCACCAGGTTCGCATGTGGATCGTGCAAGTGCGGGGTCCAATTGTGCATGCCGACGGCTGCTTTGAGATAAACCGTGGTGGAGAACCTGACAAACCTGACCGACTTGATTTGATGGAGGCTCGGAGATGGTTGCCAACTGGGCTGTCAATGCAGAGGATGGAGTGTAAGATTTATCTCCATCTTATTGCCCAAAGCTGATCCGCCTCACGAACAAGAGTTGCTTACTCCTCTTTAGATCTAGGGTAAATGCAGTGACATTGCCGTCAAGGACCTGTTTACTTGTTTCGTGACCTATTAGTGAGCTAACTTATAGTCATTGCTATTATTAATAAATACAAGCCTCTCAAGGTTGTACAGCCGCTCTGAATTGATTTTCAAGGCGCAGCACCTGCAACCGCCGGGGTGTAAATCTACCAATCACAACGAGCCATATCACACACCTCTTATGGAGCCTCATGCAAGACTTGCGCCTTAAATTCTGAAATGCATATAACCTTTAGAAGTAAGGCGGAAGAAAAGGATGCATATTATTGGCAGCGGAATACTTTTCCCCCTCACCGCCCGAGGCCGGCATCTGACTGCGACACCACCTCTCCCCATCATGCACCAGGCTACATGGCATCGCATGTAGTACACGCTAGGAAATATGGCGACGATCAACCGAGATGTTTTTACTCCTTTAGGTATCCATCGAGTTGAGAATGAACAAAAAATTGTCAAGTCTGTAATTCCCTACATGTCTCGCCTGGGATATGGCTAACGAGAGACAGCATCATATTCGTTCATGGCTTGAAAGGCCACCCAAAATACACGTGGGGCGGCGACAAAGTCAAGGATAATCGAGTAGAGCCCGCTCCGAACGTTTCAAAGGGCTTCTTTTCTTTTTTTCGGCGGAGCCAGCAAAACTCGCCGTCTGCTAATCCGGACAATGCCGACGCTCCTTCTGGCACGCCGTTCTGGCCGGAGGAGTATCTGGCTGCCGATATACCAGAGGCAAGATTATGGACGTATGGATACGACGCCAGCGTGGTTGAAGGATTCTTCAAATCAAATAATCAAAATAGCATAACGAGGCATGGGAATGACTTTTCGGTTCGGTTCGATAGAGATATCAATAACAAGGTTTGGCGACTTGCACCGAGGAATCAACCACACTAAAAACTAACAATCTTAGGATCCGGTGATATTTGTAGCGCATAGTCTTGGTGGCATTATTGTTAAAGATGTGTGTGAATCTTCATGTCTTGATATGCACATAATGCTGATATGTTGCAGGCGATTCGTAGATCTCGAGAGTGCCAATCTCGGACGAAACTTGTCGTGTTTCTCGGTACACCCCATCGTGGGAGCGCGTATGCAAGCTGGGGCAAAATTGCATCAAATCTAGCTCGACTCGCTAAAGTAGAATCTCACAAAAAAATTATCCAGGCGCTTGAAGTGGACAACGAGGTGCTAGATATCATCCACGAAGAATTCGTGCGCATTGTGGACCAGTACCGTTTCAAGATTCATTCCTTTTATGAGGGAGATAAACTCTCCGGGATAAAGGGAATTAATGGAAAGGTTAGTCGACCTAACGGTCCAGTGCTCGAGTACGGTGACACTAGAACTCACAAGTTTCATCTTGCTAGATTGTGAGTGATTTTTCTTCAAAGATTGGCCTACCTTCCACTCTCGAGACCGTGCAACGCATCGATGCAGACCACAGGCAGATGGTAAAATGCACGAGCCGAGATGACCCTAAATATCATTCAATCTCGAGCGTTTTGGAAAACTTTGTGCGCGGTGGCGAGCTTGATGTGCTGTCGACAAATTCTGCCAACGCTCCAGCTCCCACTCAAACACAGCCAACAGCTGACGCAGATAACCCGCAATTATCACTAGAAAGTCAGTTTGGAAAGATGTTATACGACGCTGCGACTAACTCATTTCAGACCAAAAATATTTCCATGTCCCGCGCCTCAAGAACCCCCGGTTTACTGGTCGCGTTGAAACGATAGAACAACTCAAAGAAATGCTGTTCACTCTTAACCATGAAAAAATTGCGTTAGTTGGATTAGGAGGTATTGGGAAAACACAGGTGGCTTTGCAATTGGCCTACTGGGTCAAATCATGCTTACCTGAATATTCTGTTTTTTGGGTATCGGCATTAAGTAATGCCAGCTTTGAGCAATCATACATGGGGATTATGAAGGAGTGCTCAATAGAAGAGGACAACGAGGAAGATCCCAAACAACTTGTCCAACAATATCTTGGATCGAAAAAATCAGGGAAATGGCTCCTTATTATTGACAATGCTGATGACAAGAGCATCCTTTTTGGACCACCCGATGAGACAAGCATTGCCAATTACCTACCGGTTAATAGCGAAGGTCGCATTCTATATACCACACGAGCTCGAGGAGTTGCGGTTTCCGTCTCTGGTAATCACTTTGTCGAGCTTGGTGAAATGAGTGCCGAAGAAGGCAAGGATTACCTGGAGAAGTCACTGTTTCAAAAAGAGGACCTTGAAAACCAGGGGGATGTAGCCGAGTTTCTGGAACACCTTGCATTTCTTCCTCTGGCTATTACACAGGCAGTGGCCTACATGAACGAAAACCAAGTAGCGATAGCAGAATACCTCCAGCTCTTTAGAAACACAGATCAGGACATGATTGAGTTGATGAGCAGCGAATACGAGGATAATACCCGCTATAAGCACTCCCAAAACGCCGTGGCAACTACCTGGTTAATTTCATTCCAGCAAATACGAAAAACAAACGAAGGTGCTACTTTGCTGCTCTCGTTTATTGGATGCATTGAGCCAAAAGTGATCCCAAAGTCAATGCTGCCCAAGACGGGATCGGAGCAAAAATTACGGCGATCGATTGGCGTTTTGATGGAGTACAGCTTCTTGAGCCGCCATAAAAACGCCGACATATATGAAATGCATAGCCTGGTACACATGGCGACCCGGCTTTGGATTGAGCAGCAGGGTAATATGGAGAAAGCGAAACAAGAAGCGATAGTTCATCTTGAAAATGTGGCCCCAGAAATCAGCTGGGAAAACCGAAATCTATGCCGACAATATAGCCCGCATGCCCTGAGCCTTCTCTACGCGTGTGAAAGCATCACAAGCGAAGGACGTTGTGCTTTGGGCCGCTGGGTAGGATATTGTTTGCAGCTGGATGGAAACATGCGAGAATCAATGAAAGAATTTGAAAATGTGGTAGCTATTGAGAAAGAGACTTTGGCAGAGCACCACCCCGATAGATTGCGCTCACAGTTCGATCTTGCCGCCGCATATCGCGACAACGGAAAGATCGAGGAAGCAATCCAACTATTCGAATACTTGGTCGCTATTGAGGAGAAAATATTGGCGGAGGACGACCCTAGCCGTTTGGGTTCTCAGCAGCAGCTTGCCAATGTATACCAGGACAGCGGGCAAATCGAGGAAGCGATCAAGATTCTTCAAAGTGTCGCCGAGATTGAAGAGAGGACGTTGGGGAAGGACGCTTTCGAGCTCCTCAACACGCAAGAGGACCTCGCTAGCGCATACCAGGCCAACGGACAACTAAATGAAGCCATTGAGCTCCTTGAATCTCTAATTCCTAGACAGGCCAAGATACTACCCGACACGCACCCTGGTCGATTGAGTGCACAGTTTTTACTTGCGAGCGCATATCGAGCTAATGGGCAAGCAGAAGAAGCCACCAAGTTACTTGAACGCCTGAAGCTTGCTGCAAAAGCTCTTGCTGCTGAATAAAAAGAGCCATCTATCTTTTTTTTATTAAAGATGGTATTTATGTTGCCTTGTCTCAATTCTGCATCTTGGAAAGCGGTATGACCTGCCTTGCGTAGAGATTACCCTAAATTAAGTAACAATTTTTATTCCTTGGCTGAGCAAATGGAATAAGGTGATGGGATGAACAAGAGATGAATTTGATCTTAGCAAGAGAATGTGTAATGATTTAGACGTAAAGAACATAGTATTAATCGCTATATCTCTCGAGTCGACTCGAGTTTTGCTCTTCCACCCAGCCCTTTGGCCGCCCGCTCAGCCGCCATTTGATCAGCATGCATATGGCACTCACTGCGCTCGCCACAAAGGCGACCCAGAGGAGGATTTCTGCCTTCATTTCTCTTTTAGCATTCATGCTGATTCCATGAGGCAACCGCCCCTCTATGGCATCAATGTATTTGAGGAGAATCCATGAGATAAAGGTGGACTGGATAGCGGGAAACGCAAAGTAGCCAGCTGTCAAGGCCCAATATGACATACGAACCTTGTCCCAGAAATGGTCATCCAGATTTTCAATCTCCTCCTTAGATCCGTTGGGGTATGGGCAGTAGCGCTTCCCAATGATGCACCGACATCGCATCCAGTATGGCCGCTTCCGTATCATCCACTCTTGAACAATACTCAAAAGGCCAATGACGATGGCGGAGACGAGCATGATCCAGATGACCCAGCTAAAAGTGGGCAGGCCGTCAAGAACGAAATAAGACCGCCATGCCTCATAAAACACGTTGGTGCATTGTGTTGCGGACGAACCCGGTCGGGGGCAGTAGTAACTCTCCTCAGGGAGCTTGAGGTCTACAGCAATCCTGCGAAGATCCCCAGCAACATCGGAAGAAAAACGGAGTCCCTTGGAGGCGAAGCCGGCTTGGGGGAGGCCTTCGGGTGCATCGGGGTATTCCCAGGCGAGGGAGCTCACGAACCAGCGGAGATGGACCAGGAACTGGGATGTGTCATTGTTGGGAATGACCCCGTCAAACTGTACAACCACGGAAATTAGTATCTATTGGGGCGTTTTATATATTGCACGAATCTGGAAACCGGCGGCGACTTGGAGACGGGAAAAAAGAAACAAAGACATACCGAGACAAGGGCAAGGTCCTTTAGTTGTAAGTGACTGCTGCCGCTGCTACCGCCGCCGCGAGAAATGGAGGTGCCCGAAATGAAGACCAGGAGAGCCAGTGTCGTTGAAAGGGTCCCGCCGGCAATGGCGATGCCGGCAAGGCCGTTGTTTACGCCTGCCCTCCAGGAATTGGTGGAAGGACTGGACATGGTCAAGGACAGAGTTTATGGATACAGAATTGGCGAAGCAGAGATAGAAAGATGCGAAATGAAAGGCATGCCGGCGAGCTGGATAAAAGTGGCCGTGGCAGAAGCCATTTGCAAGCTTCGCGTAAGCAATACGGCCAAGTCTTCTAGTTCAGCTCTTGCCAAATACGAGCCTCCAGTGTCTTTTGTGCGCTGGAATGGGCGTAGCTTAGGCCACAGCGCGGCCGCTCCAGCGTCTTGCGACAAGTTTCCGCGCATTTGGTTGGCCTCGCTTAGGTCTATGGGCGAGTATTTAGGGGAGCCAATTGGGGCTAATCCTGAGGTGGTGTAGCGGGAATATGGCCTGGAAGAAGACCCCTGACTATCGACTAGCACAGGCGACACTGGCCGAATGATCGGTGCCGGGTTCCTGCCTAAAGTTTAATCGCTTGTAGCATCCTTAGTCATCAGACAGCGAGACATCGAAAACGGGTTCGCCGTCTTCCCTTATCCTCGTAGTTTATTTGCCAGACAAGTCGTGTTTCATCCCGTTTCTCGTGTCAACATAATACTACGTCCGTTATTTCTCGCACCCTTGAGGATTCTCTCGTGATCGGTTCCATCTTGATGATCCCCATCGCATCCCGACGGTCGGCAGATCAAATCAGTCCTTGCGCTGCTCGTCCCGAACACTTTAGCTCGCACAATCGTCGTCATCCTTCCCTCCGTACCAGCGGCATGGGTCGTGGCCTTATCAAATCGTCTGTCATGTCAATATCAGACACGGCCTTTCTGCACGCGGACGAAAAAGACGATAGATAATTCTCCGACTGAGTGATCATTTCCGGTAACTACCACAAGAAGACAACACCCACAATTGTAGACCAATGTAATTGTCAGCATTGCCCGCCAGGGCGAGATGCGAAAGCGAGGCTTCACAGGACGCCGCGAAACAGGGACATTCCTGATGCAAATCCCTGAGGTCGAGGCTCACGTCCCCATCTTCTTGGAGACCCATCCTGGCCTCACCTACTTTTTAATAAGCTTGTTGAAAACGGGAGAATAGGAAAAGATGTTCTGGAAGGGTCTTTGCGATGTGAACCGAAATTCCGTGCGCACTAACTGCATGGATCGTGGAGCGACCATCTCGCCACGGCTTGTTGGATCCGAGATCATGGCTTTAACCAAGAGAATCGGGAATGTCAAGAGCACTCCAGTCCCTCAACCTCAACGAAATTAGGGATGCTACCCCGCAGCAGCGAATCGTCCCTCTTCTGATGTGGTCTTCTGTTTCTCGTAAAACTCCTGGGAGCATTTCGTTTACTGCCAGAAGCGCCACTTCGAAACCATCCCCATGGCATCGCTTCCAGAACCCTCGTCGCTCTAGCCCAGACGGGATACGCGGCCGTTGGCACTCCACCCGGGGCCGCCTTGTTCGGGACCCAACAGCACCGTCTGGGCCGATGGCACATCCCGGCCTGCCACAGCTTGACAGGGGCCTGAAACACCTTAACCTGGGTATCTCCTCCCCCTCACCTGTTACCCGTTTGATGTAAAATGAAAAAGAGTCCAGAAGCTAGTCCCGGCACCCAAAAGTCAGTGTAGACGGCATGTTTTTACAGTTTTTCCACCGATCGCATACTAGCTCCGGGTCTTGGCCGGGAGCCGTGTCTACCGCCCCGGCCAGATGGGGCCCGGGCTCCAAGGAGACGGAACTGATGTTTATAAGACTTAACATCGCTCAGGGAAGATGCACGATGAGAGACGATAGCTTCAATCCTTTTCACAGTTCTTGTTTTTTGACCTGGGGTCATTTACATTCTTTTTTTCATTTCGACGATCCTTTCCGATTCGACCGAATCCGTTCTCTCTTTTTGCATTGATCCTCTCGCTCCAACTGCACCATGTCTCGTCTTCTTTCATTTGCTGCCTGCCTGGCGCTGGCAACTGCTGGCTTGACATCCTCATCGCTCGAGAACTTTGTCGGCTCCATGACTCTGACCAGCTCTTTCAACCCCATCAAGGAGGCTTACTGGACCGGATACCCTCACCATCGACGAACTCCCTTTGCCGTGTCTCCCGACGGCTCCACCGCCTACCTCGCCTACCTCGACTCCAGCGGCACTGGAGTTCACGTCCAGGGCGTCAACCCCAAGACCTTTGTGGCTGTTGGTGATGCTGTCACCATCTCCACCGGTAAGGAGGCCGGTGGTCTGGTTGCCCACAACGATGGTTTTGCCCTCCTGACCAACGAGGTTGTTTCGGGAGAGGCCGATGGTGTTGCCATTGCCGTTATGTACCGATACACCAACGGCACCAAGACTTTCCGAACCCTTCTCGGTGGCCCTGGCATCGACTCCAGCGACTCTCTTGCCTCTCCTGATATCAACGGTGATCTCGTCTTCTCTGAGAAGGCCGGTTACTACGCTGCCTACATTGTTGTTACCTCCTACTCTGGTTCTGCCTCCGGCCACTTCGGTGATGCTATCCGATACATCACCACTGATGGTACCCTCAAGACCATCGACGGTGCTTCTTCCTCGTGGGGTTGCTCTCACAACACCGGTATTGCTTTCGAGGAGGCTGATGCTCCTCCCTTCGCCTCTCTCTGCGCTGAGGACCAGGGTGCCATCTGGCTCAACACCAAGACCCAGGGAATGACCACCGACGGCGTCAAGGTTTCCAACGAGCACGTCATCAACGGTGCCAGCAACGAGGCCATGGGTGGAATGAGCGGTTCTTACAGTGTTCTCGCTCGCTTCCAGGACGCTAGCTCTTACATCTTCTCCTGGGTCTCTCGTGGTGCCATTGACCTTACCGAGAACTCCTGGATGGGCTCTGGCTACACCACCTCCAAGAACCGCACCAACAACCGCAACATCGCCATCGCTCTCATGTCTGACAAGAACACTCTTGTTGGTGACCAGGCCACCTCCGTTGTCGGCTCCGCAAGCGGTGACAGCCAGGTCAACTGGCTGACCTCCGGCACCAACGACTGCTCCAACGCTCACGTTGCCACTTTCGACAGCACCTACGCCCTTGTCTCCTGGGAGGAGATCTCCAACCCCATCTGCGACTTTGACGCCATGGGCTGCCGTGGCACCTATGCTGGCACCAAGTTCCAGGTTGTCAACAGCTCCGGAAAGACCTCTGGCGATGCCATCACCTCTGACAACACCTACGTCGCTGGTGACATGGTTACCATGTCCGATGGCCGCATCTGCTGGCCCTACGTCAGCATGGACTGGAAGCTCGATGGTGCCACCACCGCCTCCAACGTTCAGAAGATGTCCTTTGCCTGCATTAGCAACGGCAGCGGCAGCAGCAGTGGCAGCTCCAGCTCCGCTGCCGCCTCCGCTACCCCCGCTGCCAGCTCTGCTCAGTCCGCTGCTGCTGGTGTCCAGTCTTCTTCCAAGGTCGTCCTGGCCACCAGCGCCGCCGCTGCCGAGGAGGTTGTAGCCTCTTCTTCTGCCGCCGCCTCTGCCGCCCCTCAGCCTACCTTCGTCACCCTGTCCTCGGCCGATGTCTCTGATGTTCTTGCCAGCCCCACCTCCGCTGCTGCCGCCTCTTCTGCCGCTGCCGGCCAGACCACCATTCAGCAGCTCAGCAGCATTGTCACCAGCGTCGTCACCCCTTCGGTTCCCGAGAGCACTCCCTCTGCTCCCGCTAGCGATGACAGCGACTGCGATGATGAGTCTGGCTCTGATTCCGGCGCTGGCCAGACCTCAGCCTACACTCCCATCCGCACCTCCAGCGGCATTCGAACCAAGACCCGCCGTGTTCGTCCCACCTCTACCGCTGGCTCCAGCAGTGGAAAGGGCAAGAACACTTGCAGCGCCGGCCACACCGTCACTGAGACCGTCTACGTGACCGCCACTCCCTCTGCCTACTCTTGGCGCTGGAACTAAGTGTTGAGAGGGGAAGGGAAGCAAGTTGGCTGGAAGGAGAAGGAAGGAAGGAAGGTGAGGGGTTGGGAGACGTGAGAGGATTACTTTCGACATCTTTATTTCTTGTGAATAGTGAAATTTATTGGAGGTCCCTACATAGCTTATGTCTAAATGAAGTTACGTGGAAGACTAGACTAAGCAAGCAAACCGTGTAAGAGTACAGAAAAGAACAATCAAGACACATGCATATACTCCTCGAGTTGAGGAATCACCAGCACGGTCCCTATTAGCGCACGTGAAGATTATCCAATGTTGAATTAAGCCCAGTATGCATGTTATGAATGTCTTATGCTTGAATTCAATGACGACTCGGTAAATTGTGGATCGTGGCCGTGGGGCAATGACATCAACAGTGACACGCAATTCGGACCTTTTTTCCGCGGCAGGGCCACTCGTTCTCCAGTGGCTCGATTGGGGCCAAGATGTCTTTATTTCCGTCGTATTCCTTACCTTGAAGAAAAAAGAAAAAATTGGGTTTGGGTTTGCGCATTTTTGTGAGGGAATCGGTCCATCGAAAATCCCCTGGCAGTCTTATTTTAACCCGCGTTTATGCATCTTTGGGCGCCTGGCGCGAAACCATGCGTTGACTAGGCACTGACTCTATGCTTCTTCGAATATCCACAAGCGGGTTTCTGAAATTTTGATCTATCAAAAATATCAAAACGCGTTCAAGGTTTCATCAATTGAGGCCCTTCACTCAGTGCTCCATCCCGCGTCCTCCTGTTAGCCAGTGGGAGAGCCGCGTCGAGAAAGAAAGAAAAAAAAAAGGCGACAATCGATTGCAGCATGGTGGGCCGGCGAGGTCGCAACGCCGTGAATGGCGCCGCGGGCGAGCAGACGCCCCTGCTTGGAGGCTCCGGGCCGAGTCCCAAGGCGTCAGGGTGGCGGCGGCGAATGGTTGCCGACGTTTCCTGCTCGTGGTGTGATGCGGTTTTGCTCATTTGCTACGTTGTGACGGGGCTCCTGGATAGTGCATCGATCCAAATATGGGGCGCCTTTGTGTCCATGCAGACAGGTCAGTCGAGCTATCCGTTCGAATAATCATAATCAGTCGACGAACTATATGTCTGATATGCAGGGCTGACGATGGCGCAGGAAACACCGTCTATGTTGGGCTTGGCATTGGGTCTCTCATCTCAACTGGTCAATCGACACCGAGGTTCCTCAAGTCGGTCACGTCCATCTGCTGCTTCTGCCTGGGGTCCTTCTTCTTTGCGCGCTTCCACAGGTTCTTCTCTCCGCGGCGCCGCTGGGTCCTCTGCGCATCCTTTGCCGCCCAGGCCGCCTTGACAGCGGCTGCCGCTTCCATCGTCAGCATATACCCTCCCCGCTCAGGAGATTCGGCGGCTTGGAACGTTCTTCTGCCGATTGCTCTCATCGCCTTTCAGAGCTGCGGGCAGGCGGTTGCGAGCCGGGCACTGCGGCAAAACGCGCTCACGAGCGTTGTGCTCACGAGCGTGTACTGTGATTTGTTCTCAGATCAGGAACTATTCGCCCTGCAGAATGTGACGCGGAACCGGAGAGTTGCCGCCCCACTGCTGCTTCTGTCTGGTGCGGTGCTTGGAGGCGTCTTTTCGCACAATGCGATTGGCATTGCCGGAGCTCTGTGGCTCGCGGCCATCATGAAGTTGTGTGTGGTCATCACATGGTTTGCGTGGCCGGGTGAGTCAGAAGAGACGGACAACTAAGTGGGCAACTAGCTAGTGTAGGTGCGGCTCGAACTACTACATGGGATGGATGGGCGCACGCGAGTCAGGCGTTAGTAGGGTGGTAGTTGGCCATGTAGGATTGATTTCACAGCTCAGTTGCTACTTCAGAGATGATGGGCTTATCACTTTTTTTATGAGGCGGCCTACCGCATCAGTGCATGATCTGCCTTGTGAGTGGTGAGAGTGCCGGATCGATCGAGTGCGGCAGTCGCGCAAGCGGATTAAAAGGGCAGCCCAGAACGGCCAAGACAGTGAAGATCGCAGCGATATCGCAGAAATGACGTGCGATGGAGAACAGTTTGCTGAAGAAACGGCTAGCCTCAAAGCCAATTCGGAAGCGGAATACTACCAAATCAATTGCCTGCAACTTGATCAGTGCTGTGACGAGAAAGAGATGTGCATCCCTCCCACATCCCACAGCCTGGGGCGAATGGCTGAGGGCTGCCCACGCAGGGCGCAAAAAGCACACTTCTGGCAGCACCCATCTCTGTCTGCTTGTGGATGCCCGCATGCATTAGCCAATTGCTTGTTGACTACTAATCTGGAGAAGGGGGAGCTTAAGCTCGGATGGGAGCCTGCGCCCCATCCTTCAGCAAACCCTCCCGTGCGCGCGCCGGGCATCGGAGCTGCCATCGGGCAAGCCACCCGAGGACAGTGTCCACCCCGGGCCGGAGCCAGTCTCGGCCGAGAGACGGTTGCGGGGGGGAGAGCTGGAAGCTCAACCTTCTTGGACGGAGAAGTTGCAAGGGGAAGCAGGAGGGAAGAAAGGCAATTGTTGCACTCGGTAGTTGGGGAGAAGCTGACAAGGAAATAGATGCCCGTCCGGCATGTCGCGTCGGCTGCAGGGCAGGGCACCTAGTAGGGGAAGCTGGCTGGGTTGGCCACCTCGTCCCGCCAGAGACGCCTTGATTGCAACATCGGACCATGGCCGCCCCGCTCATCACGGGCTCGCAGTCTCTTCCTCAATTGGACTGCCGGGCATACCCTGGCCGGGTATTGAAAAAAAGGAAGGGGACGCGTAGTGTATTTGCCGTATGAGGTGTGAAATGCATGTCATTTCCGGTCGCGTGCTCTGCTGCGACCTCCTGCGACCTGCAACGGCGGATAATGCCTCTCAGTTCTGTGTGCTTTGCTATGCATTATTCCCGGGGGGGGGGGGGGCGCTATCCGAATAACCATCCCATCGCGAGTTGCTGTGGAGCTCCCCTCGCTCTCTCGCCGGGGAAGACAGTGAGCGAAAAAGCAAAATCGCCCCCCTCATCAAAAGACGAACTGCGAACTGAGAGGGGGGGGGGAGCCGAGACACGGCGAGTCGCGTGCGCCGCCGTTGAGACTTACATGCTGGGGGAGGGAGGGGAACCCTTGGCGAGACGAGCGAGCTAGCTAGCTGACGCTGGGCAAGGCTCACGACCATCACATCACAGCGGCAGCGGCAGTGGCCCCTCGAGGCGAGGCGACGCATCATTTATATGGGACCCGGCTGCGACGTGATGCAACGAGGGACGCAACGGGCGCTGAGACTCTGGACAGACGGCATGCTCCCATGGCGCTCCCATGGCGCCACCACGAGGGGTGGGACGCATTTTGATGTGATCCGATCGGCAGTGGAGCTTGCCGGTTGAGCTTGGTGTGAAAAAGGCCGCCAACTCCCCCGCATTTCGTCCCGAGACGGCGGTCTGCTTTGATCTAGTGAAAAAACGTCGCTTCCCCGTCCTGGGAGCTGTTTTTTGTTTTTCTCAGCTCGGCCTTTTTGGCGATACCCTCTTGCTGCTTAGCTGCCGTCTCTCCCGACCCAGCTTGCCCAACCAAACCACCAACCAAGTACTCCCGTTCGAAACCCGAAACCGCGCCTGTACGACGAGCCCGTCGCCCATCTTCTGTGCCACGACCTGATTCCGTTTGTTTGATCGTCAGCAACGCTCACCCCCTGCCGATCTCTTTCTCGCAGCAGGAATTTTTTTGTTTTTGTTTTTACAAAAAAAAAATATTCGTCCGACTTGCGCCTCCGCCAACCACCACCTCTGGGCACACTTTTTCGCCATTGCCGCTGAGCGCGGGACCGGGTGTTGAAGATGAAGATGGCGATGCGCCCCCCGGAGCGAGTTCCTCGCCCGTATCCCCCTCCCGTGGCCGAAGACGATGTCGACTCGACATTGAAGAAGGATGAGGTAAACCCGCCCGCTTTTGCGCCCGGCGCCGTGTGCCTGGACCCCACGCCCAGCTGTCTCTAACGCTTGCCGCCTCTCTGCAATAGGACGACCCGACGCTCGAGTACGATGTGTGCATGAGCCCGCTGGAGAAGGGCCTGGTCATGAAGCAGGACATGCGCATCATCCCCCTGTCGGCGGCCATCTACTTCCTCTGCTTCCTCGACCGCACCAACATCGGCAACGCCATGATCCTCAACTCGTCGACCGAGAACGACATGCAGCACGAGACGGGCATGACGGACCACCAGTTCGTCATCTCGCTCATGGCCTTTCTCGTCTCCTACGCCGTCTTCGAGGTCCCCAGCAACATCCTGCTCAAGAAGCTGCGGCCCAGCCGCTGGCTCGCCTTTCTCATGTTTTGCTGGGGCGGAATGACCATTGTGACGGCCGCCACCAAGAGCTTCGGCAGCGTCGTCGCGGTCCGATTCTTGCTGGGCATGTTCGAGGCTGGTCTGTTTCCAGGATTGGTTTACTACCTTACCTTCTGGTACAAGCACGACGAGCGTAGTGTGCGGTAAGTTGGAGCCATGATTCAGACTCCTTTGCGTGTCTGTGTCTCAGCGCCAGGACCTGTTTCTCATGCATCGATAGCGTCGCATTTATTCTCGCATCTGCAACTCTTGCCGGCGCAGTAAGTGAAACCCCCTTGCGTCGGCTCCCATTAAACACATGGTTAGCTCACAAAAAATGTTCCAGTTTGGCGGCGCAATTGCCTACGGCATCGGCCACATGAATGGCGCAGCCGGCCTCTCGGGATGGCGCTGGCTCTTCATCATCGAGGGCATCCCCTCGTGTCTTGCGGCTCTCCTCGTTCTGCTTTTCCTGCCGGATTACCCCGAGCGAACCAAGTGGCTCACCGAGGCCGAGAAGGACATGGTGATTCAGCGATTGTACTACGAGGGTAGCAAGGAATCCCACCCAACCATGACCTGGGCAGAAGCTAGAGAGACTCTTACTGACTGGCGGTTGTATGCGCACTATGCCATTTATTTTGCTGTCAGCCCAGCCTTTGCCAGTCTGAGCTTGTTTTCGCCATCTATTACTGTAGGATTGGGATATATGGATTTGCAGGCACAGCTGATGACTGTTCCTCCATGGGCCATCGCATACGGTATGTTCTTATGATGGTACTATAGAATAATTTGAAACCTACATGTACTAACCCTGCGCAGTCTGTCAAGTCCTAGTGGCATGGTCTGCGGATCATTTCAACGCGCGCGGAGTCCACACGGCGCTGGCTTCGACAGTCGGTGCGATTGGATTCATCATGTCGGCGGCCCTGCCGGCGGATGCATATGCGGCACGATACGGCGGTCTGATCATGGCAACTGCCGGTTCGTTCGCGGCCTTCCCTCCCATGCTGGGCTGGCTTAGTTCCAATGTCTTTACCACGGCCTCGACCGGATTGGCCATTGCCATCAACGTCTCCATTGGCGGCGGTCTCGGCCAGATTCCCGGCGTTTGGATCTACAAGGTCAGTGAGCGGGAAAAGGGATACCCGACAGGCCATTGGACGAATGCCGGGCTGCTGCTGTTCGTGACGGTGACTGCATTAGGTCTGAGACTGTTTTACGGGTGGAAGAACCGGCAGCTGAGAGCATACGCCGAGAGCCAGGAGGTGTCGTATCGATATTTCAAGTTGTAAAGCAGGGATGCCAGCTATCCAGGGAGAGATGCAACCTTCGGGAGGTATGACTCGTGGTACCTTGATGTGATTTACGCGACAACTGTACATGTGTTACATAGCCTAGTCGGAATCTGACCATGACATATGATGAACAGGTTGCGTAGATGTGATGATGGCGAAAGACATAAAAAAGATTTCGAGCGACGTGATGAGCAAGTGTAGTCAGTGTCTTGACGCCTATCGTTTGACGATCGCTAGCATCGGCCAATGGTAGAGCGCGGACCTGACGTCCGAAATATGGGTCATGGTCAGTGATGGGCAACGAATAAGCTGCGTCAATGGAGAGATCTGAACGGGAAGTAGAAGCAAATCCCGAGATTGCCTGAATCCAAGAGCGGGTCGAGTAGTCAGATCCGGGGAGCAAGCTACGTCAAAAGGCTGATCAACGTGTGGCAAGCTGGACGAGATCTGCACGTGTTAAGCTCAATGTTTTTTTTTTTCTCTTTCGAACCTGGGAACGATTCGTCACGTCATGACATCACCAGGAATTGTGTCTCAAGGTGGAGAAGAACGATAACAAATAGATGATGATGATAAAAAAGATGGTACGATTGAGAAGAAGCCAGTGCATGAATTAAATTAAAAATGTCCAAGATTGCAAAAGCCTTGTGGGTATTCTTCTTGGGTGCGAACCCATCAAAGAAGCTTGGGCGACGACCATGGATCCCGGGTTTGGTAGCGAGCTGGGCCCTGAATTGTAGCATGCGACCGCTGAATCAGGGGTCCGGGGTCGAAACGGAGGACAACCAGAAACCCAGCCTGTGCGGAATGAATTGTCGAGCGAGAATTCCAACCCGCTGGGGCTGTTTCAGACGAATAGAGACAATAATCACAAGAATGATGGGACGAAGTGCTAGCTGGCCGAGGTTTGGAATAAGCAGCAGGTCGGTCTTCTAGACTAGACGTCTAGCGGCACAAGGTAGAACACCCTACTCCCCTTCACGACAGTCCGCTTCCCGTTTGACTTTTGTATGATTCGGATGAGCGCTCACAGTGTGAGAAATTGACTCCGGAGAAGGGGAATGATTGAATTGGTTTCCGCAGGTTGTGATGATGCTGTCATTCATTTCGACAGGGCCAGCTCTCGGGTTTCCTGTGTCATCATGCTAGGCGTACGGGCCGTTTCATGACTCGGATTTGGAAATGAAGACGAAAAAGCTGTTGCTGCCCGTTGAACTGGCCCCGGGAGCTGCTGGAGCGCTCGCTGTCGCCGCCGATGCGGGCTAGGCTGGAGTTGATGATTGGCGCAAGCCAGGGTCGACGCCACGACGGGGTCACCACAGGGCCTAGACGACGCCTCCAGCGGCCACCAGCGCCGAGACACCCACTGGCGTCGCCGGACAAGGGAGTAGAGGCTCCGGAGCTGCCTTTGAGGGGCAGTGGATGACGTCGTCGGCAGCGTCATAACGGGGCGGGGCAGGGATAGGTCCATTTTTACTTATTTTTCACTTGTGCGAGTGTGGGTGTGCATGTTGGTGCATGCTGGTGTGGGTGAGATGACGATGCTTGACTGGCTGATTGATAATTCATGGGGGACACTTGACTGCTGGAGGAACAAACCCAGACCTTGGAAGATGCAGGCTAAAATAACTGTGGCAGATGGAAGCTGCAGGACATGCGCAGGAGGTGGTGTGTATTGTCGACCGTGGCCGCGGCCGCGCATCTGGGATAAACGAGGAACCGACCGTTCCATGTCGAAGGAAGGAAAAGCAAAAAAGAAAAAAAACAGAGCAAGCTACTGTATCCAGGCTCCATGATACCTCGCCGGCTGCAACTTTCCCTATGGAGCACAAGCAGGGATGCAAGAGGCGAGCCGCCACATCTCGCCCGGAACGATCGCCCCTCTCGATGGCCAACGACGGCCCAAGGACCCTAGATTCAATGATGAAAACGATGATGCCACTCACCTCTTCACACACATTGTCACACGCACCATGTGATGCGGCAGGGCAGAAAACGGATGCCATCATGCTGTATTTGGCCAAGAAAGTCGACAGCCGAGGGCGAAGAAAGAAAGAGATGAGAGAGAATGCGGCGGCATTGGCGCCTGTCACTGACACGCACACACACCTCTAGGTTGCCCGCCGTTTGTTCCAAGGACGGATGGATCCCCCAGTTTTGTTTCTTTTTCCTCGCCGAAGAGCTGCGGCGCTGTTCCACATGGGTCGGGCATAGTGACCGACGCATTATAAACCAACGCGCTGATGCGATGACTAGTCCTCTTCGTGACACCTTGGCTTGTTGAGCAGGGGCAAGTTTCCCTGCTGTCGCTCGCTTGTTTCGCTCATGTTGCCCCCTTCCCGTGCGTAGACGGGGACGAGGGGGGGGAGCAGTAATACGCACTGGGCTTGGAGGAGGGGGATTAAGGCCAAAAGATATTGGCCCAGGATAAGCTCTCGGCAGGTCGACAGCCAACGCCAACTTTCTTGATTCGTATCCTTGCTTTGCTGACCCGGGTACACAAAAGCCACACGGGGCATGGGCATTTCCTTCCAGTATCCTTTCCTTCCCGCCTTGTACCGCCAGCGCTAGGCCTGGGCTGCCTTGCCTTCCTTGCCTTGCTTTTTCCTCCTCTGCTGACCCCAACCTTGCGTGCTTGTCCCCGTCACCACCGCAGACTATCTAACTTCGGCGCGTCTCTCGATAGCCGCCGTCCGGCCCAAAGCGGGTCTCGGTTGCCCAGACCCAGAGAAGGTCATTTTCTGGTTTTCGTTTCTTATTCTGCCAAATCATATCGAGCCCTTGTAGTCCATTCTAAAAAAGAAGACAAACAACACCAACGAGGATGAAAAATCAGACAGAAGAGAACTGCCGGACGTCTCGGCGTGTTAGGCTGCAAGAGTTAGTGGTGGCTTGCCTAGCCATCCCCACCCGTCGGCGAGCCCAGCTCAGTCCAGAACCACCCCCCGCCCATTTTCCCAGCTTTTCTCAGCCCAGCACAGCACGGATCGGTAGTGACCTCACCACTGGACCTGGGGGGTGCCTCGTTTAAGCCTGGGGTCTGGCTGACAGAAAAGCATGGCACATCGTAGCTGGCATAAAACAATTGAAGCATAGGGACCTATAGGAAGAGGATAAATCGCATTCATCAACGCAGTCTCTCAAACAGTTAAATTGAATAAGCTGGTTTCATTTGCCTTGCACTGCAATCAATATTATTGCCATTTTTCTTATCACCGAGCTCGGGAGAGAAATTTGTGTCGTGGCCATCTATTCCGTCACCCGCGTGCTCGTCCCCCCCAAAATACCCACTGAGCTGTGGCGTGCCATCCCCTACGCGCACACTGCCCGTCCGCTGCACGTCCACTGTGCTGTAGCCCCTGTCCTGTCCTGTCGTCTACCAGAGTTCCCCAGTTCCCTGCTTCCAATGGGTTGACGTACCTTAATCCCACTGCGCGGTGCTTGCTCTTGCAACTTGCACTCTTCCATTCCCACCTTGGAAACCCGTCCATCCTCTAGCTTCAATCTTCCTCTTCCATTTCTGACCCCCCCTTCCTTTTTTTCTTCCCTTTTCCTCCCCTCTATATTCTCCCTCAACTCTTTTATTCTTTCTTCACCGGCTCATCCCTCAGCCTCGCTACTACATCGACGCACTTTGTCCGACTCACTCGGTGCGCACGAACCCCCCTCAGCTCCGTCCTGCGACTCGTTTAAACCCCGCACGTCCGCCGCAGTGTCCAGCCAAAGCCGCCTCGCGCGCCTCCAAGCCCTGGTCTAGTGTTTTCAAACGTCGTCATCGGTCTGCCCGTCGTTTTTTACTCTTGCAAAAAAAACATCAACCCCAGGCCCACGACTTTCGCGATCATTCTGGACTTTACCGAGGCCTCAATATTTGGCCTTTGACCAAGAATTTTCCCAGGAGAGACAATCCTCCCTTCTTTCGACACTCGCAGTAGAGCTCGTCTTCGTCCGCCTCTAGCTGGCCCGTCGCGCCCCAGCGACAACCTCTCCAGCAATGTCTACCATTCAGCAGCTCAAAAACTTCATCCGCCACGGTATGCCTTCCTCTGCCTCTGGCTTTCTGCTGTTTTATTTTTCCCACCGTCTCCTCCAGCTGCTCTGCCGTCTTACCAATCAATCACTGTCTGACTAACACCCGTTTCCCTCCCTCGTAGGCAAGCAAGCCCGCACCGCAAACCTCGCCGAAGAGGCCTCGCGCAAGCCCGAGGCACCCCAGCAAGCTGCTCAACCCGCCCATCACGCCCCCGGCGCGGACGGTGCTGAGGCCTACGCCGATGCCCCCGCGGAGAAGTCGTCCAAGTCTAAGCGCATCGATGACGCCAACCTCGCCAAGATTATCGCCGAGGAGAATGCCAGCAAAAGCAAGTTCCCTCGGTATCCCGGACTCGAGCGATGGGAGCTCATCGACAAGATGGGCGACGGCGCCTTCAGCAACGTGTACCGTGCCCGTGACACAACCGGAGACAGGGGCGAGGTCGCCATCAAAGTCGTCCGCAAGTACGAAATGAACAGCATGCAGGTGAGTTCGTCAGGGCCGTCGAGCGTCCACGCAGCCCTTCTCCTTAAGTCGCTTTTCATTTTCATCTTCGCCTTACGTCGTTTATTTTCCGACCCCATTTACCAACACGCGGGGTTCTCCCCGTTAATAGGGAAATAAGCATTTACATCCGGACTTCAAGAAGGTCCCCAAGGCTGCTGAGGTGCGAGAACATTTTCATTTTGTTAGTTTTCGTTTTTGCTTGGTTTCTTGCGTGTGAATTACGGCCGCCCTCGCTGAGCTTAGTAGAGTTCCAGCCAGGCGATCTCATGATGTACAGCCAAGCGAGTAAATCAAGATGCTAACCGATGCCTAGCGATCAAACATTTTGAAGGAGGTCCAGATCATGCGCCAGCTAGACCACCCCAACATTATCAAGCTCGTTGATTTTTCGGAATCCAGACAATACTACTACATCGTCCTCGAGCTCGCCCCCGGTGGTGAGCTCTTCCACCAGATTGTCCGCTTGACCTACTTCAGCGAGGAGCTCTCTCGCCACGTCATTGTCCAGGTAGCCAAGGCTTTGGAGTACCTTCACGAAGAAATGGGAGTGGTTCATCGGTGAGTCAAATTCCGCAGCATCCGCATGTTGCAGACCCTGGCGTTGTCGATGTTGGGATCACCCCTCCTGACGTCATTGCGCGCCACGGCGTCTACATGGCCACAACTGCTGACCCCTTGCCCAGCGACATCAAGCCCGAAAACATTCTCTTCAATCCGATCCCGTTCGTTCCCTCGACGCAGCCCAAGCCCACGCAGCCTGGTGATGAGGACAAGGTGGACGAGGGCGAGTTCATCCCTGGCCAGGGAGCCGGTGGCATTGGTCAAATCAAGATTGCCGATTTTGGCCTGTCCAAGATCGTGTGGGACAATCAGACCATGACTCCTTGTGGCACTGTTGGGTATACGGCGCCCGAGATCGTCAAGGATGAGCGGTATTCCAAGTCGGTTGACATGTGGGCACTGGGCTGTGTCCTGTACACCCTCCTTTGTGGATTCCCGCCCTTTTATGACGAGAGCATCGAGGTGCTCACCGAGAAGGTGGCCAAGGGCCAGTACACTTTCTTGTCCCCCTGGTGGGACGATATTTCCAAGTCGGCGCAGGATCTGATCAGCCACTTATTGACCGTCGATCCTGAGAAACGCTACACGATTAGGGAGTTTTTGGCCCACCCGTGGATCCGGGGCAACGGCCCTACCCCCCGCGAGGAGGAGAAGAAGAAGGCGGAAATGCTCAAGCCATTCGATGCTACTCGATTCGAAGAAGCTGGCAAGCGCTACGACTTCCGATCGCCTGGAGCTGTCAACCTTCGCGAGGTGTTCGATGTCAGTTACGCTGTCCACCGTCAAGAGGAGGAAGGCAAGCGACGAGCACAGATTGGTGCCAAGGGTGGACCTGCTATGCTTCTTAACAATCTCAATGAGGAGGATGAGGAAGATGAGGACATGATGCAGATTGATGGCCAAGACCCCGACGCTGGTGCCAAGCCCAATGCTGCGACCCACGCGCTAGAGCAGAGCATGCGAAAAGCCAACATTAAAGATCACGAGGGCGAAGCCCGAGGACGAGAACGTGAACGGGGTGATAAGGGATACGGCCAGCACTCGGCGGCCGTCACGGCAGCAGCCCGACAGCAAGTGCGAGACCGGAACCGCCAGCGAGGTGCGTTTGAGCTCAGCCTGGAGAACGCCACGCTGCTCGGCAAGCGAAACAAGAAGATGCCCATCATGGGGGTATAGGGGCCCAGTGATGACCAGGCTACTACGAAGAGCGCAGCTGCAGTTAGGCAAGCCGCTATTGATGGGGCACCGCCAGCGAGAATACCAGCCCTGGGCCGCCATTCAACAGAAGAACTTCCGTTCGTGCTGGAAGATGACATATGAAGACATCGAAAAGACCCCTCTGGGATCCTTTTGGTTGAACATGGCCTGTCAGCGGGTGTTATAGGGAGGCAATCACATTGGGGCGCATGGCGTATCGGGTACAGCACCCTTGACCTTCGCACCGTCGAAAGGGAATCATCTTGGGGGCTTCTTTTTGTGTGTCTTTTGTTCAGTGTTTGTTTGTGTGCAGGAGCCAGGGTAGCCCGTGTTATTTTCCTTTGGGGCTCTTGATTGTGCTTTTTTATTCTCGCACCAGTAAATGAGGACAGAGATGATGGCAAGACGATGATGATATAGGGCCAAACATTACAACATCCATAGGGAGGGAGTTATTGGGAAATGGCTGAAACACGTTTTTTAATTAACAGTGTGTTGATTAGACAGACATTCATTCCTCATCTTTTCATTGCTCATCATCAATCATCGATCACAACATACTCTACGTGACTGTTGTCGGCTGAGCGTGCCTTTCCACGGCTTGCTTCAGTTTCGTGCCTACCCCTGACGCAGCCCTTGTTGGTGCCATCTTTGTCGCAGCAATTCCACCTGAAGGCTTCAGGAAACTCGCGGCGGTTTTCTTCGGTATCTTGGTCGCCGTGATACCAATCCGTGTCTTCCCAGGTCTCATGGTCGTCGTCAATCTCGAGTTCTCCTGCTCCAGCAGGCGCCGCATGGCGCTCGTGTCAATACCTGTATTGGTCACACTGCTTTTCGGGCTACTGCAAAGGGGCTCCCGAGTATATAGAACGGGAGAAGAGAGTAGTGACGAAATAGGACAAAAGGAAAGAGAGAAGAAGACAAAGAGAAAAAAAGGGCTCACCCGGGTGGTAGATGCAGGATCCATCCACATTGTCGGCCTCGGTAAACGGGGCTTCGCACAGCACGCAAACCGACAACTCGCAGCTCGCCTTGCGCTTCAGCTCGTTATTGGCGCCAGCCGACTGCACTGCCGCGTAGTGCTTCAGCGCCTTGCCCAGCACGTCCTGGTCGAGGCACATGAGGCGCACGACGGCCCGCAGCTGGTCCTCGGGCGCGCTGAGCAGGTGGCTCAAGGTCAATTCCTCTTTTGGAGCAGGATCCATTCTTTGTTTTGTTTCTTTTTTTTTTTTTTCCCTTTTCAAATCTTACGCGCAATGCTCTCCCCACTGGGTTCTTTTTTTAGGCGCGGCAGAACAAGTGAGTGGTGTTGGTGGTGGTGGTGGTGGTTGTAGCAGTAGTGGTGGTGGGCATGGGTGAGCGAGCTTGCTCTCACCGTTTAACCCGAAGGGAAAATTTGCGGGCTCGCCCACCAACCAACCATCTTGGCTGTCCTTCAACCCACCCCGCGCGAGGTGCTCTGCAGAAAATGGGTACTGCTAGCCACCAACTTCGGGGTGCTAAACCCGCGCCGGCGGGACGGCACGGCACGCGACGGCATGGCGCACAATTCATGGATAATTCTCAGTCTCTTTTTTATCTTTTTCTCTTTCAGTTGTGGCTCTCGAGCCTGCCAATCGGCTATTTTCTATATATGCACACACAACTGATCAGCGTGTTCGCGGCAAGCCGCTGATCTGCCTTGTTTTCCTTTTTCTTCCCGTTCCCGAAAAAACACACGCCCCAAGACTTGACAACTCGGTGCATCCCGGTTTCGTCCCATGCCATCCCGTTTTCCCCGTGCTCGTCGCCGTCGGGGTGGAGACCTGATGGGGGTCGGGATGGCAGGGGCACCAGTTGATGCTGCATACCATCTCCACCGTCAACCACCAAGAACGATCCCGGAACCCGGACCCAGGTTCGTTCATCTGTCCGGTTTGTGCAATTCACAGCCAGATGGGAAATGATCTCGTCGTCATTCCCTGGCGTCATTCAAACCACAACGACTCTTGTATACGAGGGTGTAATCGGCCGGCCGGAATGAAGATGGCCTTGCGGCAATGTTAAACCCATTCCTCGAGGGGGACGAGTAGGCTCGTTTTTTAATCACTTATTCACATTTGCTCACACTAACAGAACCAACCAGGTCAGCCTCGTTGGACCCATCACCCCCGGAGAAACTTTTTCGGCAGCTCTTTTTTTTTCTGGGGACCACTCGCAAGCTTTTCCACGTTTTGATGATTACTTGCATCCGAGACATATACAGGCAAATCCGACTATTTGTTTGCTACTGCAGGTCAGCCAGGATTACCAACAGGCCACACAACCAACACAAGTGGGTTCACGCGCCATCTTGCGGGTGGCTAATGAGATGCTCTACGATGTACATCTCGCACTACTGCACACTTGGCGTCCGTCCGGTTCTCGCGCCCGATAGAGAGTCCTTTTTGCCTCGTTCCTGAGCCTGTTGCGGCCAACTGGGGTCGACCTGGCTGGCCGCGACTCGAATGAGGAATTTTGTATATAGAGCACCTTGGCATCTTGCCCTTTTTCTTCTCCCTCCCTTCTGGCTTGGACAAGTTGTTCTCCAGTCTCAACTCTCAGCAACTCGCTCGCTCTCCCAGGTTGTCTCAGCGCGACTTTGCCAGTATAAAAAAAGGAGCAAGACACAGCATGTACTTCCTCTCGGGCCTCCTGTCTCTCTCGCTGGCCCTGGCCTCGGCCAACGGCCTCATGGTTCCCAGGGCCGACAACTCGTGCGCCAAGGGAGTGCACATCATTGTCGCCCGAGCCAGCACAGAGGCCCAGGGCCCGGGAATGATTGGGGCTGTTGCCGACGAGGTTGTCAAGCGAATCCCCGGCTCAGACATCGCCTCTGTCGTGTATCCCGCCGTGCTGGACCCGTACGTCGAGTCCGAGACGGAGGGCGTACAGAACATGACCAAGATGATTCACGACTACGCCAGGGACTGCCCCAGCAGCCAGATGGTCCTCATGGGCTACTCGCAGGTGAGTTGATGAAGCTGCAATCTGCAATTCCGCACAGATCAGGACTCGGGCCATGCTGACGACGCCGTCTTTTTTTTTCTTTTGATTTAGGGCGCCCAGGTCACCTCTGACGTCCTCTGTGGCACCAGCGAAAAGGGATGGAATGCGACTAGTCCTCAGCCTTTGAAAATCACCAACAAGAGTAAGCACCACTTCGCCCCCATTTCCCCGTGCAGTAGTAGTTCCGCCGCCCGCTAACAATGACGCAGTCGCTGCGGTTGTCCTTATGGGAGATCCCAGCTTCACTGCGGGTCAGCGCTTCAACTACGGCACCAGCAATGGCACTGGCGTGAGTACTCTTCCTTTTGCTATAATTTTGTTCTCCCCCCTTTTTTGGGCACCTTGATGCTAAATGCAAATTAGATCTTCCCCCGGCTGAAGCCTCATGGTTGCGATGCCACTGCCGACAGGATGCTCTCCATCTGCGACAATGATGACCTGTTCTGCGATGCTGGCGGCGCCAGCCTTGCCGTGCACATGGCCTATGTCCAGAACTACGGCAACAAGTCTGCCGACTTTGTCGTGTCCAAGTACCGCCATGCCCGCCTGGCTTAGAGCGGCAGCGTGTAACATAGTTAGAAAAGCATGTCTTCTGGCGAGAGTTTATCATCCACCAATAAAGACGATGGCGTTTTTTCTTTTCTTTTTCGGATCCAAACATTGGGCAGGTATTTGGCGGTTAATGTACATGCGCCATGTCGATTTGTTGGATACCGTGGGCTTAGATACCTAATATCTAGACGACGTCAAAGAAATTAATAACAGACTTTTGAATGCAAAGGCGTATCCTTTGTCCTCTTTTTTTTTTTTTAACCCATCACTTTGAGCGACGTATGTGCTGAGTGATGCCAACCATGGATGACAGATGACTATGAATTCGTCTATTTAGGGAGTGAATGCGGAAGAAAGCGCAGCAGCCATTGGTTGAATTGTGCTCACTTACCCCCCACGCAAAGAGTGCTAAATAAGAGGTAAAAATGAGTAAGTAATGGTGACATTGTGTGATTGTTTTTCGTATTTGGACAAGCGGCTGACATCTTACATGACATGACGCACAACATGAAGAAAAAAAAGTAACATGCAAAACAAGCGACACATGGCAATAAACAAGCTTTTCCAACGGGTTTCATATTCATCTCCAGGGATGCAATTGGACGGTCCTCTTTCCTTTACTTCTCCCCCTCCCCTCCCCCCGCCAGACTCTCTTTATCCCCATGTCCATATTGGTGTGCATTTGTTATGAGTAGTAGTTCTCGCCTGCACGCAGGAATGAGGGTTGACCATCCCTGGCGCGATCCACCTTGGCGTGCTTGGCTGCATTGATCGAAACAACGTCACGTCAAGGTTCAAGCAATAAAGACATTTTAGTTTTTAAAAAAGGGGGGAAGTAATACAATCTCTGATTTGAAAGATAAAAAAAAAAGGTAAGGGGGGAAACTATACAAAAAAAAGTACCTAGGTATCTTGGAGAATCGAATCTAAATGCTCTATCCGACCCAAAACCGACCGACGCTATGCTTTCCCACGTGTAATAAAAACATTGAACCTTGGCCCACCACCCATTCATTCATTAACTCCTGTCATTTCCGCATGCCGCGTCTTCTGCTCTTGTTGTATCGTATATTAGCAGGCGTGATGCATGATATATATGTGTGTGTGCGCGCGCGCGTGTGCGTGTGTGTATGTGTGTGTTTGTGTGTGCGCGTGTGTATGTGTATGTGTATATGCGGATAAATATATCTGTGTGTATACATTTCCGATCATGGCTTTCTTCGTTAATCCATTTCTTTAAACTTTGCTGTTGGCGTTGGCGTCGATGATGACCCGTAATCTTCTTCTGATACTTCGCTCAGCGGTCGCGCTTTTTTGTCTCTGATGACGAGCACCTGGGGGTGAGTCGTGTCGGACCGCTCAATCTCGGCGGCCGCCTTGCTCACGTCCCAGAGGGGGTGGTTCTGGTTGCCCGTGGCCTCGGTGCGGAAGCCAGCCGCGCCGAACAGCGGCACCGAGTCCGGGAAGGATAGCGTAAAGGGGATCCAGAAGTTGTCGTCCCATATGTGAGGGCACCGCTGGGGCGTCAGCTCGTGCTCCTCCCTCTCCATGGGCGGGATCTTGTCCAGGACCCAAATCATGTCCGTTGCGAAGCTGTCCTGTCTCATGCCAGCAGAAAACTCGAGCTCCCGCACGTACCCCTCCGCCAGCTGGTTCGCCAACCCCGCCAGCGAGAGCACCTTTCCCTTGAGGCTCTCCGAGTGCAGCGTGTGCTGCTCCTCGAAGCCTTCCTCGACGTACTTGATGCGCACCATGCGGCACACGCCGTCGGCCGTGTCGACGCCGAAGACGTCCGGCCGGTCGGGGTACCGGTGCAGGCCCTGGGCCATGGCCCAGCCCCGGATGACGCCCCTCGACGTGCCCGGGCAGAGCAGCGTGACGTTTGCGGCGCGGCGGCCCTCGAAGCCGTAGTAGACCATGGCGGACAGGCCGCTCACGATGAAGGGGATGTGGTGGAAGATGGTGGCGACACGCGTCATGACTTCTGTGATGGCCTCCCGATCCATCCGACGGTGCTGGATCGGCACGGTCTCCAGGGCGCCGTCCGACATGGGCCGGTCCAGCTTGTGCTGGGAGCGGACCTTTTCCGGGGTGAGGGACGCCTCGCGCAGCTCCCTTTCCATGTGGCGATAGGGCTCATGGGAAGGTTTTGGCGTGGCGGGCCGCGGATACGCTCTGGGCGAGGGAGACGAGGGTGTGACTGGCGAGGAGGGGTGCTGCGACGATGACGACCGCGACGCTGCCCGCCGGGGACGGCGTCGCTGCGAGCGGCACGAGCCTGTGGTGGTGGCCGTCGGGGCCGGCGACATGATCGGATCCCATGATTGCTGCATTTTTGTAGAGTACCGCGTCCGCGGGCTCGTTGGTAGTTCTGGCGAGTGGGCTGTTTGCTTCGCCTCAGGCCCTGGCCGGGGGGGCGCTGAGGCCCGGAACACGCCGTCCATCAGGGACTGGAGCCACGAGCAGATGCCCATGGCCCATGTAAATGATGCCGGGCGAGCGAGAGCGGCGCTGCTCTTCGAGGTGAGGCCCAGGAAGCAGGAAACACTCACTCCGCAGGCAGAACGTCGCAATCCCTCTGTTTGTTTATGCGAGGTGGTGGCGGGAACGCACACCAGTATACTTGCTTGATTGGATTGCTGCACGGCGATTCTTAGTGGCGGTGAGCTTGCTGAACCCACAAAATGGCCTGCAGGCCATGCCGTGCATGCAGTTTTATAAAACAACTTATGAATGTGAACACAGACTCTGTTCCCGTGCGCTCTGCAACAAAAAAATTGTCGTTTCATCCCTTTAATAGCTGGTGTTGTGTTCGGCCTATTGCGGAACAATGACAGGGCGCTCTCCAGCCCGGGTAGCGCTATCTCAAAAGGGGGGGTGCGGAGTCGCAGGCATTCGCTGGGCAGCTCAGGCACCGCGAACCGGGAGCATGCAGAATTAAGGCCGTGGATACCAGCCCGCTGCAAGAGCTCACTCACTCACATACATGGCTGCATCTCTAAACCGCCCGATCCCACCCATCCCCCAACGCCCCGTAATCGTACAAGTTCATTCCGAAGCTGCATCGTGTTCATTCACTTCCGTTAACTTATAATTCCTCCTCTACCTCCATTTGCTCCCCGCTTGCTGCCCCCTTCCCCGCCGGACCGTCCTTTTTGGGCATTGTCGCCTCCTTGTCAATCATCTGTCTCGACACCGACACAATGTTGTCCTCAATGAGCTCCTGGCCAACGTCCTCCAAGTGCTTCTTGGGATCCAGCTTGCCCACGTAACGGGTCTTGAGTTGATCCTTAGTCAGCTCAGTCTCCTCCTTGACACGCTTCTCGTAGCCGTCGGCCAATGTGACCAGGCGCTGAAGCCTGTCCTTGTTTTTGCATCCCTCGTGTCGGAAATCGTCCATCTCTAGCGCTTCCGTCCATACATGCTTGTGGAGGTTCATCAGCATGTTCTCTTCGAGGGCCGTCTTGCGGTAGTTGATGGCGATAGAGTAGTAGTGGCGGTTCAGGCCATGAATGAGAGCCTGGATCGAGGGCTTGTTGAGGTGGCCCAGGTTGCTGGTGCTCTGGCGGGGCTCCTGGCCCATCATCAAGAGCTGGGGGTTGATGAGGCGGAAAGCGTCAATGACAACCTTGCCCTTGACTGACTGGATGGGGTCGATAACCACGGCAACAGCTCGAGGGTTCAGCTGCTCGAACGACTGCTGTGTGTTGATATCAACCGATGACAGCCAGCAGCCGAAACCAGGGTGGGAGTGGTACCAGCCGACGACTGATTCGGGGCTGGACATATCTGTTAGCAAACCAGCGCTGTTGCATCCTAGGGAGTTATGACGTACCGTCCCGTTTGCCTCAACATGTCCATCATCTTGGTCTGGAAGACGGGGTCGACGGCCTCGACACTAACGCCAGTACCGCTCTGGGGCATGGCAAATACGTCCATGACCTTGACGGTAAAGTCGTCGACAAACTCGCCCAACATCAAGCCCATGACTTCCATAGGCACACCTGCACGACCATGTCGAAGCATCTTCAGCAAGGCGAGGGAGGAAATGTACACGGTTTCGGAGTTATCGATGAGGTTCGTGTTGTCCTGGCAGCGTATATGTTAGCAGTTGCCCGTAGCAAGCTTCTCAGGACATGAAGAAGCTGGAATGGCTCAAATGCAGCTTACCGTTCCGTGGGCAGCTCCTCCGAGACCCATGCCACCGCCACCTAATAGGTTTCTAAAGCGCTCCATTTTGTATGACGGTGATTTATACTAGTAAAAAAAGAGGTCGAGGAGAAAAGATGCAGCAAGAATGGTACAAGGGCGTTGTTGTTGGGAGTGATGAGGGAGGATGGGTTCTGGCGATGGGAGCTTGCGTCTCGAGGTTGTTGGCGTTGACGCCAGCCCGGGAGCCTAGAAGCCACAGCTTGGAGCTTAGTCAAGTCACGTGCTGTGGGTACTTGTGGCTAGCCCGCAGCCTCGCAGGCCGATCTCAGGTGGGGTTTGCAGGGATTCTGGGGCTGAACCAATAATGACATCAGCTTGGACGCCTCGAGTGGTGCGACTCTCAGCCTTGACGCACCAACATTAATCCGTGGTGTCCCCAGCCGGACTGGACGGTGGCGTTTCCTTCGCATCCACAGCGGTATTGTTCGTGTACTTCTCACTTTGCCTTCACTTATTGATCCCAGAAACCTCCGCTGACCTTCCCCCTCGCTCCAGTCAGTCATGCCAAGCTCCCTCTGAGCCGGCACCGACTGGAAATTTTCCCGCATCGCAAAATCTCTTTCAATCTCGAATTCTCATTGAATTTTTTTCATTTACTAGCTTCGACTCTGGTCTCAGGCGCACCCATCCCGTAGCAATCATGGGGGACATTACCGTCGACCTTGGATCAACGGCGCTCAACGGCTGTTCGCCAAAGAAAGTTGCCTACTTCTATGATTCTGACATCGGCAACTATGCCTACGTCACTGGACACCCCATGAAGCCCCATCGCATTCGTCTGGCGCATAGCTTGATTATGCAATACAACCTGTACCAGAAGATGGAAATCTACGTGAGTGCCTGCGCGTTCCCCTGGACAAGAGCCTTTTAGTCTGGCTTCCCAGGCTATTGCCGGTCTTGCTAACAGATAAGTAGCGCGCAAAGCCAGCGACTCGGGGTGAAATGACCCAATTTCACACCGACGATTACATCGATTTCCTCCAAAAGGTTACCCCCGATAACATGGATAGTTTCATGCGCGAACAAGGCAAATACAACGTCGGCGACGACTGCCCCGTATTCGATGGCCTCTTTGAGTTTTGCGGTATCAGCGCTGGTGGCAGTATGGAGGGCGCGGCGCGCCTGAACCGACAAAAATGCGACATCGCGATCAACTGGGCTGGAGGCCTTCACCACGCCAAGAAGTGTGAAGCAAGTGGCTTCTGCTACGTCAATGGTCCGTTCTTGCCCGTTTGCACACCGAAATATGCAAATCTAACATGCGTCTAGACATCGTTCTGGGAATCCTCGAACTCCTCCGATTCAAAAAGCGGGTTCTCTACATCGATATCGACGTTCATCACGGCGATGGTGTCGAGGAAGCCTTTTACACGACCGACCGCGTCATGACGGTGTCATTCCACAAATACGGCGAATACTTCCCTGGAACCGGTGAACTTCGAGATACCGGCATTGGCCAAGGCAAAAACTATGCCGTCAACTTCCCGCTCCGCGATGGTATCACCGATCAAACATACAAGTCGATCTTCGAGCCCGTCATCGAAAATGTCATGAAGTATTTCCAGCCGGAGGCGGTTGTCTTGCAGTGCGGAGGAGACAGTTTGTCCGGTGACCGACTCGGTTGCTTCAACCTAAGCATGGATGGCCACGCCAACTGCGTCAACTTTGTCAAAAGTTTCAACCTCCCCACTTTGGTCCTCGGCGGTGGCGGGTATACCATGCGTAACGTTGCTCGTACGTGGGCATTTGAAACGGGTGTGCTTGTTGGACAGGAAATGGACCGCACCTTGCCGTACAATGAATATTACGAGGTATGTGATGACGCCCATGTTTGATGATCAAGCTAACGGTTACTAGTACTACGCTCCTGACTTTGAGTTGAACGTTCGCTCGTCCAATATGGAAAATTCAAACAGCCGGGAATACCTCGACAAAATTACGTCCGCCGTCATCGATAACCTCCGCCAAACCGGGCCCGCTCCCTCCGTTCAGATGCAGGATGTTCCTCGAAGACCCTTCGGAGGAATGACTGACGAGGAAGAAGCCGAGCTTGATGATCTTGACGAAGATGAAAACAAGGATGACCGAATGACTCAGCGTCGCTGGGACAAGCGTGTGGAGAATGAGGCAGAATTCGACCCTAGTGATGATGATGAGATGGCTCGCAACAATGGTGCCACACGAAACGAGAAGACCAAGCGCACGTTTACCGATTTCCGAAAGGGAGAAATGGAAGTCGACAGCGGTGATGTATCTCCAGCCCCTGGCGCGAATGGCGCTACGACAGAGGAGGCTGCCCCTGAGGAGACTCACGATGCCAATGATGATACAATTGAGGACATCTCGGCTCACGAATCAAATGAGAAGGAGCAGCTCGCCGATAAGGAGACTGAAAAGGCCAGTAAATCCTCCAAGGAGCCTAAGACTACTGAAGTGGACAATGATGGCGATGTCGGCATGGCAGACTCAGCAGCAGCAGAGGAAACCACCATCAAGAAGGAGGAGGTTGAACCTGAGGCCGCTCCTGAGACTGTGGCAAGCGAGAAGGCTGCTGGAGAGAAGTCTGCTACCAAGGATGGGACCCCTGCAGCAGTGACTAAATCGCCCACTCCAGAAACCAAGTCCACTGAAGACATTACCGAGAAGCCCGCCGAAACATCCGAGGACAAAGGCAAGGATGAAGAGCCTGTTGATGCCATGGACGTTGATACAGAAAAGGACAAGGCAGACCAGTCGAAGGAGAAGAGCAAGAGCCCAGAGAAATGAGCTTGTTCTGATTCCAAGTCATGACAAGTCCGGTGGGCATCAACACGAGTTGCCCCACCCTTGTCCTTGCGCGGTTACTTGAAGAGCCTTTGGGGATCTGAATTCCTAGGCATTCTGGTTCTAAGCGTTCTGTATCTATAACGTTGGCAAGAGGCGGCCTGAGGCGTTCCAGGCGTAGGGTATCGGTGACGGAAATGGGAAGAAATAATGCGGTGAGCAGAGTAAGGTCACCCTGACCACGCTAAGTAAGGATTCATGATGCCTTGGTTGAAGATTTTTGTGTGATTTCGAGGGTTATATCATAGCGTATGGAATATAATGGCATTCACTTTTACTCGTTGCCATATTTTATTTTTTTATGATTCAGACGACGAAGAGGCATGTCTCATGAGACCAAGTGCAAAGCAACACCTGCTCCCCTCCCCATGCCGATCGTCGTCCAGGAAAGCGGTACGTACCTCGAGTAGCGTGATGCTCGTCACCAACCCCACGTTTTATCGACCTGCCTGGCTGCAAGTTTATGGCCGAAATTCACCCGTGACCAATTAGTGGCGCTGCAAGGCTGCCAGTCTTGCCAGGCTAAGCAAGTACCTAGCGGAAAGTGGGAAGCTACCTAGGATTTTTGGTCTGCGGGGATCAAAAAATAATTATTCTTCCAGAACCACTCTCTCCATTGAACATTTTTCCCCTCTCCCTCTTGCTCCGCACGCGACTACAATCTCTCCCGTAAATGTAGCCTTAACCACCGCCTCTACTTGGCTCTCTCCCAGCGGCCCTTGCTAGTCCGCCAGACTTCAATCGCACCCGTCAGCTGCGCCTTGCCGCCTTGACTCACCCCTCCATCGCCGCCACCCGTTTTACCTGTTGACGCCCTTGCGCATCACCGCCCTCTGACTCCAACAACCGTCGCAAACCTCCCCGAGCAATCGCCATGCCCGCCTCAGTGCCCGCCGTAGAGGCCGATGCCTCCTCGGCCAAGCTCCAGGTCTGGAAGGATGCCCTCTACGACCGCTGCCGCGAGTCTGGCATCGACATGTTTTCCCAGGACGAGCTACTGCGTCTCGATGTTATCCCCAACCGCGATCTGGCGCTGCTGGCCCGCGTAGTCCAGTCTCTGAGCGATGACAAGCTCTTCATTACCATGCGCGAGGCCTCGGGCCAAGTCTTGTGGAAGTGGCGCGACGCCCAAGAAGCGCACAAGTACGTTGCGACAACCGCTCCGCTGTAGACTTCCCCAGCTAATCCTTGATGCCCTTTGCAGGTATAAACAGTGCTCGACCGACGAACAAGTCATGGTGTACTCGCTCATTGATGACTCGGGCGGCGACGGAATCTGGTCTCAGACGCTCTTGAAGCGCCTGAACATGCACGATTCAGTCCTCAAGAACGCACTTAAACAGCTTCAAACCAAGGGCCTCATTGCGCCTTTCAAGAATGTCGAGCACCCCAACAAGAAGATGTACATCAAGGCCTCCATTCGGCCCAGCGACCGTGCCACTGGAGGACCTTGGTATACCGACCAAAACTTTGACGAGGCCTTCATCGAGGATCTCCAGCGAGTCGTATTCGATTTTATAAAGCGCAACAGCAGCTATCACAGCACCCATGGAGGTGGTGCCACCCGGACGCAGGTTCCAAAGAAGGGCATCGTCAAGGGCGTTGTAGACAAGGGCAAAAAACGAGACGCCAGCCAGTTGGACGAACCCCCCGCCAAGGCCGTCAAGACCTCCACCGCGGCAACACCAAAAAAGAACGTGATGCTGCCTCTTCCCGCTGGTTACACCGGCTACCCGACAGTCCGTGAGATTGCTCGGCTCCTCTCATCCAGCGGAATTACGAACAACACCATCCTTAGCGAGCATGATGTGCAAAAGCTGGTCGACGTGCTTGTCTGGGATAACCTTGTTGAGTCTGTCAAAATCGCAGGAAAGGTCGGCTACCGCGTCTCGCGAGTCGCCAAGCAGTCGGTGGAGAACTGGGCCGGTCGCGAGGATCCCACGGGTCGTGAAGGCGGTCCAGACCCCTACGTCAGCCCTTTCACAGAGGCTCCCTGCGGCCGCTGTCCAGTATTTGAGCTCTGTGAAGAGAGCGGGCCTGTAGGACCGAGCAATTGTGAATACTTTAAGGCTTGGCTTGAGACTGAGTCCTAGTTCGCTGGGGCATGTACAATTTTTTTTGCCAGTTTTAATCCCGGCGACAGAGATTCGGCTATCCCAGTGTTGGCATCGAACAAGGTGACGATGTCTCTCTTTGATGGAGAATGGAGTTTTTGGATCATGGATGTCTTATTCTTTTACCTCACAAAGGCATGGCAATGGCGCAGGCACAGTAGGCATAGACAAAAAAAAACCACAAGTTACTCTCAATGGATAATTTGACGGCACTTGTTTAGTGCAATCAGGATAGGAATAGATGCGTGCAAATGTGCAGCTTTTCCATGTCTTGCGTCACGTCACTACGGTATTTCTCATGCATATCTACAGCCACTCATTAATGAAACAGTGGCAGAATCGGTGACACGTCATTCACTTCTCATGAGTGAACCAAGTTTAGAGTGCTGGGGTTTGAATACTGTGGGATTTGCTTTACAGCTAGCCTCAAGCAGCTGCTAATTCACTAGCAATTGCTAATCCTCGCCTAGGTTTTATGCTATAGGTCTTCATAATTCCAAACCGCCTTTCACTAATACATGTCGGTGCTTGCAAATTTACTGAGCGCCACAAGCCACGATTGTGGGCTTGTTGGGGTACGAGATAGCACCGCTTGAGGAACCAGTAGCCTCGAGGGCCTTAACAACGTTCATGGACTCTTCGTCGGCAACCTCGCCGAAGACGACGTGGCGGCCGTCGAGCCAGCTGGTCACAACAGTAGTGACGAAGAACTGGGAGCCGTTGCTGCAGAGATTCAAATTAGCCATGCCGTGAGCAATGTTCGACGCGAAGGCTTACGTGTTGGGACCGGCGTTGGCCATAGAGAGCAGACCAGGTCGGGTGTGCTTCTTCTGGAAGTTCTCATCAGCGAACTTCTCGCCATAGATAGACTTGCCACCAGTGCCCTATAGATATATGTAAGCTCCTGTTCGAGTACGAATCTGTCCATGTAGTTGGGGGATGTACGTTGCCACGGGTGAAGTCACCACCCTGGAGCATGAAGCCGGGGATGATTCGGTGGAAAGAGGACTGCTTGTAACCGAAACCCTTCTCGCCGGTGCAGAGGGCCTTGAAGTTTGCGGCGGTCTTGGGGACAACATCATCGTAAAGAATGAAGTTGATGCGACCCTTCTGGTCTGTAGTGAGGATGCCGGGTTAGCTGGGATTGGATAGACAAAAGGGTGTTTGAGGTAGGAGTGCAGGTGAGGGGTCACCACGCAACCTGACAAATACCGCGGATGGGGTAAGCGGTAGCGATAGGATTGCTCGATGGTAAGGATAGAGCTGCCTCGGCAAATACTTCTACACTTGGACTTAGGAGGCAATTGACTTACTCTCGACCTTGGAGGTGGGCTTGCCCTCCGCGTTGAGAACGGGACCCTCCCAGGTGAGGTCGAAGAAACTAGACAGATAGTTTTAGTATGCAAAGTACATATGTTAAAGAAGCAGCCCATAATGCTCCGGGGCATTGGTAGCAACGAGCTGGGCAACGCGAGCGAGACTTACACCTTGGATTGAGCCATGATTGTAGATGCTGAGAAGAATCGGGCAGCTTTGAGAGTGTTGGAAGAGTTTGCGAGTTGAGGAAGGGAGAAAGATCTCTGAGCAGAGAAGCAAGAAGTATGGCGGGGTAGGAGGGGTCGAAGAAGAGTTGGTCTCATTTTGAGCAAGCTGGAGGGGCAAAACGTTAGCGCGGTGTCCCTAGCCAATCATGACGCGTCAGAGAGGGGTCAAGCGGGGTCTCCGAGCCTGGCTGCAGGTCACGTGGAGGCGAGGCAAGCCAGATTTGCACTGTGGGCTAGCCGGAAAGCTCTGCGTCGGCGGTGCTTCGCATGAGGTCACCTCGACCAAGGTGGGGTAGACAGAAGCTCCCAGGAGCTTCGGGCGACGACGGCTCGCGAAACGATGCATTGCAGCGTAGCCCAGTGACGACGCAGCCCCAAGTAGCCGCTGGTGCCGATGAGGGACAACAGGTCAACAAGAGCCTGTTCTGCGCGTCAATGCTTCCCCATCGGCAGCTCCTCTCGGGCCATTCAGCTGCACTTGGCGGAGCGGTTACCCAGCCATGCCCACCCCGGGATAATTGTTGACTTCGCCCACGGGTTAAGTGGCCCGATGCTGATGAGGTGCTGCAGGCTTTGTCCCAAAGCCAATGCCCATTGGACCGGTCATGGGCACGGCCTGTGCGGTGGATTCTCGTCATCACATCGCCCCCCTCCACTCCTCATCCATTCTTTGTGCCATGGCAGCCCCGAGGGGTGTCCGAGGCTCGTGGTGGCAGGAGTGAGCTGGTTGGCAAACTCCGTAGACCCGGTCCAACAAAGATGGATGGATGGGAGCAGAGGGAGCCAATGCCGTCGTCATCCCAACCGAACGTGTGCGAGTTTTTTTTCGGACATGGCAATTGCAGCGCACTGCATCCGTTCTGGCTCGACATTGCGCTCTTGTTGAAGCACTCAGGGATTGGGTTTGATGGGTAAAACAATGGTGCAGCTAGGATCCAATGCAGGCATACGTACCTTGACACAAAAATAATACACTTGAAAGGTAAAAGTACAATTCGGAGAATGGAATTGAAGAATGGGCTATACACGGGGAGCAGATCCAGGCGCACGTGTTGTTGATGGACTCTTGGACTGGTCTTCAAGCAAAAGAAAGAAAAGTTTTGAGCCAGCTACATTTCTACGTGGCCAGGAACAGCGTCTGCTGTGTGTAGGCCTGAAGTCTAAGGTACTGACTGACTGGACCGTCTCTAGCTCGACTCGACCGCTAAACGCTTGGGCCGGGGTCGGCATTGCTCACTGGAGGGACAGCTGCGCACGACCTGAGCGATGACGAGCCGAAAAAACGAGAATGTCCATCGAGAGGTAATCAATTTACCGCATGAAGTTCCCCTGATGGGCTTGGTCATTCCTCCTCTCCCATTAACTCCGTATTTTGTACGTTCTCAGCGTTGCTGGGCCATGGCAAATAGCCTCCCTTAGCAGGTACCCAAGCCGGATTTGTGCCAACCCAGAACTGAACCCGTCAGAAAGTACCCGTCTTGGTGGACAAAGTACCACTCTCGGTAGCATGACGCTAATCTTAGCGACAACGGTACCTTGAACCACTGTGCCTCACTTGCCTCGGTACCTGTGGCGGCGGTACTAACCCACCTTAGACCTTAGTACTGAGTACTAGGTATGTAAGCAAGCTCTTCCGATCTTGGCTGCCAAATGAATTGTCACGTGATCATACGACGTATTGCATTGGGCCGGCATAGTAAGTGGCCAGCGAGTCCAAGTGAACCGTGTCCGGGATCACCTTGGCGCAAAGGGGCGACAACCTGATATCTCTATCTCACAGACGCTCACCCTAATTTTCCAGTACCAACGCCGAAACTCTTGCGCGCTCCGTCGCTTTCACTGAAATTCGCATCCTTCTCGGTGTCTAGCCCCTTGGATCCTTCGCAGCCATGGATTTGAACGATCTGAAGTCTACCGTCTCCAACTTGACCTTGTATGACCTCAAGGCCGGGTTCAGGAAGGCTCAAAATGGTACCCCCTGAGCGCTTTCGCCCGTCGCTCCCAGATGACTGACAGGATGCCGTAGCGGTCATGAACTTTACCGAGATGGAGGCCAAGGTGCGTTTGTAGGTTCGCAATGGCAAGCAGCCCAGGGGCTAACACGATGCAGGTGCGAGAGGCCACGAACAACGAACCTTGGGGAGCATCATCGACCACGATGCAGGAAATTGCCAACGGCACCTTCAACTAGTACGTCGCTCGCGCCCAATTTGCATTCCTCGCCGCCAACACGTCGAGGTGCATGCTGACCAGCAACCAGCCAAACTCTCAACGAAATCATGCCCATGATCTACCGTCGCTTCACAGAAAAGGCCGCCGAGGAATGGCGCCAGATCTACAAAGCTCTTCAACTCCTGGAGTTTCTTATCAAGCACGGTTCCGAGCGCGTTATCGATGATGCTCGCAGTCACATCTCCCTGCTCAAAATGCTTCGTCAGTTTCACTTCATTGATCAGAACGGCAAGGATCAGGGTATCAACGTGCGAAACCGAGCCAAGGAGCTCGCCGAGCTTCTCGGCGATGTTGAGCGCATTCGATCCGAGCGAAAGAAGGCGCGCGCGAGCAAGAACAAATACACGGGTGTCGAGGGCGGTTCGACTTTCGGTGGTGGATTCTCAGGGGGTAGCTCAAGTCGGTACGGCGGGTTCGGCAGCGAAAGCGCCGGGGCCAATACTGATTTTGGCGGTTACTCTGGCGGTGTATATGGCGACGGCGGTGGCTTTGGTGGTCAGTCAAGCGAGTGGCAGGGCGGAGGTTCCAGCGGCAATGCCGACCGATTCGAGGAGTACGACGAGTTTGACGAGGGCGAGAGGCCAGCTGCCAGAGCTCCCAAGCGACCAGAGCAACGGGTTGGCGTGAAGAAGACGACGGCGGAACCACCCAAGCCTAAAGAGCCCGAGGTTGACTTATTCTCCTTTGACGACCCTGCGCCATCCTCCTCCTCGGCGGCTCCTGCGCCCTCCAACGGCTCCGGCTTTGCTGCTCTTGCGCCCACCAGCTCATCCGCTCCCGCTGCCAATGATGACGATGACGAATTTGACGACTTCCAGTCTGCCGCCCCTGTAGCTCAGCCCGCCGCGGCCTCCTCCACGACCCAGTTTGCGTCTCCCCAGCCACGATCGGCCCCCCAACAGGCTGATCTGAGCCAAATGGTCAACATGTCGTCCATCTCTCCTGCGCCCAGCTCGACAGGCACTCCAGGCGTTAATTATTCGGCCTTCAGCATGCCTGGTGCCAACACGTCCCAGCCGGCTGCTCAGCCAATTCAACCCACTGGGTTCCAGTCCTCTGCACCAAACTACTTTGGCACCATCCAGTCGCAGTCTGCCAACCCTTCACAAGTGTCAGGCATGCCGGGAATGTCCAGCGGAGCATCGACAAACACGCCTACGACCATGGCCAACATGAAGCCCGTTGCCAGCTCTGCGGCCAAGCCTGCGGCCGCCGCTGGCGGGGACGCCTTTGGAGCTCTGTGGGGCAAGGCCAGTGCCGGCATCAAGAAGACTAATACACCCACTGCTGGTCCTACTATGGGCCAGCTGGCCAAGGAGAAGAGCAGCGCCGGCATTTGGGGAGCCCCAGCCGGAGGCTCCGCGCAGGCATCTGGCAACGCCGCCCCCAAGACTGGCGGATCGGCGATGGACGATCTCCTTGGTTGAGGATGACAAAGTGCATATGCCTGATATGGCAGAGGAGCACCTGGACCTGAGACTGGGACGTTTGCGATGCAAGGTAGGCGCCAAGAGGAAAGGCAGATCCTAGGCGGCCCTGATCACGGTCCATGGTGCATGGAACAAGAATGTTATTTTTGATATTTTAGGATCCTAGATAGGCGTCTGGCGCAAAAAATGAACTGACATGCCATGCCAGCCCTGATGGTGTTTGTGTGAACCAACACGCAACGACCGACGCATGGAAAGCCAGGTTCAGGGTCTCAGGACCATCCAACAGCGAGAATGCGTGCAAAGGTCAAGCGGCTCGCATGCACACATGTGAAATGTAGAATGCTAAAGATAGCAAATAAGACAAATTCATGGTTGACACATGATCAAAACTCCCAACAAACCAGGCAAGGTCTGGACAAACTCAGATGCTCACGGGACTTTAACTCAGAAGCACCATCTCGAGCCCAATTTTCGTTTCCAGGTGGTACAAGCAAGTGAATGGGGTCTAGAACACACAGACCGATCCATGATCCAGGATCCAGGATCCGGATTTTCGGGTTCCTGTTGACGTTTGTCCATCGTGATCCTTCACGGCGGCCAAGCGCAAAGCACGTCAAGACCCATGCACGCCCGCTTGGCCAGGGCGAAATCTAAACAAAGAAGCGGACTGAGACGGCCAGCAGGGGTTCTCCTGGCGGAGGAAAGAAAAGAAAAAACAAGGGAAAAGGCACGACAGAGGACGCCTCCAATCTCGCCCGGCATGCGGCCGCTTCTCAAACCGTGCAGGGCCAGCCTCACATGTTGTCGTCCCAAGCGAACCACGGCCACGAAGCGCTGAGGGCCAATCGACACCCTAGTCGCGATCTTCGGGCCCATTTGCCCCGGTACCCATCTGCGCGGCTATCAAAACTCGCCAGAGGAGAGCTACGGGCACGGTTGGCTCAAGCGCCGGGCCAATGAGGGCCCTCTGCCCAGGATCCGCCGTACGGCAAGGCGAATTAGGCCCCGCCGCGGTTGCCATCCCATTGGCCCCTTCAGGGATCAGATAGGACTCCACGCGCCTGCCGACGGGTCCCTGGTGCCTGGCACTACCTGCCCCCCTGGCTTGTGTTATTTTGGCCCATTCATCCCGGCACCCACACTGCGACAGAGGATTACAGAGGGTTCATGTACAACCACGCCTGCACCGGCACCCGCTAGACTACGTGGTCACTGCAAAACAAGCTACCCTTGCGGGTTCCCACTCTTGGCTGGCGGATGAGAGCTCGAGGCGGCTGGCCAGCAAGCAGCTGGGTGAAACACGGCGCTCGACGGTGGGCTGGCTGGCTTGTGGATACCGGCAATCAACAAGATATTGCCCGGCGGCTACTGATTTTGGAAACATCCAGTCAGTAGGGCCGCATGGCATCTGGCCGTGGACCGGTGCTACGGTTGCCGGCCATGGGTTCAAGCCCAGTCTTAGCTTGCCGCGTTCTTTTTTTTGTGTGACCCATGTCTGGTGTGTGTGCATTTTCGTTTGCGCGGTGACGCTTGTTGATTGTCAATCATGTATATAAGTCCTGGTGCCCTTCGAGCCAAGTGTGATTCTCTTCTCTACAGCAAGCACATCAACAAAGCAAAAGAATCAATCCTTTTCCTTTTTCTCTTTTCCTTTTCTCTCTTTCTTTTGTCCATTTCCTTGTTTCCTTTGTGGACTCTATCTCTCTCTCGCGATTTCTTTTTTTGGAATATCTGGCTCTGGTTTTAGTCGGAATACCACTTTTCGAGCATTCACACTTTGGTTCACACGAAATACTTCCTTCAACGACAATCTCTCGACCTCGTCGCCCTTTCTCTCTATTCTCTTTTCATTTTACGATACAGAGCCATCTTCTTTCCTTGTTCGCCTGTTCCTTTAGGCGGGCCTCCCAGTTGACAAGATTCCTTCCTCGGCCCCCTGCATCCCTTTCTACTCCAAGCACTTCCCGCTGCGCACCGCCAGCTCGTCGCGCCCTCGCCTTTCCATCGTCACTTCGAACAAGTCCAAGATGCAGTCTCCTCCCGCCCTCGGTGCCCTCGGCATGACCTGGACTGCCATGCGAGCCATGCAGTTCGTCGCCCTCATCACCATCATCGGCCTCACTGCCAACTTCATCTCCGAGATGGTCATGGCCGACTACGCCGCTCCCTCGGCCCTCATTGGCACATTGGTCGTGGTAAGTTACCTTGTTTGCAGAGTCAGCAAGCGTCCATTCCGGGTTTCTAACGAACACACGCAGTCCTGCATCGCCGTCCTCTACATTGCCATCAGCTACATCCTCTACTGGGACTACATGCTCCCTCTCCTCATCGCCACCGGCGCCGACTCCCTCCTGCTCATTGCCTGCATCGTCGTGGCCTGCAGCGTCGGCAAGCCCGTGAGCTACCTCTCGTGCCCCAAGTTCCCCTCCAACGGCAACACGGCCAACTTCATCAACTCGCTGTTCCACAACGTCTACCACAACCGCAGCAACGTCTACCAGTGGGTCGACGCCGACAAGGCCTCGTGCTACCAGATCAAGGCCATCTGGGGCATGAGCATCGCCCTGTGCGTCCTCTTCTCCTTCTCCGCAATCACCTCCATGTGCTTGTGGAAGCGCACCAAGGGCTCCTCAGCGCCCGCCCCCAAGCACTTCGAGTCCGCTTGAGGGTGCGGCCGTGGGGTTGCAGCGGGGCCAGAGGCTGGCTTCCGGCCCGAGACCGCCACGACTCGGAGCCGGAGCCGCAGCCTAGGGACCGTGGCCATGGCGCACCAGCACAAGCGCTTCGACAGCGACTCCGACTCGGAGAGCGTGCGCCGCCCGTGGTTCCCCCCGCCCCCCACGGCGCCTATCCGCGAGGAGAGAGGCCGGGCTCCAGCGCCCATCAGGGAACTGCCCCCAGTTCCCCCCGTGCCTGCTCTGCACCTTGCTCCTCCCTCGCCCTCCTTCTCGGATAACGGACCGCGGAGCCCTCTCTTTGAGAAGGCTCGGTCCGCCCGGAGGACCATCATGTCTCACGTCTCCGGATGGTGGGATCTGGGCTTGTTGGAGAAGAAGCGACAAACAATGGTTAATGGTGAAAAATGGGTTTAAGTAACGAACACGTTTGGAAATGATGATTGAAATAATAAAAGCGCAACAAAAAAGAAGAAAAGGAACAAAAAAATCAATTGGGTCTTGGTCGGTTTTTCGGGAACGCAACTTTAATGAGTCTTCTGGGTTTGCTTGTTTGGGATCGCTTGGGTTCTGGTTTCACAACCATGGGTAATGTCTACTGGTTAGATTGGCTCTCATCACTGAAAAGAAAGAAAAACGAGATAAAAAATAACAAGGAGTTTTTTCGGTATCCAAAAATGTTGATTGTGCCTTTCATTATGTGACGACACTGATACTTGCTCTTGCTCTTACTAAAAAAATCATCAATCGGTTTCCCATTCATCATTACGCCATGGACAATTGGCAATTTAGCAACACCCCTCCGTAGTCCATCACAATACGCCGGAAGAAGAAAGAAAAGCCGCCTTGTAGCATGCCCCAGACCCCTTCGCAAAGGGCAGGGCCAACATACAATAATATCCCAGGGTATCAAATCAGCAAAACTCCGTGTCCCAAAATTCGCATACATTTGCCCACGTCCCAGCTCTCGTCAATTTGGCTCCTTCGAGCCCAGACAGCCTCCATGATTTCCATGGCTGCCTTGACAGTTCCAAACACACTGACAGGTCCCATCCGTTGAACCATCCCGCGATACTTGCACTCGTCCTCAACGGGAGAAAGACAGCCGGCAATGCAGAATGGCCAAACCAGTGTTCGAATGCCAGTGTCCTGAGGGAGCTGGGTCAAGAGAGTCGTCATTGTAGAGACCGAGGCGCGAATTTCGGGACATGAAGGTTGCCAACCTGAAATGACAACATGAAGGAAGGTAAGGGCGGCTTGGAGCCAAATAATGTTGTTGATGAGCAGACTTGGTGACTGGTCAGTGAGGCCGGGCTGGTGTGCGGGTTGTTGGTGCTGCCCAAACATGACAGGCGAAGCCAGAGCCGTCTCCCTCACCTGGGCTTCGCCCTTCATGACCTCAAGTCCAGCCCTAATAGCATCCTCGATAACCTTTCCGCGCTGCACCAGCTCGGCGGTAGATAGTGAACCTGCCCGCTTCTGGTCCTTCTTCCAGGCATCCAACCCGGCGACGTCTCCAATAATCTGGACTACCCAGTTTTGCAATCCAATAAATTCCTCCATGTAAAGGGGACCGGCACGCGAGGGGCCAATCCGTTGATTCATAATCTGACAGCCGGGAATAACGGGAGCCTGATATTTCTGAAGTCGTGGTGCCTGCTCGAGCGTGATGCTTGATATGACATCAATGTACAGAATATTTGCGGTAAAAAATCGCAGCGTAGCTTGGTTTGTGCTAAAGGGCCGATTAACTCCCATAGAGGGCGGTGGCCATTTCATGCTGTAAAGGGCCTCGAGCGACTCGACCCACTGCTCGGGTGAAGGGACGATTTGAACGAACATGGCGATAGCGGCGTCGAGATGCATGCGCCAGTGGTCTTTATTACTGGTAGAGACTTCAAAGATGAGCATTTGAAGAATACCCTGGAGAACTTGCAGCCTCTCCTTTGGCCCCGCAAGTTCTCCAGCGGCGTTAATGGCGCTCATTTCTCGCTGAAGCTCCCGCAAGCCCATCTCAAGCTGGGTTTGCAACTGGTGATTGATACGGCCGGTGCATTCCTCATGCTCCTGCTGGCCGTTGGACAAGACGATACTGAAATAATAAGATGCGAGTGAAATGGCCGTGTGCCACACTGATTTGTTGGCTTGTAAGAGATCTAGAATCCAGCCGCGGCCGCCGGCCAGCATGGGAGGGCGATAGAAAGGGAAAAGGTGAGGGAACACATAATCAAGATAGACCATGATAAAGTGAACCTCGGTGTTTGGTCCGTTCACGTTGGTCGGGTCGTCAGATCGAGTGAGGAACTGGCTGTGCCAGGGAATTTCGGGAGGCGAGGCGCTCGTGTTGCTGGAAGCTGGTGTCGAGCCAGTCTCGTGGCTGGAGGCGGGTTCGGTGTCGGAGCCAGACACGGAGACGACGGCATCGCTCATCTCGTTGCGGGAGGCCTGGCTATTGACACTGTGGTCTTCTCCATTGCCGCCGAGGCTGACATTGCGGGTGCCAGACTCCAGCATCTCCATGTATTTGCGATCGCGACGCTGCGACGCCTGCTTCTTGACCTGGGCCTTGATCTTTTCGGCCTGGGCCTTTTGCTTGGGGCCTCCATCCATCCAGTCGGGCTTTTCCTCGCTGTAGTGGCATGTGATTTCGAGGACGGCGCAGCCCTCGCAGATGGGGCGCTTCTCGTCGCATTTCTTGCGCCGGAGGCGACAGGTCCAGCATCCAGCGTTGGAGCGGACCTTGGCGGACATTAAGTGGCGGAACATGGCGACACGGCTCCGGGGCCTTGGCCTTGGTCGACGCGGTGCGGTGCGGTGTTTTGGCGATGCTGGAGGACGGGTGAATTGAGGTTGACAAAGCAGCAAAGCCCAGGAGGTATCTTGCCCTCTACCCCCATCGCATGCTGGTTCTATCGTGGATTCTAAGCCACAGCCATGGCTCCCCCAGGTCACATCAAGACCCATTTGTCAGCCTGTCTCGGCACTCGGAATTGAGCTTTTCCATCTGAGAACGGGTACCGGGCCAATGGGAAGGGTTGGCGTTGGACCCACCCCGCCCCTCGCTTAAACTCGAACCAAGCTAAATCCAAAAATCATCCCACTTTGGCGATACCAAATGCTGAGATACCCTAGACATGGTGAGCATCTCGTGTTACTCGGTAGATCTCCTTGACTGGCGAGAGGCTATAATTCGGTGCCTGAGACCCACATGAGTTTAAATACAAACCGCTACTGTTTTATCTTGATCACTGGCAAATGAATTCGGGTATATCAACAACATCATTGCTAAACACAATAACTTACATAGCAGAGAACTTTGTAGAAATGACGCTCTTGTAAGTTCTCGTGCTGTCCGTAGCAGGCGCACATTTGGCTGAGTAGAGTTGTGCACGGCAAATATACCCACAAGATATTTTTATTTAGAATTCACACGTCAAGGTTTTTTTTTTCTACACGTTCATCAACTTTGACTCATTGCCACCCTTGATCCATCTTATTCATAGGATGGCATTTATCAGAACCAGTTCAATATAAACATTGCCAAAATATCAGCTTACTGATGTATACTAGACATAAAGGAGGATGGCGACGAAACTCCCAGGCTGAAAGACTCAGCGAGACTGCACCATGGTGATCCTTTGATGGTCCACCACCTATGCTTCTACCTCGTTTCCTTGGTTATTGGGTCATGTGGCGAGTGAAGTCACTTCCTCCACATGTGCTTTTCCGAGGACCGCATCGCAACTATGATTCAGGTTCGCGACTCGCAAAGCAAACAAACAAACACTAAGGCATGAGTGTAGTGGCATTTATTTACTGTGCCCTCCTAGGAAAGCAAACTATAAGAAGGCCAACCTCTCTATGCTCCCCATTGGTCTTCTCTCATTCTTCCGTCGGAGTCTGGTAAACTCGCAAATCGAAAATCGACTCAAAGGCCATCGCAAGCTCAACAACCAAAGAGAAATCGAATCGTCTTTATCACAATGGGCTGCATGGCCTCAAAGCTAGGGCGGGCTGTTGGAAGGCCTCGCCGTCCAAATCCTGAAACGTCTCGCGCCGTTGAAATGGCTCGCCTTCGTCGCCTTAGAACCGAGCAATATTTCTCCAACATGAACGACCACCGCGATCACTTCACCTCCACCTACATGTCTCCTGAAGCCAACAAGTGGGTTGGGAACACTGCAGGATATTTCATCGTCAACCAAAGCGCCACCTCTTTGCATCAGACGATTAGCCGCGATAGCGACAGCAGCGTCGATGACACTGGGAGCTTTGAAGAACCGAGATCTTTGGGCTTTTGGGGATGGTCAAGCCACAGCCACAGCAACAGGACATTGGGGGGCTCAACCCCATTAGAGTAAGCCAGACAAGTCCTCACAGGACCCCAAACCACTCACTGACATCATCTAGGGATATCGAAGAAGAGCCCCCAAGTCTGGTGCCCGATCAACCGCTGCAACAACCTGCGGATTTGAAAAAAAATCACATTGTGCTAGATGGCCACGAGCTTATCAGGTCCCACGTCGAACATCGTCGTTGAGTTTCAGCTGTGCTATGGCTACAGGATCTCAAGTCGATTATCAGGTGTATGCAGCGGCCTAGATGTATGAGATCACTGTTATTCTTGTTTTTTTAGCGTGGCGTATAATTGTACGTATGGATGGGTGCGAGGAATCTCCTGGTTGTATATCTTTTTTTGAAAACCGCTATTCGAACCGTTGGTCCGACCTTTGGAGACTTGTCGAAGGAACTGGTTTCCAGCAAAGAATGAGTGAATGAGAAAAATGCGGGAGACTCTAAAATGTATATTGTTTCTAGTAATCGAAGCCACACTGTTGTCTGCTGGAAAGTGGTTTATTTTGCCAATCATCAAATCGGTGCAGCTGCTTGGTGACGAACAGAGGTCCCGCCCACATACCCCGCGTTGAACCGCACATCCCACCTGGCACGTCAACCTTGACACAGTGCCTATACTCATCGCTAAGCCATCTCACCATTCACTAACAACGCCTGCTAAATCATGTCTTCTCCGCGCCATGTCCTCGTTCTCGGCGGCAACGGAAGAATTAGCCGCTTGCTCACCAAGACGCTGCTGGAAAAGTCATGGACCGTGACCAGCCTGATCCGCACCGAGGAGCAGGTCGAGGACCTGAAGAAGTTTGCCGCCGGACTGCCTGGGAAATTTAACGTCGTGGTTCATGATCTTGAAAAGGTGGATAGCCAAGAGAAGGCCGCTGAAATCATCAAGGGTGTGAATCCAGACTCGGTGTTTTGGAGTGCTGGTATGAGCAAATGACATGGCTGTCGATGACCATCTACTAAGCATACCACAGGGGCCGGAGCTTCAGGCTCTCAAGATCGGGTACATTGTCTTACACCTGTCTCACTCAGTGACAGTCAGCTAATCGGATATGCTCCAGGTACTCCGCATTGACCGAGATGCGGCGATACACTTCATCCAGGCCTCGGTCGCGACCCCCACCATCACCCACTTCATCATCGTCTCGTACCTGGGTGCCCGCCGGCTCAACGCGCCCTGGTGGACGGATGAGGACTGGGAGGGCTGGAAAAAAGTCAACTCTACCTTCCTGGCGCGATACTACGAGGCAAAGGTCGCCGCCGACGAGGCGCTCATTACTGAGTCTAGAAAGCGTCCTGCTATCACCGCCGTCTCTGTCCGGCCTGGGGGTTTGACGGAGAAGGACGCCGGGGGAGTGTTCATGGGCCAGACAAAGCTGGCACGCGGCATGACTAGCCGCGCAACCACGGCAGAAGTCAGTGCGCTTCTTTTGCAGTCGGAAAACGTCAAAGGCCGGTGGCTGGACGTCTTGGACGGTGATGAGGACGCCAAGATTGCGGTGGAGAGGTGTGTCAAAGAAGGAACGGAGTGCGCCGAGGGCGAACCCGCATACTCCAAGTGAACAGCTTTTAGAAGAGGTCACATTGGCGCGTTCATATTGTTTTAGCGTCAGGGGACCTCCCCATGTCCTTGTCTCGCAGACTTATTGTGCGGAACACAGCATGAATGTTCTCACAAGATTGGCAGTGTCGAATTGGACTGCTATAGCTCCGATATAAATACAACATCTTGTCTCGGCTTGCAGGATTCCCCATATACGCCTACTTCCCGATTTCATATCTGAACTAATTAAGAACTAGACAGGAAACATATAGGCAATTTTCAACCAGATCGAGCAAAGCAATGGGCTGCTTTCTGTCAACGCCTTCGCGCCCTAGACGCCCCAAGAAATCGAGACGCTCTGGACGTTCTGGATATCCCAGGGGCAGAAGACATCACAGAAGCCGTCGCGGTAGGAACCAAAACCTCGGCTTCAGGCTTTCTAACTCTAGTGACTCTTTTATGGGGCAACGAATAATCGAGCTCATAGATCTGCCTGTTGAGGAACTCGAGAGAAGGAGGCCGTCGAGAAATGAGTCTGCTCAGGAAGAAAACGCCTCCGAAGAATCCAAGAAGAAAGAGAATACGGAAACAAATACAGGAGCATAGGTGGTTTTAGATGATTGGTTGGACTTGAAGTATAATATATGAGCAGTCTTGGTTGATCCACGGACCGGACATTTATGCGATGTGATTTGGAGCATGCCAAATAATGCAATCACAACACCCTTACACCACTATTAGGCATCTATTCACACAATAAACAATCAAATCATTCACGAGTGGTTAAAATATCAAGTATTTACGCATGCTTCTTCTCTTTGTTCATGTTTCTTCCCACACACCCTGCTCATTCCTCACTATCGGCAACATGGGATGCTGCAAATCTACTCTCCGAAGCCTAGCGCACACCGATAATGGATTTCAGGTCATGGGGCCACGGCCTCACACCCCGCCCGGCTCATTGTAAGCAATAAATACCATGTTTGTTTATTTCATGCGAGAAACTTGGGCTAACACTCGAGCGGCAGATCATCCAGCAACCAGGGTCCCCATGGACCAATTGGCCCATCGATCACCGAGCCGGACGCCACAACCAGTCACCGGGTCAATCTAGAGAGAGCCGAAAGCCTAAGCGACACAAGTACAACGGGTCTCGGCCATGCGAACGCTATACACCGAACTTGACAGGCCATGAAGGAACCGGTCAGGGATAAGCAAAGGATGAGGCGGAGCGGGTGGGAAGCCGCCGTAACATCGGTCTCGTGGCAAGGTCGCGTTACACCTCCATTACGCTTAATATTATAGCTATCCTAAAAAGAAATACCAATCAAAGACAAATCATTGGCAACCGCTTTGACGATACCGGCAAACGAAAAAGATTTACATGATCAACTCCATGTTGACCACTTTATATGCCATCGTTGCGACCCAGTTCCTAGACCACCGAGTTGAGCCTCCTGCTAGTTCTTTACACTAGAAATAAGAAAGACAAAATCCATTTGTGCTGTGGTTCGTCAGAGGGCACATTTCTTGGTCACACGTCGCCATGGTCCACAATCTAGCCCTTGTACGAATGCAACTAAAGTGCTTCCAAAATGATGATGACCCGAACCAAAACCAGCCCTAAAAAGAATCACAAAAAAATACTAGTATAAGTGGTTTTATTTGGCCGTGGTTTTTATCTATTTTTATTTAGAAATGCCAAGATGTGGTGGTCTTGGACCGTGTGACAACGCCGTGCAACATGACTTGGTTGGGGGCTGGGCGGCTCCGAATCACAGCGAGTTTGACATGGATGGCACTTCTTGGCAGCTGCGAGTCTGAAACCTACGGGAAAATCCTTTTGTGTCTGCACACTCTAATAATAAATCCTCCGACCGACGATCCCTGCACATCGACGCAGCTTGGTGGTACGTAGTCACGCAAATGGCCAACTAAACTGAAAGTCAGAGCTCAAGGGATAGATGGATTCATGGGAAATTAGTGTGTGATTTTTGTTCTTCTTTTCCACTATTCTTTTTATTTATGTTTTGGGTTGTCGGCATGAATGGGTTGCAAAAGTCGGACAATTCCTGGCGGAAAACGTCTCCGGTCACGAGCGCGAAGAAAACATACGATAAACTGCCACAAATGCCAAGGCCAGCGGACTAGATGCTGCATGGCATTGTATCCCCCATTGAGTGGCTTGTTTTTAGCTTGGGGAGTACCGACTGTTGGTTTTCCCTCGCATCACTAGTGGCTATGCGTGGCTGCGCCTATTCCTGGGCATGTGCACGACAGGATGAGTTGGACGCAGGATTGTTACATGTGGCTTGGATACTAGAAAAGAAAAAAGAGGAGAGAAGAAGCGGTTGTGAAAAGAGAGAACAGAGAGCAAGCAAAGAAATCACACGGGTATTCATGCAAAATCAGAAAAGAATTAGAAGCGAGGATATGGGATCAAATGAGCAGAGGTTAAACAAGGCCAGGGTAGGTTGTCTAAAGCAGCACCCATGTTAATCAATGCATCTTATCGGTGGATGAGATCTGTCACTGTCTTACTGTGTAGCACTTGCCAACAACCCACGCCATGCTCTCAGGATGCATGCTAAAACCCATTTTGAGCGGGCAGGTCCCCCATAGGCTCAAGATAGACCGCAAAACAAGTTGAGTGGAGCAAGAGCGTCGTGGGCTCACAATCACACGAGCCGGCCAGGGTGCTACACACAAGAGAGGCAGGTTGACATGGAAACTTGCTCAAACAGCCGCACGTCAAGGCCATCGCAACAGTCACGGCATCATTTGTGGTCTTTTCCTTGGAGCAGCTACTCCTGCCTCAATTGAGAACCGAGTGTAAAATTCATCTCACTTACTTAGGCGCATAATTAGTATTGAGTAATTTTATTTTATGATACACCCGGAAGGATTTATTCAGAGCTGTTGTTCTCTTAGGGCATATCATGACCCATTTGACCAGCAAAAAGACCGGCAGCATCAAGTGCAGGGGGCAAGTTTCAATCTAACCACAGCAGACTGTGGCCTCACTTGCTGCGCTGGTTGCTCCTCCCCGAGGTCCCAGTGTTTCCCATTGGAAGATGAATGCTCCCAGATAAGCCCCGATGAAGATGCAGATGATGATGTAACCATTGTAGTACATGGCGAGGAGCATCACAAAGTAGGCTACCGCAAACTGCACCATATGGAGGAATGCGCGTATCGCCTGTTGGAAGATGTTGGGCCGGAAAGGGGGGATGACGCACGCAGCGCCCTCGCCGCAAGCTTTGCTGCTATCAGATCCAGTGCTGGGGCCTGCCGCAGCAGGAGAAGCCCCTTGGAACTTGGCAGCATGTTGACGAATAAGGTAGGCGTCGTATTCTTTGACAGATCGGCGGAGGAGCTCGAGGGACATGACGAGGAGGATGACACCGATGCAGGAGCCGGCGAACATGCCCTTGCTGGTGTTGTGCCAACTGGTGGCGATGAAGCATGTGTCGACCGTGTACCAGTTCCAAAGCATCTAGGTCTTCCGGTTAGTATTGTGTAACATGGAAGGGAAAGGAGGTCGGTCTCACTGAAATCTTGCAGTCAGAGCCGCCCATGCTCATCTCCGTCGAAGTGGCCGTGGCCATGCTCATAGTTGCAGTGCCAGTCATGGCCATAGTGGCTGTAGAAGACATGTCCATGTCTATGTTGAGGTGTTGTTGGTGACTAAGGCGGTGCTGGTGGCGGCTGTGGTAATGCTAGCGAGTGATGGCAGTGGTTGGTAAAAGGAAGAGTGCCTTATATACCAACACATGGAAGGGAAAAGCTAAATAATAAAAAATAAGGCTTCAGAGATACCTTAGGTATTTATTGCATAGGGCCAGGTACTTGGAGAAAGATCGGCCGGGAGCTACATGCATGCATGGCCTCGGGCCCACCACACGAGGCCAAGGCAGTGCCAAACCTGCAACCTGCAACGGTGACATGAGGCGCGGTATGCGAACCCGTGGATCTCCGAGTGGAGAGACAATTGGAGGAAATGAGCTCAAAAGTGCGCATATTTGTTTGTTTGTGGCTGTTACATAGGCACATAATATCATTATGCATGCCTGAGGTTCGACATCAAGGGTATGACCCAAGTCAACGCAATCAAGTTCTTTGCCCAAGACCATTGGCCCGTCACGTTAGTTGGTAGATGCACAGGGAGTCATGAGCCGCAAGCGTGATGTAGCCCTTGTCTCGTGACTATTATTGGCCCGACGAAGCGGTGATAGCTTGTTGCGGAAATCGCCAAGCGTAGAGTGTTGTTAAGCCAAACCAATAAATTCCTGAGAATATGTCGAAATAAAAAAAAAATAAGGATTTCTTTTCTTCAATCTTTCTTTTGTGATCATGTAGGCCTAAGTGAGAAATGAGTGATAGATGATAGCTGAACAGGCTTGTGAACCAATACGAGAATTGATACTCCGAAAATTGATACGGTCACATGCCGCCAATGTTGAGAACATTTCCGATTCAATTTATTCCATGAATACCTGCCAAAACTTAATAGCGATACTTGCATACATGTACATGATCCATCCATTGCGCCTATTGCAGAGCCCAAAGACTGTAGGACATATGTTAACAATTTCTCCAGAGCAGCGAACTCGCTCCAACGCCTATATTCCTAAACTCGGAAAAAGAAAATGCCACCGGTATCAAAATTCTTCGAAATGCCCGCCCTGCTGACTACTATTTGGGCACTTTAATCTCGCAGCGCATACAGCTCCTGGGGCTGGCCCTGGGCGTCGCAGCTCGAAAACTTCCACCAAGCACCGTACCACGAACCAGCAATATTGGTGAGACCCCACCTGATGGGCGCCGGCATGGGAGGCCAGTTGGCCCACATGCCGTCCTCGGCGGTGGCGTCGAGATTCAGCAAGAAGAATGGGACGACGTCGAGGGTGCCTGCCTTGGTGACCGTCTTCTTGCCCCAGATCTTGAAGGTATTGCCGGCGACAGCAGCCTCAGGGGTGTCAGGGACGGGCGCTTTGGCGTGCTCGGAGAAGGAAGCAATGGTGTGAATCTCGCTGTGGAAGTGGTTTTCGAAATCATCCTTGAACGAGTCCATGATGCTGATCAGCTTGGCCGAGTCGAGCGAGGTCGGAGCATCGAGCTTTTCGAGGTAGGTATTGAACTCGGCAAGGCCAGCAAGGAAAGATTCTATCAATGTTAGTCGACCAATCTCATGAAGTTGTGCGATGCAATGGCGCACCGTGCTCCTCGTGGGTCTGGGTCCAGAGGGCCTCGTCCCCAAGCAAGTCCTGGACCTTGGGGAACAAGTTCTCTTCCTCATCATCGTGGTGAGACTTGACAAAGCGGAACCAAGTCTGGGAGTAACCAATAAAGGCAGCCTTGTCTGCATCTTTGACGTGGGGAGCCTGGAGGTAGATTGAGTTGAAGCCGCGAATAATGGCGTTGTGCAGCAGGGCCATATGAGTTGCGCCGACGGTAAAGAGATCAGTCTACAGAGGAGAAAAAAAAGACACAAGATGTTAGTCCAACCGACAATGCATTTCCATATAAGCCGTGCCACAACATCATCCCGAAGCTCACCTTTTTGGTCTCGTACTGGGGCGTCGCGACGAGCTTCATGGGCCCATCAGCCCACTGCTTGGTTGGGGCGGTCGACGTCATGAGGAACGGTGAACGGTTCAAAAATAAAGCTGCTAGGATGGCTTGTAAGGCAAAAAAGATTGCGATGCGAACGCGGGACATGGTAGCAAAGAAAAGAAAGGAAAAAAGAGAGAGGGAGGGACAGAAGGGGGGATGAGGGTGCAGGCCAGACGGAAAGCAGATATATCGGACAAAGGAGGGGCCCCCCCGAGACGTAGGCAAGGCATGCTCTGGCAACAAGTGGTTCGATTCGCAACACCAAAGCTCAATCATGTAACTCAGCACGGTCTAGCTCCAAATCTCGCCGTTTCCGAGCTTGGAGCTGGTGTGGGACGGCATGTCTCTGGCTGATTAAAAGCAGCTCCATGATTGGCACATGCGGTGTCTGGCGGGGTCCGAGAGGGCCGAGAAAGCGGGTTCCAACGTGGTGAGTTGCTCCGCTGCCGATTGCCTTCGGTTATAATCGTGGAGATCTGTCGTTCGGAGCCACCCGCCCCGGCTCAGACCAGGCTGCAACTTGCCATCGAGTTGCTACAAGTTGGGAAACGTCACCGAGACACGAGTCTGGATAAGTAATCGAACCATGTGGGAAATGTACAAGTCTTGCTCAGCTCAAGTGGCCCGATATCTCTCTCTATATACGAACCCGTGCAAACCAATAACAACGCAAACCACCCGTGATTCCCATATGATCATAGTGTATGTAACAGTTTAGTGTGTGGACCCATTTTCCCCTTCCAACGCCAGCCATGTAACATCAGAAATCATGCTATAGATGTGCAAGCCCACGATATTGAGGACTAAGCAAATGCGCCGACCAGTGCCATCAAAATCGCGCCAGCAATAACACTGAGAAATGCACGTGTTCTCCTTTTTCCCTTGAGCACCTTGTAGCTCTTCTCCGACAAAAAGTCCTCTGCCAAGAGTTGAACCAAACCGGCGTAGAGCAAAAGACCCGAGGAAATGGCATTCATGAAGCCCACAACCAAGAGGCCGCCCATGCTCTGAGGATCATACATGCTATGCATGATTAAACCAATTGCCTGCCCAATCGGTGTTGTAAGCCCGTAGGCCAGAACCATGAGCCAAGGCCGGATGGACTTGCGAGGAAACTGGATAACGGCAATTCGGCTTCCGAGAGCCAATCCCTCAAAGGCCTGGTGAAAGCTAATTGCAATCAAAAACACGACAAAGGCCGGGCCGGTAGCGACGGAAACAGCCATTCCGATAAACACACTGTGGAAAAGAATACCAGCCTCGAGCATCACACATTGCAGCAAAAGGCGTTGGTTCTCTTCAGGGGTCTTGGGTACACCGGGTGACACAGGCGTCATAGGGATGTCGTCGGGCTTGAGTGAAGCGTACGAGCCGTTGCGGCGGTGTGCACTCTGCGAAGGCACTGGGTCGAGCTCGTTCAAATCCAATTCCAGGTCCGAATCTCCGTCATTGAAGTCGTCCCTCAACCTGACCCTCTCTTCCGCACGAGGGGAAGATTCAGGAAGGGGCGATACGCCGGCAACCAGGCCCTGTGTCGCTTCAATATCGTCGAGACAGATATCCGGTGGCCTCGATCCAGCCCTCCTTGCAGCCAGTCCGGTTGTCTCTTGTAGTGTCGCATCGCTATCCGACTCGTCGGTCTCATCCCAGACTTCATGGTTATGCGAATGGGAGTGTCCAGCTCCGCGGGCCGACAGGAATGACTCGACGGCAACAACGACAAGGGCGGATGTCATTGCCACGAGCCCCGGGAGGGGAGTGTAGCCCTTGCTGAAGAAATATGGCAGGCATGGATCGGTCAGGGATTCGAATGCGGTCGGGAGGAGGTGAACAAAAGCCGTCGCAAGGAGTACGCCAGTGCCAATGTGCTGGCAGTAGAAGATGATGTTCTTTTGTCGGCGGCCTGTCGATGTCCGGCGAGATATTAGAGGGAATCCGCAGGCTTAAGCACAAAAATTGTTAACATTGTTTCATCTTCCCTCTCAAGCCGGCGCTGGTAGATCAAAGCCACACATACCTAGAGTGCTCACAGCCAGGATGAGGACCAGAGCGAAGACGTGTGCTGAAGTGTCATAGTTCCCCTTCGTCCTGCTCCCGCACTGGGGTTTTTCGCCCTCCTCCTTGCGCCGTTGAAGTTCGGCGAGCAGAAGATGGGAGGGGATGGATGCCCATGATTCTCCTGGATCGGCCATCTCGAATTAGCAAAAGGGGAACATGGAGGCGGAATGTTTCGGGTCGCGCGCACCACGGGGCACCTCGTTGGAGTCGGTCATCATGTATCGGAGTAAATCGCTACCTGCACACCGCTAAATCCACTGTCATGGCGGAGTGAGGCGTCAAGAGGGATGGTGGTGGACGGCCGGGGTTCACGGCGCGTTTGGGGATGTTGTAAACGCAAAAGCAACAGTGTCGTTTTTTATTTAGAGTGGCGGTTGCGTCACGTCACCTTGGCGCTCGTATCTGTTTGAGGTCTGTCGCATAAATCTTCGGCCGGAATTTACCGGGGTGTGCAGGAGGTAGCCTTTGTCCCGGATCGTCGGCTCTTCATAGCCAAAAGTCTGCAGCAAGAGAAAGCCAAAAAGAAAAAAGCCACAGTGAGACGTAATCAACGGCTCCATCTCACCACCAAAAATGACACATGTATCCTCGCGGCCAACCAAGATGGCGGCCTCTCTAAGGCACGGCGCATGCATGGCGCTACCACCCCCTGAGACCACTTGGCAACCCTCCCTGGAGGGGCATTTTATCGCACATCGCCATCCATTGACCTGAACAAGGGTGTCTCAAGGCGCTTGTTTCGGACCTATGTCTGACTTTATACTCCGGGCATTGACAGGTCGGTACTCGATAAATTCTAGACGAAAAATAAAATACGAAGGCGAGGCTGGTTCTCGCGCGGGATTCCCGCGACTTATTATAGGTCCCGGAATCTCTCCTTCTGCCAACCCACAACCGTCACAACAGTGAGAGAGTCTCGCCAATCGGGACCTGCGTCTGTTAATCACGGAGCCGGTACATCATCTCCCGAACGAACTGGTTGCACCCAGGATATGGGTCCTGCACCGCCGTTGGCGGTTGCATAAAGCCAGAACACCGCTTCAACTCTGGAGGATTATCGGTTCAAGGCTGCCTAATCGTCGGGAGAATAGTGGGTCGCCATGCAGATGCCGTCTGCACAACTCCACCCAGACCCCAGACGCCGCCGCGGTCTAAGTAGGCTGTTTCCCCAGGTACCTCCACACTTGAGGAGAACCATGCCAGTCTTCATGTACTCGCTATCACCCAATCCTCCGCAAAAAGTGGGCATAAAGTGCCAGATGATACTGTTTACACCGGTTGAATTGCGGCTGTCGTGTCCCGGGCTGGCCAGTCCTTGCCCGGGATGGCAGAGCTGGTTGCAAGACTCTGGGGCTTAAAAGCGGCCCTCTCTCCCAGTTTCGACAAGATGGTTTCTGTTCTCCTCTCCAGTCATTGTGTCACCTCAGTCTTTGCGTGTTGGTGTCAAAATGTCTTCCGTTGACATCAAAGCCATTGTTGCTTCCCTCACTCTCGAGGAGAAGGTTAGTTGTGGCTTCTCAATTCACATCCAATCATACTTTACCATGTTAACTTTTCCCTCAGATCACTCTCCTCGCCGGTAAGGACCTTTGGGAGACTATTCCCATTCCCTCCAAGGGAGTCCCGTCCGTCAAGACATCCGATGGACCCAATGGTGCTAGAGGCGCTGCCTTTGCCGGCGGTACCACCGCTGCTTGCTTTCCTGCCGCCTGTTTGATGGCCTCTACCTTTGACGTGAACCTAGCCAAGCGAATTGGTTCTGCTCTAGCTGAGGAGACTCAATCCAAAGGTGCCCGATGCCTTCTTGCTCCTACCATGTGCATACAGCGTCATCCCCTTGGTGGTCGCAACTTTGAGTCCTTTTCGGAGGATCCGTTCCTCACTGGAAAGATGGCAGCCAGAGTTGTCGAAGGACTTCAGGAGAAGGGTGTTGCCGCCACTGTCAAGCACTTTGCTGCCAATGAACAGGAGACTGATCGTCTGACCGTGGACGAAATCATCAGTGAGCGCGCACTCCGAGAACTTTATCTTCGACCTTTTGAAATTGCCGTAAAGGAGGCCAATCCTTGGGCTCTCATGACCGCCTACAACATGTTCAACGGCACTCACGCCGACTCTCACCCCTTTTCCCTAAAGCAGGTCCTCCGTGGAGAATGGGGCTGGAAGGGTCTCGCCATGAGTGACTGGGGCGGTACCAACTCCACTGCCGAGTCTCTCGAGGCCGGTCTGGATCTTGAGATGCCTGGTCCTACCCGCTGGAGGAAGCCTGAGGATGTCATTGCTGCCATCAAGGAGGGCAAGACCTCCGAGGAGACCATCAATGAACGAGCAACCAAGGTTCTCGAGTTCCTTGAGCGCCTCAAGTGCTTTCAAGATGACACTATTCCCCCCGAGCAGGCCATCAACAAGCCTGAGCACCAAGCTCTCATCCGAGAAGCTGGATCCAAGGGTATTGTTCTTTTGAAGAATGACGACCAGGTTCTGCCTTTATCCAAGGACAAGGTCAAGGGCAAGAAGATTGCTCTCATTGGACACGCCAAAATTGGTCTTGCCCACGGTGGTGGCAGTGCCTCTGTCAATGCCCATTACAAGGTTACCCCCTGGGATGCCATGCACGCTGCCCTAGGTGACAGCGTCGAGTTCTCCTACGCTAAAGGTTCGTTTCTACCCGCCATTAACCGTTTCTCTAATTTTACCGGAACTAATTCGTAAATAGGTGCCCATACTTTCCGCAACCTCCCTCCTATTTCTGAGAACGTCGTCGGAGAGGACGGCAAGCCTGGGTTCACTTACAAGCTTTATGATCCTAGCAACCCGGAACCGATCGAGACGAAGAACGGCCACCCTGATTCCGATGTGAATGTTCTTACCAGCTTTGGTTTCAGCCACAAGAACGTGACCCTAGACGGTACTTTTACTGCCCCGGAAACAGGTGTCTACTACTTCACCTGTGCTGGCCTGGGACCCAGCAAGCTTGTTATCGATGACAAGCTCATCTATGAGCAAACTGAAAACTGTGGCGATGCCATGGGCTTCCTTTTCGGCGGTGCCCCCGCCCCTGAAATCAAGATCCCTCTTGAAGCTGGGAAGCAATACAAGGTCCACATCTTTACCAGCCCTCCCGTTCCCAAGGAAGGCGATGACATTGGCATCCTGGAAGGACGAGTCGGTCTCCGCATTGGACACATGTCTGCTGCTGAACACGACAAGGACCTTCTTGCCGAAGCTGTTGAGGTTGCCAAGACCGCCGATGTAGCAGTCATCTTTACTGGTCATGAGCCATTCTGGGAGACTGAAGGCCAGGACCAGCAGAGTTTCAACCTCCCCAAGGGCGGCAGCCAAGATCGCCTGATTTCTGCTGTTGCAGCTGTCAACCCTAAGACGGTCGTCGTCAACTCTACCGGTGTAGCTATTGCTATGCCCTGGCTAGACCAGATCCAAAGTCTTGTCCAGGCTTGGTTCCCTGGCCAGGAGTGTGGCAACGCCATTGCTGATGTTCTTACTGGAGCCCAAACTCCTGAGGGTCACCTCACTTGTACTTTCCCCAAGAAGCTTGAGGATTGCCCCGCTTATGGTAGCTTCCCTGGCGAATATACCAATGGAAAGCTCAAGGTCAACTATGCCGAAGGCGTCTTTGTTGGTTACCGACACTTTGATCGTCTCTCTGCCGACAAGGTTTACTTCCCTTTCGGCTTCGGTCTATCGTACACTTCATTTGATTACTCTGACCTCAGTGTCAAGGAGGCCGACAATGGCTTTGCCGTCAGCGTCAAGGTTTCCAACACGGGCAGTGTTAAGGGTGCCATCGCTGTACAGCTATATGTTGGCAGCGCCCAGACTGCCGAGGAGAACCCTATCAAGCAGCTTGCGGCTTTCTCCAAGGTCACCGTCAACCCTGGCGAAACCGCCACTGCTGAGCTGCCCGTTAGCGCTAGGGACTTTGCCTTTTGGGACGAATCTGCCAAGAAGTGGATTGTCAAGGGCGGCGACTACAAATTTTCGATTGGAAAGTCTGCTGCCGATCTTGTCGCTGAGTCGATTGTGGCTGTCAAAGAGCAGAGCTTTGCCCCTTAGAATGCTACGTACAATTTTTTTTTAAATAATAGAACAAAAGTAAATAGCGGCACGAATATAATGAAACAATTTGATGATAAGATTCAGCTCGCTCGCACTATCCGAACATGTTTTGTTTATGTTTATCTTTTTGCTCCACTGGTTGGATTAAAATATTGGTGACGTCACCAATCTGCATGTTTTGGCAAATATCAGCTGATAATTTGGGGATGTGGTGTTGTAACAAGAAAACAATTGTAGTTGAGACAGTTGAGACACAAAAATATGGCATGTGGCTTGGATGTAACGTACAAGTGTTTACAGTTCCCCTTTGACGCCACAAGGTTAGAGAGTAAATATTAAAATTTGGCCCACATATGAAACGGGCAGTCACAATTGATACCATGTACACACTTTATCGTGATGATTTCATACTTTGCTCTGTTCCTTTGTCTTACTCCTTTGTCTCACACTACCCTAGAGGACTCGGGACGACTCGAAGTTCGCAGATCACCCTAGAAGTTTCTCAGCCTCATTGAAGTTGGGGCGGCGCACAGACCAAGCCCGACCCCCCCAATAGCCAGCTCGCTGCGGGGTCAACCATCGAATGAGCTAGAAGGCAGCTCTGGCCCTTCGTTTCCCCACCACGATTGCCTGGGGCTACAACCAGGTGCTCTCCTCATAATAACCCAGAGACTCTGCTTTTAAGACAACCATCCCGTCGCTTCTGATCCTCAGGACCATTTTTGCTACCATATACCCCATCAAAAGCTAAAAGCGAAGTACAAATATGGCTTCCGCAGACGAGCTCAAGGCTCTAGGCAACAAGGCCATCGCCGAGAAGAATTTTGACGAGGCTGTGTAAGGACATGATCAAGATTGATAAAGAAAGGATGAGAAGCGCTGACGCTTGCACAGCGACAAATTCACCCAAGCCATCGCCCTTCAGCCCGAAAACCACATCCTCTACAGCAACCGATCTGCTGCCTATGCTTCCAAGAAGGACTGGGACAACGCCCTCCAGGATGCTGAGAAGACGACCGAGATCAAGCCTGACTGGGCCAAGGGCTGGGGCCGAAAGGGTGCTGCCCTGCACGGAAAGGGAGACCTGCTCAGCGCCAACGACGCATACGAGGAGGGCCTGAAGCACGATGCCAACAATGCACAGCTTAAGAATGGTCTTGCCTCTGTGCAAAAGGCCATGGAGGCTGAGGCTGGTGGTGGTTAGTTGCTCCCGGTGTGAACCTAGCGAGATTGGGTTGCTAACAGATTTTGATAGCCGGTGCCGACCCCATGGGTAGCCTTGGCGGCATGTTCAAGGACCCCAACATGATCCAGAAACTGGCCTCGAACCCCAAGACAAGTTCGTTCCTCGCCGACCCCGAATTTATGGCCAAGCTGCAGTCAATCAAGGAGAACCCCCAGAACGGCCCAGAGCTTTTCTCCGACCCCCGCATGATCACCGTGCTGGGTGTGCTGATGGGTGTGGATATGGAGCTTCGTGACAGCGACCCCAATGCTCCTCCCCAGGATTCGCCCATGCCCGACGCCCCTGCTCCCGAGCCCAAGAAGGCCCCCGAGCCCGCAAAGAAGGCCCCCGAGCCTGAACCTCAACCCGAGGAAGTTGACGAGGAGACTCTTGAGAAGAAGAAGGCCAAGGAGGAGGCCGACAAGGAGAAGGCTTTGGGAACTGAGAACTACAAGAAGCGCAACTTTGATGAGGCCATTGCCCACTATGCCAAGGCTTGGGAGCTTTTCAAGGATATCACCTACCTGAACAACCTGGGTGCTGCTTACTTTGAGAAGGGAGACTACGACAAGTGTATCGAGGCTTGTACTAAGGCTGTCGAGGAAGGCCGCGAGATCTACGCCGACTTCAAGCTCATCGCAAAGAGCTACGCTCGTATTGGTACTGCCTACGAGCGTAAGGGAGATTTTGCTCTTGCTGTTGAAAACTTCAACAAGTCTCTGACGGAGCACCGAACTCCCGATGTTCTGAACAAGCTCCGAGCTGCTGAGCGCGCCAAGACTGAATCGGCTCGCAAGGCTTATATTGACCCCGCCAAGGCCGAGGAGGCCCGTGAGGAGGGTAACAAGAAGTTCAAGGAGATGGACTTCCCTGGTGCTGTTGCCGCTTACTCGGAAATGATCAAGCGTGACCCCGAGGACCCTCGCGGATACAGCAACCGGGCTGCTGCCTTTATCAAGCTGTTTGAGTTCCCTAGTGCGCTGGACGACTGCGACATGGCCATCAAGAAGGACCCGAAGTTTATTCGAGCATACATTCGCAAGGCCCAGGCCTACTTTGGCATGCGCAAGTACTCTGAGTGTGTGGATGCCTGCAACGAGGCTCAGCAGGTTGACCAGGAGCACCACAACGGTGCCAACGCCCGAGAGATTGAGCAGCAGCAGCAGAAGGCCTTCTCATCCATGTACTCTGCTCGCGATAACGAGACCGAGGACCAGACTCGGGAGCGACTGGCCAACGATCCTGAGGTGAGTTTTGATGCTGAACCCCCATGATGCCATGTACTTGGCACAAGGAAGCCTATCTTGCTAACTATTTTCTTCTTAGATTATGAGCATTATGCAAGACCCTGTTATGCAGTCAATTCTGCAACAGGCCCAGTCTGAGCCTGCCGCTCTCCAGGAGCACATGCGCAACCCCCAGGTCAGGACCAAGGTCCAGAAGCTGATTGCTGCTGGTGTTATTCGCGTTGGCCGGTAAGGGAACCAATTAAAAGGGGGTTTAAGGAAATTAGCGGGAAGGCGTTTTTTGAGGGCGCATCCGCGGGACTGCACGGAAACGAGGGACGCGGACGGCAAATTCTGAGCATGAGTTGAAATTGGCAGACTCCGAGTATCCTTGGCGTGTACATAATACCAGATGGATGATTTCTAATGAGAAATGAAACCGTTTCAAGCCACATAACAAGGTTGCCAACGGCAATTGAGACTCGGCACGTGTAAATTTTTCCATCATGTTTTTTCATCATGTTTTGGGTAGGTTCGCATAGTTACCGTTTTGACTTCTCGGGGCTTCAGCGTTACACTGAGTGGGCGCCCGACTATGGAATCATGGACCTGGCGTGGCTGGCGGCCTCGAACGAGGAGAATGTCACCGCGGGTTTCTCCGTGGGGTCTCCTCCCCCCCCCCAGTCGGAACCATCGGCGATGGGGCCTAGACGCCTGAAGTGTGGTCCGCCAAGGCAACGTGGCTGGCAATGTAACTAACTGTGCCGTGTGGCTTTTACGGTGACGGAGAGGAAATGTCGCTGATGCCGAAAAAGGGAGGGCCGCGGGGAGGAGGGGAGAGGGTTGCACGGGCTGGCGCGTTGCACCGACGGGGCTGCGCGGTGTGGTGGACGGAGCAAACGGGACGGACGGAGGAGGGCTTTACGGAGCTTGTGCGCGGGGACATGGGGAGACAGGTATGTACAGTCGTACTCGGTCTCACGTTTTAAACCATGTGTCGGCGGCTAGTTCCGCTCAGATACAGTATGTAGACTATGTATGTCACTGCCCTAGACTCATTGCCCCGGAGTTTCTTGCATCAAGTCCCGGCGGACGTGTAGAAACGTATGGATGGCAATTGTCCGACATGAAAAAAAAATGAAAAAAAGACGGATTGCGTTTTGCATTGCTTCGAGGCATAAACAAGCAGCTGCACGTGTACAGACAGTATACGAAAGTCAGGCAGCTGTGCGTTACAGGATATGCGCATGAGACGGAGGCGGCATGCTGTACGTAAGAAGGTTCCCTACGTGTAAGAGGGGAGAAGGATCTCGATGGATACCGGGAGTACATCAGCACGTACATGCAAAGAAGCAAACAAAGATCCGTCCCGAGGCACTGTACGTTATCGGAGGAACAATAAAGGCCAAACCCGGGGTGCGTACGGGTGTGAACGACACGTGGAACGCACGAGGAGGGCGGAGACATGTCGCAGGAGAAAAACGTGAAAGCCACGAGGAGACGAGGAAGAAGATGGGGAGGGGGGGAGTGAGGAGGAGGAGTGAACAACGCCAGCGCTAGCCAATGTGCGTGAAGGCAAGAAGGGTGATGGAGGCGTGACGGAGGCAAAAAAACAAAAAGTCGGCCCACGGTAGGAGCTGAAAAAGAACGAGTCAAGAATTGAAACAAGGAAAAGGAAAAAAAAAAAAAAAGGTCCTGCGGGTAGGCTTAGGAATGGTGTGATTGGATTGAGGTGTGCTGGCAAGACGCAAAAGTGAGGGCAATAACAGAAAATAGTCCCTATGTAGGGAATCGGATTGAGCGCAACGCCGACCTGATGCATGATTCCCGTTTCCCATTCCGCATCTCCATGGCCATCACCAATGTCGGTAGCGGAAACGGCGCCAACCCCGCCGGACTTTTCTTTTGCTTCAACGGTAACAAGTGACAGAGAAGTCGTGTAGGCGAGAACCGCGCCCCTCAAAAAAAGAAGGGACCCTGTTTCCTAATCCCCGCTGCCGAAGAGGTAGACCGTAGACCGGAGAGAGAGGTAGGCGACCTGTTCTTTTTCTTCGTTTTTCTTTTTCTCCTTCGGCGGCGTCCACTCCAGACTCGAGCATGCCGACGCCATTCCGCTTCAGAAAAGGCCTTTCCCGCGCACACCCCGTTTCTGCACAGCGCCCACACACATACATAGCACATGCGCGCACGCAGCCGCGCAGGTACAGGAGCGCTCGGCGGCGTGGCGGGTGGGCTTGGTGTCGACTGACCGGCCGGCCGCGGATGCGGCGTCGGGATGAAGCAGGCTAGCACTTAAGCGAAGAGAATCAAACATGCATCCTATCCTTTGGCGATGAACGAAAAAGCAAACCGGGCTCTAGTTACGGTTGCATGTCATCACTAGTCATCCCCGGAATGAGCAAAAAAAGCAAAAAAGAGAACACCCTTGAAGCCATCGGCGTCTAGCCACGAGGAGCAGGAAAGAAAAAACGGCCCATGATGGGTACGATACCACGCGACCGGTGGAGAGCCGTAGTGTGGTCAGCAATGGGTTCCGAACTGGCCGTGGCCCGCCCCGAAGGCACTAACGCTCAAGCTAGAGGGGGTGTGGATGAAGAAGAGCGATCAGAGGGGGGATCATCGCCCTCGAAACTATCGTGGAGTGCTAGGACGTCGCAGCACGTCGTAAATGGCGCTGGCGAGGTTATTGAATTGCGACAGGTTCGTTTTCCCCTTCTTTTTGGGGTTTGCTGGGTTGCATTGTCTGGTGCGGCGTCCTCCTGTAAACCCATTTTATTGCTTTTAATATCTTCAACAGTCCAAGCGACCCCTCATCGGGACCACCGCCGGCGGAGCTGTCATTTTCCATGTACAGTCCTGTGCACATCTATTGGGGGAATTGGGGATTATTCTTTTTGCATTGGTGATTCTCACTAGGGTTGCCGCTGGGGAATGTGACCGTGCCATCGATGGCGACGCCCGCGGGAGGTAGTATTGGGTAGATGAGATTGATGAGATGCGGTAGGATGTTGTGATTCCGACTCGTCACAAACCTCCTCGGGGGTCTGGAACATCCACCAGGCGCCGAATGGCGACGGCTACGACAACGCTTTGCCGTAGGATTTGTGATTGTGTGGGATTGAGGAAGCAATCCACGCACATGCCCGTATCTGCGATGAGCTGTGGGGGTTGAGCAAGCAAGCAGCTTTCATCCTTGCTTGAGCTGAGGCTGCAGCAACTGACGGATCAAGAAAAGGCCACCGCTTTCGGGATCCCTCGTCATCAATCTTTGACAACCCGCTGTTCAAGCCTTGAGGCTCCCGTGGATACCTACCGGCTGGCATGAGCATCCCTTGACAGCGCTCGTGCCAGAATGAGTCCCGGCCGCCGCCGCCTCGTTCAGGAAGGGCACACCCCAGCCCCAGTGGGCCAAGGGGGAGCGTCTCTAGAGGCGTTGGTATTTTTACATACCCGTACATCCTGGCCCATTTTTCATCCCAATCTGGCCCGTTGGACTCGCCTCTGTGTCGGGAATTGGCTTGGGGCTAAGCTGTATAGTTGGCTCGACACGAATTTGGCGGACCGTGACCCCCCTTGCTCGCCGTTTCCCGACCTACGACCTGGGGGACGGAAATATTTTGGGATTTTAATTCGACCGTTGAAGTGCGTATGTGTCTGTTCTTTTGGGGGAGATGATGCCAAGTGAGGGTTTGCCGGGATGAACCGCCTTTGCTACCCCTGGAGTACAACGAAAGAATCCCATCGAAGGAGAGAACAACAGCGGATATCCCGGAAAGAAGCAAAGCCCGCTCATTAACGTGCGTGTGAGTCAGTGCTGGATAGGAATCGAGGCAACTGACAGCCAGAGCTCAGCTTTGTGCCCCGACGAGGAGTATCAGCTTGAGTTGACTATCTGTCAGGGGATGTCATTCGGACGACGGTTTTTCTTATTCCGTCTATATAGAACGCTGTCAGTTATGACGAAAGAGAATCAGGGATGCGTCTCAGAGGCTCGTCGACGAGAATCTGGCCCATGTCTACGTCAGTTCCGGGGACTCAGCCAGCTAGTGAGATGACCGTGCCAGGGCGGACGATCATTGTCAGTGAGCGGCATTGCTCCGTGGGGTAACCAGACCCGGGCTTGGTTGGGTAGCCTGGAACCATGGGTTTGGGCAGGATACGATGCTCCAAAGGGTCAACTCTTGAGTTGCGATGCATCATGTTTCCCTTGACGCATGTCAACTGCCCTTTTGGTTTCATCCCACGCAGCGAGACCAGACGAGACGGGATGAGAAAGATCCGAGCTGATGCAGGGAAAATGCAAGGCTCGGTCCTCTTGGACACATGTATGCGCGCACGTATACAGCTCAACCCCCCTTGTCAGGGCATGTTTTTTCCCTTTTTTTCCCTGCTTAACTGTGGTGGGCGGAGGATTCTGCTTCTGCGCCAGCACCTGCCGCCATCCAACGGTCGCACATGATGGCGTTGGTGATTGCCTACGTATTCGGACAAGTGTTGGGACGAAAGTGGTGATTCACAGGGGCCGACGCGTGGTTGAGGAGAGAGCTAGGTTCAGGTCGGCTGCATCATGCACTTGGGTGCTATGGCCGCCTGTATGCGCCCTCCACGCGCGCCCGCCATGCGTCACCATCCCAGCCCGTCTTCGTATCTGCCATTGAAGATGCCAATCGTTGGATCAGGAACGAATTGGTGTCGTAAATAGGGGATTCAGTGTGGCAATTATTGGTTTCGATTTCTTTTCTTCTTCTCGATGCCACGGTGTTGCCAAACTCGCCATTGCAACACGTCCTTGCGGGTGCTCTGTGCTTAGATGGGCGCATGAGCTTCTAGAGGTTTGCCGAAAGAGCTTAATCCTGCGCTGCCCAGCAGAATCTAGAAGAAAGGACTTGCTCAGGGGCAATGCGGACGAAGTCGACAGGGTAGACACGGCTGTGACGCTCATGGGTTGGCTCAGCGGCCGGAGGCAGCCACAGGACGGCATGAGATTGGATAGTGCAAACATTGCTCAACGGCGCAGTCCAATCTTCATCAACCTGTGAGAGGCGTGGGATCGTGTATCTGCCGCAGCTGCATGCGTCACATGCATTACGTGCTGTGAGCGTGGCCTGTTGAAGGAGTGATGCTCATGGGCCGCCTTGCCTGGACGGGGAGGGGTCCCGTACAAAGAAAGGAAGAAAATCACCTTCTCTCCCCAGGTGCTGATCCGACCGAAAAGCAAATCCACGGCTGCGTGTTACCCGTTGAGGCTATGGGCTCGCCGGAGGGTGCCATTGCTACCACCCCTACACACCGGCGCGACAGTCCCCTGTGAGAGCATGGGAATGGAACGAGTCTGGCAGGGAATAAGAGAAATATAGATTAAAAAAAAAAAAGAAACGATGTCATCGGCCCAAGATGTACTTGGCATGGCATGGCATTGTGTCATGGGGTCGCAAAGACAAGTGCAAGCAGTTGGTGTGCACAATTCCCATTCCCGACTTTGGCCGAGTCCGACTTGTCATATCCGCTTACCGCCTCTTATCCTGGCCTACCGTTTTGGACCCTTTGTAGCTGATATTGTCATTGCTTGGCCGTTGTCGTTGGTATATAGGAGCATAAGGTGCGTGACTTTGGGTTTGTTTCGGATGTAACACTACGCCGGTAGTGTTTTGTCCAGATAGCCGCCACCACGCCTTGAGATGCATCTGTGCTTTTTTCCCGACATGACGGGCGGTGCGTGCGTTGTTCGCCAAGTGAATGCATATTGGGGACGGGAGAGCCCAGCGAGCTGGTGTACATCTCGAGCGTCATAGAGTTTCATGTATATTCATGTCCGTGTGCGATATTTCTCGAGGAACTGCATCCACCTGCCCTGCCAATTGCTCAACGGATTAAGCTATACCATGCTAGCGAAGGCCAACTAAAGACGGGATAAAAGAACGGCGAGGGAGAGTGAGAGAGAAAAAAAGCCCATGGGCCCACCGCTCGCAGTGCCACGACGCAGTGAAATGCGCTGACCAGGGGATGGAATTTTTTTTTTGGGGTTGGCGATGCATGTAAGTCGATGGTTGGGCCACCTGATATGTCCACACCACAGCCCTCTCTACCAGCATGCACCCTCCATCTTAGCTCCACACCTGAGCCCTGGAGAAGAAGTTTCGCCTTCTTCTGGAAGCGGCGAAGCAGCGAGACATAGGCCGCTTCACCTCGGCGCCGGGCCTAACTCACAGTGTAAAGAGGTGCAGCCGATTCAGCTGACTCGGTCCCGGGATGATCCAAGACACAAGTATTCTTGTCCTGTGCTTGAGTGGCGGAGGCCATCATTGGAGGAATCCACGCAACTTGTAAGCGCCCTTTGACTGCTGTGTTGGTCAGCTTTGCTTTGCTCCGGAAGTGATTAATATTAGCAGCGTGAAGCGGCCCGGCGACTGAGATGGCTGGGACGGCTTGCCACCGCTGTGCCGGTCAACGGCGTCGCGTGAGGTCCTGGCATGAGCAAGGGCCCTTTGAACCCGCTCTCATCTTGGCTCGGTAACTGCCTAGCGAGCGCCGCGCCGGACGGCGGCATACGTCGCGCGTGGTATTGTCTTGATGTGTCCGCTGCCCGAGCGTTGGCAATGGAGGCAACTTCATTGCTCACCTTAAGCTGTATAAGTGGAGGTGTGCAGCATGCGGAGAGAGGGTGTCTGGCGATTTGGTATCCCTCTTGTTCCTGGCTCCCGGCGCGCACTATCCTAGTTCCAGTTCCTGTCCCTGGCAGTAGCCATGTCTCTCGCCCCCAATGCGGCCATGCCGAGAGGCCTTCACTCCAGATACCGAGCTACCTACCGACGGAAATGGGAATGTGGTAGACAGGGAGTGGGCACCGGCAAGGGTGTCGACAACTCGGGCTGCCATGAACCCGCGTGTCAAAACGGCTCTGATGGGAGCATCCACCATACCAACCCCAGGTTCAAGGGCCGAAGCTGAGGTTCTGATGGGCTGAAGCCGAAGCCTAGCTGCTCAATGTGCCAAGCAGCACGATGGAGGTATGCAAATGTCATCCGAATTGAGCCCTGAGGCCCCCGTATCGAGTTGCCGAGTGGTTCAGCGGTTTCCGGGCGCCCACGGCTTTGGCGGTCGGCGGCATCTTGACCGTTGAGCTCCGGGCCTGTTTGCATCATTTCCGTCCCATCAGCCCGGGATTTCTCGTTGATAGCTCCACGAGCATGCGTTTGTGCCCACGGTTTGCCCCGACGCCTGGACTGAGAGTCGCGGCGGCGGTCTCGGTGCAACGCTGCTGACTCTGATTTTCTCGTCAGATATCACATTGTGCGTGCATTGCGAGTGTGTGGTGTGCATGTGCGGCATGTGCGTGCCTGGACCTTTCCTCAGGTTTGCTCTTTCCCTCCATCTCCTCCTCCCGTGATTCGTGGTCTGGGCAAAGCCTCCGACTCCAACAAAGAACAACCATAACCACGCTCCATGACCCGCGCGCGCCATCCCGGCGAATCCACAAATGAATCCCTGGCCCATGATCCATGATGAGCAACCGCCCCAAACCACCGGCCCCTGGCCCCTGCTTCTTTTCGCCTTCGTCTTCGCCTGCCCCGTCTCTGTCTAAGGCAACATGACAGGTCTGCCCCCACAACAGGGCTGGCAAAGCCATATCCACTTTTCTCCAGCAAACAGCTTAGCCTTGACTGCAAGTGACGACAGGTGGAGGCGCTCACGACGAGGAGGAAGAGAGAAAAAAAAGAAAAGAAAAGAAGGACTGCCAAGCATAGAGGCCCTTGCGGCAGCTCCACGGGGGTGCCGATAACACCACCCTCAGCAAAAGCAAAAGCTGCCCCTGCCCAGGATCGTACGACTTCTGAACTGGCACGAATTTCGCTGTAGCTACGCCTACAGCACCACGAGGAATCATCGGCTTGTGGAGCAGGGGAGAAGATTTTTTTGCCTTTGGGCACAATCTCTCTGCCTCCATGCCTGCAGGTCCCAGCTTGGACCAGGGGGGTGCGAGTCCATGCGAGGGAGGCAGACCATATCGAGCGAGGATAAAATATCTGGGGAGGACGCTCATCATGACCGATTTTGTTCTGTATCCTGTCCGGGCTGAGTCTTTCCTTATAACTACTACTCCTCCCCTTGGCGTAGATCCCTCGGTTGGCCGTTATCACTGCATCCAATTGCAACAACCCGCATTATTGCTTGAAAGTGTCTGTGGTTGTAGTATAAGTCCTCCATCCTCCCCAACAACTTGCCTTACACCATTTCCCATCTCTCCAACCACATAGAAGAGTTTCTCAGAACTCACCACCGTCACAATGGCTTTGTCCTACCAACAGACGAAGCTCATTCGGGGCACTATCCCCGCCCTCAGCGATCACGGCGAGCGCATCACTACTATCTTCTACCGCAACATGCTCCGGGATCACCCCGAGCTCAACGACTACTTCAACCTCGTCAACCAGGCCAACGGCCGCCAACCCCGTGCTCTCACTGCCGTCATTCTCAGCTATGCCAACAACATCAACCACATCACCGAGCTCATCCCCAAGATGGAGCGCATGTGCCACAAGCACTGCTCCCTCGGAATCATGCCTGAGCACTACGCCATTGTCGAGAAATATCTGATTGCTGCTTTCGGCGAGGTCCTCGGGCCCGCCATGACACCTCAAGTGAGAGAGGCTTGGACCAAGGCCTACTGGATGCTCGCCAAGATGCTCATTGGCCGTGAGGCCCAGCTCTACCGCGACTTTGACAAGTGGCAGGGCTACCGCAAATTCCGCATTGAGAAGAAGGTTGAGGAGGCCGATGACATCTACTCCTTCTACCTCGTTCCTGTCGATGGTAAGCGTCTTCCCAGCTTCCAGCCCGGCCAGTACGTCTCCGTCCAGGTCAAGGTTGCCAGCAAGGGCTACCTTCAGTCTCGCCAGTACTCTCTCAGCGATGCTCCTCGACCCGACTACTACCGCATCACCGTCAAGCGTGATCATGGTATTCACATGAGCCGCTCCGGCCGCTTCCTCGGTGGTGCTGCCCTGACTCCCGGAGTCCTGTCCAACCTCCTCATTGACGAGAAGGAGGAGGGCGATCTTGTTGAGCTGACTCACCCTGCTGGCGAGTTCTTCCTCGACATGTCCAACACTTCCAACGTGCCGATTGTGCTCATCTCGGCCGGTGTCGGTGTCACTCCCATGATGTCCATCCTCAACACCGTGTCGGAGCGCCAACCTCACCGCCCCGTCTCCTGGATTCACGGGTCCCGCCGCTCTGTTCCCTTCTACGACCAGGTCCGCCGTATCGCCCGTAACCGCCCCAACTTCCGCTCCAACATCTTCAAGACGCACCTGGCCGAGTCCGACACCTACGGAATCACATATGACCACGACTTCCGAATGGATCTTGCCAAGGTCGACAAGGATGACTTGTGGCTGTGCCACGGCTCCGCAGAGTACTTTATCTGCGGCCCGGAGCAGTTCATGCTCGAGATGGCGGAGTACCTCAAGTCCAAGAAGGTGGACTCCTCTCGCATTAAGTTTGAGCTTTTCAGCACGGGCGACATGGAGTTCAAGGTCGACACCCTCAGCATCATCTCCAGCAGCGATGGCAGCTCCCACCACCGAAACTCGGCATCTGATGTGTGCCCTGTGAGTGGTGCAGCCTCCATCAGCGGCGGCTGCCCATTCAAATAAAGCACGACACACAACACCATCTCACTTCTATTTTCATATACATATATATCTGCCTTTGTGCCGGTGGCTCCGGGTGGGTGCCGGAAGTAGCTTGGGCGTTGGTTGGAGTTCCAGGGCGTGTTTTCTAATGGTTGCTACCTCCTTCGAGTCGCCCCCCCAAAATTATCTTTACATGTTTCTTTTTCCTTTTCTTTTACTCTACTACTATTTACTTTTCATTACGATGTCGTGGAAAATTATGACCGAGGGCACTGCGGATTATTGAACGAAATGAGCGGGTAACCTAGAGGCGAAAGCAAATTCGGGCGGGTGCAAACTGCAATACAAATTCTACAGAACTTATCCTTGTAATAACAAGAGGAAAGGAAATACAAAGTAATCTCTTTGAAGCAACGAGCGTGTGTGAAACCAACCAAGCAGTGACATGAGCCCAACGAAAGCAATTTCCAGTACGACAATCCCCACAAATAAACGCAATCAATTTCCGCGTGCGGCTCCATGTGAGAAAATAGTCAACGATTGTCCGGGCATCGTGAATCCGGGAAGGCCCAACTGACCGGTCCGGCTAGCAGGGGAGGGCCGGTCTGTCAATGGGGTGTTCCATGATCCCACCAACCCAGTGGATTAAGGTCGGGAAAAAAAAAAGAACACCCACACACACAGACCCCGGGAGCGCTGTGCCGGATCACAAGACACTCGCTGTGCGCCTAGGCGTAGTGATTGTATTTTCTCTGGTGCTTTTGCATATTGTCCAGCCGAGTGAACTCCCGGGGGCACCCAGGGCACCGTGACGGTTCCCTGTCGAGACCCAATTGCCGGGCGTAATGCGGATGCGCAGTGCGGTAGTGTCTCTCCATGTCGCGCTTCTCAGGCTTCCGCGTGGTGCAGTTGGGGTCAGCCTTGCATTTGATGGGCTTCTCGTGGGTCTTGATATGTTTGCTGGGAGGGTTTTCATGACGTGTTAGCTGGGCGGAACTGCTTCAATGGGTAGGGTATTAGGGTTCGCTGGGGGGGGGGGCTGGGATAGTTCGCAGCCCCGGTACGACGTACTGCAGTTCGGTGCGCCTGTCAAAAGTACAATCGCAGCTGGGGCATTGGTGCGGGATGGCCGTGGATGACGAAGCAGAGGGCTGGGCTATTTTGCGCGCGCGCGTGTTAGCATCAGCTCACGGCGAGGAGAGTTTTTAGGGGGAGACGAGGGAGGATTCTTTGCGGGGACCAAGAGCTAATGTACCGACATTGGAAAGCTGGTGGGAAGATGAGGAACCTGGATCATGGGCCGAAGAGCCTGTCCCTGGATCGTCGAATTGGTGAAGGAGCCATGGGTCGATTGTGTGGTCGGGCTGGCCCGTGTAAGCGGCGTGATATTCCTGAGGAGAATCCTGCACATCTTGACTGGGCCCCGCGTCGAATGTGCTGGGGCCCGGGGTCGAGAATTGGCGGTCGTTTCGCTAATGGTCTTGACCGGCAGCATTCTGGCCGTAGGCACCTTGGCCGTCTTCCATTGTGTAGCCGGCGGTGGTGTAGCCAGCAGCCGTGTAAGCGGGCGTGGTGTAAGCAGTAGAGTAGCTGGCAGCAGAGTAGTTGGTGTTGTAGTCGGCAGCATTGTACCCAGCAGCACTGTAGTAGTCAGTCGCGCCATATTCGCCATGCTGGCTGCTCGCATAATCATCTCCTCCTCCCCATGAGGCATCAACTTCATCTTCTTCATCACTGGCATATCGGGACGCTGCAGGCTGCTTCCCCTTGCCGGATTTGCCTGGTTTCTGTGGCATCTTGTGGAGGGAATCTACATCTTACAGTCAGTCACGGACAACCCGATGCGGTACTGAAGATAATATACAATAATAAGCGTTGTAATGTAACAAAAGAGTCTCTTAGAAACCTCGTAGATAATTTTTGAGCACTGAAATTTTCCGCTGTTGTGCTGGTTGAACGAAATTGAACAAAATGTCAAGCAACCAACTCGGGCTGGGTTGCTAGTCAATTGAGCGCGCTTGGTGATGATGTTGGAAAAATATCTTAAAGACTCCATCTTTCATCTCATTTATACCCGTCCAGGTTTGAAAACCCTCCGAATGTTTCTCATCACGCCGTAGTGGGCCTCCTAGGCCTCCTCACGAGTCCTTATCAATGTGCAAGTCGTGAGTCAATCCGATGGCATCTCAGAGCGCAGCCTTGCTCCAGGCTCCTCAAGTTTCCAACAATTTCTGTGGCTTGGCGATCGCCTACTTGCGAACAACGCCAAGGCGTTGGTGGGTGACAGTATCAGGCTAGTTGCAGCAGCCCGGTCTCGTTGCGTATGCGGCCGCGACCCATCCCAAGGTTGAAACCGGTGAAACCAGGGCCTCTAGTTGGGTACCTTACTTGAGACATTGGAAAGCAGGCAATGAGCTAACAAGAGGCCCGTTGAGAGATAGCCACGTAGCCGTCGCCGGTTGGGCTGTGAGCCGCTGGATCCGACGTGTGCCCCGCGCTGATGGTGATGGGCCTCCAAGCCTCTGACACGAGAGGCCCCGACTGCGCAAACCAGTTCGAGATTGCATCTGCAAGCCGAAGCAAATGTATTGCATTGTGTATTGCAGGAGGCCGAGAATCATGTATATATTGCGCCTTGGGGCTGCCAGTTGGCCTCGTCGTAACACAACCTCCACAGCTTATTTTACCACGAGATAGAAAGCCTTTTGCTCGAGATTTTTTTTGCACTGCCTTGATTTATTGATTAAGCTAGAAATATGAGAAACAGCAACTCCAGCCGAAGCTCCAGTGTTTCCACTGACAATGATGAAGTGTTTCAACTCAAGCCCAAAATGATTCGTCGTTTCTACGAGCCCATTGTTCTTTTCAAAGCACTCACTGACATTTCGGCTAAAAGAGGGAAGCTGGAGAGGCCCGATGCCTCCCCAAAGCCGCAAACCGATAAGGAACAGTTCCAAAAGTTCATTGACAAGCTAGCCAATCTATGTGACTCGGAAAAGGGCGGCAAGACCGTGACTGCGTGCGTGGTGCTTGACGGGGAGAACACGACGCAATACGCCTTTGCGTGCAACAAGATCAAGCCTAAGGATGCTAGGCGTACAAAAGACTTCCTGGCAGAGCTTTTGAACAAGATCAAAGGCGTCAACGGCTTGAAAGCTGTCCAAAGGGAAGAAGTCAGGAGCGAGGTATTCAACCTCATCGTCACCTTTAATCGACTCAGAATTGAACGCTACGTCTGTGACCTTCAGGCTGAGCTTCCGAACTGCATCGATTCTTGCGGTATTATGGAGCATGACAACGGTAAAGTATTTAGTTGACTTTGATTTACTTGTCGATATTGACTTTTGCGCCCAGCACCCAGCATTGGGTCAAACTTGACCGAGTTCCAGGCTGAAATTAAGGGCATTGACTTGAAAAATGCCAGTGCTGCAGATTGTACGGCTGAATGGTTTTCTGGGCTATTCAAAAAAAAAAAAATTGCTAATGTGAGCTTAGATATCGAAACCTTCACCCACTGCTTTCGAGAAATCAAAGCCTTTCGACGGGCCGGCATCAACAACAAGTTCATTGACCAACGCGCCGAGGAAGGCCGCCTGCATGATCAGCGCACAATGGCTTGCTGGTCGGAATTGCGCCACAACCTGACTCGTCTTCTGGCCTACGAGAGAGCTGTTATGACTCTCTTCGAAGCCGAGAAAAAATGGCCAGAGCTATTCAATGAGATCGAAGTCATTTGGATCCCGTCCAGCCGCCCGGGCCCCAACCCGCTCGGAAAGAAGAGCGAAGAAGCGGCCAACATCATCGGCCGCATGACCTCTGACCAGACCGTGATCGAAAGGCACAGGACCTACGCGCGGACGCTCCAGATAGAGGGGTATTCCCTTGATGCTCGCATCCAGGAGCTGTGCCTGGAGTCGTTCAAGCCCGTGGTGCACTGCGAAATACTGGTCCTGGACTGGTTCGTGGCCCAGGACGAGGCGCCCTGCTTCTTTGCCGAGTACCGGTACGTTGGGACCAGCAAGGGAGCCTGCCGGCTGTGCAAGTACTACTTTGACGAGCACCCGGCCAAGATCGAGGCGCGGGCGAGCCACGGCAACCTGTACAAGAACTGGGCCATCCCGCCCGTCTTCAAGCGGGACGGCAACGCGGCCAACACGCGGCGCCAGAAGATACTCAACACCATCGCCGACAAGCTCCGCAGCGACACCTTTGAGGTCCTGAAAGACAAGGCCGTCGGGGGCAAGCGCCACGACTCCAACACGTACGATCTCGAAAACGACGACATGAGCGTCCAGGTCGGAGGAAGCGACACGTCTGATGTGGAGGGAGCCGATACCATTGCCGACCTGGCCGAGCAGTTTGATAGCAACCTCAGCTTTAGCAATTGGTCCACCGCCGAGGAAACCTTTGTTCCGTCTGGGTCTGAGGACAATGGCGACGACGACAATGGCAATGACAATGACAATGAGGACGGTGGCGCGACTCTGTAGTGTGTTTTGCTGGAAGTGTCATGTCATGTTTTATGGTTTCTTGTCCCAGTTTGTGCGTGCTTCTTGAAAGGCAAATCATGATTTGTATTGTCGAGATTTGGAGGCTTATTTCCTTGTTAACTCTCGCTTTTTTATCTAACAATCGTTCCTCTTGTGCCAAGCCGCCGTGGCCTCTAGGAGGCTCTCGTGGAGCTTCGTGTCCCCGCTGATCTTGTAGAGCTCGCCAATCCCGCCGTTGCACTGCATGAAGATGAGGAATCCGACCCAGACAAAGTCAGCGTAGCTGACCGTCTTTCCTAGGAAAAAGGGTCCCTCCTGGTTCTCCTTGAGCAGAGCCTCGACCTCTGCAACGATGGGCTTGGCGGCGTCCCAAGCTTTCTGGCCGCCGTGCTCCTTGCTCAGCTGGTCCAGCGGCATGCCGGCCATCTTCGTGCGCGTTTCGTACCAGTAGCCAACGCTCTTCTCGCTGAGAATCTCACCGGGGACAGAGACGAAGTAGATGGGCCGAAGGGCCCCCATGAGCCGGGGCATGATTCCCTCCAGCTTGAGCAGGACTGGGGAGTCGAGATGGATAGAGGGCTCCGGATGGGATGCCTCAATTCGGTTGACAATCTCGCGAGAGTCCATCACGTAAGTGCCATCTGGAAACTTTACAGTGGGAATGGTCCATGTTCCCGTGGATGCGTTCTTGCCAACGCTGTGGTGAGGGGATCACGTTGTTAGTGCGAGCGCTGCTGAGTGGAGACATCTGTACATACTGCGGCTCCAATGTTGGCTTGATGTCGGGGTATTCAAGCTATGAGAATAAGCAAATGAGTGAATGGAACAAGTAATTTTGGGCTGGCTTACCCATTCTGTCTTGTAGTCGAGGCCCTTGAAGTTCAGCAGGAGGCGAGCTAGCAAGTGTGAGTGCTTGAGGGCGCCGGGTACACGTAATCCACCTTACTCTTCCAAGGGTTCAATGACCACGCTGTGCAAGGAGGCTTGGTGGGGAGGTCAAACAGGACAATCTGGTCTGCAGCCATCGTGGATGATGTCAATACGTGGTATGGTGGTATGATGGTTGGGGCTACAGCAGTCAAAACAGAGGGATACCAGTGGAAGATATAACTGAGGGGTTGGGTGGAGCAACCATCGCTGGCCAGCACCACACCGGCATGCCTGTTTGGCTTCTGTCATTGCTAGACTAGCATTGGCCAATCACCTCGGAGTTTACTCCTTTGGAGAGCACGATCGGCTCCGGATACGACAATTGGACTAGGTTTCGGTGGTTGAACACTGGTCCCACGAGGGCGGGGTCGTGGTCTTTGGCGAGCTCACGATAGGATAAACCACCACTCGCTTGCGAACGGACACAGAAGACTGCCAAGATCCTAGAGACGATCAGATCTTGGTATAAAATCGACCTCGGCGAACAATTTGACCACGAGTCCTGGCCCTCGGGCCGTTGTCTTCGTAACTGACGAGTCGCTTGCTTACAAAACACACGAGGTTTAGCCCCCACAGGGCGCAACTGCTCTCCGATTTCCAAGTACAGTAAGCCATGTAGATCGGTAGATCGCTTCAAGTGTGCGACTTCCGATGCTGCGGTTTTTACATCACCACGCAAATAAAAATAGAACATCTGCTTATCGAGCAAATATGATGACAAATCCACTCAAGCCCCTCCGCTGGTGGTAGTGTCGAAACTCCACATCTCGGCTTCAGCTGCGCCTTTTCATTGACAAACGAGACATGGGTAGACGTAGTTAGTGTCATGGGGTAACGGTGAGACCACGTTGGATCACAAGGACATCAGGAGCGTGCCGTGGCACATGCAATTCGCGGGTTGGTGGTGGATGGTAAATATGATGGCTGAATTTATTTGTGTAGCATCGGCACCGAATACTCCAAAAGACAATAGATATATACCATGACGAGGGGTAAAAACGAGGCTCATTGGCCGAAACCTGTGCCCCAGGCTAGAATAATGGAAACATGCTATCCACTACAAATACATCAAAACGTACAACAATCGTGGTATTCATCAAATAGTCAAACGGCCGTGCATTTCATAGCTCCCGCTTCGTCACCTTGACCCAAAAATCCGAGGCAAAAAGAAAGACGGAGGCTTCCGTCTTGATTGGCTGTTCGGCATTGAGAATGGAGAAGTCGTATCGTTTCATCAACTGCTAGTGTTAGCCTGGTTCCGTGTGATCCAACATGCACTGCTCGTCTTACCTCATAAGTAGCCTTGTGGATTTCCATCAACGCAATGGGCTTCCCCAGACATGAATATTTTCCATGGCCAAAATTTGTGTCCCAAACGGCCACCATGCGCTTCAGCTCGTCTTCATCGGCTGTCAGCCACCTCTCTGGCCTAAACGAGTCGGCATCTTCTCCCCAAACAAGCTTTGATCGTCCCACTGCATAGAAGCCTTGTCCAATTTGTGTTCCTTCTGGAACGAAATAGCCGTTGATTGTGTCTCCCCCGGGCGGGACTTGTTTGAAGCCGAGGCCGCTCACGGGTGGGTGAATTCGCATGCCCTCGCGGACAACAGCTTGTAGATATGGAAGGGTTTGGACCTCGTTCCATGATACTGGAGTACTCACAGAGTTCTGAGTCTCGCGGATCTCGGAGATCAAGGAAGCGTAGGCAGTAGGGTTGGTGATGAGGGAGAGGATGATCATGCGGAGGGCATGGGCGGAGGTGTTGGAGCCGGCAATTCTTCTTGATGTCAGACTTGTTGAGTCCCAAGAGCAGAGTATACACTTACGTGGAAATAAACACTTGCTGGATGAGCTCTTCCTTGTTCATGCCATTATTAATGTGTGCTTGCATCATATCTTTCATGGGTGGCGCATCCTTCTCAAGTCGCCTCTCCACAAAGCCTCTCGCAAAACTGAGTACATCCAGTTAGCAATCATTCTCCCCCCCTCGCGCTAAGAAATGTTTGACTCACCCCATAAGGCGCCCAAAGCCAACTTGGTCTCCTTCGCGAGGAAGCGCCAAGCAAAAGGGCCATTTGTGAACAATTGTCGTTAACCATGGCAGGACAGATACCAAGTTCATGACGGGCAGTGAGCTGGCGTTAATCTCGTTGTAATTGTACAGATCCTCGTCGTACTCGAGGTAACCAAAGGCCTTGCCAAAAGATATGTCGCTGATTGCATCAAGTGCGAAAAATTGCGTCTTCTCTGCCAGATCCATTGGACGGGTAGCAGTGTCGGTTGAGATGTACTTGCGGTCAATGAGCGCGAGGAATTGCAGCAGCTGTCGGTCCATTCCAGACTCAAATCCAAAACCTTCATTCTCCTTGCCAGAGTACTAAGGAGCTTATCAGACAAGGGTGTCTTACGGGGAACGATAAACAAAGCAAATTCCTGGAACTCACCGCAGGGGCCATCTTGGCTCTCATGGCCTTGTGCTTGGCCTCGTCTCTTGCTGAGACGACGTTGTCTACTCCTGGCACGATCCTTCCGCTGGTGTAAAATGGACCCTTTGTATACTCACTGCGGACTGCGGACATGTTGCGCAGGACGGCAGGATCCGTCGACAGGAGCTCATTGGGTCCGATGCGCACTAGAGGGCCTTGAACAAAGGGACAATAATCAGTATTTGCAGTAGCAGGATGTGGGATAACACGGCCTGTGTTCTTACCGTACGCATCTGCCACATCCTTGAGACGGAGATGGTAGCGGCCGCTGATGGCTTCCCTGAGCTGCCACCATGTCGACCATGCCGCGAGCTTGGGGCCTGGGATATGACGCAAACGAGCCCAGCGTCGAACCTTGCGAACGGCGAGGGCCACGAGCAGGCCAAGCAAGACACCAAGAGACATGGCCAGCGACGAGGGCGTCGCGCCAAACTGCACTATCAGACCCATAATGGATCAGACGCCGACAGCACACTGATACATGCAGAACGGGATCGAACTTTTTGGCTCAAGGGAGAGAGAGGGAAGCAATCGAACGGGCCAATGTGGGGGAACGGGTTTAAAACGTTGTCCCGGGACTGCTGGTCGTCCGACTGGGGATCGACAAGGGCGGCATGGCTCGATTCGATTAGCCTAGACACAAAAAACCCAAGTGTTGGTTGGCCTTGACAGGTAGGCCTGGCCTCACACCTTGGCAGATCTGTGACCTGAGGCGCATTAGACCACCCGCGCTGCCCACAGGCGGGCGTCCCCTGCCAGGGCCAAAGATGGGATTGCTTGCAGTCTAGCCTCGCCCGGAGAGCCCACTGCAGCGCCCGCGAAACAGTTCGCCCGTCCTAAGCGGGTGGTCGGCTAAGCACGCCAGCGCTCGTAGCGCTCCACTCCCCATGCGGTTGGCTACAAGTTCATTCTTCCGAAGGGGGCCCCCCTCCGCGGCCGACGTGGCTGCTGCCCTGCCGTATCCCCATCAAGCAGGTGGTATGCCGCTGTGCGCGGCGAGGGGGAGGGGGGATGGCGATGCTGTCATGGCGAAAATGAGATGGGCAGTGGGGGATCTTCACGTCCTGTCACCCATCATTCCCACTTCCGGGTCCTTTGGCGATCCCAAACACTCGGTTCAGGGCGGCGGGACGGGAACCAAAGTTTCCCGCAGCGCAGGGATCAGGCAAAGCAATTATGGATCGAGCAATGTGGGCCAACTCTGGCGCCACTGGGTTGGGTCTCGGCGGCGGCGGGGGGCTCTCAGTGGCACTCAGTGGCCAGGTCCAGAGGAATTTCGATGCACATCGGCAAAGCGACGTGATGACTCATGTGGATTGATTGAACTAGAAAGGGAACAAAGGAACCATTGGGGAAGTAAGCACCTTAATTCATGCAGCAAGTTTGGTTCTCTAAAGTCCAGTCTATTCCCTATTTATCCCATATTCATTCATACCCTCTTCTTGTTTTGCCCCCCGCTGTATAAGAGACCGTCTGTCACATTAGAGAACAGCCACGCCCAGACATCAACAACCAAGTTAATGCGACCGTACCAAACGCCCTCTCCCGTCACCTTGGGCATTCTGTCAGCCGCCTTGACAAAGTAGTTGCTGGTTGCCCCCACGGCAAGTTTCTTTGGCTTCCCCTCCTTGTCCTTGTCCTCCATGACGGGCATCACGCTGGTCGATCCCATCTTTTCCATCTGCTTCAAAACACGCATCACCATCCTGGCCATAATGTCGGCTCCAGGGGTCCACGACGTGGTCACATAGCCCATGATAAAGGCCATGTTGGGAAGAGACTCAAGCATGCATCCACGCCAGACGTAGTGCTCGCCCGGGTCATAAGGTTGGCCGTCCACCTTGGGAGTCATACCTCCAAACAATGCAAAGTACAAGCCAGTTGCAGTAACGATGATGTCGGCGGGGATTGTTCGACCTGACTTGAGCTTAACTCCATCCTCCGTCGCTGTCTCGATCACGTCCGTCACAAGCTCGACATTGTCCCGGTGCAGCGCCTTGAAGAAATCCCCGTTCGGGCACATGCAAAGCCGTTGTTCAACAGGGTTGTACCGTGGGTTGAAGTGCACATCGACATCCAGGTCCTTTGGCACAGCTTCTCTCGTAGCGTCGGTGAGGAAGCGTCTTCCGATACCAGGGAATGCTAGAAGGAACTCGGTGACGACAACCTCGTACATCACATCCCGATACCAGGCGAGCCAATGGACCCAAGCCAACGGGAGAAACAGACGCAGGAAAGCCTCCAATTTGGACCCGGGCACGCGTGACGCAACATAGGAAGGGCTTCGCTGGAGCATCGTCACGGATGCGGCCTCCTCAGCCAGGTTCGGCACAATGGTAACGGCAGTGGCACCGGAGCCAACAACAATCATCTTTTTGCCCGAGTAGTCAAGGTCCTCGGGCCACCACTGGGGATGGACCACTTGGCCTTTGAAGTTGTCCAAGCCGGGGATGGTCGCAGGAAGTGCCCTGTCATAAGAGTAGTACCCCGTGCAGCTGATGACGAAATTGGCCGTCATAATCTTACGCGCTCCATCAACATCAACCTCGAGCCGCCACTGCTGCTCATTGGTGCGGTATTCGCACTCGGTTACCTTGTGGCGAAACCGAATCTTGTCTGTCAGGCCGTCGGCTTCGGCCGCCTCCTCGAGATACTGGAGGATGTCGGTGGCCGAGGCCATCTTGTGCTTATGCTTCCAGGGATGCCACTTTAGGCCAAAGGCCGTCATGTACGAGTCCGAGCGGAACCCGGGGTATCGGAAGAAGCTCCATGTCCCACCCAGGACCGGCCGGGCCTCGAGGACAGCGAACTGTCGGTGGGGGAGCGACTCGCGGAGGACGTGCGCCGTGTTGATTCCCGAGAGGCCGGCCCCCAGGATGAGGATGTCGTTGTGCTCGACGGCGTCTCCCATGGCGCTTGCTGAAAGACGTGACGGTGATTGAGAGGGAGCGTGGTTGGAAATTGTGTCCTCAATTGGCGTCGTTCCAGTCCAGCTCAGCTACTCTGCAGCCGGCTTTGGTTAGATCACACCAACAACGACTTTTTTTCTCTTTTAGCTCCCCTATCATGCCCCAAGCCACCCCAATACGTCCCACAAAATGGCCCAACAGTCTCCGCCCCACCTGGACAGGTACTACAGAGATCAGCGTTTCAGTCTGGAGCCAGCCATGGTACCGGAGCTTTTAGAACCTTGTAAACTTAGGGAAATCTATCACCCGTAGTGAGTTCATACGGCAGCATCCTAAGCGACAGCGGAGAGTAGAGCATTAGTCTGTGGGGCTGCATGCCTGATACTCATCCACGGCAGCGATGTAGCGAGGTACGGACTGGTGCATCTCGTCAAACGGCAGCAGCGCGCCCAACCACATCGACCAAGTGCCCCAGGGCTCCCATCAGCTAGCATCAAACCAAACAGAAGAAAGGAAGATACAAGGGACAGCTTTCCCGTGCCGCTAGTAAACAAAATAAGTCCAGCAAATCCAGCACTGCATTACACCAATTTTTTTTTTTTTTTTTTTTTTTTTTTTACAATTTTCGACTTGCTGTACTTTGACTACTCATGTCTGGCCATATTATCTTGCAGGCCACTACCAAAATGCACTTGAGGGTACATGAGAGTAATCTTCAAGTACAATATGCCAACTCTCACGTGAAACCAAATTGCACATAATATCAAGCCCTCAGTCCATCTTTTGATCCGACTCCGCGCCGTAGAATGGTTGAGGATCCGTAGAGTTCCGCCGCTTCTATTAGGCTATGAAACTACTTCTTCATCTTCTGGTTTCCTTGCTGGCGTTCCGAGACTTTCCAGTCCTCTAGCGCCAACCAGTTCAACTGGTGCACTGCTGAGCGCCGCTGCGTCCCCAACTTTGCCCGATCCCATTGCTTCTTGATATTTTCGACCCGTCTCATCCAGTAAGGCTTGCACCTCCTGTTCCCTCGTCACAATGTCTTCGCGTTCCTTCTTTAGTGCCTCTGCCCGGGCTTGTTTCTGCTTCATTTCGTCTTCCATGCTCTTGAGCGTAGTTTGCAATCGAGCAAAGCACTCTGTTAGATTAGGCAGCGGGGAAATTTTGGGAGGTGCCTGCAAGGAGTCTTGCATAGGGTCCTTCTTGGGCTTTTTCAGCCCATCCATTCCCGCACGAGTTTGCGCGGCCTCGTACGCAATCCGCCGCTCAGCGTCGCTATCGGAAGATTCATCATCTGAGTGGCCTTCGGCTGCTGAAATGAGTTCCGCCATTTGTTGTCGGTCGTGTTTGCGTCGTTCTTTTTCGGCGCGCTTGCCAAGAGACAGCCCACCATCTTCAACATAATTATCATATCCCTCTCCCAGATCCTCATCCTCTGCTATTAATCGGGTATCATCCTTCTTTTTGCGACCAAAAACATCATCGTCGTCATCCTCAACGGAGAGGAAGTCTTGCTCCTTTGCAAGACGTGCACGACGCTCCTTCTTCTCGCGAATCTCTGCATCCGTAAGAATAGCAGCACTAGATTTTGTACGCCCAAGGTCAGGGGAATCGACCACCAGGGCACCGTCGAGTTCTGATTCGTCGAGGTCCATCGCATCAAAATCATCTGGACCTGATGTGGAAATATGCTGGGGCGTATTGGGTGTTGATGATTGCAGTTCGTTGAGGTATTCCTTGCTGTATTTAGGCCGCTCGTCGTCATCGCCAAGCGATCGCATAGGAAGCCCTCTCGAGGACACTCCTCTTTTGATCGCACTATTCTCTAGAGCTCGTTGCCCCAGTGGCACTTTCTTTGGCGTAAAGACCTCGGTGGTGTTTTCCTCTCCCGCCGCCGTGTCGTCCCCCCCAAACGAAAGCCGTGATTTGTTCGGGCGCTTCTTCTGTCTCAAAGAGCCTGAGCGACTGACCGCAGGCCGCACTACCACGGGGCCATCATCGTCCTCTTCCGCCTTGTCATTTGCTATCGCATCGCGAAGGAGGTCGCCATCCTCTGGATTGAAGCTTTTTCGTAACCCCGACTGTCGGAAAGGTTTTCGTCCGGCTTTAGAGCCAAAAACTACTTTGGAAGATTCTGCATCTTGTGTGGTCAGCCTTGGTTCGTATCAGCAGTGGTCGTGAAAGATTTGGGGGAAGTGCTCACCATCCTTTGTCGCATCGCTAGTATTTGTGTCGGTCGTTTCTTCGGCAGGGTCAATCTCGTCCGCCACCTTAATGACCTTGGCTTTGCGCTTCGCCCCGAACGAGCTCATCGTTTTTTCCCTGGAGAATATGAAGTGCAAATATATCCTGTAGGCAAATCGTCAAAGTTGCGACTGGCGCGTGTTGGTGACCTAGAGTGACGTGAGGTGCTAATCTTATCTATCACGTGACCGAGATTTTCAATGGGGTGCGAAATGGGTAGCTCAAGCTGCTGCCATCGCGTCGCATCACGACCAGCGACCAATCTATCACATCAACTGCTCAAGATGGCGCCCGCCCAGCCTGAGCTCAAGAAGGTACTTATGATCCCAGTGTTTTAATTTCCACGGAAATTCCATTACCCCTCCCTTCGTGATGCCGCAGCACATGGACATCGACTTCACGGCCCAACAACCATCTTTTGCATCAGGCTAACTTTTCTGCCTAGTACCTTGACAAGCGACTGTTTGTCCAACTCAACGGTAGTCGCAAGGTTATCGGTGTCCTCCGAGGTTACGATGTATGTTTCCAGATTGCAACATTTTGTCCGCTTCCTTTGGGCAAGCTGACCAAACGCAGGTGTTTTTGAACATTGTCCTAGACGAGGCGGTGGAGGAGAAGGAGGGTGGAGAGAAGATCAGAATTGGCATGGTCGTATGTTTTACCGAGCCCCCGATCGTATGAAACCCAAAAACCGGCAGTGCTAATCGCGAAAACAGGTCATTCGAGGTAACTCCGTCGTCATGCTCGAGGCTCTGGAACGAATCGGCGGCGATGATCACCGACAACAACGATAAAGACGATACTCCGGGAAGGTGGAAATTTAAGATGCTTGCTTGGCGTTTGTGGTCGAAAATGAGACATGTCCAAGGGACTATTCGTTCAGGTCCATCTTGCTAGATACCAAGAAAGGGAATACCACCCCAGATCCATACCGGCCAAATCCTATTTGCCTTGTTCTGCCCAAAACTTGCCATCATAATAATCCATCAGTTTTCCCCCGTAAGCCTTTTGCCATCCTTTGACACCCCCGGTGAGAATTTCAGCTTTGATGTCCGTCTCGCCAACCTCGTCAAAGTAGTCCTGCATCCATCCAGCGCAGCGGGGTCCACGTGTGCCACAGCTTCCTATTGATGAGACACTGTCAGCCAGAGTAGGGGCCGTAGTATATTGACCGAGACCTTACCGCAGTAAAAGATGACCCTCTTGATGCCTGCTTGCTTGCAAAGTTGGTACACGACGGGACGAGTCTGGTAGAAGGTATGAGCAGGGAGATTGATCGAGGTGGCTACAGTTCCGCCCTCCCAATCTGTCCTGCGAACGTCCACCAGAAGAAAATCCCTGGCTTGACCGTGGCCCGCTGCCAAAACCCTCTCTATAAGGGTCTCAACCTCGGATGCTTCCACCCGCGGGCACTCGGCCTTTGCCTCTGGGAAAGCCGCCCACCATGGCGGGGTATCCTGCGGGGCATCTGAAGCCATTGCTGCTACCTGTGATGGTGATTGTTGATCGGGATATTCAGCAAACTGGTACTGATATCCTTAGCTTCGTTCTCGAATCTGGTTTCAATGTTTTCCACCTTTCTGAGCGATCTGTTCCAGCTTGGTTGGTGAGTAAGGTTGAAGATTGAGGTTGATCCAATTCCGTGGCTGGCATCTAACCCGAGACTGGCCGTCTCTTCTCGTTCTGCGATTTGTCAATCTGCACGCGACCATATACGTCATTCGTCAATCCACCTATTCTCTTCATGTCTAGTGAGAATATCATTTCCGAACCCGCTGTATTGGGGTTTCAAACACATCGCTTATCCTCCGTCAAATTTCATTTCGCTATGAAGGTTTTGCGGCAATGCATGAGAAAAAATAACTGCGTCCACGCACCACCGCTGGATCAACAATTAGGCCTATTGGCCACCATACCACCCAATAGGTCCGTGATATTTCCTCTGTAGAATAAACAAGCATCTTTCACTGCCAGGTAACACATCTTCACCCCAGCTTCGCAAGAATGTATATCGTCACATTCCGAAACAGCAAGCGGTATCTTGTTAATAAGTAGCGAAAATCAAGATCCCTTTTCTCTTTTTTAAATCTCTAATTGATTCTATATGCAAAGCATAGTCAGGTCTTGCTACTTAGAGCAGAGTCTTCCGCCACCACTTCTCCTCTTCCTCTAGCCAAAGCTTTGCGTTGTGAGGCTGCGAAAACCCATGGCCTTCATCCGGAACAACAATTATCTTTACATCTCCCCCTTTGGCGGAAATTGCGTCCGCCATTTGCTGAGCCTGTTCCAAGGGCGTCACCATATCCTTCACACCATGAAGCAGCAGCAACGGAGACTCGATCTTGTCGACATGGAACAAGGGGCTCCTTTCACGGCAAATTCTCTCCTTGTCTTCCTTGGTCAATCCCGGTGCCATAATCAAGTGATCTGCATAATCCGACTCCAGCTTATGTGTAGCTTCGTCCAGCCTCTTCAAATCACTTATACCTGATAGGCAGACACCAGCAGCAAAAGCCTTAGGGTGTTTTGTAAGAGTCCGCAGTGTGTTGTACCCGCCGGCACTTACTCCAGTGATCCCAACTGCACCAGCCCTGATTCGACCGTTTGTGACAAGATAGCTGGCAAACTCTGCAGCATCATCAGAGTCCACAATGCCCCAGTTTCCAAACAGAACCTCTCGGTACACTCGACCATATCCAGTAGATCCCGTATGATTAAGTGCCAGGACAGCATAGCCCCTCGAAGTGAAATACTGTATGCGGAGCTTTAATCCCGGACCGGTATGAGAAGTTGGGCCGCCGTGAACTAGCATTATGAGGGGTGGCAGGTCACCTGCTGATGCATCAAAATCAGGGTTGTGTGGAGCCCAGAGGAAGCCATGGATGCTTCGGCTCGGTGACTCTTTGGAAGTTATGGTTATCGGCTCTGGGATAGAGTAGAACGATTCAGAGAGTTCCTGATCAGCTGACTTTCTTATCGTCGTGATGCGGCTCTCTTCTCCAATGTCGCACCGGTACAATGCTTGAGGGTTGGATGTCCCAGCCCCAATAATTAGGAACGAAGAGTCATTGAGGCGAGCGACTGCATCCACCGCAGCCTCGGAGTTAGTGGATGCGTCTGCAAGTACTCTCCATGCTCCTGTATCCAAATCTATAAGCGTCACTTGGGACTGACCAGCCTTCACTGGACAAGCGACCAAGAATCTTTCGGACAATGGGGCATATGTGTGACTAGTTTGGTGTCAATAATATCGCGGTAGAGGGCATCAATGAATTCAACTGACCTTCCCTGAGAAAAACGAATCTCTCCAAATTCGAATTCGTCCAGACCATCGACTTGAACTTCGATTGCTTCCACTTGGCCAGGGAGAATGCGAAACAACCGGCGATAGCCGCTAGACTCCTTGCCAAAGAAAAGAGATCCATCAGGGCCCCATCGGGGTTCAGCAACATCCTCGTGGCTCTCGCCAGCGATCAGCCGAATGTCAGCAACTGAGCCATCAGACTTCCAGCTCGCCAAGTACAATTTCGCTGCGCCGAATAGAAGATCAGGGTGGTTCCACTCTAGCCAAACCAGCTTGGTTCCGTCCGGGCTAAAATACGGTGTGTAATAGAAGTCAGCGCTATCCAAAATTCGCTTAACCTCTCCAGTTTGCGTGTTGATAGCCACAACGTAGTTGCGCACTCCGTAAGGGGTGTCATTCTCGTGGTCTTCTTGGTTCGCAAGGGCCCATGGGTGCGAGGGGTGAGCATCGAAATCCGAGTATCTCAGTTTAGCCCCACCCGAGAGAAGTGAAACCTCTTTCGTGTCTGGATTAAGGATATGGATGGTATCGTCCTTGTTTGAAAAAATGATTCGGTCATCCGGCAGCACAGCATACGGGGCTCCTCCATACTCGTAGACAGAGTTCTTGGCGCTGTATGCAGAGGGCAAGACATCGTTTATACCATCTTTGACAATTTCTACAATAGAGATTCCCCCGGATTCCCTGCTTTCGGTATAAAAGGCCCGACCGGACTTGGCCTACACACCGGTCAGCATGAATAAAGGTGGCGCGATGGGAGGCTTCGTGCACTGGAGCGAGGGGAGGACAGCTTCCGGCTCTTCGAGACAACAGTGTCAACGGAGATTGGTGAGTCCCAAAAACCAAACGGGGCTACTGTCTTTGAGTTCATAATGACAGCAATGTTACGATAGTTCAGATCACCAAGACAGAAATGCAGCGGGCAATCCTCGGTGTGGTACGAAGGTTTCGCAGATACAGTCGCAGGGGTATAGTTGGAAATTCCCGACGTGGTATTCAGAAGGAGGAGAGGTTTCCATGCGAGGTGTTGGGCGGAGCTGACAGCTACCCCTCCGAGCTCCAAGACCACCCCGCCACCCTCAGTGGTGTATTCCCCGGCCCGTTCGTTAGGGAGTGACTGCTGCAGTGGTGTTCGGCGTTCCAGTGGGGGACTGGGCCCATCTACCCACTAAGGATCACCGCTAGCAATGCTTGTGCATCCCGCGAATACCACCCACGAACCAGGCAGGTGTATAGGCGCCTACGTAAGCCAGCAAGTTACCAAGGTACTTATACCATCATGCCCCACGACAATCACGATAGATAGCTCGCCATCTACCAAATTCGCTTGACTTTCATGGTTAAGCACATTTGCACTCGGGTCATGGAGAAAAAAACCACACCAGCTCCAAAAGCACCCCGGCGCCTAGGCCATTCCTGGCTGTTAACGGGTGTCTTTCTCGTGGGTTTCTTCATCATTACCGGAGTCAACCTCGTTCATCTACCCCACCAGCATACGCGCCGCCGCCAACACGACGAAGGAGCCTATGGCAAATTCCCCAAGCCCAATGACCCTTTCCAATTCATGCCATGCACCAATAATACTCTGCCGCCAAGTCTCAACGATCCAGATCCAGAAATAAGCTGGAGCAAATTGTTTGACCCAGACCCTGACCATTGGAGTTGGGGAAACCGCTCCATATATAAGAAAGTGCAAGCTGATCCCTACGCTGGACGAGGGATATACCTCTGCGGCTACATTGATGTTCCTCTTGATTACACCAACGAATACGATTTGCGCATCGCACGCCTTGCTGTGACCAAATTCCAAGTATCTGGTCTCGAGAAAAGCAACGGCGCTTCGCCTGCAGGGGCTGGAAAGAAAAGCAAAAGGACCATCGTCATTGAGCCCGGCGGTCCCGGCGGAAGCGGAACTGAATACGCCTGGCGAGCTGCTGAAGCCGTCACAGAGCGCTTCAGCAAAGGCAGGTTTGACGTCCTTGGGTGGGACCCTCGCGGTGTCAATGCTTCTCTACCGGCGATATCATGCTTCCCGTATAATGCGGACCGCGATCGCTGGTCTCTGTTGTCCAATCAGTACCGTGAGGTATCTCCCTCGCCTATGGCGCAGTTGGAAATTGCCGACGCACTAAACGAGGCTGTCTTTCAGGCATGCTGGAAGAAGTACGGTGATCTCCCTCGTTTTGTCTCGACATCGTTCGTGGCGCGAGATCTGGATGAGATCCGAAAAGCATTGGAAGAAGACGAGTTGACGGGATACCTGGTCAGCTATGGAACAGGCATCGGACAAACTTACGCCAACATGTTCCCTGACAGTGTGGGCCGCATGATTCTAGACGGTACCGAGTATGTTAGAGATCACCGCGTTTTGGGAGGATTCGGTTGGACCGCTCTGGACAACACCACCGATGCGTGGAGAGACGGCTTCATTGGGGAGTGCATCAACGCTGGACCCAAAAATTGCGCCCTGGCAAAGTCCAAGAATGGACGTCCTGTGACCAAGAAAGATCTCGAGCGACGAATGGGCAACTTATTAACGTCACTTATTGCAAGACCTGTTCCGGCCTACACTGAAGCCAGTGGGCCTTCACTGGTGACATATTCCACACTTGTTCAAGTCATCTACTCTTGCATGTACAATTCTCGTTCTTGGCCCATTTTGGCAAAGGTTTTATCAGAACTGGAAGATGGCTATTCAGGGCGAGCGGCAAGATACATTGAGGAAAGAATCTGGGAATACGATCCAACACTCCCGTCATCCCCCTTGGGACCACCCTCCTCCGATGAGCTTGGCTTACTCGTCATCTGCGCAGACTCATACGACGCCCCCCAACCTCCCAACGGCCTGGAGTGGTGGGATTCTCTATGGTCAAACATGACAAGAGACTCTTGGGTTGCCGGAAACTCACGCTTCCAATCCGTTTTCCCTTGTCGCCAGTTTACCAAGTATTGGCCGGAGCCCGCGGAAGTCTACCGCGGCGACTTGAATAACACGCTTCGCCACCCCGTGTTATTGATTGCTGAGACTTACGACCCAGCCACACCGCTGCGTAATGGAAGAAGACTTCTCACTGAGATGGGCGACAACGCACGGCTCATAGTCCACCATGGATACGGCCACTCGTCTAGGGATACATCAAATTGTACTGACGAGATAGGCCGCGCCTACATCCTCGAAGGCAAGCTGCCTGGAAAAGCAGAGACAAACTGTTATGCGAATGAGAAGCCGTACCTGTACGGTTCTGCTAAGAGCAACAATGTGCCAAGCGAAGGCGAGCCAAATTTCCTTATGATCGAGCAACGGGTCAAGCATTTTTAAACCTAGTCCCAATGACAATCTTAGAGTATTAGACATGTGCATTTGGGCCATGTATCTACGACCACAATTCCATAGTTATGCAGTAATGTTCTCATGTAATCTATGATGACTATCTAGCCACGAACGTTGCGGATTTTGACAATGCAAACATATACGCAGACAGTTTGTGACTCTGCTTAAAAGTGCCCAGAAAGAAATCGGCATGAGCCGTCCCATCTGCATATGACGCAAGCCCTACAAGCTCATCACCACAAAGATAAACAAGAATGATGAGCATAAAATACGCCCACCGGTTCAGACTGGCGTCACTGCACGATACATCATTGCTGGAGTGCATCCATCATATTTTTATCGGCAGCGCGATGATCAAGCCGCAAGAAAAAAACACGAACAAGAAGTCGTAAAATAAAAAGAAGTGTATTCATGAGGTATTCATGGACTAATTACCTGGTATCCTTCCGCAGACTAACCACCAACCCACCGTTCGGATTGCATATTACAAAGCTCATCCCGAATTTCAACTCACCTCTTTCGCGTCATAAAAACAGCCATCGCTGGTTCTCGATCGTGATAAGCAGAGTGTATAGCATTTACAGTCATTCAGAGAAACAAAGAAACGCCGGCTGCAAAAGGAATGAAAGCTAGTGAGCGGTGTTGTACAGAAGGGGAAGGGGGAAAAAAAGGTTGGAATTAGCAATATGCAAGGGACGGCCCCAAGCAACCCACTAGAACATACCATAGGAGGATGAAACAGGAACCGATCTGAGGGAAGCATCAAATACGTCATAAGCCATGTGGCAGTTGTGGTCAACGCGTGGCCTTGTTCTAAAAACGAAACGGCAATGAACCCCGTGACGTTGGCAGCGATAAGATGTCATTCAACACCAAGCCACATGACCCACGTGTTGTGATACCTTACAGCCACCCGCACGGGTCACAGCACAATCAGGCGCAAGAAGTACTCACCATGAATAATTAAAAACAAGGCATTTTCGCTGGGAAATGACCACAGAAAGTGGACTCCGAAAGCCGAGTCAGGAGTGACCTAGTCGCTTGGTAATGAGAACCGAGAGAGTGAACAGAAATCATTAGTGTCATAAGATACAGATATGTACAGCTTGCACCACGTCCACGTATATACAGAGCACCACCGCAACCCCAAATGCTAATCCAGCCTTCTTCTGTCCGTTGTCCGTCTCCGACACCGGGACTGGTCAACTATGGATTTCTGAACTTTACTAAGCGCTTCGTCGGGACTCCGACGGACGTCCTTGAAGGACGAGCCTTCTCGGCGGTAGGTAAAATGGTGTTTCGGTGAGGGTGAGGGTGAGCGTCGGTGAGGTGAGGGGAACCTCCGCGAAACAGAGGACTTGTACTCAATATAGCAGGATGCGATGGTTTCTTGTCGAGGGGTGGGAGTATCGGAAGTTGGGGTATCGTTACTGAAATCGAACATGTCAAAGGTATCTTCAGGAAATTGAGCGGTAGGAAATTCGTCATCGAAGTCCTCATCAACACCATCGTGATCATGGCAATCATTGGCCTCATCCAAGGACGACAGGCTCTCAGCGCAATCGGATCCGGACGTGACAGCACTGTCACTATCCTCCGACTGCGAGGTCTCATCGTCGTCAAGGTGTGGCCGGCCCAGGCTAGAACCAAATGGTCCCGTCTCGGAGCCAGAGAAGGACATAGATCGAGAAGGTGGGTTGGAAGAGTACCCATGGGACTCGAGATCCGCCGGAGGCGAAGATGCAGCACTCTCCTCACCGGGCGAGTTCGCCTCGGACTGAGGAGGTGAGAGAGGGGCGTCCAGATCTGGAGCCCGCATACTTGAATGGATAGAAAGGGGTTCCTTCGTCATGACGTTCTCGTCATCGAAGAAATTCGTGATGGAGGCATCATCGACGCTGCTGGCCGTGGTGCTTTCGGTTTTGACGCTGTTGGTCTCGGAAAAGGAGGAAGAGATGGAGACGGCGTCTTGTCGATCGAGATAGTTATCGGGGATATAGCTTGCAAAGTAACGAACGATGGAGTCAAACGACTTGGTTCGGAACAGCTGGAGTGCGTACTGCCAGTGCTCCGAGTCCATCAGCTTAGGGTTGGCGATGATTTCAACAGCCAGCGACTCGAGACTCTCATGGAGTTCAGCGAGCCGCTGGCGTTGCCGATCGGCCATCTTAAGGTGGAACTCATCGGCCGTATCAGCATCGCGAGATATTTCGTAAACGTCGTGGTGGAAAGCCTCCGGGTCTTGGAGGGTAAAAGTAAAGGTGTTGTACTGATCGTGTAGTTTTGTAAAGAGGTCATCCCTCTTCATGCCGAATTTCCAGGCCGGCCAAGACCAACCTGGGTCGTCCATGTCGAAGTCACTGTCGTATGGTGGGTATTGATTGTGGAATCGTGTTTGTTTGGGGGGTAAGGGGGGTAGGGGAGTAGCCCAGTCAGATGCACCGCGTTTTGGTTGAGAAGCTCGAGTGAGCTGAGAAATCTATATCATGGCCATGGCGAAGAAACGGGTCCAGCGGGTGCTCAGCGGTCAAAGAGAGCTGAAGCGTGCGAGCGAATGCGTTGTGTTTTGCGGGCTGCGGGTGCTGGGTTGTGAGGTTCGATGGGGTACGATTCGTTCGTGGGCGTGATGACGGTGTCGAGAACAGGAGCACTGGTGGTTTGGGGTGCGCCGACTAGCAACATAACGCAGACCGTGTTCGCCCCCAATCCAAGGGCGAATCTGGGCGCCTGAGGCATAAATTGTGGCACCGGGAAGGGATTTTAATTGGGTGCATGGTCGACAGTTCGGGCACACGAGACGGAAAGTGCACCACTCCGCCACTTGTTGCGGCCAATCAGGCGGGGCGTGAAAATGCAGATGCCCAATCACAAATTTAAAGGTGGGTCATGAGTGATCCGTGCGACCAATTGGGGGCGCCGTGTCGCGTCGGAGCAGGGTTAGCGAGACCTGTATCCCTGCAAAGGGAGGGATTTGCTGACCCACCGTGCATAAGTGGGTTACCACGGTATCAGCTTATGAGCATCCGAAGCGTCTGGATTTGAAGAGGGGCCAGCTGCGAATGATAATGGCAACGCACGCAGTGGCCCGACGTCGGAATTTCGCGTGCGACCAACGAAAATAGCGAAGGATGTTCGATGGCTGCCCAGCTGCTTCCATCTGGCCTTGGCCGCATGTGGTGTGGGAGACAGTGAGGCTTCTGTACACCGCACTTCCATGTTGACCTTTTCAAGACGGGTGATGCAAACACGACCACATTTTCCCTGGATAGTGGCTGCATTCTGTCTCGGAACAGCCTGATTAGGCACATTCTTGTCGTTGGCGGGTCTGCGAACACACCCTCGCGCGTAAGAGAGAGGCTGTCGCGAACGGAGAGGCAGAATAATATTTCAGCGTTGTGCGGCAGGTTTAGCGCGTTAATGGATTGTGGGGCAGAGCATGGCTACCCGGCTCAAGCCAGTTCTTCAAGCGGGGTGTTATTCTTTCGATTCGACCTCATTTTAGATCTCTCCAGATGCGGGTGCAATCAGCTCGATGAATTTTCCGAATTTTGTTGGGTCGAAGAGGAGCGAGTTGGAAATCAAGAAGGTGGATGAATGGTACACATTTCTCAAATCGCCTTCATGAATGTCAGCTGGTCGTGATTACTTTCTTGCTGACTTCCGACGTCATTTACGATAGGTGGGATGAGAAACGGTGGCATTTCCACAGCCAATCGATTACATCTGGGCTAGCAACTTCTCGAAACGGAATTGAAAATGAATCAATAATTTACGGTTGAGGCATCAGTAATCGCCGTTTTCTCTGCCCCGAATTATTACGTCCTACAACGTTTATTGGTTTCATTCAACTTCAAGCAACAAGATCTCTCTTATGGATCCAGATTTAACCTTGAAGTAATTCATTTCTCCATTCTAGCGCGTTTAGTTTTTTATGCTGACAACCCGTTGCTAACAGCGACCTCCTATAATCCGCTCAAATTGCTTATGCTTACAACCCGTCACTTACGGTGCCCTCCTGTAATATTTCTGGTTGGTTATGCTTACCTCCAAAACTTGTGAACGCCGGGTTCCCAGGTTCCCAGTTCTGCGTCCCACGTGACACTGGCTTCCTGCCCATTGACACTAGAGACTAGACCATCTGCCCTGTGACCGTGACAACCTCACGTTCTGCCCAAAGTCATTCGTATAGCACACCCCACGACCGCGACTAGCCTCTCGTTTGAGAAGGCTCCGCGGGACTACGGTGTCATTAAATTCAACCTTCTACACAATGCGTCATTGTCGCGTGTGGCCAGATCACCTGGATTGGCCAGGACCCGGGCCCAAGATCCAAGTGCAAGGCTCCCCTTGAGCACAGCCGCTGAACGGCCACGGCTGCAGAGGCAAGAGTGTGGCGCAAGGTGCCTCATTTCTTTTTTCTTCCTCTAGCTTGGTGCATCTCCAGGTCCCACTCCAGCGAGCACTGGCGGGCAAGTTACTTGCAGGTCCCCAATCACAGCCACGTTGCTTGCCGACCCTCCACTCGATGACCTCGCCCATCAGCGTCAGCCCAACCAAGCAACAGGCGGGATCCTAAGTGGATGCGACCAGCGCAAAACGCTCTCCCGCATTCCAGGCCTCCCGAACCCAGTGCCCCAGGCACCCACCCGCTACGCGCCGCTCCTCCCGCTCACTGCCGTTTCTTTTGCTCCCCTCAAGGACCCTGAGATGGGCGTCATCAACCTAATAAGCAATTGCAGGCTCCTCGCCGCAGGCAACCGACCAGCCCAGCCTAAGGGCAGGCCCTGATCCCATGGCATACAGGTGCCGCCATAGGTACACGCTGGTATTATGGCCAGTTGGATGACGGGGTCAGTTCCTCCTCGTGGAGGCTGAGACGAGACGGGACTCAATCAGCAGGCCTCGACAGTTCCCATCCTGCCCCCATCAAAAGACCCCCAGCTTGTCCTTATGATGTGCCTACTCGTCCTCGTTGCGCCCTCTTTCTCCATAATCCACCATTTCTATTCTATCCCGTTCCATGTGCCGCCTGTCTTGTTCCTGCATTTGATTACTTTGACCTTACCAACTGGGAACCTATGTATACCGCTGTGCACCCAATCTTCCCTGCCACAACCCACACTTTCAATCCCCCCCTTTTCCGCGCGCTTCGTCCCCCGCTACTACCACGGCCCTTGCTCCGCTGCCATTCTCCGCATCGGCCAGAGCTGGCTAAGCTAAGCTGATCTGCCAATTTTGCCTTGCCAGAACGTCTCGCCTCGACTCGCCTATCCGCTCCCGCCCACTCACATTCATAACGGGCCACACAGCACAATCCCAGCCTAGCTCAGCCCAGTCGCCTCGGCGCAGCACAGCACAGCGCAGCGCAACATATCTCAGCACAACGCGGCTGGATCGTCGTCTCATTTTTTTCACAACGAGTCATACCCAGTTCTCACAACGAGCCTTGTCAACTTGCTATTGTGAATTTCCCCTCTCTAAGCTGCACTTGTTGGCTTGTCTCGAGGTACACTCACTCAAACTTTTTTTTTCAACCTCACTATTTCCGCCCTTCCTGATCGCTTACCAACGCCGCATGGGCCGTTAGGCACGCCAACCTCATGGCCGACCCTAGGCTGATGCCCTCAGAGGAGGGCTCAGAGGCTCATACCATGCCGTTTTCACAGTCTGATTATGATGCCCGCTTCAAGGCCATCCGTGTTGATGAGCCTGTTGCCCCAGCTGACCCCGCGGCCGTTCCTCTCGACGTCCTCCAGGTTGAGGAACACCACCATAGGCAAGGCATCCGTATCCTCGTCCGCCCTTTGACCAAGTTCCCCAACTCGCGGTCCGTCAGTCCTGGCAGTGATAGTTGCCAGTGGCTTGCTCTCCGCGCCGAGGTAGCCTCCTCGGACCAGCCTGAGCACAAGGTCCTCGCCGTGACTCAGACTGCCAAGGATATCAAGTTCTCCGTCCGTATCCCCGGCGAGACTCAGGATGATGCTCCACGACCTCCACTATGGTGCGAACTGTACTACGATCCTGCCAGTGACAAGGTAATCTTTCTGAACAAGTCAGACGTTCCAATCTCTCTCTCCAGCGTCTCCCAGAGCCCATCATCGAGCCCTACCCTCAGGCCTGCCCATGTCATCAACCCAGGACTGGCCAAGGCCTTGAAGCCAGGAACATGGCGCATCACCGTCAGGGACATGGCTGTCCTAGACTTTAGGATCCTGGAGAAGCGCCCAGTGACGCTTTATGAACACCAGCCACGTGCCATTGTCGAAGACGTGTCTTCTTCAAACAACTCTAGCCAGATCAACTTGAGTGGGAAACGGGCCTTGAGCCCTGAGGGCGACGAGAAGCGGGTGAAGCGTCGTGTCTCAGACCCAGATACGTCTGGCGACGACAGTCTCATCATGTTTCTCAGGCCTACCGCTAATCATGTTGTCATCCCCCTCTCCAACCGTGAGAGCAAGGAGCTATCTGCCATCGATGCTCACCCATTGCTTGACGCTGACAAGGGCCAAACCATTGCAGTGCCAAGCGTGTGTGAGATTGATGGGTACCAGCTTACAAAGCAAGATCCCATTGCTTCAACATCGCTATCAGCCGTCTATACTGCGACGCATTCCCAGATATCGGACCTCGTCACTGTCAAGGTGCTCAAGACCCGCGTCACGAACCCTAATGACAAGCCCTATGTGCACGAACGGAATGTCATCCGCCAGGCTGACATGTGGCTGCGCGAGTGTAACAGCCAAGAAGAACTAAAGCATGACTCTATCGTCCGATACTACGGTGGCGACGCACGCTTCCTGTCCTTATATATGGAGCACGTGGACGCAAAAGATCTGACAGCAGCGCCTCGATGGAGGAACAAGGCAAATGACGAGTTCCAGGGTGACCGAAACGATGCACGGAGGATCCTTACGGACATTGCCAGCGCACTTAGCTACATCCACGGGCGCAAGTTGGTTCACAATGACATCAAGCCCGCCAATATCCTCTACTCTCCTGAGCGAGGTGCCGTGCTTTGCGACTTTGGCCTCTCAACACTGGCCACCAATTCACCGAACAGCGGCGGGACACCGTACTACGTCCCCCCAGAGTTCATCGGGCGTAAGCTTCGCGGTCCTGCGTCGGACGTTTGGGCGCTTGGTGTCACCATGCTCTATGTGCTACGCAAGATCCCTTTTCCCGACTGCCGCGCCCGGCGTCAGCATCCCCGACCACTGTACTGGCAAATCGCTGGTGTAAACAATTCCACGATGCCGCACAAGCAGTACGGTAATGGACAGCCAGCCGCCAACCAGATGCGCGATTGGCTGTCAGAGATTCACGAGGCCCGAGACAAGCTCAACACCAAAGATGTGCTTGAGCGACTGATTATGGAGATGCTGACACCAAACCATCAGCAGCGCATTACCATGGCTGGGGTATTGCAAGAGCTAGCTACTAGCAAAATCTCGGTCGCGGGTTGAAGCCGCGAAACGGCGGTGAAACTTGCTTTCTTTCAAGAATCTATGACAAAGATTTACCATCACATTTACCTTGACAGCAACAATTGCATTCTCTGTTTCCGGAGTTGAGATGGAGTACACTGTATTTTTTGAGTCCTGGGAAAGGGCCACGGGCTAGCTTGACGGGATGACAGTGTAAGTAACGCAATCGACGAACTTGAAAGCCGTTGCTAACAGATCTCAAGATTGAACAAACGACATATATGACAGAACTGGTTTGGCTTGGATTATTTTCTCATGGGTCTAAACACATCACGCATTATTACATTTCTGCATGGGTATTTTAACGGTTTTGTATATTATGGTTGGAGCGTAGAACGTCTTCAGCGTTCACCATGGGCTCACGGGATTTTGCACTTTAATATATACCCTGCTTCTTCGCGGTTTTCTCCGTGATATCGTGACGTGCAAACTTGATCACAAACCAGTCCCCATAGTAAATACAGTTGCAAGCCCAACAACAAAGACCAGAACACTCATGTTCGAGTTCAGTGGGCCTGCAGCGTTGTCCTTGTTTGAACTGTCCGAGCTGGATGAGTTTGAGCTGGAACTTGAATTGTTGGAGCTGCTGTCCCCGTCAAGTTTGGATTGGTCCTGGACTTCAAAATACTTCACATCCGAAGTGCAATTACTAGGGCCCTTGGCGTCTTTCTTAAACCGAATGTCGGCGCAATTGTACAAAGCAGAGCCGCTGTCGCCACCAGTAACGACCTGCAGGGTAGCAACATCGCCATCGTTAACCTCAATGGGAAGCTCTAGCTTTTCAACACACAGCTGGCCAGGGCTGGTGACGTTCCAGAACTGGGGAGTCAGCGAGATGTTGAAATTGGTTGAATTCTCGCCAAGGCCGAGGTTGATGTAGACGTAGGTGTAGGGGTGGTGCAGCTGGAGCTTGACAGCGCCGCCATCGAGCGCCCAATCAGTGACGTTGCCCACACCGTAGTCAACACCAGCACCTGAGATTGAGTTCATGTCAGCAGGGTATACACGGATCAGCGGTGGGGTGGAGAGGCAACGTACAGGGGAATGTCCACTGGCTGTACTTGGACTCGTTCTCTTCAGAGAGCGTGTCGGCACGCCATTCAGGGAAATCGAGGCCGAAGTGGGCCGTCGCAACATTGGCAGCGGCCAAAGCGAAAAAGGTCTTGGTAGCCATCATTTTGCAGTAAAGATGCCACGGTCGAACTTATTGAGTGAGCAATGGCAAAAAACGGGAGCTAAGCTTTTGCAGAGAATAACGGGCGGGACAAGGCAAGTTTGAGAGCACAGTTCCGGGACCTGGAAAGCTCTGCAGCTGGTTGCTTTTATACATGCTCCCGGACCATGGTGTGCCATCGCAAAGATGCCAGAGGTATGCTTGACTGGGTAAGCTTAACTTGGCTTGGGCTCTAAAGCTGCTAGCGTGAGTGATATTCGCTCGCTAGCCGCCAAATTGTAATATTTCCAACCGTGGGATGGGTGAAGCACCTGTGACACAACAGGACGCAGCTCCGAGACTGGATGCCGGAGCGTCGGGGGCTGGTGTCAAAACGCCGTTAGCAAGTGCCCGGGCCATGGATCATCAGCAGGAAAATCAACCTGCTCGTCATGCTATAATAGAAGACACCGGAAAATCTCTTGGTAGATTAATATCATTGATGGGTTGCGTGGTTTTCAAATCTTATCCTTATTTTTCTTTTCCTCGCCTTCATCACTGCTGAGTTCATCGTCGATCATCAAACTCCGATCGCCCCACCAGATTTACACCCACCTACACCGTGGAGTTCCAACCATGCGGGGGTGGGGGGAACGCCACAGAGACATTAAGACCAAGCTGGGACGGCATAAACTTGCTCAAATGGCCGCACAATCCCTGTCTCGAGGTCTCGTTCCGACCATTATTTTCTCAGCCGCCAAAATTCGCTTATTTTAGTGGAAAAGGCATCATGTGGCGGACGATAGTGAAGGTTGGGAATGAGTTAATGGCTTCGGTTGGCCATTCGCGCGGGTAGCGCAATTTCAATACAGGGTAGGTGGCGATGATAAAATTGAAATGCGATGATGTAGATATTTCTTGTTGGGTATGTGATCTGACGAAGAAATTCGATCCGGTGCTTGGTCACCCGTGTTTCAGTCTCTGTGTCTTCTAGATGTTACGTTTGAATGGGATTGTATCACCTCCACGTCGGCTGACAACTGTTGCTTGTAACGTTCATGGTAAACCGATCGTGCACAAACATGCAATCATCGACGTATGGAAGGGATATGGAAAAAAAGCAAACAATCGAACCATTCCAAGCCCCGCAAACCGCTTCTAAATTTATGTTTGACTTCTTCACCCCTTTGATTGTGTGATGATGTCTTACACAGAACGATTGTGCTCTTCCTCCACACCCGAAGGCATTTATTACAGCTTGGTGCTTACCTAATCACCAAGCTCGAACGAGCTCATTGGACGGCTTCCGTAGCTCAGTTGGTTAGAGCTTCGTACTAATACTTACAACCCCAAGTGTTGGTGATGCGAAGGTCGCAGGTTCAAGCCCTGCCGGGAGCAGTAATGTCTCACGATGCCATCCATCTTTTTTTTTTGGTGCCCAACCATGATGTTTTTCAGGTGGTGTGTTATTGGTTCCTCGATTGAATTTGGATCAGAATGGAACTGAGGAAAAGAAGCATTTGCAAGCACTTTGGAACACATGCTTGAACGAACTTGAGAAACTTATATTTTGGGATTTAGTGACAATCAGACTAGATCCGAAGAGAAAAAATACAATTAATGTATCCTAACAACTCACCCATCTCGCGCTTTGATTCGTAGCTTGTGCCTTTGAGCTTGCATTCTTTACGGCTTGATCAACTACCAAGTGGCTCTGACCATCATGCTGCATCACGTGACATCATGACATGGCGATAATCATTTTTGGGTTCCCACTTCGCGATAAGATGGCCTACATCGCACCTCCATCGCGTCAACACTGCCTTACTGTCGCTGCACCAACTCTCAAAAACATGGATCCCGGACGTCGTGCAATGATCACGGGGCGTAGGTCTCCCACCCGTCGAGATGTTACCTCCCCTAGGCATGATCCCAACACCCGAATTTCCAAGTCATCACGGCCGCCTGCTCCCAGAAACGTTGGCAAGTACATGACCTCGGACGAGCAATCGCGTCAGTTCGTGGCCGATGAAGACAAGTTCGTTCTGAAGCAGTCCAAGAAAAAGGCCGATATCCGAGTTCGAGAGGGCCGCGCGAAGCCAATCGACTACCTCGCCTTTAACTTGAGATACATCGATTCCGACCGAGATGCGTTTGATGATGATGACGCCGATTTGGAGATTGACGTCCCTGCGCCCGGGGATGTCATCAAGTCGCTAGATGCCGCCGACATTGCCGAGCTCGAAAGCGATATTGAATCCTACCATACACTGGAAACGAACAAGATGAACCGAGAGTACTGGAAGGCTGTTAGGGCGTTGTGCGGGGATCGGAAATCAAGGTTGAACCCCCAGGCCCGAGAGGAACGAGTCGTCAGCAGCGTTTCAGATGATATCGATAAAATCCTTGCTCCTAAGACGTACGAGCAGCTGGAAGGGTTGGAAAAGCAGATCAAAGCAAAGCTCCAGTCCAACGAGGAGATCGACACAGATTACTGGGAGCAACTGTTACGAAGCCTACTGGTTTGGAAAGCCCGAGCCAAATTGAGTCTGGTGTACGAGGCAATCAAGTCAAACCGGATCAAGCAACTGAAGGTGATAAATCCTGCCAAAGCAGAAGCACTCGAAAAAGGCCTACCAATTCCGACATCGTCCGTCACATCTTTAGTCACATCGTCCAAAGGCGACACACCTAGGCAGGCTGTCGCTTCATCTTCTAATCATGAGGAAACCGATTCCGCTCCTAGTGGAACAGCTCGCTTCGCCCAGGCAGACAACATAGACTTCTCGCAGGCAACCAAAGCTTTGTACGATCGCGAGGCTGCCCGGGGTGTCGATGAAAACGAAGAGATCTTCACCGGCGAGGAGGCCGTTGTTGGGTCTTCCAATCCACAGTGGTCGGACAAGTACAGACCACGAAAGCCTCGTTATTTTAACCGTGTGCAAATGGGATATGACTGGAACAAGTATAACCAGACCCACTATGACCATGACAACCCGCCGCCCAAGGTTGTTCAAGGGTACAAGTTTAACATCTTTTATCCCGAGCTCATTGACAAAACAAAGGCTCCGACGTTCAAAATCATTCGTGAACATGGGCGACGGCGAGGAGAATCATTTGCTGTGGCCGGCGAGGAGGACACATGCCTCATCCGGTTCATTGCAGGTCCTCCATATGAAGACATTGCATTTCGCATCGTGGACCGCGAGTGGGATTACAGCGCCAAGAAGGACAGGGGATTCAGAAGCTCTTTCGACAAGGTACGTAAAATCGGTTGCTGTGATGGTCCTCGTGGTATTGCGGATGTACGCAGCCGCCACGTTGTGGCGACTACATGAAAAGCATCCAAATCGAGCCAGCCACATAGATGTCAAACGCCCAAATTAGTTCCTTGTGTCTCTGCATGTTCCGAGCATATTCGCTAGTCTAACACCGAGCAGGGAATCTTGCAGCTGCACTTCCAATTCAAGAAGGTATGTCACAATATCCAACATGCGCAGCCAAGTGCGCCCTCATCCACAGAACTGACGTGTGGTGTAGATCTATTATCGAAAGTAACTTGTCGGGTTGACCCGCGGCATGCTCACCGCCCTGAGAGCAAAGATTATGGTTCTTTTTTATTTTCCTGTCGATAAACGAGCTAGCATGCATCTGTCTGCATGACATGCGGTCGAAACAATACGGTGTCACTTTAGCGGAGGAGGAAACCTGGAGCGGGGGGTAAAATTAATACAAGGTCTTGCAAATGACAACGGTTTACTGACGGCACCGCGATGTGATTTGGTTGATAGCCCTGGCCTAAACCACCCAAAAAGCTCAGCTTGTCCCTGACGGGCGTTTGTACCACCATCCCCAGACTTCCATACCCCAATCGCTTGACACGGTACGGGGCTGATATAACCCCCCTTAAAACTGGGACCCGTACCCGTCTCCGCGGGCAGCTTGCCACAGCAGAATCCGGAAGACCAAGACGGCATCACTGCCTGCCAGTGGGCTCATGCAACAGCCAAACCTGGTAGGTGGAGGAGGATGCCATCCCGTACCGGCTTCTGGAACGTTTCCGCCTTGTGTCCAAATACGAACGGGTTGGATGAGGGTGTGTGTGTTCAGAAATCCTCCTCATCCTCCCGTTTGACGGCTGAGAGGATAGCTCTACGCGAGACGGCGGTAATCAAAATCCAGGATGGAGGCAGCCCACTTTATCCATAGACCACCCGATGATGGGGCATTGATCACCGACGCTCAGCCCTGTCGGTAGCCGTCGGTCAAGGTGTTCGACGTGTGATTCTATGCCCGAACCCGCAGCATGGATCACAGTACAGTGATGATGTTTCTTTGTTGGAGTCTCAGCTAGGCGCACCGGCGTCTTCGAGCCGACCGCTTCCCTAGCTTCCACGCAGACTCCGCATACAGGTGAAGGAGGAGAAAGAAAAATAGTAACCAAACAACGGTCGGGTACGGTAGGTAGAGTTAACTGGCGGCCCGTCTTGTATCGCCTGCTAATGCAGGCTCCCGTTCCAGAGCCTGCCTCCCGCCTGTGCTCTCTTGGACGGAGTCACCATGAGAAACGGTCGGGCTAGAGCACTGTCATGTAAATTTGCGGCTGGTTGGCGAGATGTGCCAGGACTTGGATGCGACACGGCTCCGCCCCACGCCTGCCAGATGCCTCTCCATATGGGGCCGAGATGAGTGCGAGAAGGCAGGGGGATGTGCCGACATGGGAGCAGGTTGGTGCATAAGTTACATACCATGCTTCGTCCATAGTGTACCTTAAAAATGACCCCCAGCTGCTCCACACGCAAACGAACACTGCGGGCGTGGTCGCAGTGGACACTGAGGTACAAGCAAGAGATTCGTTTGCGCCTCTCTATCTCCTTTGGCTGCTCATGTATCTGCGCCTGGCCACACACGCGCGCACGCACGCATGCACGCGCACACACATACTTGCACTGGCACTGACGGGCACCGGCACTGACCATCACTGACTATAACTGGCTGGCACCGTCACTGGCTGGCACTTACAAGATGGGCTGCCATGGCTTGTCGATGTTGACACCAGGGGCGTGTGCCGTGGCGCCTCTTGAATCCACCAGCGAGGGTTTGAATGACTTGGCGCACCCCCCAACTATTCGTTTGTTCTTGTGGGAATAGTATTGGGAATGATTTAAACACTTGGCGGCCAGCTCTTGATCAAACCATTTCTGGCCCTACGCATCTTCACTTCAAACGGACCGCTGCCGCTCAAACGAGGCGGGAGCCACAAGCCGTTTCCCGCTACGTCAAGGCCACTGCCAGTCGCCTGCCACCTTACTTCGATTGTGACGTTCCCCCAACACTCCCACACTCTTCCATCCCATATTTCTTTCTCCCTCTACCTTCCCGGTTTCTTTCATCCTCCTTCTCTTTGTCTTGGCTCTTGTTACCGCTCTCGTTGCTGGAACCAAGCTTTCACTATTGCCATCGCTGCGACCCTACTCGAGCTGCTCTGTGCTGCCGTGCCTAATAACCGTCTTGCCTTCGCTCCAACTCATGGATCCGCCATTCTCTCAAGGTGGACAGCCACCTAGCTACACGAAGTGCATGGCGTCTGAAGCCGAGCAACAATCGAGTTGCGCGCCAGAGTTGGCCAGTATGGAGGCATGCTATCCTCCCTCGCCCGTGGCCCAGGATCAGTCGCCATCTTCGCTGGAAGCACCGACTCCCGCCTTGTATCATCACCATCATCACGACTCGTTTTCGGTTTACAACTCAGGCGCATTTGCCTCCTTGACCTCGGACCCCCAATACCACCCGAGAAGCTTTCGGGCCTGGCCGTCTCCTCCACCAGGACCGGACGACTTTGACAACTATTCCTACGACAGCTCTCCCAACTGCGGCAGCAGCCAGACTGGATACAATGCTTCGCCCGTCTCACCAAGAACTTGGCCGTCCCCGCATCGTACTTCCCAGCAACCAACAGACCTGTTTGCGCAGCAGACCCAACAAGACTCGTCAGCAAGCCTCCCGACCCACGTGTTTCGGTCCTTCACTTCCAGCAAGGGTAGCTTTAGCCAGTCTTTTGATGCAGATGTCCACGGAATGCCCCTGGATTCGTCCCCTTCAACCGTCTATGACTACGGAGCCGAACCCTTCTCAGGAACGGCGTCTCCTGTCGACACGAGTTTGGACGGTTCAGCCTATATGTTAATCCCTAACGGCAACCAAATTCTACTGGGAAACCGACCAAAAAGCTTGGCCAGATCCTCTTCTAGAGAGGCCAACAGCTCTTTACAGCATCCAAAGGGGGAAGAACCTTATGCTCAGCTCATCTACCGCGCCCTCATGAGCCGGCCCGACTATTGCATGTCCCTGCAAGACATATACCAGTGGTTCCGCGAGAACACTGACAAGGCGAAAGGCGAAGGGAAGGGTTGGCAAAACAGCATCAGGCATAACCTGAGCATGAACAAGGTAAGCCTTTCTTCCCTGTCTCAAACCCATCATGCGTCTTTCCCCGGCTTGTCTTCCTTGTCATGGATGCCGGGCAGGGCGAGATAAAAATACATAACTACACACGAGGGCGTCGATAAGATCTGGGGCTAACAGTAGTGTCCTGCAGGCGTTTTTGAAGCTAGAAGAGAAGCTGGAGAACGAAAGAAAGAGGCTGGAGAAAGGGCTAGGCCCATCGCCCTTCATATTTGTTAACGAAACATCGACACCATCGCCCAGTTCCCGTTCCCATGGTTCCAAAAGATCGACCGAGTGGACGCTGGAAGACTGGGCAATCATAAAGGGGGTCGAGAGCACCACTCGATACCGCAAGGATCACCTAACACGCAGCGAGCGTGAGAGCAGTGTCACATCTCATGGCTCCCGACACGACTACCAGCACGACGGCAACACAATTTCCGCCAGGTCCATGTCTGGACGCAAGGGCAACTGCGCGGCCATCAGAGCTAAGCTGCGTCGCCGCTATAGCCAAGGGCCTCGCATGTCATCTGCCATACCCGTCGGGCCTCAGCCCATCTGGCCGCCAATGCACGCTGTCCCTAGCATGTATGGCCCCCAGTACGGCAGTGACCACATGGCGGTTCCCGGACTCGAGACACCACCACAAGTGACGGTCAAACCGGAGCCAGCTTATTCACCATTGACGCCGGAAACATCAGCCCCAGACTCGTTTGCTGCTATGCTCCCGGAGCCGAGTCTTGATCCTTATGCCCATGGCGCCAGCGTTATCCATGACGCCACATACGCTCTTGTGGACGACGACCAGGGTTCACTCTACACGGGACCCTCGCAGTGCGAATTTCCTTATGGGGCGAGCGATGTGACAGGTATCTACCATGGCGAATACCGCGGCGTTGCCCTACCGCCCGACCCCCCAGCCGCTGAGGGCGGAGATAGCGGACACCACTTCGGGATGATTGACAGCGAGTCCTATGAATGGAGTGCTAATGTGTCCCTCTAAGCCCTAGACTAGGGGCGATCCCCCGGGCGCCACGGAGATGCATCTACTGGCACCTTACCTAGTTGCGACTGGCACCAGGAAATCAAATGCTTTTTGGCTGATTGAAATCAACAACAATACGATGGCTGAAAAAAAAAACGATGAAAAACACAAAAAACAAACGGAGACTAAAGGGATAGGTGGTTAGAGGACCTCCTGCGCAAGCAAGAACTGCTGGTATGCTTCATTTTTTCTTTTCTCTAAAAGCAACTCTTCCATTGTGGTCTCTTTCCACACTATAGGGCGGATGCTTTCCTCGCACCAGCCAGACGACCAACGCGATGCGGCAACAATTGCGTGCCAAGATCAAGGTCCTCGGGTCTTTCAGGCATTGCAATGAGGCCAATTCGAAGGCTCTCCAGGGAAGGGGCAAAGGTCAACATGGGCATGGGGTGTAGGATTGGCTGGGCGGCAGCCGGCGAGACGATCCAAGGGCGCTAGGGGCGCACCATGGCGCAGTCTGTTGGCCCTAGCGAGGTGAGGACATGGGGTTCCCGATTTCTCGGGACGGCCAGCATGCGAGAGCATGCTTTTAGACGATTATGACTGTGATTTTTAGGTCACATGGCGGCGCTTGCTTTTTGTGTTTTCCCCAGCTCTAGCTCCCAAGGGGGCGTGGGCAGATGGATCGATTAGAGGGCTGCTTGGCGAGCCATTGGGCCCCAATCTTTGGAGTAAGCAGGTCATGATGGGAATCTCTTTCTTAATTCCCCCCCCTTGTGGTTTGGCAAGGTTGGGCTTGGACATGTTGACATGTGCATTAGGGATTCGCGCAGGATTATCGGGGGGTGGGTTAGGTCTGTTGTTCTTGTTCTACTTTAGAGGGCCGCATTCACTGCTGTTATCAGACAGTCATGGGAGGGGGCATGAGAAGATGGGCGGCTATCTCCCCCTCAGGCGAGTGTGTTGAATGATATTTATTTGCTTCTTTAATCTCGAGCCTGCGGTTCTTGGCCATGCGTGCTTTTCACTACGACACACCAATCACGCCCGCATGATACATGTCTCTTGCTTCAGAAAAAAGGAGCAGAAGAATGGACCTTGATTGATTTCCCACCACCATTGCCGGGCTGCTCTGTAAGACCTTTTCTTCTGCCGCTGTATCATTCCAGTGCCGGCGGCATGCACGCCAATACATGTTTCGGAGCGAGGGCCAACAGATGGGGGGGGGGGGCGCTGCGAGGTCGACTCCATCCTCGTACATGGCATGGCACGGCATCCGGGCGATAGAGTAGACGGCTCGCTATGGAACAGGCGCATGCCATCTGCTGTCTTAAAAAACGATCGTCGTCAGCCAGGCAAGGGTGACCTGACCGACCACAGGGATGGTGACGTACTGGCAATGCATGAATAGGCATGAAACCCTCACCCCCATCCATGGTAAGTGTACATTGAATAATGGAACTATTGTGCCTGCCAGGCTTCTATTCCCCTCTCGTTTGGGCTTGGGGCTAAGGGAAACCAGGGGTGGCTCTTTCGGCTATACCGCCCTCTCATTGGCAACCCAGCCTGTCGGGTCGAGGCTGAGCCAACAGGAATAGTCCCGGGATTAGTGTGGACTCATGGGAGGCAGCTTGTTGGTTTTCAGTCCCCTCACCTCCCCAGCATCCCACTCTCGAAAAAAAAAGGCCCCTCCCAGGGAATGAGTAGCACATGGCCATGGACAGGCAACCTGACAGGGAGGACCGGCTCCTGAGCGGCCCCCACCATGGGCCATGGCCTGTAAAGAGGAGCCACGACAAGGGTCTTCTTTGACGGCAATGGTAAGTGGCCTTTTAGACGCAACAGGATGAAACCATATCTCGGCCGTAATCTCATTTAAAGCCTCCCCGGGCCGTAGGGCTTCTCTCCTTCGTGCCCATTTATTCCCAGCCAATCCCGGCCGATGGGGGATTGTGCATGGAGTCTAAAGAGCGTCCTTTTTAGATCAGCAACAGCGCATCGTTCGTGATAACTGACTGACCGGCCTGAGCATCTCGCCATGCACAGGTCCTGAGGATTAAGAAGAGGGAAAAAGAAAGAGGACTGGAGGGTATTTCGGAGTGCGCGGAAGCCTTGGGGACACGCCATGGTTTGGTTTGGCTCGCATCGAGCACCGCCCCACCGTCAAACCATATGGTTTTTGATTTTCCCTCGGCCTCCCTCCCAGCATGGTTCCTGGCAGTAGTCGAGAATTCCTATTTTCAGATGCCTCCCCGCTGGCGGCCTCGGTAGGTTACGGGGATTAGGCTAAGTTTGGGTTTTGCGCACCTGGCTCTCTTCAAGGTGGTGTGGACGGTGGAGCACACACACACATAATTTTGAAAGTCACATTCGCTTGTTGGAGAACCAAGTCCCCGTGAACCGGCTGTGGCAGTCGGAGTGGGAGAGATACGGAGTGCTCCGGCGCCGATGACGAAAGGGAGGTATTCCCAATCGAGTAAACGAGGTAGCCTGGCTAGACAATACGGGTAGCAATGGGGGAACAACTGACCGGCGTGCCAGTCCGCTGCTAGGACGCCAGGGTTCACTTTTGACCGGTCAAGAAAAGCGTGTCCTAATTGCGCACCCTGGCCGGTTCGCCCCTCCTCACGTTACCTCTGCATGGTGCGCTCATGCGGCATTGCGTTGACCTGTGGCTTCCTGACAGATAACTGCCCAACAACCGCGACGATGACATGAATGAATAGCACGGCTATAGGGCGAGGCTTGGCTATGCCGAGTTCGTCTAGCCTGAAATTTGGTGGGGTTCTGGGCAGGGGACAGGATGGATATCGTATCCACCACGCCGTGCACGAGTATCAAGATGAATGTTGCGCGCGGAGCCGTTGAGCGGCCGGAGCTCTAGCGCACGAACGCCACTCAGGAAGGGATGACATGGGGAACCGAAGTGAAGAACTCTGGCTAAGCATTTGGGGGCGAAATGCTTCGTTCCTCCATCCCGTAGATCATCGGGCCCTCCTGCGGATCCCTGCCCGCAACCCTGAGTCGAAGTCTGCCTGGCGTTGGTTGACACGCAGTAAGCTAATTTGCAGCTGTTCTCTCCCCTGCCACCGTGCAGGCCGGGTGGATGCCCCGTGCAGCCCTAGCCTGTTTCCTTTTTCTTTCCTCAATCGCGGCCAAGTGCCGGCCGTGATTCGCCGGTCCACCTCCGGGCCAGAACCCACAAGCCCGGGATATGCACCACATCGTCTGAAAGAGCTACAAGTCCGACTGTGCAGCAAAAGGCCCCCATTTCAGCGGCCATCGCAACCTGTATTCATTGCGTGCGCCATGTGCTCAAGCTACCGGATTTGGGCCCGATCTAGACGACGATCCAGCGACATCCACATCGCTGCAGAAGTAGCTTCAGCCGCAAGAGACAATTCCCGTACTCTCGGGATTGCTTGCTCCACCACATCTCTGAATTGGGTCTGAGACGCAGCCCGATTAATCTTCATCTTCCTCCCTCGCCAACAATTCTGGGTCCCGGGGTGTCGGAGCATCTATGGGCTGATGATACCCCCTTCGGGGGGGCCCTCCCTATTGGAGCTGCTGTTATCCATCACCAACACGAGCGGCATGCGGCTGGGGCGGGCACTTTGGCGCGAGAGGGAAAGCAGACCCGTCTGCACAGCTTCCAATCTGGCGAGGCCCCACCCCGCCTCTGGCTGTCCTGGATCTTCAGCTCCAAATCGCGGTGGGATGAAACTGCGGATGGGAGAAACCGCTTCAAAGCGGCGGCACAAGGGTGTGCACGGCACACAGCAATGCCTCGGCGGTCTTGGCGCAACAGCCGGAGGAGCCTGGTAAAGTCTGCCTGCACGTAGAATGCGGTGCTATACACCCCCTCCCTCCGCAAGAAGCTAGAGCGACGATCCTGATCCAAGTGGCGCTGTCGGGGTAATGAACTGGACCGCTGTCACATCTTACAGAGCATCAACTCTGGCTAGTGTAACTATTCCGTGCCCTGCTCGACCGAATCCACCCGTGGCTCGAGTGTTGGCTGCCACGCTATCGAGATACATTGCGATCTCATCGCCACAATCCCGGGTTCCTGGAATCGCGGTGGACGCAGCTGGCGACTCGCCGGCACCGATGAATACACCGTCGTTTTTTGATTGGAATGCGCCACCTCGTTTATCTACAATTTTTAACTCAAATGATAATCGCGTGCGGAAATTGGGCCCTGTCATTCAACATAACTTTCCGAACGGGTATATGTTCCCGAACATTATCTCCGACGTCTTCCGCGTAACCTGGCTGACCATTTATGGCCAGGCACAGAAATCGACGCTCCCCGTTTGAGAATGGCTGCTTCAGACCATGCCCCTAGCCGTCCGCTCGAGGCTATCTGATAGCTCTTGGACTCGCCGAAACCAAACCAGTATACGTTTTTCGGAGGGGATGCAAGGCTCCCGCATTTAACGTGCCACATGGTTAGCGACAGGTGTGATTCCGCCTTGGCCCTGGCACAAGGGACAGGGGAGCAAGGATTTGAAGGGACTCGACCTGCGGGATGGGACATATTCTGTAGAGAGTGTATAATTATCCTGGTCTGCGTACAGTTGGCTTCCATTTCTGATGCTCCGATCGGAGACTGCTTGGCATTGTACAAGGCGGCCGCAGGAATCAAATCAGATTTGGATTTGAGCCTGCGTGGTCGACCGATAGTGTAATTAGAGGGCCAGGGGCGAGGGTTTCAAGTGTAGACGATGTAGTGCCGCGTTCCGTTCATTGTTGTACAAACTTCTTGGAACTCGTCCCGCCGTGGCTGGCAATTTGGGGTCACCATGGCCGGGCTTAGCCCGATACCCCTCCCCTTTGGCCAACTCTGACCAACACATCTCCCTTGGAGACGTCCAAGAGAGCGTCCTTGTGATAATCGTACGATATCACACCCCTGCTTAGTGAGTTGGCTGGCTGGCTGAAGGGGCACCCAAGAAGGATTAGGCTACCGCCTAGGCCGCTATTGTCAGCATTCGTTAGAGTGAATGGGCTGAATAAATTTGGAGCCTAGATCGTGCAGAAGAATAGAACGGCGAGTGGGAGAGTCAGTCTAAATGTGGAGAAACTGCACCAAAGACCCCAGTTGATGCTCGAAACATATGACTAGTTGAGCCGGAGAGCGGTCCGATGAGCCGTTTCCTGCAAATCGACACTTTGGGTAGTTTCGATGGGCGTGGTGGGCTGTAACGATCTGGCTAACATGTGGTCCAACAGCCGCCACTTAAAGATCTGAGGAGAGTAGTGCGTGCTGGTCCGGTATTGATAACGACGACTTGGCGATGACGTAGTGATGTGAATGCGGCGCTGAAGTTCTATCCAGCTAATGGCATCCGAGTTGCCACTATTGCACTTCCGTTTGCACTATATTTTGTCAGCGATCATGCCTTAGAGGAGTGGTGCGAAAGTCGTCGAAAAGGAGCCCCGGGAACTCCCCAAAATTATCACCATGCTTGTGTTTACCAGAGGTTTCACAGTTGCTGTTGCCCAGTGACTTTGACACGAATGATAGAAACAACATAAAAGGATCTCGAGATCATGGCAAGGCGAAGTGTAGATCAAAGTGTATTTTTCCAAAATGTGACGCTGGATTTATGGACCTTCTAGAGCTCGCCATTTCCAGATTCAAACTTATTCACAATGCCTCCCTTCTCATGCTTCTAGTCGAGCTTTTCCATAATTGTTCCAAGTGGCAGCACCGTAAGAAATCGAATATCGGTGCTCTTGGTCACCACCTTCATTGAGGCCTTGATATCATCTAAAATTTTCTCTTTTTCTTAGCTGGACCCGCGGTCGCTTTCTTCGCCAACTCTCTTTTGAGTTCTTCTCGTTTTCGGTCAGCTCTTTCCAGTGACGTTTCTCGCGGCTTCGCTTCTGATACGGTGTCCTCCTCAATGTCTGTCACTCGACTACGGCCTCGGTTTTCGACATCTGGCGTGTCTAATGGCGATTTCTCAGTTGCCTTCTTCTTCCCAATTAAGCCCAGCCTTTTGGGAACAGACTGAGGAGGGAGTTGCTGGGGTGTTTCGTCGTCTCGTATATCAACAACATCGGGTGTTTTCTGAGCAGCATCTTTGAGCCTCGACCCACCAATGCGACCAATTCCCACACCACTTTTCTTTCCAATAGTTTTGGATGTCGGTGGAGGTGGTGAGGACGGAGGCTGATCGTCATCCGGCACTGATGCAGTTACATCATCATCATCTGCTTCTGATGCCGTCTCAGAATCATCAATCTTGTGATGCTCAGTCTGCTTTGTTTGGGGACTCGGGATCGGACTAGGAGAATGAGATGAGACTGCCTGCTTTTTTCCGCCGAGGGCACCAAGACGAGCAGAAGGCTTTTTTGCTTTGGTCCCCTGTGTCTCCGTGGGTACAATTCGGTCGCCTTTTGGCACTCGCGAGGGCTGGAGCTCATCTTCTGTGGATTCGTCATCTAGATTTGGCTTGATTCCTGTTGCTGCAGACTTTCGAGAACGCGCTAGGTGGGGAGGCGTCAATTGGACTTGGAAGTGGTCATCGACATCCATCGAATCTTCATCTGGAGGAGGAGTTTTCGCTTCTGAAAGTGAAGCGTTTCTTCGAGATGGTCTTTGCGAAGATGATGCTCCAGTAAATCCGCGCCACCAATCATCTAGTTGAGGAGAGTTGCTGGGAGTTGGTGTGGTTTCGAATATTAATCCTTCGCCTCCAAAGACCTCCGTCACCATAGCCCCCGCATTGATCGGACCACTCTCGCTATCTATAGCGCCGGATTTCCAATGTCGGCGGCTGAATGGTGCCAATCCAGGGACCTTTTCCGCTGCAGCTGCCCTAGACACCTTTTTCTTTCCGGAAAGAGAATTAAACACATGCTCCAGCCCAGTACCCATCGCGTCCAACTTATCCAGCAACCTGTTCAACACGGCATCCTTCTGGGCCAAGATACCCATTAGGGATTCGACCTCTTTGTGTCTAGTGAAATGGGCTTGAACGAGAGGGAAGACAAGATCCGTGGCCATGGCAGAAGCAGGCGCCTTCTTCAGATGCATGGGCCATTTCAGCGGCTGCAAACCTGGCAGCTCGCATGTTATTTGCAGAGTAAGCCCATCGTCCCCGGCATCTGCTTGTGAGGCTTTCATCAAGTGCAGCTTAGTCTGGTAGTTGCTGGGGTGAGACAAATCCAACGCGCTCTGAAGACTCGTCAAGAACTTCACCATGTTGTCTGGTGTATCACTGGGATCGATGCTTGTGTTCTCGCCCCAGCCCCTGATACAGATGGCCTTCCGATCAAGGCTTTCAGTCCACATGTTGGCCATGTCAGTGATATGAACCGTGTACGCTGCTGCCTCGGCGTTCATAGAGACGAGCAGAACGGGCATGTCGGCGGATGACGGTAACGGCAATGGCCGCCATGACTTTGTTGGAGGCATATTGGCCTGGGGCAATTGGATCAGATGCGCCAAGGCCACACCAAATTAGTGGATTCAAGTTGCGAAGTCGTCTTTGTTGGTAATGAATGATATGACGCTGGGCAAAGAGCGTCCGTATTTTCGTGGAGGCAGAGATTATAAGCTTAGGTCAGGATGCGGGGAGCCCTCTCCTTGGGGAGACAGGCAAACGTGGTTTCAAACGGTTTCTCTAGCTGGACAAAGAGTGACGGCTCGGGTGTTCCACAAGCCATGTGGGCTTGGGACGCTCGCTTGGTTGGAGACAGACGCTCAGTGACAACAGCCGTTTTCTGGGTGGAGCAGGCCAAACCAATGTTTCAAGGCAACACGGAGATTTATGTCTAGAAAGTGAATCGTGTGACCGCTCACAACATGTGCATGCGGATGCGGAGGAGAGGGTTGGGCTGCAGTCTTTCCCGAAGCAAAAAGCAGCAGAGCGTTGGGCGTGGGATGTTGGTCGCATCTTCCTGGGTAGGCAGGCACCCATGCCACAACGCGTGAGATTGACGCGCGCGGTTCGATGATCCTCGCAGGAAGTGGGGCAACATCTCGTCACCATTCAACCACTCGCTCCCAGTCATCAGCAACAGACGCCTGCTGAACTTGAAACCCATCAGGTCTGGCAATGCAGCAGCTGCAGAACACAGAGGGACCTTAGCAGTAGACAATCTTGTCTGCGATTAATCGCCAGTATCTTCGCCCTTGCGCACAATTTTCCTTCTTCTTTCACAGGCATCATATTCTTACTTCAGTGAGGCAGCCGTTGCAATATATAGTTTTGTGAAGAAGCTCTAAAAGGGGGACCAAACGGTTGACAGCTCGAGCCTGAAGCGATAGCTACAAGGCATGCAGGTTGCACTTGAGGACCTTGGTTCGAGAATGCGAACAACGGGGCCCCTTCCGCCCCGGTTTCTGGTGTGCGAAGCACTATGTGCAGGGGGCCAGCTAGCGCCCAGAGCCACTAAGTGCCCCATTCACTCCCGCTCCGATCAGAGATCTCGGCAGTGCAGAGCCCGATCTACAGGAACGTGATACTGCTCCTCTCATCGAAATTCAACAAGCCATGTCATCACTACGCTACCAAAAAGCAATGAAAACAATCACAATCCTCTCCTTTTCAAACGCGCTCCCTCGAAACATGAGAACTGCTCATTACTCCAGCACGAATAACACCACTTCTTGATGCATGCTGGCTATTCGGCACCCACTTACTCAAACTATACTTCGTCCACATCTCATCACTGCCTCGATACGTCCTCAACGAGACAGCCATTGGCATTGCTTTAGATTGGTGCTTCCATCGAGATTTACCACAATGCCCCCCAAGCGAAAATCCACCACTCCTCCAGAGCCTAAGGGCGATGCTAAGAGGACCAAGACTGTGGACAAATCGAAGTTCGACGAGGTTCTCCGCCAGCCTCATCACTTTGCCCAGCTTGCTGAAGACCATGGAATTGTCCTTCGCAAATACTACCCTCCGGAGATGAGCAACGCGCGCGCGCGAGCGTACAGAACCAATGAGATTCCCCGCCCAATCGAGACTCTCCTCTCTGCTCTTGAGGAGACTGCAAGGGTGAGAAAGCGTGTCCAAGTCGAAGATGCTGTCGTTCACTGGTTCAAAATGGACTTGCGACACACAGACAACAAGGCGCTAGCACTTGCAGGCGACAAGGCCCGCGAAGCTGGGGTTCCTCTCATCTGTATGTACATCATCAGTCCCGAGGACTTTGAAGCGCATTTGAGAGCACCTGTTCGAGTTGACTTTATGCTGCGAACCCTCGAGGTGCTCAGAAAGGACCTATCCAAGCTCGACATTCCCCTTTATGTCGAGACCGTCGCAGAAAGGAAGAAGATCCCGGGGCGAATTCGAGAACTCATGGAAGAGTGGGGCGCGAGTCATCTCTTTGCCAACATGGAATATGAAGTGGATGAACTCCGGCGGGAGGCGGCCATTGTACGAGATCTTGCTGAGAACGGCAAGTCTTTTGAAGTGGTTCACGACACTTGCGTTGTTCCTCCTGGAAATCTACAGACAGGTACTGGCAAGCAGTACGCTGTCTACACACCTTTCTATCGCTCGTGGATGGCACACATTCATGACAACCTTGACCTCCTAGAATTGTTTGACGCTCCGACCCAAAACCCCGAAGGTTCTCGAGAGCGGTTCAAGGAACTCTTTGAAGCGCCTGTTCCAGATGCGCCAAAGAACAAATCTCTCACTGATGATGAAAAGAAGAGGTTCCACGCCCTTTGGCCATGCGGGGAACATGAGGCAATGGACCGGCTCGAAAAATTCTGCGAAGAGAGAATTAGTGGTTATCGTGATAGGAGAAACTTCCCAGCAGACAACGGGACATCTTGTCTATCTGTCCACCTGGCTGCTGGAACCATCAGTGCCAGAACTTGTGTCCGTTTTGCCCGAGACCGAAACAAGACGAAGAAGCTCAATGGTGGCAGTGATGGAATACAGACCTGGATTAGTGAGGTTGCGTGGCGCGACTTTTACCGACATGTGCTGGTTAACTGGCCTTATGTCTGGTAGGTTGAAACCCCCTTCTACTTGAGAGACGATATTGACCATTTCAGCATGAACAAGCCGTTCAAACCCGAGTACTCCAACATTAACTGGTCCTACGATGAAAAGCATTTTGCCGCCTGGTGCAAGGGCCAAACAGGATTCCCCATTGTTGATGCTGCCATGCGCCAACTGAACCACCTTGGCTACATGCATAACAGATGCCGCATGATCGTGTCATCATTCTTGGCAAAAGATCTACTGTGTGATTGGAGAAAGGGAGAGAAATACTTCATGGAAAATCTGATTGATGGCGACTTTGCTAGCAACAGTGGAGGATGGGGCTTTGGCGCCAGTGTGGGAGTCGACCCTCAGCCCTACTTCCGCATTTTCAACCCTCTGTTACAGAGCGAGAAGTTTGATCCTAACGGAGACTACATCCGCAAGTGGGTTCCGGAACTCAAAGGTCTAAATGCTAAAGAAGTACACGACCCGTACGGTCGTGGTGCTGGGACCAAGGCCAAGAAGAAAGGATACCCTAAGCCTATTGTTGAACACAAGGGCTGTCGAGAAAGGGCTTTGGCAGCGTACAAGGATGCGCTCGAGAGCGATGATGCGTAATCGGCAACATTGGGGAGGGGGAGTGCTTGGTGGGCTGAAATACTTTCGTCTGTGTCAATAGCAATAAATCACGTAGTTCATGTGCGCGAAAATGAGTTCAATCGTATATGTTTGGCCCGTATCTGTACCATGGCAAAAAACTTAACAGCCACGGCTTTTTCTAGGCCAGTTCAATCTGCGGCATGGAGACTATCAAAGTAGTCCCAGAATCCCCGGAAGTGAGGTGACTTTGGGAGTCGATCCGAGGAGACTTCTCTAGCCGGGACGCATTTCACCACACTTGTCACATCTTCAGACGTACAATCATCATAATGTTGTCTCAAAATCGAGCCGAACGCCTCGAATTGGATTTGCTAGATGCAGCCAACCAACCCTAAGTTCTTTCACCCCATGCCTTCATGCCCGAAACCAAAACCCTGGGGTCCTGTCAGAATCCCTTTCTTTTTTTTAAGAGACCCATAACCAGATGCGAAGTCCTTTGCCGAGTTTTAACATTTATCGCTGGGCGCTCCAGACGCTCTTGAGGAGACCGTCGCGCTGAGCGAGGCGGTTCAGGGCATCGTCGCTCTCGCCCATGGCGCGGACGAAACCGCAGAGGGCGTAGGTGTGGTTCTCGCCCTGGATGGCGCGGCCGTTCTCGTCAACCTTCGCGATGGAAATCTGGACGGAGCCGTGGTCCTTGGCCTTGATGATGCGGTTTGTGGCGCTGCACTTGCGGGGGACGTAGCTATTAATTTGGCGTCAGTATTCGGTCGAAGAAGGCGAGCGACTCGGTTAAATTCTTACAGATCGACGATCTCGCCACGGTCGTTTTCCATTTTTGCGGTATTGAAAGGGGGGTTGTGAGAGTGGTTTCGGTGTTGTGCCGGCGGGGGGTTGAAGTCGTCGCAAAGGCTTGGGGTGGGCTAAATGTTCCATCGAAATTTTGGTGTGGTTCGCCAATTTTCTGGATCCACGAGGGCTGTGCGTCACGTGTTGCGGGTCATGTGATACCGCGGAGTGAACGCGAACCTTGGCGCGGCTGGCGCCCCTCCGCTATCCAACGAATGCGCCACCCTTGTTGAACCATTCGCCACGGTTGGCAGTAAGACAAGCGGCGCGGTCGTGTCCATTAGAAAAATCCCATCAACATCATAACCATATTGTCACGCGTGACAGGCCTGAGATGCGCCTTGCGCACTCAGTGGTCTGTTTTGGGCACTATGGCATCTCCCAATGTCTTCCGATCTTCACCAATCCAAGGTTCAAGACGTGAACATCTCGAGATTAGATCTTCCTCCCCTGACCTGCCCCCGCTCCAAGATATTCTGTCCCAGGGGCCAAGCCGACCTCCTTTGCAAAGCGGCAGCAAGGTCACGCCGATCCCGGTTGATGCACCAACTGCGTTCATCTCAGCTCGAAATCTCTTGCAGCCGACTGAGACAGCGCCCGAGGGACACCTAGTAAGCAATCCGGATCGTTCTGCTCCTGAGCCTCCATGTGAGGCCGATCATGAAGAGTCAGTTGTCGAAATTCTGCCTGAAAACTCGACCAGCACGCGCAAGTCACAAGCACGGAAGGGTAAAGAGAAGGAATCCAGTGGAGTAAAGAAAACCAAAAGCAAACCAAGATCAAGTGAGGCAAAAAAAGTACCAAAACAACCTCGAGCCAGGGCCAAAAAAGATAAAAATGAGGATGCACAAGAGCCAGTCAAGGCGAAATCGAAAGCGAAAGCTCTGGGGCTCAGTGTTCGTGAAGCGACGAAATCGGTCGATGATGTTGTCGACGGCGCCCATCCTAGTAAGGTTCCTAAATTAAAAGCACCTGCTGCTGAGGAGGAAGGGTTGAATTTAGAACCCGCAGCTGTTCGAAAGGTCGACTGGACCCCTCCAGCCCAGAGAACCATTATCACCCTCGACTCGGATACGTCAGCTTTCAAGCAATTGACGTCTCCTGGAAGCGCTCAGCAGACGACAGTATTTAGAGATCTCGTGCAGGGTTATTCTTGTGCCGATGAGACGCTCGAGACAGTTTCAGCCCCCTCTGACGAGGATTCAGGTTTTTTGAAGAAGCGTAAGCGGATTGAGCTCGTCGCGATAAACGACGTGAGCCTGCCTGCACCAGAGGTTTCCGATAGATCGCCAGTCAAGAAAAAGGCATCGAAGAAGAAGGCCAGGACAATCACCGAACTTGCAACAGCGGCCTACAGGAAAACTACGCAACCAGACGACACCCCTTCAGCCTCGCTTTTGGACCATTTCCCAGTGAACGACACCGGTTCGGCCGCAAACCCAACAGAGCCTCCCAAGAAAGGCAAAGGCAAAGCCAACTCTCGAAAGAAGGTGGCCAAGCCTTCCAAGAAAAAGGCTCCGCCTAAACCCATTTTGTTATCGCCTGGGGCAGCGCTTGATCAGGTTGCGAGGCAAGATTTCGTATTTGGCACATCAAGCCAATTAGCAAGAGAACCATCACCGACCGTTCTAAGGGATATCCAAGCTGCCCTGAGGTTGTCAAACCGACGAGATTCCACCGATTTCGCCATACCTATCAATAGCGATGACGTTGAGCCCTCAGAACACCGGCCTCGACTGTGGGATGCCGCCGCAAGAGATGCCGACGGTGATCTCTTCGACGTTGAGGTCATTGACCTCGCCGGAAAGTCGCCACCGATACCTGCGACAAGCAACGAAGTTGATCCCTTCGGTTATGTTAGAGGTGGAGACCAAGATGAACTACCCGCCATTCCTGTTGATGCTATTGCTTCTGCAGATGCCGATTCATTCGTCAACCTATCTGACATTCTACCCTCACCTGGTTCGAAACCCGTGCCAATCGACGAAACACCATATTTTTCTGAAAGCGGTCTGTCCGCAAGCACAAACATACTCGATCAGGGCATAGTACCAGCTGAACGACCCAGTCATCAAATCGAGACTCCTAGTACTCAACCAAAGGACCCACAACCAGAAACAGGCTCTGCCAACCTGCCGGTCCGACCCAATTACGACATTTTTACAGACGCTCAGTTAGCAAAAGAGATAAAGACATATGGTTTCAAACCCATCAAAAGGCGAAACGCCATGATTGCTCTCCTAGACCAGTGCTGGCAAAGCAAGGCTCGTCTAGGTCACGCCAGAATTCACACGAATACAAGCCGAGGTGCTCCTTCTTCGACATCTGAACAATCAAGCAGATCTACTTTAGCTGCGAAACCTGACAAAAGGCCCTCGAGCCGTTCAAAGCAAATCAAAGCCGCGACAGAATTGCGAGATACTCCCTCGCCGGAGAAGAGACCTCGAGGCCGACCGAGAAAGAACAGCATAAGTGCAACAGAGCCTCAAGAACCACCACCGTCTGCGCAACCTCCAGAGACTCCAAAACGACCTCGAGGCCGACCAAAAAAAGACAGTCCCAACTCATCTCCAACCACCCCGTCGCGTTCAAGAACTCGGTCCATTTCACCCAAGAAACACACAACTACCCATGGCGCTACACGGTCCAAAAAGGCCAATAAGGCCCCCATCATTGAAATACCCGATTCGGCCTCGGATGGAGACGATTTTGCATCCTCTCCGGATTCAGCCGTTGAGCAAATGTTTTCATCGCCACCTCGTCTCGACATGTCTCTTGCGGCGACTGATGAAACCGAACTTTCCCTCGCGGCGTCCCCTGATGGCCAACAAACGGTGCTTTTTGGATATGTCACTGAAGCAATCAAATCTGCACCTAGAACGACGGACCCGGCGAGTCCTTCTTGGTATGAAAAGATCCTGCTCTATGACCCGATCATCTTAGAAGATTTGGCAGCATGGTTAAATTCTGGCCAGCTCAGTCGCGTTGGCTTTGATGCAGAGATTAGTCCTGGCGAGGTCAAGAAGTGGTGTGAGTCAAAGAGCGTGTGCTCCGTTTGGAGAGTCAATTTACGTGGCAAGGAACGAAAACGACTTTGATATCGGGTTGATTAGAAGCGCGGCGTTAGGGCTTCATTGGCATTTCATGGCGTTATCCAGGATGCAACGGCTATCATTGGCATCATCATTCCCTTCAATTGAACTACCTAAACACTACCATCTGAAGGCATTCTAAAGGCGATGCAAATTCTCATGCACTATTCCCAGATGCAAAGCAAGCATGTTGTTTAGAAGAGAGATTCCTACACCATCAAACAGACTGGTTGATCATTCTGAAATTTGCCTTCACTATTCTTCCGACGGAGCTTGTAAGCGTCATAATCGTGTACAATATGTTGCTGACAACCAATAATTTCATCGAGTCCCCGTGCGTACAATTTGCGCCAGCGCTGCTAGGAAACGTGCCAACAATTCTTATTTCGGCTTGTTGTCCGAGTCGTCTTCCATAGGCGGTTCCGGTTGAACCCACTTGTCGGGAAGCTCGGAGTCAGCCTTGAGATATTTTACAATAGAGATGCTATTACCCTCGTTGGCTGTCTTGGTCCTTTTACGTGAAGGGTTTCAGCACGTACGGTGTAGGATTCGACATATTTTTAATATTATCGCTTTGAACACAAAGCTTAGTTCTTGTGGCGTTCCAGAGATTGGTGAGGTAGCGATTGAGTTCGTTGCCAGCAACTAAGCTTGGTTGAGGAGAAGCGCGTTGGTGTTGAGAAAAGAATTCTCGATGGTCACACCCGTCCTCCGGCTACCTTATATATCCGCACCTTTCCCACCACCCCATCACTGACTACGGTCTCCCTAGCACACAACCTACCGGGGTTTCAGGGCGGATCTATCCCCAGATTAGCTTGATTAGCCGTCACGTTGCCCTTAACGCCAATCGCTGTGTACCACATCTTTTATGCGGCTCTGCTCGGGCTGTGGCTTCCCCGCAAACATCAGCACACCACCTGGTCCTTGGGTCTCGAGATAATAGACCTTCCACTCATGGCACAATGCATCGGCAATAGACCAGCAAGATGACGTGCCAATGACGAATCCCAGAGCTATCTAGAGAGGCAGAGGGCACCAGTCTGGGGCACACGTGTCGATACAGAGTGACGATGGGTCCTCACGGCCGGGGGACGGCCGCTGGCCCCATATCAAGGCCTCCTCATGGCCCCGCTGGCGGCCCAGCGGGTGAAACATAATGGCTCCAAGTCAGCTGAGAGTTTTGCTAATGGTGGATGATCATAAAGCGCAGGCTTGCATCAAGGGAATTTGGTGTATGAAGGCGGCATTAGAGAGGCCAGAGTCGGCCGTGATTCGATAATTCGGTCCATCTCTCATTCGCCAGATAGCGCGAAGATGGATGGCATAGGGCACTTATCCCACGCCAAAGCATTTGGTTACATCTGCAAATGCATCTCAGGGTCATGCCTCCATGCTAGCTAACGAATCGATCCAAGGGACATGTGAGTTTTGGCGCGCCCGCCAATCGTCGTCCAATTGTAGCACCCATGCTACCACTCCGGACCCTCTCGGGGTAATGCATGCAAAGAGACGCCGTACCGTATCAGTCCGTCCCAATCATTGATTGCCAGACCAGGTTGATGCTCACCGGTCGCAGATTCGGAATCCCAGCTTGCGACTCTCTGGTTCAAAATGAGGGGATGCAGCTCTTCTCGATCAATGGAATGCTTCCCGTCTCGTAACGGGTTCTATGTCGGGACCTCTTTGCCGCGGCTGGCGAGACGGCGAAACTTGTCTGCATATCACTGGTCCACCCGAGATACTGAGCCGGGGGGGGAAGAAGTCACTTCCCTGTCGACTGAGGAGCCGGCATCCTCAAGAGATTGAACAACGGTCAAGTTGCGTGCGCCAAGACAAGGCCCGACGTGCTCAACGGCATGTTTTCCGTTCGGGTTGCGCGCCGTCTTACTGCGCTAGTCTGAGGGGATCATGAGATGCAGATTGCGAAGATGGTTGCTTGGGCGAGGGGCCAGGTTCTGAAGAGAAATCCCACATACTCGCCATAATTATTGTCGACCAAGAAAAGGGCCCAACCAAGCTGATATATCACTATTATTCCGGTGCGCGGCTGTCACAGCCTCGTCGGTCTCAAGTCCGTCCCTTGGGCCGAAGGTAGCGTGGGCCCAAGGAGAATTTCGGTTCACCGAAATCCGGTCGGCGCCGAAAAGTCCGAGGATACCGGCTGTTACTGTACAAAATGCGAATTGAGTCATCGATCAGGTGGGTTTTTGGTGTTTGGATCGCTCCAAGTGGGTGTGAAGGGCTTGAAAAAGGAACCAGGATCAAATGGTTGCATGTGCAATTGGGTTATGTGATCTTCAGCTGTGAGATGAAAGCTTCGGTCCATCATAAACTCTGAGATAAAGATGGATAATGAGATATTCATCGCACCTTCGAGTTTCAATTAGACTATGGCATTTATGGACCAGTTAAGGGCATCATGAAACGTAAAGGCTCGTGGATGGCGGGGGCTGTGTTCTGGAACTTCTAGATTAAAGCACAGCGGGCCGTGACGGGAACCAAGCAAGCTCTCCCGGCCATCTGGGTCTCAAACTGCAATTGCGGGTGCAACAAAGATCATGCAGTAACAGCGCATGAACACCATGAGTATGTGGGAGGCCATTGGGAGATATCGTGGTCTGGGTGTAACTGTGTTTGTGATCTATCAGATGGGGTCGCCTGCACGTAGACCCGAGGCCGTGACGCCTTATCAGCGGCCAGCCACTCGGCTTGGGCGAGGCTGAGAACGAGTAACACGTCAGTAATGTGCAATTTTAAACATTTACCTTATTATTTTTAAAAACGCTACGCGTAAATGCACATGGTGTGGGCATCCCGGTGTATCCGCATCCACTCAGCCATGTATAGCCGCGCCTTGGCTTTTTTTTTTTTTCGGGTACAACCGACATCGGTGCGAGATGATTCCAAAGTGCATATGAGGGGTGCTTTTTTGGCCAACCAAAATACTTGATCATTTTCGTAAAGAACTGGCCGAGTACGGAGGATTTACTTAAAAGTACAGGCCAAAGTTGAGAGTCATTCACCACCTTTGGATCAATACCATAAGTCTTATTCACTAATGCCAAGAAGAAGGTTGTTCAAAAAAAATTTTTGATGAGCTAGCTATTTTGAGGTATTGGGGTGTTTTTGTTTTATTCATTTTTCGTATTTTAACAGCATAAACCCTTTCGATAGAGGAAGAATGATTCCGATGAAGCACAATAGAAGGCAATCTATCGGCGTATACGCAGCGGAAGATAGGCAAAAGAAAGACGACGGCAGTTTCACACAATTTACAAAAAGACCATGTGGTGTCGATACAAACCGACACCAGGGCTACACACGACACTCACTAGGTCAAAAACACTTGGTCTCGTCTTGGTGCCCCGCTGCGGTTGACGTTGGATGCAAAATGATTCCAAACCTTGGTCAACCAATGTGGAGAGGATTGGTCATCAAAGTGCGGGATTCGATGCGTTTACGAGTGGGTAATTAAGGTTAACCCACTTTAGGGCGAGTCTCAGCGTGCGTTAAGGGAAGAGCCCAGGCCAAGATGGGACTCCTAGGCGTCATGGCGCTGAAACAGTGCTGCTCGGGCCGGAGAACGGCCCTGGACAGCCGGAGTTATGGGTGAGAATCCCGCTAGTGGGCTGGGCCGGTCTCCGAGGTGCGCTGAGGAGGGGAGGAAATGACTGCGATGACCTGCTCATCAGCGCCCAGGCGCCTATTATTAGTTGCCGTCCAGATTTCTTATCACCGAATCCAGGATCCTGCCATCCAGTAGTCCCCCCACTTCTTTCTGGCTTGATCTCATCTGCATCTCCAACTTGCATCTTTTTTTTGCAGACACACAGTCGCTGTCCTTTACAATCAGCGCCTTGATGCTCAAGCGGCAGCAGCAACGCGCCAGGCAGCTGTTTCGTCCGTTTGATGGATTTGGTGGCGCTCTGTCCGACGCGCGTCATCCTGGTCGTCTCAGCCTGCTGGGCTTCTGTCCTTTGACCACCCCTCGTTAACCATTGCGCCGCCCTCACCCTCTCATTCTTGACAACAACGTCGCAAAAACATGACGAGCTACCTCGAGAGTCTAGCCTTGGGCTACGACTTCAACGATTTGACTGAAGGATCCGGCCAGCCTGGCGCAACAACATCATCAAACTCTCAGCAACACCAAGACAGGGCCTCAACCCACAGCCAACCAACCCGGTCAGCAAATGTCACCGTCTACCAGACCACCGGCCCTGACGCCCACACGGGTCCGATCCAGGCCCCGGGAGGCTCCGGTGCTCCTGCTCTGAACCCGCGATCATGCGTCACCTGCCGACGACGCAAAGTCCGCTGCGACAAACAGATGCCCTGCTCCAACTGCCGTCGAGCCCAGATTCCCTGCGTTTTCCCCGCTCCCGGTCGTGCGCCCCGTCAGCCGCGCCCCAAAGATCCCAATGTTGCCCCGAAGAACTCGAGCCAGCGTGAAGTAGAGCTGATGAAGCGGCTGAGGAAGCTTGAGGGCATTGTGGAGGAGCTGAGCGGTCAGATCGAGGTTGAATCTGGCGGCAAGGGTCCTTCCTCAGCCAGTTCGCCCGATGCGGCCCACGCCGGGCAAAGTGCGATCGAGAGGGCATCCACACTCCCGCCCAGACAACCATCCAGCGCTGGCTTTTTATCTTGCCATGCCAGCAGCCCCAAGGAGAGCGAAGCTGCTAGCGACAACACCGAAATGGCGCGAAGGAAAGAATTGCACCAGAAATTTGGCCGGCTGGTTTTGAGCGAAAACAGTGGGAACCGGAGATATGTCAGCAGTGGGTTCTGGACCAAACTCAACGATGAGGTGTGTATATTCACCCTCCTTTATTTGAAAAAAAAAAAATGAAGGAAAAGCACAGGAAGAAGCCCAGTAGACTAACATATAATGATAGCTCGACTCCATCCGCCAAGAGTCTCAAAAGCTCACCGATGAGGAATCCGATGAATCTGACTATGACGCAACGCCCGAGACAACCCCGTCTAATGCCTCAACAATAGACCACCACTCTTTCATCCTTGGCTATCGATCAGCTGATGTCAATTTGGCTAAATGCCACCCGTTACCATCCCACATCCCATTTCTATGGTCGGTTTATCAGGAGAATGTTGAGCCACTTATTAAAATTCTCCATGTTCCTTCCATGGAGGCCATATTCCGGGATGCCAGGAAGAATCAAGCCAGCCTTAACCCAAGTCAGGAGGCTTTAACTTTTGCCATCTACTACGCGGCCATTACATCACTCGAGCCAGAAGAGGTGGGAGTTGACAATCCATTGACCTGCAACACTTGACTAACTGGTTTTTTTTTAAAGGTACAAACCAATCTTGGCTCCAACAAAGAAGACCTTCTCACTCAATTCCGTTTCGCCGTTGAGCAAGCCCTTTCGAAGGCAAATTTCCTTCAGACAACAGACCTAACGATTCTGCAAGCATTCATCATATTTTTAGTGGTCGTGAGGCGACAAGACGACAGCCGGTTTTGCTGGTCGCTCACCGGTTTGCTAGTCCACCTTGCTCAAGGAATGGGACTTCACCGTGATGGGACACATTTCGGCCTGAGCCCATTCGAGACGGAGATGAGAAGAAGAATCTGGTGGCATTTGCTCATTCTCGATCTCCGAGCTGCTGACGAACTCGGCACGGATCTGGTCATCAGTGACCGAAGTTATGACACCATGATGCCATCAAATATAAACGACACAGAGATGTATCCAGAAATGACGGAGTTTCCAGAGTCCAGAGAGGGGCGCTCTGACTGCGCCGTCGCTCTGGTTCGCTACGAGATCTGCAATCTCAGCCGACGTCTTGTACGAGCTTCATCTGCATTCGCAAACATTTGTCCTCGAGGGATGGCCCTTACCGCGGCCAGTCTGCCTGATCGGGAGAGGATGCTCATCGAGGTCTACCAAGGCGTGGAAACCAAATTCCTGAAGCATGTCGTCCTCCATGAAACCGACCCGTTGTACTGGATGGCAGCCATGATTGCGAGAATCATCATGGCCAAGATGTGCCTTGTCATCTACCAGCCAATGCTCTTCCCTGGTTCCGATGGTGAGCTAACGGACGAGGCTCGCCGTCGAGTTTACGTTGCGGCCATTGAAATAATGGAGTACAGTCACATACTCAATACGGATGAACGGTGCAAGCAGTACAGGTGGCTGTTTATGACATACACCAACTGGCATGCCATGGCATACTTTTTGATTGAATCCTCACGACGCCCGTGGACGCCTCTCGTAGAGCGGGGTTGGCAGGCCCTGCATGGCTACGGGACTGCACGCGAATTTTTGACGAACTCCGAATACGCCGCCGTGATAATGCCCCTCAAGAAACTATCCAACAAGGTCACCAGGCATCGAGCTTCAGAGATGATTCGCCTCAAGGCCAATCCAGATGAGGCTCGCCGATTAGACTTCGAGGAGCGAATGAACCCAACCCATGCACGGTTTGGGCCGGTTCCAGGTGCAGAAGGAAAGATGGAACAAATCAGGGAAGCGTGGCTTTTGATGATTCGACCGGATGGCGCGGAGGCATCATGGGCTTCCTCTACAACACCAATACCTCCTCCCGCACCAACCCAAAAGGACACCCCTCAGCAATCATCTGAGTCGGAAACACAGCCACAACCCCGACCACGAACCCCCAAAAATATTCCTACCAGTATTGATTTGTCAGACGCAGCCATGAACATGATGGATGACTTCATGTCAACGGATTCTACGTTCCCTATGTCCGCCTTCTGGCCCATCAACGATATAATGGTCAACGAAATGAAGAACACGCCAGCTTCAGTGGGCGGGAGCGCGCCAGCCCCCGTTGTCCGGGGGCAGAGCAGCATCCCTGGGCCGATGCCACTTTCCAGGGACGAGAACCCACCTCCGTATCTTTGGTCGGACCCATTCACATCAATGAACACCAGCTTTGGTGAACCAAGTGGAGAAGACACCGACATGCTAGGAGATGGGTTTAACTGGCAAGATTGGAGCCAGAGCATAAGAGGCCTGGAAATGGAGAGTACGCAGTCGCAAAAGAAGTGGTAAAGACGCGCGGGAAAGTTTTGGGGGAAATTTATGAATGAATGTCGATGGGCTGGGCGGAGTTGATTGTTTGGACTTGGGCCTTGTCTGAGCGAATAAGCTCTCCCTCTTGTCGCTGTATGATACCCGGTGAAATCTTACATAGTACACGTCTGATATGTATATGATAGCTCCCACTCACATGAAACAAATTCCACACATGTGGATTTTTTACCTCTCAAATGCTTTATCTGTTTTTCTTCATCTGTAGATTCTGTAACGAAAAAAGCAACCCCTGGTGAAGCATTTCTTTGTGTGTGGATTGCTGCTCTAACTCTATAGTTTCTGCTCGTCTTGACTGGCCTTCCTCTCCTCTTCCAATACATCCTCCCTTCTCCTAACCTCCACATTAGTAGGGCCACCCTTGCCAAAGTTGACCAGCACCACCCTCTCCCAATCACCCCCTCTCCCCGTGTCTTTGAGTTCGGGCCCGGGCTTATCGAGCGCCAGCACCACTCTTTTGTCGGCACTTCTCACGAGTATGGTGTGCGGGCTCATGACCTTGTCGCCCCACGGGATCTGCGCCGTCGCGTGCTTGACTCCCTTTTCCGTCTCGGCGGTGGGGACCTCGGCGAGAAAAGAGAGCAGCCTCTCGCGCTGCGAGGACAAGTGGAGGGGCCCGTCCTCGGGGGAGGCGGCCGTGCTGGCAAGGATGTTGGCAACGTGGCGGAGGAGGTATGCCTGTGGTGGGAAGAGAACAATGGAGTTGCTTGCCGCCTGCGAGAGGAAGGTTTGCGCCGGGGCGAAGAGGGCCTCCGTGTGCTCAACTCCGTTGTCCGCTGTGGGGATGAGCATCTCAGAGGGCATCTGGCCGCGGTTGAGGGGGAGGAGGTAGAGGTACATCTGCGTCGTGAATCTCTTCTGGTTTATGGCTGGCGTAATCCATCTAGTAAAGGGAAGTAGGCCATCTTCAAAACATCGGTTAGCGGATGGCGAACAGTCTACGAATACGGGGCTTTGCACGAACCGATGTCTGGTTCAGCCCCCAGAGATGCTACCCATTCTTGGAAGTTGACTTGGTTTCCGTGGATCTTTTTTCTTGCAGCGTCTCTATCTTCGGTGCTAATATTCACCAATTGCCCGTCCTTCTTCGCAAGCAGGATGCCCGTCTCCTCAAACGTCTCTCGGATAGCTCCCATTCGGTACGCCAACCCATCAGAATGGCGCTCTGGTGACCCTGCAGCAGGAATGTCGCCGTCGTGAAACGGGTCCAGGTTGCCGCCGGGAAATACATGAGCCGACGCAAAGGACGTAGATGTCTGAACGCGGTGCAGGAGCAGGACCTGGTTCTGCGGTGAGAGCAGCAGAACAGACGAGCTGGGGCGGGGCTCGCTGAGCGGACGCTTGCCCGCAGCGGAGGACGAGTAGTTTATCTGGTTCTTTCCGGCCATTGCGCCTCTGCCTGGCGAATATAGATGAAGTGTTGTTCTCAAGGGTTGGCGGGCCGGTCTGTCTCTGCCAAGGCGACAACAACTAGACGCGGTGGCGATGCTGCGACGAAACAAAGAGGGATGGGACAAGGGCCGCCCAATGGTGTTGAGAGAGGGAGGCATGGGTGAAAAAAAGGAAAGAAAGACCAGGGCAAGTACAAGCCCGTCACAAGCGGGAACCGTTCACTCGATAGAGGGAGGAGAGTGCCACATTAGCCGAACTGGAACTTGGTTGTCGCTGGCGATTGGCGTGGTGGTTACTGAAGCCGAGGTCCACCTGTTCGGCTCCGTAGGGCGTAGGCTTCGGGCCGCCTAATGGAGACGCGGGGTGGGCGGGGATGGCGGCTAGTGATAAGCGGTGGTGTACGAAGGGTTAACTATGATCGTTTCTCATTGCTTTGGGTTCGGTGTTGGAAAAACCACGAGAGCGTTTGGGTTGTTTAAACAGGTTCTCTTAATTGTCAAGGTCTCACTCACACGTTCAATGCTCATCTCACAAAGGGTTTGTTGACGCTTTGAATAGACCCGTAGTTCTCTAACCGCACCTTTACAATTATCGTTGTTACAAGTTGTATTTCAATTAAAATTTAAAGGCCTTAAAAAAATAAAAAAACGAAGGCTACACGCAACAAATTTATGTAATATGCTAGCATGTTCAAGTATTTCCTACCCCTACTACAATACGTGATGTATTATATACTTGCGCGGGAGTGCAGGGTAGCTACTAAGCAACTGCACTGCGGAATGATCTGCCCCTCACAGGCCATCAGCTTTAACAGTGCCCCTCACACCTTAGTGTAACAAGAAATTTACAAGAAATCCAATTAATAATCCAACAAGACTACTACTGAATTTTTCAAGAGAAAGAGAATGTAAAGTTGGAAAAAACAGCAAAAAAATAGCACTTCTCAATCTTGATTATAGTGTATAGGAACAGCCCGATGCGGGGGTCGAACCCGCAACCTTGAGATCGCGTACTCGTAAGAGTCTCACGCTCTACCGATTGAGCTAACCGGGCGTGCTTCGCCCGGGCATCTGGCCCGTTGACGTTGGAGGTAGTGGGAAAAAGTCGCATTATGAAGCAAATGTGTGCCTGCTCAGGGCTTGATGGGCTGCCGATATTGTGCCATTATTGGGTGGTTGCTGAGGGTTGTGGTTGGTGGCTCCACTGGGGGGTGGGGTCAGGGCCGGTTTGCTTGCCGCGGGATGTTGGAGACCCTCAGATTTCGAGTTGGCAAACATGAAATATTTCACCAATTGTTGGAGAAAAAGATCCTAAAAACACATGTAAAAAAATCAGAAGAATTATGAAACAGCAACCTTTAAAGCAAAACTATCTGGGCTTTTTATTGATTTCAAAGTGCCCTTCACTTGTCGCCTTCAACACTGCAGTAAGTAGTTAGCGCGTGGCACTGGTTCCAGTGCTCGATAAGTTCCTTATCATCACGTGGCAGATATCGCTTCCCATAGGGCTTCTCACCCCACACAGATCTTTGGGAAAATTTCGCCTGAAAAGCTCTTGTTCACGACGGCATCTTGAGACTCGGCACGGATTTCTAACGAAGTAACGCCACACACACTCCGATACAATGGCCAAACTCTCGTAAGTATATCCCAGCTGTCTCCAACTGCATCGGGATCTCTGCCATTTCTGCCACGGTACGGTTGCTACTCGACGCCGCATTTCGACCCTTTCGCCTGGCGGCGCTCATGTTGGTGGGGGACGAAATTCGACCGCGCACGAAACAACGAAATCACACAGAGCAACGTCTGCGAACGACCCTGCACAAACGACAACGTCCGCATCTCCCTCGTCGCCAGCGACACCACTTCAGTCTTTGTGACCGAAATCGACGATCCTCCAGCAATGGCCGAGTTTAAATGCAACGTCCCGGCTCGGATTTGGCAGATTTCCGCGACATGCCCGTCTTGAGACAAAAAAGACTCGAGAGACCTTAGACTGACATGATTTGTGCAGGCGTGGTGCCCCTGGTGGCAAGCTTAAGATGACCCTCGGTCTCCCTGTGTACGTCGCCCCGAAACCCCTTCGAACCGATCTTTCGAATCCAGTCCAACTAACTAGTGTTACAGCGGTGCCGTCATGAACTGCTGCGACAACTCGGGTGCCCGAAACCTGTACATCATCGCCGTCAAGGGTATCGGTGCTCGTCTGAACCGATTGCCCGCCGGTGGTGTCGGTGACATGGTCATGGCCACCGTCAAGAAGGGAAAGCCCGAGCTCCGAAAGAAGGTCCACCCCGCCATTATCGTCCGCCAGTCCAAGCCCTGGAAGCGATTCGACGGTGTCTTCCTGTACTTCGAGGACAACGCTGGTGTTGTACGTGGAATTCCTCTCCCCCCTTATTTGTTCCTGTCGGATCTTGAGCATCAGGTGACGGTGGGCTGGTTTGGAGTGCCGGATAAGTGGCTCCCACCAACTCTCCAACGCAAGATTTCAAGAGGCGCCGGAAAATCGGACACTTGCAATCGAACGAAAGCTGACTCAATGTTATAGATCGTCAACGCCAAGGGTGAGATGAAGGGTTCTGCCATCACTGGCCCCGTCGGTAAGGAGGCTGCTGAGCTCTGGCCCGTAAGTTATTCCAACATTCTTAAGCTGGCCTACCAGAAACTAACCCGTCTACTAGCGTATTGCCAGCAACTCTGGTGTTGTGATGTAAAGTGCTTTGGGTAGGGAAAGACAAAAGGCGTGGTTCTGTCCGATGCGATCAAATAGAGCGCGAAGGCCCCTTCTTCCTTAAATTCGGGGATTTGGCGGAATGGGAAGTTAGTCGCTGGATTGGCAGGCTCTGCATTTCGGTTGCGGCGTGTAAGGATGATTCATACCAGGCATCACATCAAGGACAAAACAAAATCACTTCAAATATTCGAGTTTTCTTCAAATGTGCCTTGTGATGTATGCAAATGGCCAACCCTTTGACTACTCATAGCTGGCCGAAGGGCCTGGCCTACACAAACGCATTGACACAGGGCCCGTCGTGCTGGGAATGATGTAACCAAGCAGATCTTTGGCAGCAGGCGTCCGATCAGGGGTCAGTGCTGCACATTGAAGCGCCTCTAACCTGGGCCAAATGAAGAAATCTTCGAGTTCCCCGAAATTGCCCCCACCGATTTTCATGGTGTTTGGTTACTCGCCAGTTTCCAATTTCTGGCTAGCTCAATGTGATGTGACAATGGCTCTGTTCTACCTGTGCAATGGTCTGCCCTGTATTTGTGACGTATGCAGTGTTGACCTGGATTATTTGTATCAAAATTTTGGTACGCTAATTCGCAGGTGGCGGTTTTCATGTTGTGCGTTTACTTACACGGAATTTGTAAGGGTTTGCTTGACCCTTTTTTATTTTTAAATTTTTTTTTTACCCTTCGTGTAAGTGGTCCAGCCGCGGAAATAAGGTATCCGTCGCACAGGATCCAAACCCCAATGCGGACGAAATTTTTAGCATGCCGGCGATACTGGATAAAGCTAAGCGTGGGGTTTTAGAGTTATGTGTGCTTTTTATATACGAAACTTTTGGTGTCTTGTTTTCACTTATATGCCTTCTCGATTAAGAAGAATAAAAGCCAGCAATGACGGAACGTGGGACGTTTGTCAGGGGCATTCATTAGTTTGTCAAAACATTCGCTGGAATCGCAGCATGGCTATTGTCACCGACGAAGTAGAAGCTTTAGGGGTGATCAATAATGAATTATGGAAAAATATGTATCGGTGAATGCCGAATGCTCTCCGTGCTTGCTAAGTACACAGTTGCCCCCGATCCTATCCCTTGAGGTTTAGACCACACCCTCAAGCCGAATGCCGTTATGTATGCAAAAGCGAAGAGCACGCGCAAGGAAATTTCAATGAAAAGAACATATGAGAAAACGACGAAAAAAAAGATGATCTACTGTACAGGCACGCGAAACATCCAAAACCCTCTGAGCATCCATGGGTTACAGAGTGGTGGTATGTACTGTCCCCCGTTTCATTTGATGTGGTTGTTACATAGAGCGTATCCGAGGTGTACTTCCTCGGAGCCCATGACCCCCTTTTCCTGTAATGCTTGCAAAAATAAACCTCATGAGAGATGCAACGAAAAAGAAAAGACGCAAAAGAGACAGTCGTAATGCAACAGTGATAACGTCGACCATTAGTGAGGCGCTCTAATCTCACATTTGGGGATAAGGGTACCCCATATTGGGTGCTCCATGCACATAAGGCGGGTTGCCTCCCTGGTGCAGAGGGTGCTGCTGCTGCTGCTGTGGGTGCTGCTGGTGAAACTGCTGGTGAGGCTGGTGCGGTGGCTGCTGTGCTATGTGGACTGGTTGATGCTGGTGTGGATGCGGATGCGGTTGCTGCATCTGAATGGCAGCCTCCTTCTTAGCAGCGGCCTTCCCCTTAGGCTTGGGGGCAATGATGCCAAGCTTCTGCTCGGCAGCCGCTTGCGCCGCCTTCTTCGCAGCGAGCGTTGCTTTTCGCTTCTCAACAGCGCCGGCCATGTTGCCGTTTGCCCATCGGTCTGTGTACTGTTAGCCTGTAGTCTGCAAATGTTTATCAAGGGGACCATACTCTTCATGGAGGCTGACATCTTCTCCGACTTGGTCATAGACTTGTAATCCTTCTGGGGATCCTTTTGGGGCTCCTCTACATCCTCACTGGGATTGCCGTTTCGACCATCCGACCGCACAACCTTGATTTTCTGAACCTTGCGGCTGTTGGGTGTTTGCGACGGCTCAGAGGTTGGTCCTGTGGACGGGACTGCGAGGGTCTCATTGGGAGCCCCGGTGGTTTTCGATCGCTTGCCTCTCTTCTTGGGAGGTGCCTGGGCAGTCTCTTCGCTGCCGTCAGGATCATCGCGGAAACGCTTCTGGCGCTTAGGTCGGAATGAATACGACGATTCGGCAGTGTGCGAAGATTCTTCTGACGAAGCTGTTGAGGGCCGCGAGTCTCCGTTGTCCGTGATGGCAGAAGAGGGCTCGCTTAGGTTCTTGCCCTTGGGGATCTTGAGCGTGAGGAGATGTCTGCGAGGCTGCTGCTTAAGTTCTGGCTCGGGCTCTTCATCGACGAAATCATTGGGATCGGCCTCCTCATATCTAACTGCAGGGCGTCCGCGACCTCTCCTGGTAGGCTTTGTGGGCTCGTCGTTGAGCATAGAATCGTCTTCATCCTGGTCAGGTAGAGTCTCCTCCACGATGCTCGGAACTCCGGATTTCCCTCGCGCGCCACGTCGGCGTCGGGTCTTTGGAAGACCGCCCTCGCCATCGGAGCCCATGTCGGTGTTGAAACTGGTATTGGGGTTGGACTGGACGTCATCCTCAATGCCATTCCTTCTCCTGCGACCTCGAGTCGGCGGCACGGGAGTTGAGCTGCGACTGACATCCTGCATGGTCGGATCGAAAAGCTGCACCGGCTTCCGCTGTCTCTTTCCGACCACCTCATCTGTTTCGGTAGCCTTTGCGGTTTGTCTCGGCTGGTTGCGCAGGGATCGCCCACGCGTCATGATTCCAACCTGTTGAGTCTCGGGATTCTGTCGACCAATCTTGGACGGATGGGGGTCGTATTCAAAGCCGTAAGTAGCAGCCATGATGCGATCCTGGCTTTGGAGGTAGCGAGTCTCATTCATGCCCTCTCGCTCCTTGGATTTGTAACCCTTGACGCCAAAGTCTGGTTCTTCGTAATTGACACCATGTTGGTGCAAGTTTCGCGTCCGAGACTCATATTTGGCATCAGCAGCTCGCCGGCGCAGAGAGTTCTCATAGTCATCAACAACTTTGCCCAGGCCGGTCCATTCGTGTTGCCACTGAACCAGTGAAACATTGATGGCTTCCATGATTTCGTACAACTCAGTTGTGGACATGTCTTCGTAATTCTCGATGGCTGAGATGTACTCTTCAGGGTCGCGAAGTTTGCGATACTTGAAATACCGCCGCCTATCCAGTGGCTCCTGAGACTCAGAAACGTCGTCATCAGGATCATCTCCTGCAGGAGCAGGTGAGTTGAAGGCAGTGGGATCTGCAGACTCTGGAACTGGTGAGCCTCGCGTAGGAGTGTTAAGCGCAGGCGTTGGTGCTTCAGGGGCGACAGCGTCCGCATTGTCATCATTATCCTCCACCATGGGTTCCATTTCGATGCCATCCCGGTCATTGTCCCTGCTCTCAGGAGTAGGCTCGTCAGCATTGCCATCCTCATCGGAACGACCTTTCCTTTCGGGATATAACACAAAATCGCCATCAACATATGGTGTTAGATGGGCCCAACGGCCAACGGGGGTAGGCTGTGATTTGGGTGCGGTGGGTCGAGGCGGTGCGGCCTTTCGAGGGCTTGACCTGGGTTCTGGCTGAGCAGGAGGAAGCAGTTCCTTGGTTTCAGTAGGAAGCGAAGGGGTTGGTGTATTGACTTCAGCAGGACTTGAAAATCGTAGCCGCTCTTCTTTTGCAGCGACGAGTGGTTGGGATGAAACCGACGGTCCGATTACATCAGGGAGTTGAGTTGGTTCATTGGCTGACTCATCAATCTTCGGCTCTTCTTTTGGCACTGAAAGGTTTTGTTCTGAGTCCTCAACACTTAGCTTAGGAGAGCTAGCAACATCGTTATTCTGTTCCGAGACCTGCGCGGCAGGGGCCTCCGGGACCTCAGGCACTTCGGGTTGGGGCTTCTCAGTTGTCTGGGGCTCCTCAATTGTCTGGGGCTCCTCAATTGCCTGGGGCTCCTCAATTGCCTGGGGCTCCTCAGTTGTCTGGGGCTCCTCTGGTGCGGGCTCCTTTGCGAGCTCAGTTGCGGGCTCCGTTGCGGGCTCAGTTGCGAGCTTGGTTGCGGGCTCAGTTACTGGCTCAGTTACTGGCTCAGCTACCGGCTCAGCTACCGGCTTAGCTACCGGCTCAGCTACCGGCTCAGTTATGGGCTCAGCTACTGGCTCAGCTGCGGCCTCAGTTACGGGCTCAGTTACGGGCTCAGTTGCGGCCTCAGTTACAGGCTCAGATGTGGCCTCAGTTGTGGCCTCAGTTACGGGCTCAGTTGTGGCCTTAGTTGCGGCCTCAGTTACGGGCTCAGCCACAGCCTCAGTCATCTCCGCATCCTTGGGAGGTTCTTCGATTGGGTCAATGTCCATTTTGTCTTCATTGGTGTTATGAAGAGGGGAAGCCGGAGTCTTGTTGCAAGTTTCAGCCTCGACTTCTTTCTTCACATTCTTGGGAGATTCGGGTTGTTCTTGAACGACAGCCTCGGGAGTGGCCCTGACGCTGTCATCCACTGGTTGTTCGATAGATGCCCGCGCAGTTTCACTAGCTGGAGGCTGGACAACGGCATTGTTGTTGGAGGCAACAGTAGAGGGAGCCTCGGCGTTGGAGTCAACAGCTGGGGGAGGAGTCGGCTCTCGAAGAGAAACTTCGGGCTTCGGTTCCACTTTTTCAGGCTCGCTTGGCGGTTGCTCCGCAGGCTGTACAACACTGCTGTTTTGAGCATCCTTGGGATCCTTGGAATCTTTTGGCTCCTTTGAAAAGAAGTCTGAGACAGTTCTTTGGCGAAACTGAATGCTCTTGATAGGTGGGCGGCTTTGGCGGCTGCTGTCAGATGGTGGGCCCACAGGATCAGACTTTGGAGGCGACTTGGTCGAGTGAGGTGATGATGGATTTGACCAGCCAGGCTCGTGAAATTCCGTTTCATCAACATCGGAAAAGGAAACACCGACTTCAATGGTGTCTTGGACATCGTTGTCGTCCTCCTCGAGGGCTTCGCGGTATGCCTTCATCTCACTCGACTTACGAGAGGGGTTTCTCCGTCGGGTAGACGGAGTATCGGCACCCATGGAAGTACCTCTTCTTTTTGAGTCTGTGCCGTAAAAGTCTTCAGTCTCAAAGGTGAGGTCGGGTCTGCGTTTTCTGGCGCGGACTGATGAGCTGGAGTTGGGGACAACGACGTCGTCGTCAATATGTTCAAACGTGTAATCCACGCGTGCTCGCTTCCTCAGGCTGTGTCCACCCTTTTTAGGGCCGTCCTCATCGTCCTCAGCGTGATGGTAGTTTTCCATAGCTGAAGAGCGCTTTCTCAGACCAAGGCCGCGGCTGGGGCCGGGAGGTGAGAATGTAAAAGCGCGTTGAAGGGGTTTGGATGAGCGGCGGCCACCGGCACCACTTTGGGTGGACTGGGGCGTGGTGTTAATGTGATTGGCCACAGGGCTCGTGGAAGAATTGAGATCAAATGAAGCCTCTGAAGTAGATGCAGGCGATGCAGAGCCTCCCAGGGTACGACGGCGATGAGTTGTTCGGCGCGACCGATCCATAGTCAGCCGAGACTGACAGAGGCTGGGAAGTACAGCAAAGACGTGTAGCGGCCAGCCAGACCCGCTCGCAGCGTCATGCGAAGGAGAAACACGGTGCGCAGTAGAAGGGAATGATTGAGGAGCAGGGAATCAATGGGGAGATTGGGTGCAAAAGGGAGCCCACGCGGTGAAGGGCTGGTGAGGTGAGTGTAAGAAGGGACTGAGGGCAAGGTGAGGCGTGTTTGAGTGAGCCAGGGCAGCGAAAGAATTTTGAGACGGGGGTCAAATGCAGATGCAACGGGCAAGAGAGAAAGAGCAGTTCAGGTGGCAGAGGAAAGACCAGCCTCTGCAGGAAGTCCGCGATGATGCCTGGACCCAAATATCAGAGACGCTGTGATGGGGCGCCTCTCTGCTTGAATGTGGTCGCCGTCGATTTTCTCGAGGTGTCGTGGTTCGAATAAGCCAAGGCCTGCCTCGTCGTATTAGCTGTCCGCGCTCTCGACCAATAGCATGGGCTTGCTGGTACGTACCGTTGGCACCTTCCCCCCGGCCAGGACCATTCTCCGGGGTTCCTCCGCCGGATCACGCTGACCAATTATGTGCACGAGAGCGGGAAGAGACGGCGCTAGTCCGCCTTGGGCCATGCGCGACTGCTGTGCCGGATCTCACTGGCCGCTGGACACTGTCACTGGAACACAGGTCTGCTGGGTACCTGTGGATGGCCTATGGCTGGCGATTTGCAGCTGCAGTGCATTTGAGATTTTTGCTACGCGAGGGGGGAGGGGGGCCACGAGCCTGGATGACGGGAGAGATGGGGCTGGTGGTACACGTCGTGTACTTGGTCCATGTTTTGCCCAACGTGAAATCTCCGCAGGGGGTAGATCTCCGTGCGAGTACCTTTACAGGTACCAGCCGCCTCCACATGTGAGCCAACGCAACCATTCAATGCATCGACTTACAGGCGGATGGTTTGGCCCAAGAGCTGCGACCTATTCATTGTTGAGAGAACCAAAGCAGTATGTGATATGCAAGACCAGTGCAGACACGAGTAATTAGCTAAATCCTAAGAGTTATGCATACAACTCCGTGCTTGATTGCATTTGTACCTTGGTTTGCAATCTACCCCTCTTCAAGTGCAAGATTCGCCCGCCCGTCGCTACCCTTGCTGGCTTGCTAAACCTGTGCCTCCCTAAAAGCTCCCTGGCGGTGCTCGGGGCCAGACACTTCTCTGACGACTACCTTGCACTTCCACGACACGCAACTGCATCGCCTCCGGCTGCACCGTACAGCGTAGTTTTGCCTACACACCCGTTTCGCCGCACCGCTATCGTCATTGTTTAGCACCTTGTGAGCCATCGTCGTCTGCCCCCGCGCATTCACCGACCATGGCCTCCAAGAAGACTAAGGCCGCCGCTGCGGCTGACGACAACCTCGATGAGCTCTTCTCTGGCATCACCAACGAGCCCAAGCCCAAGAAGTCCAACCTCAAGTCCAAGCCCACCTCGGCCGCCTCCAAGGCCATTGCCGACAAAGACATTCTCGCCGACCTCGAATCTGAGCTGGCCTCCGAGCAGCCTTCCCGCCCGCACACGCCTAGAGTGAAGGATGTCGCCGCTCGACGTTCCACCGCGACGCCCCCCGCTGCCGACGACAAGACCACCATTGGCCGCAAGTCTACCGACAGTGCAAGAAGCCTGAGGACCACCCTCACACCCAGCGCTACCAGCTCGGAAGCCCAGGAGCCTGAAAAGAAGACGATCGTGGAGCCCGTTGCCGAGGAGCCCGCCCAGTCTGGTGGTGGATGGTGGGGTGGTTTCTTGTCCACGGCTTCTGCTGCCATGAAGCAAGCCGAGGCCGCCGTTACCCAGATCCAACAGACCGAAGAGGCCAAGAAGTGGACTGAGCAAGTGAAGGGACTTTCTGGGGGACTTGGCAACCTTGACGTCAATACTTTGCGAACCTACGGTTTGTGCCACTTCTTAACACCCATCATGATTAAGCTAATGATAACTTAGGTGACGAACTTCGACATCGCGCTTTGCCCACCTTTACCAACATCCTTCATACCCTCGCCCCCCCTATCAGCTCCCATGAGCGCCTTCTCATCCACATCACCCACGATCTTGTCGGGTACCCCTCCCTCGACCCCCTCATCCATAACGTCTTTTCTCGTGTCATGTCCCAGGTCGAGGGTGGAGATCTCCTCGTTGTTCAGCGCGGCCAGGAAAGCAGCTCCCGTCGCAGCAATGACAATGTTGCTGGCTGGCGTGATGGCCCATGGTGGAGGCAGGCCGACTCACCGCGTGAGCTTGGTCTGATCAATGGACTGGTCGAGGGAACCAAGCTCTGTCGTGCTGGCGCTGATTCCCATGCGAACGAATACTTTGCTGCGAATGGAGGAGTGGAACAGGCCAAGATCAGGGCTACAGAGGACCTGAGCGAATCTAACCCTGTCAGAACATCTGATCTCTTCCTTTCTGTGCAAGCCATTTGCGTGGACTCGGATAAGGGCCTGTTCGCTAGCACTGCTTCTGCTAAGAAGGACAAGGAATCCTCTGATGATGAGGAGCCAGAGGAGGACGAGGAGCTCATCTGCTTCGCCGTCTTCATTCTCGACCCTGTTCATGAGATCGAGTTTTCCACTGTCAGCCAGTCTGTTCCTGCACGATGGGTCCAGTGGCTTGATGCTCCTACCCCTCTGACCCCCCGATCTGGCGAGGAAGGCCAGGAGGCCCCGGAGTCTGTCCCAGAGGAGATTAAGGATATTATCGAGGGCGGTGGAGTTGATCCCCGTGAGTGGGTTGCTGAGTGGCTCGAGGAGCTACTGGATCTCTCGATTGGTGTTGTTGCCCAGCGATACGTTGCTCGTCGTATGGGAGTGGGTGAGGGTGGCCTTGGCAAGGGCAAGCGCAGGATGGAAGAGCTTGTCCAGGAGGGCGGTGGCGAGGCTGCTCGAGCTGGTATCATCTAAAGCTCTCTGTTCCAGCACCTTTTTGGGGTGAAGAGATGATGGATGGCGATGATGGTCGGCGTTTTGGGTCGGCAACTGTCAATATAATGTTGGACCTCTGGGGCTTTCTGGTAAATCTCAAGGTTCCGTTTTTGAATATGAGTTATGGTTTGTTTTGTTCTCATAGTGTTGAACTGTATGGAAGAATGCGCACCATGAAGTGACGAAGGCGCCAGTGCTTGTAGTTTGTTTTCTACGTCATTGCACTCTGACACCATTTATATCTTGGGCTGCATCTATCTCCATCGATCACCAGTTCTAACAGCCGACATGGCTATTTATTGTTGGCCTATCTCGATAATGAAGACATCAGTGGGTTCAATTATAGACCTGCTCCGGTGCAAGCTATATCGCGGATAATAATACAGCAAATTCGTGGTGAAAAGGGGGATAGTCTCATTTTCACCTAGTCCCAATATCACTTCGTGATGGCTTACATGTGAGCTGGAGATTGGAGGTTATGTTTGGGATACAAGGAGATCTGAACATATGATTCTACGGCGACTTGCCAGATTAGAAAGTGCAATGCCAAATACGGAATTTAGTTGTAAGCCTCGTAGTTCGTGCTCCCCGCGTCAGCGCTAATGGTTGGCCCCTGTCTCAGACTGTCACTTGAACACTGTCATGGCCGAAACACTATTGCTGCCATTGAGATTACTCAGCACGTAAAAGAGTTTTGGTTGAAGCAAGTGACTTGAAGCTGTGAGGGTGGAAGTTGCTTGTAGAAGTGGCGTCGGTGTATCCAAATTTCAGTTGAGCGAGACTTCTGAAGTGTGCACCGCTTGTGATGCAGCGCGTGCGCATTGAACATGCTCCTATTAGGTGTTTACTATTCGCAATACGCGTATTGTTGTCGACGATGCATCACGCAAGCGTTGCTCAAGTACCGTTCATTCTCGGACGCGTAGAAAGCTCCAGGAGGGATTGCAAAACAAGCTACATCGCACTGTAGACCAGCACACATGCTCTATGTACGATTTGATGATGACGCCGCATCTGGGCTCTTCTTTGATCAAAGCTACAATCGCGTCGAGGTTGGGCAATGATAATCTTTGAGCATTTGCTCCAGGTTCAAGTAGTTCGGTCACCGAGGCGCAATCATTACTTCGCATTGGCGGATAGCAGAGAGAGCTTCAAGAAAAGGATTTGTATAATGAGCTACAAAGCATTGTGATGGACACACATTGTATATATATATATGAGGAGGATGTCGGAGCTCTGGGAGCCTCGCCCGTGTGGGACTTGTCCAAAGGAGGACGAGACGGGCGTGGACTATGATGGCCCTTTTGGTCTTGCAGCTTTCAAATCAAGTCATTCCCAAGGGAATAGCGACCTGAGTGCCTCCAGCCTACTTCACACGAGCAGTACAAAACGCACGCACGAGGAAGACCTTCCGCGAAGAAGACTCGTAGTTGAAGGAGTGGCTGGAAAGCGATGGCTGCGACGAGACAAAGGAAAGAGAGAGAAAAGGGAAAAAATTAGTACCTACAGTGAAATTGAGCCTGTAATCATGGCATTGGCGATGCCTGCTGCTGCACTTGCAGCGGCTCATGGTGAGTGAACCATGGTGGTTTGTTTGGTTGAAGCGAGAAAATTCTCTGCGCAGCCTCGGTTTTGATGGAGGTTGGGGGCGGTGGAGCTTTGATGGCCCCGCCCCGCCAACTGTGGATTGGCTGGGTCGCTGTTGTCACCTGACTTCAAGCCAAGACTTGAGCATCGTGTTAGTCCTTGAGAGAAGATGCTGTAAGATGCTATTCCACGATATTACAAAATGGGATTAACCCCAATCTGGTGTTTTCACATGTCAATTTTTTTTTTTTCATCCTTTGGTATTCCCAAATTTAGAGGAGCTCATAAGCCACTGAGTTAACAATTTGTATCATAAATATCCAACTAGGATCAACTGTTGACTCTCGGGACTAATTCATTTTACTTAAAAAATAAGGCTTAAACCTTTTCATGTGTCGAGGTTTCGGTTTCCTCGTTTTCCTGGGAAAGCTCCTTCGATTTGACTGTGCTGTTGCGCAACTGAATTCCCAAGCCAACGTCACGCCTGGCCTCATCCAGCATTCGAGCGTCCTCCTCGCCGGTATGGCTGCCGAAAATACGATCCATTTCCTCCAGAGTGGCTCCCTTGGTCTCAGGAAGGAAGAAGTAGATCCAGACAATTGATGCAGCAAGGAAGCCGGCAAAGAAGATGTAAGTTCCCCACTTCAACGTCTTGAACATGGAGGGAACGTAAAAGGCGACGGCAAAGTTGTTGAGCTAATATTATGTTAGTGTCATCCATGGTAAAAAAAAAACGTTTGCTGGGTATAAAGAGACTCACCCAGTTGCTGGAAGCACCAATTGAAGATCCCTTGGATCGAATTGACAAGGGGAAGATTTCAGCAACAAGGGTCCAGGAAACAGGACCCCAAGTGGCACCGAAAGCGCCCACATAGATCCAGATAAAAGTGACCGTAGTCCAAGCGGCAGCCATATGAGATGGCCAATCATTGTGGTAGATGGCAGCAAGAACACCTGCGAGCACCATGGAAACCCACATGACAATGGAACCTGCGTAAAGCATGGGCTTTCGTCCGACCTTGTCAATGATTGCCATGGCAGGAAGAGTAAACACAAAGAAGACGACGCCAGTCACGCCGGTGGCTAGCAGTGCCTGAGTGCCTCCGGTCAAACCAAGGTCCTGGAAAACGTTGGAAGCGTAGTAGATGATGGAGTCGATGCCAGACCTGCGCCAAGTTAGTCTTGATCCATTTTCTGTGCCGCATATGCTCATTCCGCCGAGAATACTAACCATTGCTGCCAGAACATGACCAACCAGGCCGTCGCAACTCGCTTGCAGTTATCCCAGGTTCGGATGATGTTGTAGTACTGGGCAAACTCGCGCATCCACACATTGCCCTGTTCCTTGGCGGCCAGGTTGGGGAATGACTTGGCAAAGGCGCGCTGCTCGAATAGAGCCTCGGCCTTGATCTCGAGGAACTCAATCTGCACTAGCTCATCGTCCTCGGACAAGTTTCGGAGGTAGGCGAGGGTCTTGACGGCCTCCTCGTCTCGGCCTTTCTTGACCAACCATCGAGGAGAGAATGGTAGCCACCAGATACCAAAGGCAAGCAGAACCGCGGGAATGCCCTGGATGATAGAGGGGAGCATCCATGCGAGGTTGCTCTGGTTCTCTCCCGTGCCGCCGATGTAGTTGCTTCCGTATCCGATCCAGAAAGAAAGCATGATTCCGAGAATGGTACAGAATTGGTAGAAGGAGACGAGGAAACCGCGGAGTTCGGGGGCTGAGAGTTCGGCATTGTAGAGGGGACTAAATCGTACAAAGTCAGCAATGGTCTGGAGAAAAGCAATGCTTGCGAGCGGACTGACCCAACACCACTGAAGGTGCCGACGCCAATTCCTGTGAAGAATCGGCCAGCGTAGAGCATGGCAGGGTTGTGGTAAGTGGCGCCGCAGTACAGGTAGCTGCCCAGGATGACCCAGCAGCAGGCAGAGAACATGGTGTACTTTCGCGAGATGACCTCGCCGAGAACACCAGCTGACAGCGAACCAAGGATACCGCCGAGCTGGAGAATTGAGGTGAGCCAGCCGGTTGCGCTGGAGGAGGCGACAACGGACGGGAAATGGTCCTTGAACCGGGTCATGACCAGAGACTGGCCCAGGACGCCCTGCTGGTAGCCATATTCAAAACCACCAAATCTTTGATCGGGTTAGCAAGCAGAAGCTGGAGACCCGCGGGTGTCCCATATACGTACGAGGCAAAGAGGGCAATGACAACCAGCTTGGGGTTGTTAGCAATGGTCCTCCAGCGGTTCTTGTAAGCGAGCTTCATGCGCTCCTCGGCTGTTGACTCCATGGTGGGCGACTCTGAAGACTTGGTGCCAAAAAAAAAAAGCACAGCACTCAATACCAAAAAATCAAGAGGAGAGGAAGAGAGCCCAGCTCATTCACGACAGAAGCATCAATTAATGCAATGCTACCGATGCTACATGGGGAACGCAGATCCTCCCATGCATTTATACCTGTGTCGCCAAAACGCACCTGTTATTTTCCCACCGCGCCGCTCTCCACAATTCTCGCAAACACTTTCGCTGGGGAAGGCACTTACCAATCCGGGGACCCCAGACCCCGAACCCCCCCAGGGAAACAGCGCCAGAGCGCTAGGCAGCTGTTTCCAGGCCGCTGCTCGACACTCGCTTCAGTGGCTGGAGTGGCCCTGTTGGGGTCGGCTGCCCGGATAGGCAGTTGGAAGCACTTTCCATCGGTCATATGGCTGCCGCTAGTGTAGGGAAGGGGCACTCCACGTTGCATTCGAGCGTGGAGTCGATGCGGCCAGAGGGCGATGGGAGATGGCTTCATGTTTCCATTCCTGGCCGTGGTTCTTGGCTCTGGCCTGCTTATCCCCGGCCCGTGGGTGCATCATGTAGCTTACGCATTGTCACCATGCTCAAGTGATGCAGCGAGTGTGTGTGTGTGCTTTTCAAACATCGCCATGTCAAGCGCCTGGTTGTTTGGTGGTGGCACTTTTTTTTTTTTTTTTTCCCCTTCGCATAGGCCCCGAGGACCCTCCCCCTCCCCGGTTTTTTTTCTGCTCACGAGATGTGCAGTGACATTAGTCTAAATAGAACCACATTTGATTAGAAGGACCGAAGGTGTGGAGTAAGAAGAGGTCAATGGGCCTTGGGAATGGCCTCTTTGTGTGTCTGGGGAACGGGTATAAGGTAATAGACACGGCTTCCAAGCAGATGCTAGCCGTTTTCGCCGTGGAGAAATATTTAAGCGGGAGACATGTTACGAAATATTTAGCAATATTTAATCATAGTCGTGCGAGCAAACGAAGCTAGAAAAAAAAACTTCTTCATCTCACCGGTTCTCTCGAACCAGAGCAACGTTGTATTGAAATCGAATTGCCACAAGCTCCGAGCCGGGGGGTTCCAAAATCCAATAAGACGGTCAACGACCACGAGCAACTGATGAGGAGAACCCGGCCAAGTTCTCCGCCGGGGAATAGCTAAAATGACCCGCAGCCAATGGACCATAAACCCCCTCCCAACCGCTCTTCAATTTTTTCTTTTTGCCGTATCACGGCAATAAAAGAAATAGACTCCGATTTGAGATTCTAACCGCTCCTTTAGCGTCTCGCCGAGGCGGCAGAATGTGGAGTAACTGAGGGGTGCATCTCGGATTCGCGTTTTTTTTCTCTCAAGATTGGGTGACGTCTCTTACGAGACCTTGTCTGAGGGTCGGTGCCAAGCGCGAGATACCCGAGGTTCATCTTGGCCTTTTTTTTTTTGACCCAAGTGGGATCATGATGCCAAGTTGCCTACCCCCAGTGACATCAACGCTGCATATTTTTGTTTCATTATTCAGCCGCCAAACATTGCTTCATCGGGATGGCAGACACTCGCAGACGCCAGTTTCGCCAGATCTGGTTTAGGCCTCTTGCGGCTCCGGTGGTTAAATGCAGCCACACAAGGCGATCCGGGCCGCCAAGAGATGCCCGGCGAACTTGTGGTGCATAAGGCAGAGGGGGGCTGACTCGTGGCCACGGCGCCCCGAACGCCTCCATGAGTATAGAGGCTGCTAACGGGTTCTTTTCGTACTTGGTTCCGATAGAATTATACCCGAGCCTCATGTTTGGGCTGAGTTGACGATAATTTAGAGGCTGGCTCCACAGCCAGCCCGAGAGAACCCGGTAGCGACCACGAAACGAGGTGCTAATCTGAACATAGCATGGTTGGGACTGCCGGGTGCCGGGTTTCATCTTTAGCGGCTACGGACAACTTCATGGCTCCATATACGTGACTGTAGAAAACCAGGTTAGCGAGACGAAAACCCAGTCACTGGAGAGTGGATATGAGTAAGTTGACGAGAAATTCTCTCGGAAAGATTGTATATTCGTTCTGTCCAAAATTGCAGTATCCAGAATGAGATTGTCCCGTCATTGCTCCTCATAACCCTCCTCCTCCATCGCATAATTCTTTATCCAACCTCGCATCAATCGCCATGAAAATGTTGATCCACTCCCTATACATCCTCGTCTAACAGGATAATTTACTGGTTGGCGTTGTTGTTGTTGGCAATCCGGTTGGGGGAGCTGTTGAGAGAGCCCGTGACCTTGTTGGAGGTAGCAGAGGAGGTGATCCAGTTGGTGATGCCAGAGAGACCAGTGATGCCGTTGACGGAGAATCCGTACAGGACAAGGCCAGCAACGTGGGGGGAAGCCATGGAGGTACCGCTCAGAGTAGCAGTGGCAGTGTCGCTGGTGTAGTAGGAAGAAAGAACACTGGAACCAGGGGCAAAGACGTCGAGAGAAGTGCCGTAGTTGGAGTACGAAGCAATGGCCCAAGAGCTGGTGATGGCACCGACGGTGATGGCGCTGGCAGCAGAGGCAGGGGACTTGCTGCTGGCTGCGGTGGCTTCGTTACCGGCAGCAACAACAGAGACGACACCAGAGGACGAGGCAGAGGCGACGGCGTTATTAAAGGTAGCCGAGTAGGATCCGCCGAGAGACATGTTGATGACGGCCTTGCTGGTTCGGCTGTTGCTGACGATGTGGTTGGCAGCCCAGTTGAAGCCGGAGAGAATGATGGAAGTGGTGGACTCGTCGCCCTGAAACACCTTGACACCGAGGAGGTTGGCCTGCTTAGCAACACCATAGGTCGAGCCGCCAATGGTGCCAGCAACGTGGGTGCCATGGCCGTTGGTGTCGGCGTTGTCGCCGCTGAAGGCGGACCAGATGGCAGTAGCACGGCTGCCAAATTGGCTGTGGGTGGCGCGGATGCCGGTATCAACAATGTAGGCGTAGGTGCCCGAACCAGCCTGGGTGTCGTATATGTAGCTGGTAGAGCCACTGGTGCGGTGAGAGACTGTTCCTAGACCCCAAGGAGCACCGGTCTGGGTGGTCAGAGCCTTCTTGGCAAGGTAGGCGAGCTGGCTCTCATCCTTGATGTAGTCCAGCTTCCAGACCTTGTCCTCTTCAACAAGTTCAACCTGTGAATGAAAGGGTTAGATCATGTATAAAGCATTGTTGCGCACTGGGACATACCTCGGCGCTGTTCTTGATCTCTGCAATGGTCTCCTCATCGAAAGAGCCGGCATAGCCTTGGAAGCCGTATGTGCCCTCGTAGGTTCGCTCGACACCCTTGGCATCGCTGTCACGCTTGGCCAGGCTGCGCTTGTGAACGTCCTCGACCCAGGTCAGGTGGCTGTTGAGGTCCTTGTCGGTCTTGAGGGTAATGATGTAGCTGCCTTGGACAACATCGCCGTTGTCACGCTCAACTGGAGCGCCAATGACGAGCCCAAAGAGGGTGGTGGCTGCAAGAGCGAGGTTGGTGAAGTTAACCATTTTGAGAAGGCACAAGAGAGATTTTAGGGAGCAGACAATGAAGCGATTGTTGTAGTGTTGATGAAAAAACAACCTAAGGAGGAGGTTAGACCGTCTTATATAGTCCCCAGTCTCAGTGCCATCCCCATCACCGATGGTATCATGAGGGACATAAAAGATTCAATCAACCTATCAAACTTAGAAGCCAAGAAATTCTTGGTGTTGTTGGCATCCCTCTGGCTGAGATGGTCACCTTACCGCTGGCCAAGTATACTCAGCTTCCTGATTGGGGCAAGACGGCTTGTATCATGCGCATCAATCGCACGTTAATCGAGAGGTAGACTCACAAAAGGAAGGCGAGCGATGATGGCGCAAGATGAGGGGGCTCTTAATGGATATGCTGCTATGAAAGCAGCACAAAAGTTCTCGGAGTCCGGATGCTGGCTCAAATCCGCAAGATGGAAGTTCAACAAGGTTCTTCAACAAAGAACCTTTGCAGAGAAGATCTTGGCAATGCAGCAAGGGTTCCAGGAGGGTGTAAGGGAAACAGGCACGTTTCCTCTGGTGAAGTGTTTGGAAAGGAGGAAGAGAGTCAGTTGAAGAAATGATGGGGGAGACGACTAGATGAGGACGTAAGCCGACTACGCCGCAATACGACGAAATCAGGAGCAAACGAGTCTATAGGGAAATACATTTCCTTTCTTGCATTATGTAAATCTCCATATTGGCCTGTTGGTAAGAAAAATGACCCAGATCAGTCGTGGAGCAAATGAGGAGTACCTGGTCGAACATCGGCCATCTCTAGAAACGATGAGACAGGGACAGATGACCCCTGGCAGATGGAATACCGGCGATTGGAGGGGTATCCTGACAATATGCCGGTGCATATGCAAGCGAAGAGCTCTAAATGATGCATGCTGTCAAGCTTGTCGTTGAGTGTGTTGTGACCGATGCGTATTTCAGGCCTAGTCGGAGCGATGCCCTCCATGGAATCTTTCGAATCTCGGGATGGACTAAGCCCATTGGTCTAGCTGCCGCCCCAGGAATACTTTCAACAATGCTTCCAGCGCTAGAAGTTTTTAGCTCATTGACAATGAAAGCCGGCCAGCGTTGACACATCACCAACCCATGCTTCCGAGACTATCGAATACTAGCTGCCAGATTGGGACACGGCGCCGTGCTTAGTGTACACATCCAAATCTAGGACTCAAGCGAGTGCCGGAGAAGGAACAACAATAGGAACAACCATGGATTCGTGATTTGAGGGGAACAAGGAGGAGGAACTGTTTTGGGAGCAATCAAGGCTTGGCTGGCATGTGAAAGAGGTCTTAACACGGCGTCTGGAGTTCAGAACGATCCGACTTTTGCTGAAATGGCAATTCGTTTACGTGAGTGCTTCTTAGTGCTGTCCACTATTGAGATGTCGAGCGAGGAATCAAGTGGAGAGAGTTTTTGGGTCATCCGTTGCTTCATAGTCGTGACGATCATGTACCAATGCTGTACAATACAACCCTAGATGATTGTCAGTTTGATACTTCGTTGCATGGGGCCCTTGCAAAAAGGCGATGCATCTTAGCTAAAATGGAGAAAATAGAATGCCTAAGCAATTATATCTAAAGATCTTTTTAGCCCTTTTCAGAGTTATCATTGCTTTGGGTATTGCATTTATTTATTTATTTTGGCTGGGATCACTATTGTGCAGCCGTCATGCTGGAGGAACACATTCATTCAAGAGTTGACTTGCAAAACCCAGTGTCCAAGATAAGATTTAGCGGGTTTGGTCCCATGATGGACAGCGGGGTCCTTCTCAGCCAAGTGCCATAATCCCCGGGTAGCGGCGATTCAGCGTTTGCCAGCACTCAACGCCCTATGGCGTTTCCCCACTGGAGCCCTGCGGCAGGTGCCTCTCCCGCCCTTCTCCACTACTTTTCACAGGTATGCCTGCTGATCTCCGGCTTCTCATTCGCAACCTCCTCTTCGCCCTCGCCCTCACCCGATCCGATCCCTTTATCCCCGACTCATCCCAGGCCCTTGCCCGACCCTTGCGATATCTTATGACAGGGTATGCTTGCCTACGGTCTTCGGAATGCCGTTATAAAGGTGGCGTGCAAAAGTTCGACTCGTTCTCTTGGCGCAATGGCTTATCGACTTCCACCTCCCACACCCCCAGCATCCGGGTGTTTTAACCGTCTCCCCTGTTGTGTTGTGCGGACGAGGATGGAGTGCACGCCATTCAACCCCCACATCCCGCACCCCCGTCTTCAACATCCAAGGCCTTGTACCTCGTTTAATTCAGGAGACTTGGCAGCTGGTGCTGACCACTGTGGTGGTGGATGTGCTCGAATAGCCTCACTATTGGCTGTTCCTCAGCTGGCTCAAATTCTAGACGTCTGTTCCCGACAACATCGGAATTTCCCTTGGTCCACGCCTCGTCTCCGCCTCGGCCCGCACAAAACCCCTTGCATCTTGCTTACCCTCCTGGAAAGGTCTTTGTCTACAGAAAACGACTTGGCCCAATGTTACACAGAGGGCACGGCTGATTTGGGCTCTCTTCCCGTGGACCGCCGAGCAACGAAAACGACCTCCGTGTCTTCGGCCTAGAACCCGCTCAATCAACAGACACGCTTTACAGCACCCCCCGACTCTGCAGCTTTGTGCTTCCCGGTACAGTAGAAGCGAAATGCATCTGTAGCTCGCCCAAAACGGAAGCTCCACTCGGGCATTGCAATATCGGGCTCTCGCATGCCGCAGCTGGACGCCATTGTACAGCGAAATGTCGTGGCATCCGGACTGCAGGCACATAAGCGTCATCAGGCACCAAATGCCAGCCGACGTCACTGTGCCACACAAGAGGCCCTCTATTCTCATGTGCCACCGAGCTCAATACCCATCTGCTACTGCCTTGGCCGTAGAGTTGACCCTGGCCTGTTTTCTGGCTCGGGTAGCCATCAACCTTGGCTCAGACACTGAAGCGCCTGTATATGGCGTGACGGAGACAACAGTGGTTCTTGCAAAAGTCCATGCAATTGCAGCGCTAGCCGACGGGTCTATTTCCTAGATTGCCGCCATATCCTATATCATACACTGCATATACTATGTCGTAATTACGAGGCCATATTCATCCATAAGATTCCATTCGCATGTCCACTGCCAAGAAGATCGACATGATCTTATCGGTCTAGACACCGTATGGGAGCCAATCCCCCCCAACCTCAGCAATGACTGGGGTTATGACTGCTGACATGTTGGGCCCTGCCTTGTCCTAGCTGTTTTGGAGTCAGCTTCAACTATTGGTTCTCTAACATCTGTGGGTTCCACTACGAGCATGCGCCGTGCGGTTACATTGAGCTTGGTTCACCGTCAATACAACCACTGTGATGCAACCTCTAACCACCCAAACTTGCTCCGCTCAGATTCAACCAGGCAAGTAGGCGCGGAACCAGGTACTCGAAGGGTTACTTGTTTCAGCCTGCCAAGGAAATTTGTGTTATTAAGTGCACAAGGTGCAATATGCTGCATTTGAATGAGGGGAAGAATGACCCCTTTCAAACTGTCGCCAGCAATATCTGACCTGACAAATGATCGACGCACACTATCGTGGGGGTAATATAGCAGGCATCAAGTGCTTGGCTGTGCCTCAGCCGGTGTGCTTCTGTGGGGATAACAGGGCGGGCTTCACGTTGACGGTAAAAACATCATGTTATGACAACTCATAGAGGGGAAGATGGCTTTCTACATCTCAATGGAAAGCGATTCGATTTGTAACACTGCTTTCATGTTCTACTTCGTGCATCTTTCACGATATATCTGTTGACCAATCGTGTCAGGCAATCTGGAACAGTCATGGAACACTCGGGTTTAACTCAACCACCATCAACCACCCAAGGGGGGTCAATGTCATCTGACTAGAGGATTCAGCGGCTCGGAACAGATAGCCGCAGTGCCCTTTTCGCTTCAAAACGCCGCAGACCCGCAGGTCGCAACCGGCACGGCGGTGTAGCTACTTCTATCAGCGTGTGTGCAAGCGAGGGGCTCGTTGGTTCTTGGCTGAGGAGAAACGGCGCAAGTGGTACGATGTACCTGGACCAGTACTGGGCATTGATAAGAGATATGAGAGAATTTCCTTTGGCTAGACTAGAGATGTGAATAGTTGCTCCATTTGGCTGCTTATAAATTCTCCGTGCATGCATTGAATCCTCGGATATCATGTGCGAGGCTGAATTCGGCACGGACTTCAACTTGATATTGCGACATGGCCATTCTCCGATTCTACCCATGCCTAGCCGATATCTATCAAGGTATCCTTACGATAAAAAGGTGTTTTGGGACAATTTTGAACGACCTGGCTCGTCGTGGCATGTAGGTAGGAAATCACTGTCAGATTCGCTCCAAGCCACGTTCCTCAACACCATGATATTAGACTCTGCCTTTTGTTTTTCCTCAAGCGAATCTACTGCAGATAAAGTCCAGGTACTATAATACTAGAATTTAAAAACCCTGAGGGTCCCCTCGAAATCTACCTCAACTCTGCATCCCAAGGTACTGCGTGGCAATCACAGTTCCTTCCTTGGCACCCTTGACACCTACACGGACCACTTCACCGGGAACGATATCAATCAAATTGTCATCGAAGATGACCTCATCGTCCTCGCATTCAAGCGCAACACCCTTGACAGGTACTTCTGCACTAATCTCCACTCCTTTGCCACCATCAACCACCTTGGCCTGGAGCGACTTGGGTTTTTGGAGGTGCAAATACTTGAGTGGCTCAGGCCAATTGACGTAGCGTGCAATCTGTCTGCCTTCCTCATAGAGGTAAGCAGCTACCACCGTTTTGCCTTCAAGACCAGCATGGCGTTTCTCGACGGGAACCTCGAAGGCCGCAATCTCAGTAGACTGGTTGCCCTTGAGGAGAACTGAAGGAGAAACTGTTTGCGAATAGGTCTCCTTTCCAGTCTCAACATCCCAGGCCTTTACGACACAGTCTGCGGTAATATCTTTCAGCATGAGATTGCTTCCCCAAATCTCAATTTGGACCTTGGTATCAATATCAACCCGGGTATACTTGTTCTGTGGGTGGTTGTGTTCTTTTCTGGTTATTCCAATAGATATGTCCGCCATTTCCCGCTTCACTGTGTAGTAAGCATGCTTTGGCCGAAGATAGTAGTCGCAGATTGCCCAAGAGGTAACGGGCCAGCAGTCATTGATCTGCCACACCAGAGCCCCCGCACAATACTCCTTTCCGGGACCTTTCCATTGGCGCTTCCACAGCCGATAAGCCGAAGCGAGGCATTCTGCCTGAATTAGCTGAGTACAGTAAATGAAGTGCTCTATTGGGTCAGGGGCATAACGGATGTTTTCCACAAGGTAGAGAGCAATTCGACGTTCATGTCCCGTTGCTTTGTTGTGAAAGTCAATCGTGGACGACTGCGGGTAGCGATCCGGGTCTTCCTTGCCCTTAGGAAGAAACGAGTCAATGGTTTTGATGCTCGGGAATGCCTCCATTCCAAATTCAGACACAAAGCGACCGACGAGTTTGTCAAAATCTTGGTACCGTTCCTGCGAACCATGCCAAACGTTCCACTGATGAATGTCTCCGATGGTAGGATCGGTGGTATCCTTGCCGCCCCACGGGCTGCCATAATGATAGGCTGTATCAGGCACAAGCTCCTTGCAAACATCTGCGAGAATCTTTTCGTAAATATAGCGGGCTGGAAAGTCGGTTTTCAACCAACTCTCCGCATTCTTGTTCTCATACTCGTAGGTGAGTTTGTTGCTCTCTGCAACCTGATAATCTTCATTGTTACCAGCCCAAATGGCGATGCAAGGATGATGTCGGAGGAGTTTGACATTTTCCTTTGCCTCACGTTCAATTGACTTGAGCAAGTCTGGCCAGCAAGGGTAGTTTCCGCATCCAAACATGAAGTCCTGCCAAACGAGGATTCCCATTTCATCACAAGCGTCATAAAAGGCCTCTTCTTCATAAATACCACCTCCCCAAACTCTGATCATAAATTGATTACCATCAGCAACCAACTTGACCCAGTCATGGTATCTCTTGTTAGAGATGCGGGGGATGAGGTTGTCGGCCGGAATCCAATCACTACCGCCGCAGAAAATGGGAATGTTGTTCACCTCAAAAAAGAAACTAGTGCCAGGTTGGCCATCTAGAGGTCGCTGAATTAGTTCAAGCTTACGAAGACCAATCTTCTTAGACACAGTGTCTGTCTCGTCGTCTCCGGAAAGCAGTGTCGCTTTGATTGTATACAGTGGTTGGCTTCCGTATCGAATCGGGTACCAAAGTTCCGGATTCTTAATTTCAAACTTGGAGTAGCCAGCGGCATCCTGTACATCTGCTGTTTGCGAGGCAACTTCTTTTCCATTCAGCGCAATGTCGAATCGGACCTTTGAGGCATCGCCTTCAACTGCAGCATGGGCAATTACACTGGCATGCTTGAGGGATTTGTCCACCTTGACCTCAGCAAAGAGGTCAGAGATCCGAGATTGATACACCTCGAGGTTAATGGGTCTCCAGGGACCGCAGGTCAATATACAAGGGCCCCAGTCCCAACCCTAGCGGTTATGGTTAGCCGAGAGGCAAATGAAGGCTGTTCTGAAAACGAGAGCTTACCCAATGATATTGCGCTTTTCGCACAGCCAATCTTGAATTGTCTCCGTTCCAGGCAATGTACTTATGGTCTGGGTGCTCCTCCACCAGCTTCCACCCTCTCAAATAGGCGCTGTCGAACGTGATGACCAATTCGTTGTCACCGCTTTCCTTCAAGGTGTCGGTGACCTCCACGCGCTCAGGCGTAAACATATTGTCCGATTCAAGAATTTTCTTGCCATTCAGCTGCACTGTGGCAAACGTATCAAGGCCATCAAAAGCCAGTACTGCCTTGGCGCCTTTTGGTAATTCTGGGCTGGAAAAGACGGTCTTGTAGACCCAGGCAGTTTCGCCGATCCATTGGACATCGAGCTCGTTTTTTCCAATGTAAGGATCGGGTATCTTTTTGTGATGCAGCAAGTCCAGATGGATGTTGGTTGGAAACTGGGCGACAGGCAGGTAGGCGCTGTCCTCATGAGAGGCCTGCTTGAAGTGCCAGTTTACATCGATGGGCGTGACGAGCCGGAGTGGGGCCATGGCGAGTATCGTCTCAACGTCGCAGAAAGAAATAAAAAATCAATTGCGAGTAGTATAAAAGACAGAGAGTATGGGAGTTGATGGAAAGTGGAAAATGTATGGAAGGTCCTGATTGTTGTTGAATTACATCACACTCTAATTTAGCAGGCGGGATGCATGCAAACTTACCCCGCGAGAGGAGCGGGAAGAAGTGTGGGGTATGTTCGGAGACGGCGCCGATAAACCGACAATATTTATTTTTAATGCGTGAGGCAGTTTATGGCGATCAATGCAGTGCAGGACGTAATAGGCTCATAGTTTAGCTACATTTTAAAGACAAGCCTCGCTGTCATGGCCCTTTATATAGAAGCCGTTTCCCATCCATTACTCCACTTCTTCCCACACTCAACCGCATCATCGCACCGGCGATCCGACGCCAATGTGGGACAGCACGCATGGCACCTCGTTCTTCTCCACCGCCGTGGCTTGTTAGTTCATCCAGTCCTTGTCCAATGGGTGGTGCAAGTGGGCGAGGGAGAAATAAGCAGTGCCCATAGCTTTGGTGAATGATAATGGTCCAAATGATAGGTCATTATTTGCTGCATCTCAATATTTTTGTCAATTCAGTGCAAACAAATACATCGTCCTGCGAGGAGCGTGTCTCGTACCACGCAGAAACATCATGGCCCATACATCAGGAATCACTTGTCTGACGCAGTTATCGGGATGATCACCCAATCGCCCAGTTAGCCGTATCCCGCATCCTGATGCAAGCGACCGGATTGGTACGACTGAAGGGCCGGAGTGAGACCTTCCGTGGCCAAGAAAAGTCGTATGAGAGCCTCAACCACAAAAGCGTTTCGTTGTGGCCATTTGCTGTGCGAAGGGAAGGGCCCACTCCATTGCAGAACACCTGTTATCATACGATCACGGCGCAGCATCAAAAGTCATGAACAAAATTAGCGGACTCGAGGCCCACTTCTAGCGATCGTTAAGAATAATATACGTAACTCAGTCCCACGCCGTATGTATCTAGATGAGCAGCTCGAAAAGGGAAAAAAAGGACAACTGAAGTATCAAAGACCACACCCAGGATCCATCCCAACTTGCGCGATCGTCATCTAAGCCAAACGCCACAGACGCTTCAAGAACGAATGCTTCCAAGCAATATCCCCAAACACTGTACAGCCAAAGCATACACCCAACATCCGATCAGGGCTGTCCCAAATTCCTTTGCTCCGAGCATTAGCGAGCGAAAGAAGATGAATGATCAGAAAGAAAAAACAATCCAAACCCATTAGAATAACCCCCAAACCCATTAACAGCAATTACCTCCTCTTCTCCTGTTACCAACCGCGAACACTTCTTCCCATTCTCGTAGTCCCCAGTTCTGATTTCGTGGCTTTCCTCTTCGTCTCCTTCTGGTACCGCCAAGGGCATCATCGATTGTTCCGCCAGTCATTGAGCTCTTTATGCTACCTCCGTCACTTGCAGTATTCCATCCTCCACTATCGCCATATTGAATTCCGCTCGCTGGGTCGTCTGGGTCGATTTCGCCGAGTTCGATTTTGGTAAGAATCATCCTGGCCAGTCGACCAAAAATCTCGTCTACTCCCTCGCCGTTGAGCGCGCTGGCTTCGGTCACAACTGAAATCCCTGCTGTGCTCGCCCATCGGCTGGCCTCGATGTTTGTGACCTCCCGACCTTCAGGCGCAATCGTGGCCCTCAGGTGGCCACCGCTTATTGAGGAACCACGATCCCTCATTGTACCTGGGGTTCCCGCCAGTGAAGTAGAATAACTCCCTCCGGCCGTCATTTCAGAGGCCGAGCCTACGCTATTTGGTGTCGAGGGCGGTAGGCTCGTGTCGATTAGGTTCTCTGCCGCAAGATCCAGCTTGTTTCCGACAAGCATGATGCTCAGGTTCGGGGATGCGAGCGCCCGGGCATCGTTGAGAAAGGGCTGAAGGGAGCGAAAGGACGAATGCGAGGTCAAGTCGTAGACGAGAATGGCGCCGGCGGCACCTCGATAGTAGGAGCGAGAAACGGATCGGAATCGTTCGGTACCGGCAGTGTCCCAGAGCTATTGACCCGTCAACTTCCATACCAGACACAAATGCGATTTGAACAAGCGTTACCTGCAACTTGATACGTTTCCGCCGCGACCCGGTGCCTACCCTGATAATCTTGCTGGCGAACTCGACGCCGATGGTTTGCGACGACAAAACCCTCCACTCATTCTTGACGAAGCGGTGTAATAAACATGATCTGTGTAGAAGCGTCTTGGTCAGCACAGGGCCATCGTTGCGCAAATATCCGCAGGCTCTTATCCCGCCTGTGTCGGTCGACGTACTTGCCCGTCCCGCTCGGCCCCAGCAATATGATCTTGGCTAGATAATCATACATGCTCCCCAGTTCCTTGATTCACATGTTAGCGGCCTCGTGCTCGGCTCGTCCGGTGTGTCCTCCGATCCCGTACCTGCTCCCGGGCCGCCCCCAAGCTCTCCTCGCTCGCGCCGGACGACCCTCGTGGTCTCGTCATTGTGGATATTGTGAGGGTCGCAGGTAAGTTGCGGTGGAGGGGTTAACGATGTCGCGAATTCGATACCGTGGCGGGGTGTAAGGAAGTTGAAATGTCGGAAGATGCAGTGACGAGCGATGACGAGGAGCGAGGAGTTTGGTGTGAAAATCAAGTTATTTGGAAAGCCTTATCGGGACATTTGTGGTTCACTTTTGCGATTTGAGATGCGAATGTACCGTTGGGTCGCCTCCGATTAATTAATTACGTGACTCGGGAGGGCGCCTTGGTTATCAGGAGGCCCCGACAGGGTGACAGGGGGCGGGTCATCTCTAATCGCCCTAAAAAATAGCGCTATGACGACCAACCAGCGATCGACAGGCTCTCAATCGCTGAAGGTCCCGCTCATTACGTGACGCGAGACCATCCTGCAGACAATATGAACGACTTTGGACATAAAACGTCACCGTTTTATTTGAAACCCCAAATTAGCAACATTTTTCAATGGGACCGCACAAGTTTTTTTAATCCCGAGAACAAGGTCTTGTTACCGCTGGCAAGAAGAAAAGAATTTTTTCAAGAGATTTTTTTTTTTACGGGCTTCTGGAAATTAGCGCCGAGAAACGCCTTGCCCAACGCGGCCGTTGAACTCTAGGTCTGCATTCCATCAGTCTCGTGCTCAATATCCAAATCCAAGGATGACATTTTAGCATCGCTCGGCGCAACCGCGGTGTCATCAATGCAGGTTAAAATACGGGAGAAAAAAAGCAATCAACCATCACAATTTTTTTCAGGGTTCTTGAGTAAAAGGAAATACTCATATGCAGCTGTGTAGCAGTCATATGTCAACTTTCCCTTGCTGCGCCTCTTGGGTGGTTCTGCGGAGGTTCTTCAGATAAGACCAATTGGACACATCAAGTGTCGGGGAATGCTCATCCACTGAGAGAACAGCACTTATTCCAAGCCACATGAGCCACGCATTGTCTCGACCTCTATCATTTCTTACAAACTCTCATAGTTTGAAGCTGGGCTGAGACTCCCTGCATGTTTGAGTATTTGGCTTCGTATAGGTGACTTAGCAGATGCTGTTGAGGGACTCAACACATGCATCCTCAGGGTCTCGGTACTGAGAGATCACGAGTTCCAATGTCTAAACACATGTGCATGTGTTGGTCAAACTGTCAGTGCGTAAAACATGCTGGTCCCCTGTCGGCAGGAAAAGAAAGCAGAGACATAGAAGAGAAAGTAAACTAAAAAAGAAACTGGGCGCTTCAGGGGCGGTAGCGCATCCATTAACGCTGAGCGAGCGACTCACAGCCGGTTGCCGAAGATGTGCCTCGGCGGCCCACCAACCGCTAAGACACGGTCACCAACACCCCACGTTTCGCTTCATCCCGACGACGTGGAAACTCTCCAACGTCGATCCAGCATCTGTGACGCCATATCCTCTTTTCATTCGCTCCTCATTATTCGGTTCGGGCCCCATTTCAATCGTCAAGGATGAAGATCGAGGGTCGCACGTTCGTGATTTCCGGCGGGTTAGTTTAGGTGGCTCAGAGGCGTCGCTTTCACATGCTAACATTGACGACAGCGCATCAGGCCTGGGGAGGGCTTGCGTCGAAGAAATATGCAAGAATGGTGGCAATGTGGCCGTCCTTGACATGAGCGAGGAGAGTGGTAAAGAGGTTGTTGACCAACTATCACCCTCTGCCAAGTTTTTTTCTTGCAACGTCCTTGAGACGGAGAGCGTCAAGGCCGCTGTCCAGGGCGCTGTGGAATGGAGTAAACAAACAAACAAGCCGCTGGGAGGCGTCATCCCAGCAGCCGGCGTATCAACACCTGCGACCGTAAGTGACCAGCCTCATTTTTTTCTTCTCTCTTTGTTCCACGTGTTAATCGACGGTTATACTTGCAGATTCTTGATCGAAATGGGAAAGGATTCGATCTGTCCGATTTTGAATTTGTAATGAACGTCAATCTGCGAGGCACCATTGATCTCGTTCGGCAGACGCTGGAACACATCGCCCAGATCGAGCCTGTCGGTCCCGACGGAGAGCGTGGCGTCATTGTCATGGTAGCATCGTCGGCTGCATTTGATGGGCAAAAGGGCCAAGTGTCGTACTCGGCCAGCAAGGGCGCTGTTGCGGCCATGACGCTGCCGATGGCACGGGACCTTGCGCGTCATGGCGTTCGGGTTGTAACGATTGCGCCCAGTCTTTTTGAGAGCCGCATGACGAGCATGATGTCGCAAAAGGTGAGGAAAAGCTTGGAGAACGCGATGGAGTTTCCCCGGAGAGCGGGTCAACCGGCCGAGTTTGCGCAGTTGGTCCGACAGGGAATTGAGAATGTCATGTTGAATGGCGTCGTCATTAGACTGGATGGAGCAATGCGGATGCCCAGCAAGCTTTAACGGCGGCATAGCACTAGCACGTGGTTCATCTACTTGAATTAATTTCCATCTGTCTCTTTTTTTAATACTCAAAATACCATTTTGTATGAGCTCTGCTCGTTGGAAGGTTGTGATCCTCAGTTGCAGGCCGGAATCGGCCTCAGAATCCGGCTATCTCGGTTAGAGTGTTTCTCCCGTAGCCTAGATGGCGATTCCAAGGATGAATCATTACCCCTCAACTCTCAGACCCTCCATCGGAATCACAAGGTCTCTTGCTGCTTGGGCATCACCATCGCAGCCACACCTTCATCACCAGACTGCAATTCGACATCGCCTCCGCGCAACACACAGTGTGTAAGTCATCCAACCATGTCGCATCAGGTCACTGTACTAAGGTCCATCATCCCAGGCCTCTGCATCAACAAGTGCAATTGCGTACGCATTCTCAGCATCGGCCCAACCACCCAACGCGCATCATGGCTCCTATCAAAGTCGCCGTTCTCGATGACTACCAAGGCTTTGCCGATCCTCACTTTGAAAAGTTAGACTCGGCCAAGTACGAAGTCACCTCGATCAAAGACACTCTGCTGCCGTACAACCATCCTGACACGCCGCAGTCGGTCAAGGATGCCCTGGTCAAGCGGCTCGAGCCCTTTGATGTTATATGTAAGTACCCGAGTGCTGTGAGTGAGAAAACAGGAGCTGAAAATATCGCTCGGTAGGCTGCATGCGCGAGAGGACACCCTTCCCGGCGGAGCTAATTGCCCGCTTGCCTGCCCTGAGGCTGTTCCTCTCCACGAGTCTCAGAAACAAGGCCCTTGACCTGGAAGCGTTTAAAGAACGAGGGATCCCAGTCGCGGGCACTGTAGATAAGAGCCGGACGGACAAGAAGACGGCCGGGACGGATAGCACGACGCAGCATTGTATCACATTGATTCTGGCTCTCACTCGAGGTGTCGCCAGGGATGACGCGGCGGTGAAGGAGGGATTGTGGCAGACATCGTTTGCCACCGGCCTCAGAGGGAAGACCTTGGGCATCGTCGGACTCGGTCGCTTGGGTGCCAATGTCGCCAGGATCATGAACATGGCCTTTGGTATGAGGGTGGTTGCATGGAGCACCAACCTCACCCAGGAGGCGGCGGACGAGAAGGCAAGGGAATCAGGCCTTCCAGTGGAGGACGAGGACGGGGAGAAGACATTCAAGGCCGTCAGCCGGGACGAGCTTTTCAGCACGTCCGATGTTATTTCCGTCCATATCGTCCTGTCGGACAGATCTCGCGGTCTGATTGGGGCCGAGGACCTGGGGAAGATGAAGGGCTCATCCTTCCTCATCAACACTTCCCGTGGTCCGCTGATTGTGGAGAGAGAGCTGCTCGACCACCTCAAGGCAGGACGAATCCGGGGCGCGGCGCTTGACGTTTTCGACCTCGAGCCGCTGCCGGCCGACAGCGAGTGGAGGAATAAGAACTGGGGCAAGGATGGGTCGAGTCAAGTACTACTAACACCTCATATGGGTTACGTGGAGGAGGCAACGCTCGGGTCCTGGTACGCGCAGCAGGTCGAAAACATCCAGCGCTGGGAAGCGGGAGAGCCGTTGACCACTCCCCTCTAGTCTCCAATCTAGACCTGGACCCCCTGCCACCACTCACCACACAGCACAAAGACTACTGGCGGGCGTTTCAAGCTAGGAATCAATAGCTCAGGGTCATGCACGAGGCGGTCCGAGCCGTCATCATCCGTATCCGCAAACGGAGCAGAACCCTCCGGTTTCGACTCGTAGTTCATCCAGTCTCCGCCTTGCCGTTGTTTGTTATTGTGTAAAAAGCCCGCACGCGAAACCTCCTCACGGGCGCGACGTGCTGGTTTTGTAGGCCGGGATCCCCATCGCACCGCCCGGCTGAAACTAGCGTTCGGTTGAGTTCTCACCTCCTCAGCTCGGTGTGAGATGCTGCAGCCGGATGGAATCCGCCACGGGTCCAATTGCAGTCCTCGCCCCGTGCGTGTGCAGAAGTGCACAGAGGGCGGCTAGCAGAGTGCGGTGGTCGGGGGGGGGCTACACGCGAATCCTTCCGCCAGAGCGAGGGCTCTGGATCGTGGCGATTGCCAGACAAGGAGCGATCCGAGTGCCGATCTTGGGCACAAAGCATTTCCAGAAGCATACCCTCGCAGTGTTGAACGGTTTGATCGACAGGCGTGCAGGGACAGGATCCCATGTCAAACAGAGCCTCCACAAACGTTGCCAGAGCGTGGAGGTGTCGCGGTCTGATCACCCTCCCGCAACACATCGTCCCATGATTGCCCGTGTGGCTTGGGTGGGTAGGGTCGGCGAACATATGGCGTTACGCGAACGCCATGTTCCAGTGCAGCTGCTGTCATACACGCGCTACATCCCAATCCATAACACCCCTGCTCAACCCAGGGTAGGGGCCTCGTATCAACCCCCCACAGCCGCTTGCCTGTGGATGAGAGCAAATCAACCGCTCGTCCTGCAGCCGGCCTAACGATGTATGTCATCCTACGCCAAGAGACGGCACAGTAGGAGCGGCGTTGATGAGCTGGCGGGCGTAAGGAGGCACCGCTCCTCGGAGAGACAGTCGCTGCGGATACTATGCTATGTATGTACTGCGTGAAGCGAGAAAGAGGCGAGGTTTTGTGGGTTTGAGCTAGCCAAAGCCACGCGATTTCGGGAATCCAATATTGCCATGGCCACGATGGGATGCCGCCGTGGAAATTGGATCCGGGGTAGAATGCAGAAGACGGTTCATCAGTCCCAGCTTGTCCTGCACAACTACCACTGTGCATGGCCAAGCTTGGCAACCAAGGCCCTATGTCAAACAGCGACAGAATGCTACTCGTCACATATGCAAATGTACCTGATCTCCCAGACACACATACAAAAGCCGATACACAACACAATGCCTGCATGCCAATGGCTTTGCAGGCAAGGGCCCTGTTTTAACCCTGTCGCCCTCCTACACCACCCTTCGCTGTCTTGTCCAAGTGACAGAGCACACCTGTGCCACAAAGGCGCGGTCTTTGCTCTTCTCGTTGGCCCGCAGCTAACCTGCCGGGTCCGCAGCTGCACAGCTCTCAACTGCCGCAGCAGAGCATGGACTTTGCGGCTTTGGGGGGAACAGGATGCTGGATAACTTTGATGGTACATCGGAGCTCCCGCCGTGTACTTGGGCCAGCCGTGTGGCCCGCGGCGTGGCTCAAAGGAGGCTTGCGCTCTCATGACCGCTAGGTGGTTAATATAGGGCTGGCGTTCGCTAGTGCAACTCAAACGGGACGAACCCCGATATCAGGCCTAGTATAAACTCCACTGGTTCACTGAGCCCGGAAAGCTTGGGACTCCTATCGTCCTGTCCAGGCGGGAGCTAACATGGGAAGCGGGAGGCTCCTCAGTACCCCGGGGGCCCCAGGAAAAGGCCCCAGAGCGTCTTCGACACTCTCGCACGCACGTGTGGCGTAGGGGTGGAGAGCACCCCCATGTCTGCTTCTGCATTTCCGTGCCATTCAACCACATGTGACGTCTACAGGGAGGTCCCACAGTCAACTCTACCGACTGCTCTCCAGTCAGCCAGGACCCCGGGTAATGCGCCGCTCGCAAGCCGATCAGCTGGCGGTGGCCCCAATAGATCGATCACACATCCCTTGCACAGGGTATCGCATAGTCCGAACAGCCTTGTCCGGGGTGGGATGTGGGAGCAAATGCGTGTGGGGACGGCGTGGTAGAACTATCTAAACAACCATACCCTACCCGTTGTTCCTTGGCTCGTACAGGCCTAGCGGCACCCATGGGCACACTTTGTGACCGACCTCATTCGTAGGAGCATCACTTACATGTGGGTATGTCTTTGGGAAATGTCAATTGGGCTGGCTGAAGGGCGGGCAGCAGAGGCTCGGCAATGCCAAACCTTCTAGCCACACTAACACCCCAGCTCCGAGACATTCCAACGTTGACCCAAGCATCTACTGCATTCTTACAACGATACGGCATGGTCTCCATCATGCTTTGTTAGTCCCGGAGTCGACAACTCCACTGTGGACGGGTCGTCACCCCATGACAATCCCGCCACTTATCCTAATCATGGTCTCTTTCCTCGCTGCGAGAGCCTTTTTGGCGAAGCCTCCGTGCATGTGGGCCGCTGAACTACCCAAGTTGGATTTGAAGCCATCGTGAGCCAAATCTCAGGACGCCTCGAAAACGCCTCTCCCTCTTCACAGTCACATATGGCTTCCAACTAGGCCAGAATGACAAGAGCAACCCGAGCCGGGGCGTGTGTGTCATGGCCGTCGACAGAGGTACAACATTTGCAACCTCTACATGGCCGCGGTGAAACGCATCCAGACCTGACTCCAAGGAAGGCCCTGTTAACCAGAGCCGCACACAGGACGGGTCTCGCACCTATTCCCCGATGATCTCGATGATCTTGTTCTGACGTGGTAACAGGTGGAAGGGGTGAACCATGGAAGTAAAGGATTTCTCTTGCGTCTTCGCCGTTACACTACCGTGGGAATTTTGTCGTAGAGAAGCGGTATCTTGTACATCCAAGTTTCTGACACACACCCCTAGCTCAATGGAAGGCCTCATTCGACTAGTCCCTCCTGGGCTTGTAATCAGTCCGGAGGTAGAGACGATTGTGACGGGGACATTACGCTCGAGCAACGGTGGCAAGTGACCCATTCACGCCTTCCATTAATGATATATATTCACCTCTTGTCCCCTCTCAAAGGTAATGAATCAGCAAGCAAACCACCTCAGCTTATCAAGCACTCTCATCACCATCAACACTCGTAATCCCTATTGCACCTATTGCACTTATTCTGCCTACTCTTCCTCCTACTGCTCCTCCTGCATCAAGCACACCTACTACAGCATTCTTCTTCTTTGTTCTCTCTTACCTACACAATGAGCTCTCCTCCTGGATCATCCTCACTGGGCCTCGCCCAAATCAACACAAGCGAGCGGCGCCATGTCCTCGCCAACTCTACTCGCAACCTTATGGTTATCCTTTTTGGAGAGTTCTGCGGAACCTTCATGTTCCTCCTCCTCTCCTTCGTTGGTGCACAGACTGCCCTTCTTACCAACAACCCTTCCGATCCCAGTGCACCTCTGCAGCCTTTCAGTCTGATGTACATTGCGGCGTCATTCGGAACTGCATTAGCTGTTAATGTCTGGATCTTCTACCGAATCTCCGGTGGCATGTTCAACCCTGCTGTAAGTAATCAAAGCCCTCGTGGCCCTTCCCTTGGCACCATGCTAATGTCTGCACTTTAGGTCACTCTCGGTCTAGTCTTCGTCGGCGCCGTCTCGCCTCTTCGTGCCCTCGCCATCGTCCCCACTCAGATGCTTGCCGGCATCGCTGCCGCCGGAGTCGCTGAAGGTCTTATCCCCGGTCCGCTCACTGTTGCCAATACACTCGGAGGAGGTACCAGCGTGGCCCAGGGTCTCTTCATTGAGATGTTCTTCACTGCTCAGCTCGTCTTGACTGTCTACTTCCTCGCCGTGGAGAAGCACCGTGGTACCTTCCTTGCCCCCATTGGCATTGGTATCTCTGTCTTCGTTGCTCACATGTCCGCCACCAACTGGACCGGCACCTCAATCAACCCTGCCCGATCATTCGGTCCTGCAGTCGTCATTGGCTTCACCAACTACCACTGGATCTACTGGCTGGGTCCCTTCATGGGCTCTGGCCTCGCCTTTGGAGTCTACTCTGCCTTCAAGTGGCTCGAGTACAAGACCGCCAACCCTGGACAGGACGATGATGACCTTGAGAGGGGCCGCTTCTCCGTCCAGGTTGACGAGCGAGCTATGCCCCCTGGCGCCCGCCTGGATGATGTGCCTACTAAGCCCACGGCCCGTGTCAGGAGTGACAGCGTCATCGAGGGCCAGATGTAAATGGGCCCTCGGCCATGCATTCATACTTATCTGCGGGCCTAACGCACGCAACAAATGTGGGTTCGATACACGAAGCACGAGGTCTCTGTGGAATAAATTCATTTACTTTGAGACATACATAACATGGCTACTGTCTGCGACAGCCACAGTCATACTAGTTTAAGTTTTGGTGGGAAAGATGGAGCATTGGTTTTATGATGTACTTAGGCGCAGGCAATAAGCGCTACTGATAACCATTCCTTTTAATACATTTTTATGACATTAATTGCCTTGTTCAGACACAAGTCCCAGTCCCAGTCCTGTCTCGTAATCTTGTTGCGGACTCAGTGCCGCTCTCACCCTCCAGAAGGCCTTGAAGCCAGTCCAAAACACCCAACCCAGCAAGAAGAGTGAGTAAAATACGATGAACATTTTCAGTCCATCAGACATTATCATGCCAAAAAGTCCTTGGGTATTCAATTTGTCCAAGGCCTTCCCAATTGACTCGGAGGACATGAGATCGTCAAAGGTGTGGACGAGAGTGCATATTATGTCAACGCACCAGGCGAGACTCAGGGCCAGCAGGGCCACTGAGCCGTTTCGGGAGGCGTAGAAGAAATCATGCCACTTTGCCGCCACGGCAGATGTAGACGGGAAATAGCAGGCCGTCTTGAAAAGGAGGAACGCGACCAGGCTGAGGGACACGAGGACGCCGGGGACGAGCACCCATATTTTCTGGTCGGCCCAGCGAGATTCGCAGACGGCCAGGGTGCCGTACAGGACGACCCAGACGCTGAAGCCCGCCACGCGAAAGCTGTCGTTGACTTCGATGGGCATTTCGTGGTAGGGTTGCTGGTTCCAGGGAGCTTCTTTTTTTTTTCTCTTTCTCTCTCTTCTGCTTGGAGCAATAGTTGGAGACGGCCACCTGGTTGTTTGGGCGACGTTGATCGCAGCTTAGCTGTCGCGTCCCTCCTGATTGACGCTATGCCTCATCCGTCAACGTTTTAAACTCCCGTCGCTACCCTGCATCTACGCAACGAGGAGCCATTGGGCTTTACCTGGTGGTCAGTATGTCGTTTGAGATATGGTAATAACATATTATTGACTTTATCTTAAATTAAATATTACTACGAGAGTGCTAGGTGCTAGGATAGTTGTCATGAGTTTTATTTCAAAAACTCGTATGAATAAAAAGGTGCACACATACATTTGGTTTGATACTTCCACTCAACTTTCTCACAACTAAAACAAGATAATTCTCAGGGTTAACAAACTTCATTCACGAGGGTATTTGATGTAGCAAAACGACGAGTTAATAGCAACTTAGTTCAGGACCATGCCTCATGCATCCTGCACATTAACGACACCTCCGTACTTATCGACAGCCAGTGCCTTCTTCTGGGTGGATGTCTTGACGGGACTCTTTGCCGTAAATATTTCATCCAATTCCTCAAGCTGTAGGTGTTATATCAGCCAATTGTTATTTTTCCTAAACGGTAGAAGTGACAACTTACAGTGCGCCCCTTGGTTTCGGGAATGATGAAGTAGACGACAACGACTTGGACGGCATCCCAGATGAGGAAGACTATGTACGTCTTCCAGCCAATCTTTGCCATGGAAACGGGCCAGGCAAACTGGTTCAAAAGACCGGCAGCGTTGACGGCCAGCGAGGAGAATGCCATGCCCTTTGCTCGCATCTCAAAGGAGAGCACCTCCACGGGGTACAAGGCCTGGAGAGGGGTGATGCCGACCGAGTAGATGGAGCCGAAGATGAAAATCATAGCCAAAGCAGCCTTGGAAGCATGGTGGTTGGTGTAGATGGGGTTGCCGTCAGAATCATCTCCGACATACGACTTGGCAAATATGGAACACGCAACGGTCATTCCCAGCCATACCACGGTGCACCCCGAAAAGGAAAAGAGAAGCAATGGCCGGCGACCAACTCGATCGACCAAGAGAGCCCCCACGATGGCAAAGAGAAACTGCTGGCAATTGTTGATGAGTGTGATGTTGGCCTGAGAAATCATTCCAGTGTAGCCAGCCGTGTCGAGGACGGATCCGAGGAAATACGACAGGACAGCGTTTCCAGCCCACTGGCCAAAGATGGAAACGATGAGATTACAGGATAGACGATAGACGGCTGCTCGGTTTCGGAAAAGGGCGCGGTAATCCCACCAGCGCTTATCAGCACCATCCATGTCCAGGAATTCCTCGTACTCGTCTAGCTGGAGCTTGACCCAGACGGAGTCGGGGTTTCCCTCGCCGTGGTATTTGGTGAGAACCTCCTTGGCCTTTTCCTTCTTGTTGTGGACGTAGAGCCAACGTGGGGACTCGGGTATGAGCATACACAGACAGATGATGAGCCCTGCGAAGAGGGCCTGGAGCCAAGTGATGAGTCTCCACGAGTAGTCGCCGCCAACGTTGAGGCCTCCTCGTGCGGAACCAGCAGAAATGATGGAACCGCTAAACCAGAGCGTATTGTACAGCGCTTGAAGAGTTTCAGTTAGTTACGAGCCGGCTCGTAAAGCCTAAGTAGTACTCACCTCCGACAACACCACGGAAAGCAGGGTGGTTAATCTCAACGACATACATGGGACCAGCCGAGGCTGCAATCGAGACACCGAACCCGAGGAGGAATCTGCCGCCCATGAATTGGCCCATGCTGTTGGATGTTCCCTGGATGATAGTACCGACGACAATAGCAAGAGCACCAACCAACATGCCCAGCCGACGACCTAGGCCGTCAATGGATGGCCCCACAAATGGAAGAGCAACAATGCCGCCAATCTGGTACATGGAAGACACGATGCCAGTCCAGAGGCCATCGTTGTCCAGAACATACTTCTCCTTGAACCACTTATTCTGAAGCAAATTGTTAATCAAGCTACCGTCGTACCCGTTCATTGTACTGCAGAAGAATCCAACGACGGAGAAGGCATAGACCATGATCATGACTTGTGACCAGGCGCGCGGGGGCTCCTTGATCATTGCCTCGTTGAAGGCTTCATTTCCGGTGACGACGTGAACCTTGACCTCTTTCTGTAATATTATGTTAAAATCTGTACTCAATCGATGGCTACCGACAGGCCGGGCGATGTATACCTTTTCGTCATCATCATGGATCGGCTCGGTGTTTGTCTGAGCGACCTTTTCAGACATGGTTGTTGGACTTGACCGAGAAGGCGCTTGGCAATGTTTATCCTTGGAAAATATGCAGATATGGGTATAATTATGATGATATAATTAATGAGGCTGAAAGGACGAAGTGGAGTTTAGAATCAACCGGCGAGGGATCGACTTTTGTACCTGGGAGTCTAAGACTTGATGCGCTGCATTGCTTCTTGGCAAGGGCAACGCTCTCCTCTGAGTGGCTGTTGAAAATGGAAACATAAGCGGAGATCAGTCCTGATGAGAGTTAAGCCATCCTAGACAGACACATCCGATTCCAAGTAAGACAGCCAGTCCGAGACACAACCCAGGACATGGTGTGTGTGCCAACGACGCAGAGGCTGCTGCATTGCCATTACTGGCGGGTGGTCGGAAGAAAACACCGATTATTTGACCATTCAGATGATCTGCTCGCGCTGGTGCAAGGATTGCGGGAACATAAACCTGGCATACTGGACGGGTCGAAGTAACCTAGCCAGGGTGTGGGCCTCGATCATTCTTCCTGGCAGTTGAAGATGTTGGGGTAGGCTACCTGTTTTGTCGATAGGGCGCTTCAGTCTTTAGTGGCCACGCAATAAGCGAATTCCTTCTCCAGCCAATGATTTTATAGGCAGACGATGCCAGAATGGGAACAAAAAAGACGGCACGTGAGGTCAACAATTTGCGGACTGGCTTTGCAACATGTCGATCTGGTCATGTCCCCGAAGAGCAAGCACATTGATAGCATTATCCGAGCGCATGTTGGTCAGGTTCTATCTGTGAATGGTATGCTTCTGTTGAATGGCAAGATTGTGAACTTTCTTGACTCGGAAACTCCCAGACAACGACCACAGGCCATTCGATCTCAGGATAGGCTCACACGACAGGGCAACCCTCCTTGCGGGGCAATCAATATCGTGGAGGGGAGTGAGAATTGTGTTGGAGCACAACAATTTGTACCACGCCTATTTCTTGAAGGCGTAGTGGAGGGTGACACTCCTAATGCTGCATGGCCTAAACTGGAAATACGACCCGGTTAGTTTGGCTGCGGGAAGGTCACCAGTCGTGGCTGTCTGCAAGGCCGGTGGGGAATCGGACGATGTGTAGCAGATGCTGCAGAGGACAGTAGCATAGTATCGTTGCTGTGTTTGTATCCATGTGCAAAAAGCCACCCTCTCACGTGGACACGAATTTTCGTAAAGAGGGACCGAGGCCAACCGAGGCTGGTACCACGGGCGTCGTTGGACTGAAAGGCATCAGCCCAACGGATGATCTCCCAACGTTCTGACCATGCACCTATGAAGGATCTGGAGGTCGCCGTCAGGTCGGTTCCAGGCACTGGTTACTTACTGAGCTTTTGGCAATAGGGAACAAGTGCAGGGCATCTGGCACCGACATAACTGCGCCATTGCCGATTTTGCTTTTCGGGGCCAATGAGCCCCCTTGCATCCTCTGATCATCCTGACCCACGAGCCTATCTGATGTGTGGAGCACGATCAGTCAACCCCGCAGTCCAAGAATCTCGCGCCATTAATCTGGGGATTTAGAGCGTTGCGTTGACAGGCTGTCACGAATGGTGTGAGTGGGGGAAAAACGAGTAATGGTGCATTCTCGTCCACTATGGTCTCTTGGTGTGAGTGCCGGGGAGCCGAGGGAGGCTGGCACAGGCCAGGTCATCTGGAGACGTAAATCTCTCCATTGGCGCTGAGGGACCGTCAACTGCAGCCGTGCCTGCATCTCATCCAGCTGACACTGCGGATGGGAGGAGAATCATGGTCCAGCACGACAGTGGAACTACCTCGGCGGCACTCCGACGGCCCGTTATTGCGAATTGCCGCTCTAGAGTAACGAATCAAACACCCTTGCAGCTTCCCCAACCACAAAAAGTGGCCACCATATTTGCGGGATCTAGTAACGAGGGAGAGGAAATGTGACCAACCGATTGATAGACAACGGTTTACTCCCCAGCCATCTGCTCACGAGGGCTTTGCCCCATCGCTAGTGGCATGTGATGTACGATATACTTTCTTATGAACAGGTGGGGTTGGACTGTTCAAGATTTGTCAGACTAAGCATACTCAATGTTCCAGATCTGCTCTTGAGGTCTTCATATTTTACGAGTGAAAAGAGGAACAGGTCCTTGTACTTGAACCGGGACGCAGGCAAGGTGGACTCTTTTCTTGAATCACTCGCATTTTTTACTCCTGTAGCCCACCAGAGGTTCATGAGGAATATGACACAAATCAGTGGATATTGGGACATAATTTTGGAACATTATGCCCTCTGCCATTGGCATGCTACCTCACCTTAAGCGGATTTAGTGACTAGGCTTGGGCAGAGGGGAGCATTGAGTGCGGGAGCGAACATGATGCCAAAATGTCGACCAGACCGCGTTCCAGAATCGATGATTGCTTCCCCTTCCTCAGGCCCGGGACTTGTGTTCCTTGTCTCCGATGTAATTGTATCCAATAGACTAGTATAAGTCAATGCACGGTGTAGCGTGTTGTTGGAATTGAAAACGCTAAGGCTTAGTTCAATGTCGATACTCGGAGGGGGATATGGTCAATGATAGAGCACATGGGGTACGAATAGACAGTAAATATTGAGCAAAGCTAACAGTAAGAGAAGTCATAGTGTGCGTCAGCATTTGAAAATCTCAACTGTGATATTCTACTTTGGTTTTGGATAATATGCCACTTATGTCGTAGATTTATGATGGAAAGCCGTGGCGTGTGCTAAGACACTGTGTGGCTGGCTGGTAGACTATGCTTTTGGTATATGTTTGCGACCTTGCAGGGCTCAACGGTTGAATGCACGACCTGGGCCCAAAAGAGACATAGCAAGCTGTTTCTTTCATTGCTCACTAGATCTTAGGGAAAATTGGGATGGCTATACCGACCGAGCTTCGAGTTTGGGACGATATTGCTAAGCACGTGACAATGCACCCAAACCGGCCATCGGAGTGTGAAGATCTCACCACCTGCCAGCTTAGCAGGAAGGTACTTGTTTCGTGTACTCTCCTAGAGCAAGCAGGTATCCTTGCTGGGTAAAACTACAAAACTAGGAAATCCTGTGTTTCTAATACCATTGAAAGCCCAGCTACCAGGAAAAATATTCGTCCTGGCTGCTGAATGCCAACTGTGATTTCTTGCAGAGGGCTGTGCTTAATAGGCGGCCTTGCGCTGAAGGCAACCCCACACAGGGACGTATCCGCTCGACCATTTGCCGGGACCAAGTTTTATGGGAGTCGGCACTGGAACCTCGGCTGTGCGCCGCGCAGATGGGATACATGACAGAGTGCGATTCCAGCGCGTGATGAATTCTTTGTTTTGTACACGACGTCTCAATTCCGTCGACGAAACGTACAATGCTTTTTTTTTCTTTCACTCCCTTGGTAACGCTGTGACCGAGTAAATGCAAAATCGACAGACATATACATCGGCTCCCGCACAACGGAGCCGACTTGGCGCCTGAAGCGTCCGCTTTCCTCCGAGTGGGGCCTGGGCCTTCTGACGCACGCGGGGAATTACCTAAGGCTTCGCCTCTCACGACCTTTCAGGCTTGCCATCCCGGCACAATTTCTCTCACGAGACTGGGACAAGACTGAGGCCGGCACTGAGACGCACACGCTGAGCGAGCCCTGAGAGAGACGCCTGTGGCCACAATGTCGTCGGTCAAGGCCACCAAGAAGAGCGCCTTCTCGTGCGAGCCCTGCAGGCGGCGCAAGGTACATCCATTCCCCCGGCCTCTGCGCTCTCACCCTCACCCGGCTTGAAAAAAAAAACCACATGCTGACACGGCTGCTTTCAACAAGGTGAAATGCGGCGGTGAGCAGCCCATTTGCAACCGTTGCTCTGCGAGAAAGGATGATTGCGTGTATAAACTGTGGGACTCCCTTTGCGTTGAACTCTCCTCATCTTGCCATTTACACCATCTGCCCACTTTGCTCATGTACAATCCTGTGTGGCCGTCGACTTACATTCTATAGCAATCCGACGCTGTCCTACACCCAGCGCCTCGAGGAGCGCATCAAGGAGCTTGAGGATCAGCTCGCCGCCGCCAAGTCTGCCCCTCCATCCATTGCTGCCTCGACTCACTCGAGCCCTGGCGTCTTCAATGGGTCAGACCATCACCACCACCGCGGCGGCAGCCATGTCGACGAGCATGGAATGACACGTAGCTTCATGGGCCTAAAGATCGACGACAAAGGCAGCATCACTTATCACGGCCAAACCAGTCTCTTTTATCTTCCGAGTGATCGGGAAACTCCTCACAGTGAGTTGCTCGCCTCGGTCGACACGGATGCTCACAGAAGAGAGAGACTCGTCAACAATGCCTGGCACCAACGCGCGCTAGAAAATCTTTCCGACATTCCTGTAAGGCCTACTCACTTAGTAGCTATCCGCTCATCATCTGATTCGTTTTCCAGGAGCCATTCCAATTTCTCCTCAATGTGCACTGGTGTTGGATTCAGCCATTGTTCAACTTCATTTACAGGCCAGCCTTCACCCGTATGTATTGCTCATAGATGCCAGCTCGCAAGAAAACTAATCTGTTTTAGGTGACATGCAATCCATGGGCCCGTACTACTCTCACACGCTCCTCAACGCCATTCTCTCGCATTCGATTCGTTGGGGCAAGAGCGACCCCTCAACCAAACGGCTCCTGGATCAATCCTATGACGGCGGTGCTGTCTTTGCCAAGCACGCTCGCAGCATGCTCTTTGATGAACTGAACCGTGGCGTTAGCACCATACCTACCGTTCAGACTCTGTTGCTTCTGAGCGCTCAAGAGTGCGGTCATGGAAACACTACTCAAGCGTGGATCTACAGTGGCCTAGCTTTCCGCTTGATTGACCACCTAGGAATTTGCGTTGACGGCCAGAGGTTTCCTGGATCAGTACATTTGTCTGATGAAGAAGTTGAGATCCGACATCGACTGTTCTGGAGCTGCTACTTCTGGGACAAGATCATTAGCTTGTATCTTGGTCGATCTCCGTCTCTCCAGCACACGCATGTGTCTCCACCACAAATCATGTGTAAGTCAAACCTCAAATTGGCGAACAGCCATATCTAACCATATTAGTGGATGACTCTGCCGAGAACGAGCTCTGGATGCCGTTTGACTCGCCAAACGGAGCAGATTGGAAATACCCACCGGCTACCGCTCATTCAACTTCATGCTTCATGAGGACCTGCCAGCTATCGGTCATCTTCAACGAAATCCTGATCCATATGTATGACCCGCTCATGCAAAACACCGAGGCCGAAATGCAAGAATGCCTGCAGCATCAAGATCCAGCGTTGCGACAGTGGTGGGAGCAGCTGCCCCCTCATCTCAGGATCAATCCCGTTGCACTCCCGGCGCTCGCACCACCATCGCATATTGTCACGATGAAGTTTGTGCCCCAAATATCCTTCATTCTATTTCCTTCTAACTCGTAAAACCAGTGCTCTGTATCATACGTTTAGGATTCTGTTATTCAGGCCCATGCTTTCCCGACAGGTGCACCCAGAGGATGAGGGGCCACATCCTATGCAAAACCATCTGGTGGAATGCGTCACAGCAGCCACGTCCATTATCGCCATTTTTGATCTTTTCTGTCGAACCTTCACCATCAACCACTGTGTCTTGTCACTTTCGTACAGTTTATACATTGCGGCAACGATTTTCCTCTTGCAGGTGCAGGCATCTCCCGAGGACCAACAAGCCCTCCGAAAATTGAGCTTTTGTATTCAGGCTTTGCATCAGGCCAAGACTATCAACCCAGGTAAGAGGTGCAGAATTGATGCAAGTTAAGCAAATACTGACTATTACAAGTCATCTCAAGCGGGTTGGCATTGATTACCAGGGAGGTTACGGCGCATGGAATCAATCTCGGGGGCATGCCCCAACAGCAACCCCAGCCACAACCACAGCCGCAGCCGCAACCTCAGCAACAGCATAGCCCAGGAACTCCAGTAACGCCAAACATCGGATCTGATATTCCCCTTTCCGAATCCATGTTCCAAACGCCCATCGAAATACCGCCACAGCAAGCCCCGTTCGAGCCTGACCAACTATTCCAGACACCATGGATTGACAACTTCGGCCAGGCAATGAACGTAGACAGGGGTTTCTTTGAGGCCATGTCATCTTTCGAGCCTCTCAGCGTGAGGGTTGGCGCAATCCACGAAAACGACAACCAAGGCACCTTTGGATAAGCGCATTCACAGCTTTCATCTTAGGCTGACTAAAAATACACAGTCAGCCTCAGTATGGACATGCCTAGGCCATCGCCTGCATGTTCACTGGGAGCCCAAAGTGGGTGCTTATGTGGGTGCCTCTCCTTGGCTCACAGCCTTGACGACTGTCAACTTCATAGCCCGGCTTTCACACATGTAAGCCCGTATGAAGAAGCACACGACGAACTATGAGAATATGAAAATGAAACGAGATCCAACGAAATTTACATTAAAACAATAGGGAATTGGTCAGCGCCAATCGGGAAGACGCCTGATTTATTCGGAGGATGCAGAGCTGGTCAAGGTAACGTAATTCACTATGTTTTCATGAGCGATTGAGATGGGCCCTTTTGCGGTTCTTGTGTCCTCACATTCTAACAAGGCCCCAGTCGTTTGAATCATGAATACCCTTTGAGTTTGTGGGTCAGACTTTTATCTATCGGAAATTACTATGCTAGAAATACGAAAGCATGTATCTACTTCTCTCCCGGAAGCAATTTCGGGCATTCAAAAGAAGGCCAAGTCTTTGGGAGAGCGGTGGCTTGGCTTGGTTGGATATCTAGTTCTTTTCTTCTTTCTTTTTGGGAGCCTGCCAGTCGATTGTCTCTCTGGAAGGCAATGGAAACGATCGGCCTTTACGGCGAAGTAACAGCTGGCGGATTCGGTTGGTCTACTCTGAAGAGACTGGCCAAACAGATAGACATCCATAACAAGGAGTTGCTAAACGTGGCGACTTGGTTTATACGCTGGACCTTGAACTAACTTAGGCTATCGCTAGCTTTCGGTCCGAATAGTTGCAAAAGAAAAAAACCCATATCAATGAGAAAATATTCAATATCACAGGCTAAAAGCAAAAGACAACTAAATGGTCGCCAGACTCATGTCACAGTGGCATTTATGTGGATATATTAGTGAACTCTGTTGCGCCTTCTGCTCAGAGTGACTTGTTTAGTCCTACCAGCGATGAACGTCGAGAGAGCGAATGAGCCAAACAAGGACAATTCAGGCACACGGTGACTCCGTTAGAACATATTTGGATTATTACCATGAATTGATTTTACACAATATTTCTCACTCCTCAATCCTTTCCCACATCCCACAGCTCCTCGGCGTTGCCCCTGAACAGCCTCTCGCGAAGAAAGTCGTCGTCGCCGCACCAATCCAGCACCATTTCCATCCAGGGCCGGATATCCAGGCCTTCGAACCGCGTGTGCGGCCAGTCCGTCGCAAAGACGATGCGAGAAGTGCCAAACAGCCTGACGAGCTCCCTGGCCACGGGTTCCAGCGGGGCGTAGCTCGGGTCCTTGGTGATGCGGTAGGGCGCCGAGAGCTTGACGTACGTGTTTGTGGTCTGAACCAGCCTGACCAGAGAGGCGAAGCCAGCGAGATGGTAAGGGTCAGCCGGGGAGCCACCGCCCTGGACGTCGTTGTTGTCGAGGACCGGGTGGCCGATGTGGTCGATGCAGAAGCGCACGTCGAGCTTCGGGACGATGGGCTCGAGGAGGGCCACGAGTGGCATGGGCACGTAGACCTGGACGACCCAGCCGAGGGGCCGCACGGCGTCTGCGCAGCGGCGCAGCAGGCGCTCCAGCTCGGGGGCATCGGCCTCGCGGCCGGTGGACTGGAGGTTGAGCCTCGCGCCGCGCACGCCGAGCCGGTGCCAGTCGCGCAGCTGCTGGGCCGTCGTGTGCGCGGGGTCGAACTGGACGACGCCCCGCCCCCGCGCCGGGCCGAGGCGCCGCAGGGCGTCGAGCAGGCACGCGTTGTCGTTGCCGTAGATGGACGGCTGCACGATGACGATGTTGGAGATGCCCACCGACGCCTCAAACGCCAGCGCTTGCTCCAGCGAGAAGGCGCTGGGCCGGTACACGGCGTCGGCGCTCAGCGGGTACGCCTCCGGGTCGACGATGTGCATGTGCGAGTCCCACGCCCCGCTGGGGATGCGCTGCGAGGGCGAGCGCTGCGCCGTCGCAGTGGTGGTGGCGGCCTCGTCGTCTTCTTCGCGGCTGGCGGTCATCGTGTTGGCGTCTGCTGCGTTTGCATGATGCTGTCGCCGCGAGCGAGCCGTGTCGGTTTTTAGTTTTGGCTGTGGTTTTGCCAGCCGGCGCAAGTCGCAACGGGCCGCCGCCGTCCGCAGCGGGTCGGCCGAGGTTGAGGTGGATCTGATGCCGGAGGAAGCCGGCGGCAGCGACGTGGTTCTACGGCGAAGCAAGGGTGACGAAGTCAAGCGGCCCGGCCTGAAGAAAGCGATTGACGCTCTGTTTTGTAAATGTGCAGGCCTGGCTGTAGTAGGCAGGTGCCGAGATACTTGCTGTAAGCGAATGTGAGCCATGTTGCGAGGTTTCATGACCAGCAGGTCGCAACATCATCAATCAGGTTCCAACGCCCTCATTGGGTTTTCTAGACAGGGTCAGAAGGGATTGGAAGTCTGAATAATCAGAAACGAGAGAAAATTATGGATCAAATATCTGCTGGACAATAAAGTAAGAGAGTTGGTCTGCCTTTGGAACTTTGAAGGGTTTCCGTATTATACAGTAAGCAGCATCAACCCCTCGAGGGAATTGACCGTAAAAGGAGACAAGCTATGTGACCTAATAGTCATTTGCGTAAAGGACTAGTTTATGCAACTCGGAAGTTGCCCGAAATATAACACAGAGATATGATGGGCTTTGGTACTTTATCAGCTGAGCTACTTGGAGAATGAGAAGAGGAGATGGCGGTGTTGACTTGTAATCTGAACAAGGTAACTCGGAATTGTGCAATAAGTGATGAGGAATATCGAATGGGCGACCAGGGAGTTCCAAAGGCGAACCAGGCATCCTTGTTTGCCCTTTAAACAGGGCTGTTGATTGCATCGACCAATTGATTCTGATTGTGCTAGTTCTCCGACCGTACAAAACGGAATTCAAACCGATATAGAACACGCTATGCAGCTGGCGAATATGACTACTCAGAAGCGATGGATGACATTCTTCTTGATAGGTACACCCAGCAACAAATGGACGAATTCGCGCTTGACTTCATCACACGTCAATAGCTAGCCGACCCCTACACTTACGCCCTGCCCTGCCTGCCCTGCGCAAGGGCCGCCCTAACCTACCCCGCCCGAGCCGATCGCCTGGGCCCTGGGGTCTGAGCTTCTTGGGCGATGAAGCTATGGGCGGGGATTAAAAAAAAGAACGAAAAGCACAGCCTCGATCAACAACTAGATCATTTATTCCTTAGTATCATTTTTGGGGGGAAGCAAGTATTTGTCATGCTAAGCCTCGCTCGATTCCATAATCTAGCCTATACGCGCATACGCCATACGACAAAACAATGATTCCAAAACAAGGTTGCAGGAGGGCGCCACAAACGGGCTGCTGCTAGCGGCCGAGACTGGCAATGTCTCAATGCCAGTATCGTCATCGGCGACATCGGTGACGCTCGATTGCGCCCCTCCACCTCGGTGGATTTGTCAAGTCCCGCCCGGGGGCTTTTTTATTTTTCATCGCCCAGGTTTTTTTTTTTTTTTTCAGTTGTAGGAGCTTGCCAGCTAGGAGAGGGTTGCATCTGTATAAACTCCGTCCATCCCGCCCGAGGAAAGAGAGAGAAAAAAAGAGCTATAACCAACTGTATACACCCAACTCACCCGAAACCTACAACACAACACAACACAACACACCCCGCAATCCCAAACATGCCCTTCCAGCTCCCCGCCTTCATCGCGCGCATCGTGCGCCCGTCTATCCAGTCGACCATGATGAGCGTTGCGCCCGACGCCTCGGCCGCGACGCCCTCGCTGCCCGCCGGCGCCCAGCGCTGCACCGTCGCCGCAGGCTGCTTCTGGGGCACCGAGCACCTGTACCGCAAGCACTTTGCCGGCAAGGGCCTCATCGACGCCAAGGTCGGCTACATTGGCGGCGACCTTGAGAACCCCAGCTACCGCGCTGTGTGCGGAGGCAAGACTGGTCGTAAGTATTTCTTTTTCAAATGAGAAAAAAAGCGATGTAAACCAGTGGTCGCTAACAACCCAACCAAAAAAAGACGCCGAAGCTGCGCAAATCATCTTCGACCCCGCCCAGGTCTCGTACCGCCAGCTCCTCGAGTTCTTCTACAAGATGCACGACCCGACGACGCTCAACGCCCAGGGCCCCGACACGGGCCCCCAGTACCGCTCCGCCATCTACTTCCACGACGAGGAGCAGGAGAAGGTCGCCCGCGAGGTGACGGACAAGGTCAACGCCCAGTGGTGGAAGGGCGGCGTCGTCACCGAGGTCGCCCCCGCCGGCAAGTGGTGGTCCGCCGAGGAGTACCACCAGCTGTACCTCGACAACAACCCCAGCGGCTACGAGTGCCCCAGCCACTTCCTGAGGTCCTTTGCGCCCCTCGAGTAGAATAGGTGACTGATGAGGAAGGGAAAACCAGAGGCGGGATGTGAGCGAGTTGCCCCGGGGTAAAGTTGAACATGAATGAATACGATATACAAGGAATCCTAATGGAAGGAAAGCCAAGGCCTTTTTTCGGCCAATTGGGAAATGCAGTAGCATATAGGTCAGCCAGGCAAATATAGACAATTTCACACACACACAAATATCACAGATAATCTTCAGTAAAGTGGAATTTTGGGGAGGTTTTCATTTTTGGTATATCAGTACAAAGAAAAAAACGGGACCTCCATCTACCCGCAAAGCAACAATGACTGGTCCGGAGAGGAGTTTCATAAACCTCTTTCAAACAATGCTTCCTTTAACTTTAAAATAATACACGCTTCTGCATCTTCCCGCTTCTAACCTGCGCACCCCTTACTTTCGTCGGTTCTGCTGCATCATCAGGATCTGCACCATGCGGATGAAGATGTTGAGGAAGTCGAGCTCGAGCGAGATGCTCTCGTTGACGGGGTCGCGGCGCATCACGCCGGCCTGGGCGAGACGGGCGTGGTACAGGACCTTCTGCACATCGTACAGAGTGAATCCACCAAAGACGGCAAGACCACCGTACAGCCAGATGTTCTCAGTGAAGGCAAGAGTTCGGACGGCGGTGGCGGGGATGATCAGAGGAGCGAGACCAGAGGCAGCGACGATGGCAGCACCAGCCAGGAGGGGTCCACCAATGTAGAGGTACTTCTCCTGCTTGGCGGTGGCACCGACAACAGCCAGACCACCCATCATGGCAAACGTGTAGAGACCGGCGCGGGCGAGGAGGGCACCGGGGACGAAGGCGAGCATGGGGGCGACAAGGGCAGCCTGGGTGGCGTTGAAGGCGGTCCAGAGAGCGTACTTGGGAATGTAGCTGCGGCATGTCAGTAAAAAAACGTTTCATTTCGTCATCCATCGAGATCTCAACTTACTTGTCAGGGCTGATGGATCGGGTACCAATCATGGTTGCAAAGCTGAGCGCAAGACCACCAATACCGACAACCCAAGGGTTGGTCACCATGATTCGGTACACGAAGCCGGTGTTGATCATCTGTCGGGCCGTCAAGCCGATGATACCAATTCCAAGACCAGTGTGCAGGAAGGTGTTGTTCAGGTACTCGCGCTCGTAGATGGGCATGCCGCCATCTTCACGGGTCTCGCGGTTGAAGACAGCATTGATGGCGACAAGGGTGCCTCCGAAGATGGCACCGCCCACCAAGAGCTTGCGGGTGCTGGTTTGGCTGGCGGCACCCGAGGCCTGTCGGGCCGTCTCCTGGTGGTACGACCGGGAGGACTGCTTGAAGGTGTTTCGGGCAACGGCCAAGCTGGTGCGCGAGGTGAAGAAGTTGGAGGTCGGCTTGGCCGGAGTGTGGAAGCTTCGAGCGGGAGCGGTATATCGCAGCGTCGACTTGGAGAGCTGGGGCAGCCGCTGCGCGAGGCGCGCGGGGCTCTGGCGGATTGCAAGCGTAAACGACATTGTCGAGAACGACTGTGGTTTGGGGTGTCGTGGGTTGAAGGCTTTACAAAGGAAAGGCTATGCGGGGAGAGTCACCGAGGGGAAACGAGAAAAGCCGGCTATAATATGTGCAGACGATATGACGTCCAGGGTTGGGCTGGGTGGAGCAATTGGAATGTCACGTGTCTCGCTCTGTTGGTCTTCGAAGCAACTGGAAGCTCCGCTTTGGTCAGCAGTCGTGATGCAGCGCAGGTGGGTTCCTCGGACTTAGAGAAAGGCAACCGAGACTCCACGACGGAGTTAAATCACCTCCCAATTGACTGCAATTGACAAACCAGAACACGAGGCTGAAGGAAGCTATGGGCTTCTAATGGTTTCCTCATCTCGTCACCTGCGGAAAAGAAATAACAAATGACAAAATACTTGATACAACGGATATTACACGCAAAACTCCGAACAAGACTATGACTTTGATTCAAGGTTAGATTACACGTCACACAGGGAATTTAAGTTGATTGTTCTTCTGCTCAGTAAAAATTCGAGGCTAAAGCTATTTTCTTTTTAATAACAGCAGCCAATGCTAAAGGAATGCTTTGGCCCTTTATCCTTACGCGCTCTGTACTTTTTCGAGACTGCAGCGAGGCTAAGACAACACGGCGCGAAAAGGACTCGGATCTAATTCGTCGCCCAATTCGTTCCAGCCACTATTGACTCATTGATTGGAGAACACCTCACTTTATACTGCTCTTGTTCTTCGATAGCTCAGCATTCGAAATTGGGTTATATCTAAATAGCTCCCACCTTTGTCATCTCTTGTTTCCAAATTACCATCTGCATCATTATGTATGTGCCTCAGCTTCCGCTTCATCGGGGTATCTATGTAGCTTGTCATGGGCATATCCCTCCCGTCTACAGTACAACTTCCACACCATCCAGAAAAAATGATTCCCTTCCAACATGATCCTGTTCTCCCCATGATTGTGACGCCAGTGCTGTATGGTCCCGATGCTCCCCTGTAGCTTCAATAAACAAACATGCAACTTTCCTAAAAGATGGCCATATCATTTGTTATCCATTTCACCGTAGACCGCCAACTCCCTTCTCCACAACGAACCTTACTGGCCGTCGAGCTCTTCTCATTCTCATCCCAAACGCAGACCGAGGCATGTAGCTCTGCGATGTTAGCATGGCAACGCTCATCGTCTTCGGTACTCGGGCTTCCTCTTCGAATGCCTCGCCGAGTGCTTCGTTGGGCCCGCTCTCAGCAGGCGGAGCACCAACTCTATCATCGAATCCCCAGCTAGCAACACCTCCCGCTCGCAGCCAGCCTTCCAGGTTGCGGCACTGGCTCACGTCTATCCAAGTGAGTCGTTCACAACCATTGAGTACGTTTTCCACTCCTCTTCCGGTAACGCGGACACATCCACGAACGCTCAATGCTTCTAAGTCGTTCAAATGCAGCGCCACACTTTCCAAACTTCCGTCGCTGACGGCACTACCGCAGAATGCCAGGCGCAGCTCTCGGAGCTTAGGCAGACGAAGAGCCACAACTTCAGTAGCTGTGTCGGACAAAGCGCAACAGAAAGACAGGTCCAAGTGTGTCAAGTTCTTGGCCGAGTTCACGAGGGCTACAACTGCATTATCCGACAGATAGGTGCAATCTGCAAGACATAGCCTGGTGAGCTTTTCGAATCGAAATGGCGCCCACGATTGGAATCCAGCATCCGTAATAGACGTGCAGCGGGTGAGAGAAAGCGACTCCACGCGATTTGATGCATGAGCAGCGAGGTGAGCCATGGAACGGTCCGTAATATGTTTGCAGTAAGACAGGTTCAGCCGTTTCAGCTTGGGGCACCCAATCACGGTTCCTGGAGGTGGCATGTTCTTTTGCTGTTGCTGCTGCTGCTGTTGCTGCTGCTGTTGTTGTTGCTGCTGCTGCTGCTGCGCCTTGCTCTTCGACCTTGTTGCTGTTGAACTCGAGATCACGACTTGCTTGCTAGCCGGTGGGGGATCTGGCACAACCCAACCAACCACGCGACCAAGCAGGTTGTCTCCGACTTTGCGACAATTGCTCCAGTCCACCTCCTCAAGATCTTTTGCCGCCTCGCTCATCTCCAGAATTTGGTTGGCGGAGACATCCCAAACCGACTTCATCTTCCACTGCTTGACATTTTTGCCGCACTTGCGCCAGAGAGCGGCAAATCCTTCGTCCGTGATATGGAAGCAGTTGTTGAGATCGATGGTCCGCGCGCGGGTGCCAATAAAGGGAGCAAGGAGCTTGATGATGATTTCATCGGTGATTCTGCGGTTGTAGATGGACAGATCGATATACTGACAGACCTTGGGAGACGTAGTTAGGATCTTGCGCCATTGAGAACAGACAAGTCGCAAGCGGAAAATTTGTCCAATGTCGACAAACTTGAAAATGTATATCAAGATTTCGTCTGACAGGACAGGCTTGCTCATTGTGAGGGGTCGTCGAGGCAAGGTTTTAACCCGCTTCGCAGGAGCATCATCGATATCATCGTCAAAGGCAAATTTGATTGGCGCGACTTCCGCCAATCTTGATCTTGTCCCATTCAGCAGAGGTGATGAGTTTTCAGGCGTAGGAGTGGTTTGAGGGGTCGGAGGGGCCAGTGAGTGACGTCGGCGATTTCTAATGTTCTCCATATTGACACTCAAAAACGGGTCTGGATCCTTTGGCTCCATGCCCAAGTCATCCTTGATTGGGGAACTGGGTTTTGATGGGTGTGAAAAACTAAAGTCGGGCAACGAGTTGCGACTAGGTGTTGTCGGGGTGGGAGGGTCAGATTTGTTCGCCTTCGACTTCCCATCGGCATCCGTCATGTCAACATCGTCGCTCTTTGTGTGGTAACGAATACGCGCCGTCTCCTCCACCTCCGATTTGATATCCGGAGGACAGCGTTTCCACAATTCGTCAACGACCTGGCCAGGAATCAAAAGGCACTCAACTGTAGTGATGGACCGCACTGTAGCGGTTCGGCCGGGTGAGAAACCCAAACTGGCCACTTCTCCAAAATATTGACCAGCCTTTAGTCGTGGTCTCCCCCGAATTGACCGGCTTAGATTGTGAGCACTCTCGGTGGTCGAAGGCTCATCGTGAATTACTTCTGCTTCTCCGCGAACAATGAAGTAAATTTCGTTTCCCGGAAGGCCCTGGCGGACAATGTCCGTAAAAGGGGTATATGTCTTGGGCTGAACACTCAGGCCAAGAAAATGCAGAATGTCATTGGGAAGGGTAGAAAAGAGGGGAAGCTCTTTTAGGGTTTTTCGGATGTTCACCAAACCGCTGCCCAGGGCACTGCCAGCGGCAGGGTCCTCGATGATGCCTGGGCTCGGCGACTTTCGCTTTTTCGTGTTGATGACTGCACCGTCCTTGATATGGCCTCTTTCCCCCGTCGACACCTCGCCGGGAGCTGCTTCTCGCGAGATGCAGTCCATTTTTGGTGACTTGAGCATCTTGCCGTTTTCTTGTCGACGCTTCTTGAGGATGTTGAGGCGCTCCTGTGCCTCTTCGCGGATCGCCTTCTCCATGTCTGGAAACCCAGGCATGACGGAGTGCAAGTCCTCCTTTTTCAAGACGAGGAGCAAGCATTTTGTCCGAGCAACGATGGTGGCAGTCCGTGGCATCTGCATCAAAACACCAATTTCACCAAAAAACGCTCCAGGTTTCAGCTCGGCATAGACAGCTTCGCCATCGCGGGATGTGACGGCAACCACGCCACGAACCAACCAGTACATTGCCTTGGCGTCGTCACCCTCGGTCACAATGTGGTCGTTGGGAGCGTGTATCTGCGGTTTCACGCGGTTTCCTATGGCGATGAGGAAATCCTCGGGCGCAGACATAAAGAGGGGGAAAGATCTCATTCGGTCCACCAGGTCCAGGGGCATATCCCGAATAGTAGATGCCGTGAGGGGCGAGGGCCGGACTGGCCGGGTCGGATTGTTCTCGACATTGAAGGATCGAATGAGTGAAACAGAGTCGGAGGAGGCACCTGCAGCACCAGCTTGTTGGTGATGGGCCAACGCCCTGTATGGCGAAGAGCCCGGAGAGCGGCTCCGCCTCATCGTGACGGGCTGTATAAGAGTTGAGGGCCCTGAGCGCCAATGTTGGTGCCCTAGCAGCAAGGCGGTCTATGGCCTCCCCACCAGCAAAGCTGTCAGCCAGAGCCGCACCTAGATGCAGGGCTTGGCGGAATTTCTCCCGAAGAGTCCTCTGTCAATGAGCACTAGAAGGCGCAGGGACGGACGAAACGGATGAGAGATTGAGAGCGGGGGTTGGTCATGCTCTGTATCTGGCAGTATTGGGGGCGGGATCGCCCACGCAGGAACGACTAAGCCACTATGCTGAGGCGTTAAGCTGGCGTGCTCGATGCGAGAGGGTTCAGGCAAGGCAGAGAGTAAGGAGAGACAGTATATTGGCGAGAATTGTTGTTGGTGACAAGGTAGGTCGGAGGGTTGGCCGCAGAACGGGAGGTGCGAGCGGCTTGATCAACTTATCGGATCTGTTGGTGGCACAGGCTCTCAAAGCGGGCTTGACGGCTTCGTTGTCGCACACAGAAGCGGTTCCGAGATCGCGTGGGTGTCAGGTCGATCGTCCAAGGGCGATTGCGCGTGGTCGATTCGGCAGAGCCTTGGAGGTGTGAGCGATGACGAACAGGGCGGCAATGACGAGCGGAAAGACGGTGGGATGGGCTTACCAGGGGCACAGAAGATGCGGGAGGCGGGAGAGGGAGATGCTGGATTTGCGAGCAGGGATTTCCAGTCAAGGCGAGCGCGGACGACGGGGCGAGCGAGGACAGGGCAGCAAGGCCAGCGGCAGCAGACTGGCCGTGGATGAAGCACAGGATTTCGGTTGAGGGGGGTTGAGGATTGCGAATGGCAATGTAGCTGGATCCGCAAAGGAAAAGATTCCAGTCGCGGAGCAGTCGACCGCCACAAAACAGACACCCACCACCACACAACCCGCAGCGCACTGCACCGCACCACACACGCCCTCCAGCACCCAAGGTAACCTACCCACACGCCGCCCGCAGCTCACACGGCCCACGCCCTGGGAGCAAGCTCGATGTGGGGTAACGTCTTTTAGCAGGGCGGGCAGTGCCGTCACAAACAGCAGCAAGGGCCAGCAGGGGGCCGGAGAGGGGTGAAGGCCAGGGCCCCAGGAGCGCGCGCGAGTGGACGAAGCGACCATCGGAGCCAGAGAGCCACGGCAGTGGGCAGCACACGGCGGGTCCCCTTCCCTGGCCCTGTGTTATGTCTCTTGTTTTCTTTTTCCTGCCCCCCCCCCCCCCCCCCCCCCCCCCCCCCCCCCCCCCAGCCCAGCCCAGCAGAGAAAAATTTTGGAAGATGGTGAATGGAACGGTGGAGACGGAAACGTGGTGGGGGGCTGGCGCTCCCCAAAAAAGCAAGCATGCAAGCAAACAAGCAACACCAAGGCGGTCCGCAGAGCACGAGGTCAGCCCGAGACAAGCAGCTTGGCCACGGCGAAATCGTGCACTAACAGAGACGGTGGACGAAAAGAACCGGGACGGAAATCGGACGGGCACAGACAGGTTGGCAACAATAACAACAACACACGACCACATTCTAAAATAAAAAATAAAAATAAAAATTGACAGTGACAGTGACAGTCGGTCCCGACGCTCTGGGGGTGGGTGCTGCGGTAACAATGCCCGTGGCCTAGGGGCAGCATCTGGGAGGTGCTTCAGCTGCCTCGGGTGCAGTGCACCATTGCGGTCCGGTGCAGCAACGATAGATTGCCATCCACACATGCTGTGCCTGATTTGAGGTCATGTAGCTGCCCGCGTTGCAGTGCATTGACGGGCGCGTGTTGCGGCGGCGGCGGATGTAGAAGTGGCCTGTACAGAACCCACCCGCCCGCAGCGCTGGCCACTGGCTGTCTCAGGCATCGCACAGGGCCCTGCTAGCGACCCCTGGGTAACCCGCCCCCCTCCCACCTCCCCAGAGACCCCCTCCCTACAAGAGCGGCCCCAAGACGCAGATGACCGAGTGCGCACAGGACACCGCCAGGCCCCGGGGCCTTCTGAAGTCTCCGGGGAGGTCAGTGCGCCGGCCACTGAGAACGGGGAGCAGGGAGCTTCTCAGGTACGCAACACATGGTGGCCCTGGAGCTCGCTGGTTGACGCGATCATAATAGAAGCAGGCCATGGAAAAGAAACTTCTGGCGCAACCCGAGCACTCGCGTCCCAGCCCGGGGGGCCTGTCACTGTCGGTTTCGCAGCCCAAGTCCGGATATTTTTCTGCCACGTTTAGTGGTTGTTTTGGTCTCACACCTCCACTCCGTATTTGGGCCTGCGTCGATCATCCTGATCGGCCGGAGATCCACTGACACGATCAAAAAAAAAAAAAAAAAAAGAAATCACGAACAAGCAAACACCAGGTCAGGTCACCGCCAAGGATGGGTTGTTGGAACAGGAGGAGCAGCGGCTGTGTGCGACCCTCCCGGCGACACCCGCAGGCTGCGTCCATGTTTATTTTTTCTGACTTCCCAGCTGAAGACGGGATCTCGGACGTGCCTACAGTTTGCTGCAGGGTCTTTGTTTTTTCCTTGTCTTTCAGCGCAAAAGCAAATGGCTGAGTCCAGATCCGGGTCCGTGGCCCCCAACATCGATAAACATGTCAACAGCAACTGGACTGGGTCCCTGCTGCATGGCGTCCGCTTTGCAGCGAGCCTTGTTTACTGAGGACATGGGGACGCGGCGCGAGCTGGGCAGGGTCCGAGATGAAAGTGAGACGAAACGTCACTGCCCACACCTGCCACTGGCCGTGTTTCATCAGCGATCCAGGCCACGGCTGAACATGCCGTGGATTCGCTGCACAAGTCACAAATCCCACCGAGTCCGCTGGAGAGTGAGCAGCACTCTCGCGGTACCTTAATCCGCCTGGTGGCGAAAGAGAAGCATGAAGATCCCCTTTGGGCAGCTCAATCGTCCTGGTCGTCCTGGCGCTGGACAACCAACCGTCTACCCCAAACCAGCCATCTCCCTCCAAGATAAGCTATCAACCCATTGTTTTTTTTATATTTTTACTTCCCTTGCCCCCAACCAGATTCGGACATTATCCACCCAATAGCCTAAATCGCCGTGATAAAAAAAGACTCGGCGCTGTCCAAAATCCAAAATAAAAAAAGCTGAAACCGGGTTAAAATCTTTCAGGTGGGAAAATAGCCAGCCATGGCCAGGGGCCTGTCCACACCATCTCAAGCCAGGTTGCATCCTACCCCAGCATTGGAAGCCCGCTAGAAGGCGCTACGTGAAATTGCTCCCTCGCTTTTCGCGGCCGTCTTTTCTGCCATCTCGTTGCTTTTTCTGGTCTTTGGCATCATTCTTTTTTGCTTTTTCCTGGTACTTGGAGCCGCCGCTCACCCAAGCGAACAGACCAAACCGATTTCGTCATCAGACCCTAGCACGCGAGCAAGCACATGGCGAAAAGCCCTGTCTCACAGCGTTACACACGCACAGTGTTGAGCCGTCGCCGACCGCCACACACATGCACGCCCCCCCCCTCCACACGACGAGGATTCAAATGAGACCCCCAGCAGTTCACCCGTGATCCGTTGACCACGTTGTTTATCTAATCTTTTTTCCCTTTTTCTGTTTTTGCTTATTGCTGGTTCGTTTACTCCAATGCTGGGTCTATGGTTACTTCCCTTTGTCGCCAAGATCATCTGCACCTCATTTAATATTACCGAAATAGTGAACACGGTGGCCCATCTCCAATTACAGAACCCGAGTTAATATCCCCCCATTGCACAACAGGAGCAGCCCAATGATGGCATACACTGTGGCCTCGCCTGAAGGCCCTGTCCCGCAATCAAACCGGCACCAACCCTAACTTTGGCACTAGCCCCCAAGCAGAGTCTCCTACAGGCGTCTAGTGCTGGGTTTTCCCCTTCAAGAGGCCTTAAGGTGCGCAACTGCTTCCGGGCAGTCTAATCTCAACCGCGTCGAGCCTGGGAGAGGTTCTGCACCGCAAAAGCTTAATTCTCAATTCTTCGTGCCCATGCCCGATGCGGCCGTGACCTGGCTACCCGCGTCTGGGTCCGAGTCCTCTGGCCAAAAAGGATGCTTCAATGTGTCATCACATCACCGCAACTCGCACCTGGGCGGGGGAATGGGGGTGGGCATTGTCTCAGGCCCGACAAAGTCAATTGAGGAGCGGGAAAAAGGAAACAAGCTGAATCGACATTCAATTAACCTACCAATGTATTGGTTCCGGCTAGACGTTTTTGTTCCTTGGCTGTGCCATGTCTTGTGCCGTCCGGCACCACATTCCAGTTCTTCGCCGAATGCAACCCCCGGACGTAGCCTAGAGTCTGTTTCTGTTCCACATGTGGGAGTGCACGATGCAAGACCAGAGCCTAACGTGCGATTCGTTCGAATCATGCCGATAAGACAGGCGTGCTTCACACTTCCCAGACAAAGACTGGTAAACATCAAGAGCTTCTGAGACAAGGGATGGGAGTTGGCGGGAACGAATTATATACAATTGACTGGTCCGCGGAATCTAAGAATCCGATATGCATCATCCAATAGAATCACGCTTGCAACTATATTTCTTCGGCTCAAAAGGAAACTTGATGTTGCATTAGATCCGGGTACTAGCGGGCTAATCGCTCATATCCACGGCACAGGGGCAACATCCTCGGCATGAATTCCACAAACTCGCTCACTGAAATCATTGCCAGGCTATCTCCGTCGCCATGACGATACACCTCTAATTCCCCAAATATTAGCTCTATATACAACGAATCATTTTTTGTCCAAATTGTATCAAGACTCATAAACGCCATATTTGTCATCTTTTGCCATCTAAAGTCGAGGTCTTTGTCATAACGCTCTAATAATGCTCACGTAACCTCGCTCCGCTGACTTCAAGCACGCAAAAAGGTCTTGAATACCTGAGAATCAGTGCAGTCCTCATAGGGGTATCCAATCTGCTCAAGGAACTTCCTCAGCTCGGCAAGTTCCTCGTCAGGGCACAGGATGCCGGTAAGAATCTTGCCCACGTCACCGCCAAAGTTACGGTACTGGAACAAACTAATGTTGAACTTTGGTCGCAGGGTCTCCAAGAATTTCTCAAGTGCACCAGGCCTTTCGGGGAAGGTGAACATGTATAATCGCTCGTTAGCCACGTTTGAACGGCCACCATTTAGATATCGGATGTGACTCTTTGCCAGCTCGTCGCCCGAAAGATCTGTCACGTCCATGTCTGCGCTCCTGATGCGGCCAAGGAGCGAGTTTAGTTCCTCGGATCTCTGATCGGCTGGGGCCATGAGGGATAAACCAATCAGAACATTGGCCACCTCACCATCAGCATATCGGTATGAAAACTCTGTCACAGCATGCGGCATGATGGCCTTGATGAGGTTGATGAAAGAACCAGCGCGCTCGGGAGCTTGGACAGCGAGCAAAACTTCCTTGCCCTCACCGAGAGTGGCACGTTCGGCGACAAATCTCAAGCGATCAAAGTTCATGTTGGCTCCCGAGGTCACAGCAATGAGTGTTCGCTTCGGGTCCCTCGAGGGGTTCTCGGCAACGTACTTCTTCAAACCGGCGATGGACAGAGCACCAGCAGGCTCCAGGCCTGAACGAGTGTCATCGTACATGTCCTTGATGGCGGCACAAATCTCATCAGTGGACACCTCAACAACCTCATCCACAACCTCCTTGGCAATGCGGAACGTCTCTTCGCCAACGGTCTTGACAGCAGCGCCATCTGCAAATAGACCGACGCTCTTGAGTACTACTCGCTCGCCCTTTGCCAAGGACTGGGCCATAGCATTGGCATCGTGGGCTTCCACGCCAATGATCTTAACATGAGGTGCCATTCGCTTGACATAGAGACCGATACCGGCGATGAGTCCGCCACCTCCACAGCAGCAGAAAATAGCTTCAACCTTGGCCATGTTAACCTGGCCAAAGAGCTCATTTCCGATAGTGCCTTGACCGGCAATGACATATGGATCGTCGAAGGGAGGGATGTTAATGAGGCCTTCCAGTTTCTCTCGCCTGGCACATTCCTCCTTGGCAGCGTCAAAGTCAGCGCCATGCAGAACAACATGACCGCCTAGTCTAGCAACGTTTGTGTGTTTGATGCTAGGGGTGGCCTCGGGCATGATAATGGTAGCGGGAATCTTGAGCTTGCGGGCGGAAAAGGCGACGCCCTGAGCGTGGTTACCGGCAGAGCAGCAGACGACACCCTTCCAGCTCACAGCGGGATCAAGGTGGGCCATCTTGTTGTATGCACCACGCAGCTTGAAGCTGAACACAGGCTGCTCATCTTCGCGCTTGAGCAACACATTGCATTGCAATCGGTTGCTCAGGTTAATGGCGGAGGTCAATGGTGTGACTTTGCATGCCTCATAGACTCGCGAGGTAGCGCTTGCGATCAGACGAAGGTACTGCAGAATGCAACAATTAGTGCCATGTTTTTTTTTTCAATGGTGCGCTTTCTCAAAATCGGCTCTTCTCACATCAGGGTAGCCCGTAGGTAGGAGAAACTCCTCGGGGACAATTTCTTTAATGCGAGCACGGCGCTCCTCGGACGGCGTTGAGGGGTTGGCGCTGTACTCGGTTAAAGCCATACCGGCGGGAGGCGTGTGTGGTCTAGAGTCGCCATTGACGCCGTTGGCGACTGCGTTTGCTGTGCCATTGGCAGCCGTGACGACCTCGGGGGACTCTTGAAGTGAAGGCATTATGGACGACTGGTGTTTGTTGATGTGAAGTTGAGATGGAAGAGTCACCGCCGAAGAATCGGACCTTGAATTTTTTGGTAGCTTGGAACTTGGCACCATGCTTTACGCTATCTGCACGTGGTAGTTACAGGGGTTTACAGTGGCGACGAGCAGTGAGATGTGCGGTGAGCGGGTACGAATACGTATACTTTGGCACGCATGGACTCACGCTGCCTGACTCACCTACCCAATTCGAGAGTCGCCTCTGCAGGGACCATGCTCGTTCCCTGTCAATCAAAGAGAAGCTTCGGATAGCTCCATCCTCATTTATATACAGCCGACTTGATGAAGCCGGCATTAATTTGCGATTTTGGTGTCGCATGGTTTCTGTTACTATTTTTTAGGCCACAAAAGGCTAGCTCGTAACCCGAGCGTTCCTGACCCTATCAAGCAGCGGGGTCAAAACACAGAGGGAGAAGACTCAATTCTAGCGGGGTTTCGATATCGGAGGACTTGCCGCTGCAAGGGGTCTGACCCAACCGCAGCCACGGCATTTGTTTTGATTCGCGTGTTAGTGAGAGGCTTCGGGCTACGGGAACTCGAAGCACACTGATGTATTGAGAGACGACAATCGGATATACACGATAGATGCCATTCAAGATCGGGTACCAAATTCGAAGCTTATTTACATACAAAGTCTAATTACAATTTGCCGTTTACAAATCTATCCCGATGCCATGCTCCAAACACCTACCTATTCCGTACCTAGAGACGCGCTAGACCGCTTAGTCTTATTGCTTCTTCTCAGCCTCGTAAGCAGGCGGCGGCACATCATCACTCTCATGTGTAAAAGGCCCCACATGACTAATACCACGAGTTTCCAGGCCGGACGTATGCACGTTCTGGTCGTCGTAATCCCGCTGTTGTTGCTGCAGGTGCTGCTGCGGCTGCAAAGGTTGTTGCTGCTGGCAATGGTACATTCCCATATCCCTCATCTCGTATCCCCGGGTTCCGGCAGGGTATGCTGGCCCAAAAGTCGAACGATAGGTCGCCGACCTATCCCGGGGAATCTCGCCCCGACGTTCAACCCTGCGAGTATCTCTCTCCGCCCTTCGGCATTCCTTCTCTGCTCTATGCTCTGCTCGTACCATGGTGCGCTCCGCCCGACGATAATGCCGCTCTGCCCGACGGCCGACCGCCGGATACTGAGCCATCTGGGATGGGTTCTGGTGGGAGTATCCTCCGTGCATGGGCCGCTGGTCATAGCATTGCTGGGGGCAGTAGTTGGGATTGTAAGGGTCTTGCAAGTGTTGTCGGTGAGATTCCTCGTCGCGGGAGCCACTGAGCATGGACCCAAGCTTGCGGGCAACCATTAATCCGATAAAGGCCATTGCTTCTCGGGAGAAGATAACGTGCTAATGAGGTAAGGGTCGTGTAAGTGGATGGGGCTCGCTTCTTGTTGCCGACGCGCTATCTCGTTTTGAGCAGCAAAGTGTAGGGTAAATTTACGGCTGACGTGAAATGAGGTTGGATGGATTGGATTGCGAATTTATGATGGTATCTGTGTTTTTTTTTATTACACCAGGTGAATTCAGCCATGCTTATATATATCGAATTCCTCTTCTTGAAGTCTGGACACCAAACCTAAAGGAGTTGTCGATTCGAGGTCGATCACCAAGCCCCCCAGATTTCGGCTGTACTGCCTTCTTGGCGCTGGCAGTGCTGCAGTGGAAATCTCGAATCGACTTCTAGAAAAGGCTTGGCGCGACAATCAGTAACCCAATCAGGCCCCGCTTTTTCGCGGCCTCCAAAGTTGCTGCGCCAGTTTGCTCACGCACCGGCTGCTCAGCAGCGTGGGAGTGACGTTTGGCACTGATGCGCATTCGGATATCCGTGCCGAAGGCGAGACCTCAACGCACTCTAAGCCCTCTCCCCAATCAAACGATACCGAGCTGAGCGAGAGCGGCCGTGTTCGACACTACACCTCATCCGTTATAGCTGAACGTTCAAAATCATTTATGTGCGTATTGATATGGCCTTCTGTCTGAGGTTCCACCTGCATAGCCCGAATGTATAATTTTCCCGCCTGTCCGTTATCGTGGTATAATAATCATAAGAAAAGAAAGCTCCATCAAGATGCTTGAGACACTTCCCAGTAGGCTCGCAGCAGCGTAAGCCCGCCCACCTGTGTCTCCAATGTTCTGCCTCTGCCCCTCGCATTTGGATCCCTCTGGGGATCTCCCTGGGTTCGTTTCTCTTTTTGATCCGCTTCCTCTGGCCCATACCCAATGTCCGCTGCATCTCTAACCTTCCCAAATACTTGTTGGTCTGGCATTGTGGGGTTAAGTCCAGGCCAGCGCCGGCCTCCTGGGACCCATGGTTGATTTCCTCCCCACATGTCGTCTAGCGGGGTACCTTGATTTCGATAATCTGTCGAATTCGTGGCAGAATGATCGATGCCATCGTTATCTAGTGTCACTAGTGCATCGAAGATGCCCGCACCCCACCACATTCCAAAATGCCCCGTTTCATCACGGGTGCCCATGGCTGCCATGACGTTGTGTTTGAGCCAGCCTAGGTAAGACCCGCAAGCATCTGCATGGGCAGCCTTTACTTTTCGATACCCTTTCTTGTCAAAATGCATGCCCTTTTCGACGCGGATAGGATCCAGAGCCGAGCAAAATGTAGCAAGATGGTGAAAGAAGATGCCTTTGAATGTTTGTCCGTCTTGGGAACATGTGCCACTTGCATCACACTGTTCTTCTATGATCCCCCCACGGCCGAGCCCTCTCCAGGATGGCAATTGACCCGAGGGAATTGACTTTGGGTCGTCGATGGGCTTGTCTTCTTCGAGATCCCATCCAGTTGCTTTTATAACGGCTTGAATCAAATTATGACCATCTTCAAGAAATAGTGGGTTGCCGCTGATGGCCCACAGCCCTCGCTGGCCTGTCAACAGGACACCCTGATTATAAGTGTAGACCATTTCGTCACGCTCGTCGCATTCTGTGTTGCCTGGTTTCCTCCCATTGATGTGATATCCGTCAACGAACAGGCCTTGATGGTTAGTCATGTTTATCCCCATGAGCCATTTGTACCCTTCCAGTGCTGATCGGAGATGGGCTGGGTCCTTTTTAGGGAAAACGGCAGACATGAGCCACGGAGAAGTAAAGTTGTCGCCTGGGAAGTATTCGTACATGGAAATGGATGCTGAAATCCAGAGTTCGTTGGTAATGGCGTTTTTGTACGGCAGTAGACGAGGGTTCCACACCATGCCTCCCTGGCAGAGTTTAATATCCCATCCTTGTGATCCCAAGTTCCAAAAGACACGTGCACGATGGGCAAATGAAGAGAACCATGTCTCGCCATGCCATGGAACCGAGTCCATGATTTCTCTGAGACCACTTTCGGGGCCTATGTCACTTAGACTGCGTTTCGGGTAGTGTAGGTTGGTGTGTGTCTTCACAAATTTGATGGCTTCAATCCAACCGAGGGCTACCCACAGAATATCGTCATAAGCCTGCCGACCAAGTTAGTATAAACCAATTTTTGCCAAGGACAGGCAAGTCTACCTCTCCTCTAAGCGTGAGAATATCTTGACCAAAATATGACCCGACCAATTGGGCATAGTACGACGAGACGAGGTTTTCTTTGGCTTTCCAGTCGTTTGTGCCACCAAGCTCGACAGATAGCAAAGACTTGGACAAGGTAGTTAGTAAACCCGCAATTGCGGTTCCAGTAAAGGCATTGGTCCACTCTATTCCAGTGGGCCAGGTATTAAAGTCGGTATCAAAGTATTGGTCCTGCAGGACAACCATGGCCTGGACAGCATAGTCCAGAACCCGAGCGTCCACGGGCGGTGGCTTTGGGGCCTTGGAGAAGGAAAGGAAGGTTTCGGGCAAGGGCTTGCAGTCTTTCGGCTTTTCAGGGTAGATGACAGGGCAATACTGCTGCTGTGCATCGCTCTGTGTCGGGGCCGCAAGACCAAACTGGGCAGCGAGAAGACTGCCGAGCACAGCCACAGTAGATAGCCGGATCATGGTGACGAAGCGGCGCGAAATTGGTTCAGAATTGCAGGGTAGGTCTTTATCGGGCGTTTAGCGAAGGAGCATCTGGTCGCAACGTGCGGTTTTTTATGAGATATGACTGTTCATGATGCTCATTGACATGCGATTTCGGAGTGAGACAGGACGCGTAAGATAGGAAGAAGCGAAGCAGCGAGGGGAGGTGCAGCGATATCTCGTACAACAAATGGGGGAATCACAAGCAGAAGAGATGGGAGACGAAAGACGGGATGGCTTGCTTTATGTTGCAAGGCGATCCGGCCCAGACCAGAAGGCGGGCGGCCAGGATTTGGTCTTGTCTTGAGAGAAAAGCAAGCCAAGGTGCGACGACCCTGCCCCACCACCAAGACGGCTCATGGTCGAGACATTCGTGGCGCAGGAAAAAAACAAGTGGGCCACGGGGAAATCCCTACAGCGCTGTCAGGACATGACTAGTATTCTGTGCTATGAATGGATGGAGCATGCCAGGGAGAGCGATGCGACATGACTTGGCGACTGACGCCAGTTATCAATTCCCAGTCACGTGCACAGCCTGGTCCTGTTCTGCGGAAAATGCAAAAATTAATTTTTGACCATGGCGTTTGTATCGGACGCTGGATCGTTATATGCGTGGTGGCGGCGGAATTGAACGTGTGTGGGGTCATCGTAGATTTGCTAGGCCTGCGTGAGCGCGGTGTTCGCGGTCCGGGGAACTACGTATTTTCTGGGATGAATGTGATGGCGGGACGCGACGTCGCAAATAAGCAATCGGAAACCATGTCTGTGCCAGCCACAGCTTATCGACTTTTCGGATGGGTCGAGGCAAGCCAACCGTGTTTTTCGGACAAATTGCTCTTCTCGTTGTGTACATGCAGGTCGCACTCCCATGGACAGCGCATCCAATTGGCCCCAAGGACGGTTCACTTCAGTGAGTCTGTCTGGGTTTTTAGTGGTTGGTCACGGTCTGTTGGTGGGTTCTCCCGTCTGATTAGTGGTCTCGCCTCACTGCTCCAGCGAGTGATGGAGCGCGAATTCGCCAAAAGTGGGGCACACAAAGGCGGATGCTTTGTTTACTTTCGTCCCAAAACAGACGCTACCGTACCCCGGCTCTCCTTGACGTTTCCCACGACCAAAACGCACAACCCACGACCTCGTCTTTCCTCCTCTTCACCACATCCATCCACGGCTTTCCGGCCTTTAGTCAACGTCCATGCCAACGCGCAACTCTTCTTTCGCGCGCGATAATCCTCCTCCTCTTTACCATTGACTATTCCTAGCTACCCCGTCGCGAGTTTCCCATTGCAAAACACGCCCGCCCCGCCGCCTTTTGTCCCATCACCACGCGCCGTAACGCGCACTCACAACCATGGAGGTCGATACCGCCAACAGATATCGCTCTCGCATCCTTAGAGAAATGAACGCGAATCGCGAAAACCCCTTCAACTCACCGCCCTCCTCTACTGGTTCCCATGGAACCGTGAGCCCAACTATTTCTTCCGTCTTCTCCGATCCCGACGGCGAATCAACGCGCAGACTTAACGAGGATATTGCACGCATCACTTCTGCTCCAAAGAACCTTCCCGTCAACTGGGAAGCAGCCCACCGCAAGTGGCCCGAGTTCTTTGGTATGCCGAAGTCTCGCAGCATCCCGGTCCTCGACGACAACACCGACACCCGACCAATGAGCGCAGAGTCCAAAGAGAATAAAACCCCAGCTTTGTCTGCCAAGTTCATGGAAGATTCTACCCAAGAGACCTGGATGGGCTCTAACAGGACGCGCGCTGAGATGCAGCCTCGCGTCGATAACGAGTCTGATCTCTCCTCTATTCTCTCCAAGTCCCCTGCTCGTATCCTTTCCAACCCCGCCTTCAAGATCAACCGCAATCCTAGTCCTCTCTCCAAAGTGCAGATGCGTGTTGTCTCTGAGTCTACAAAAGAGCATTATCAGCGCCAAGAGTCACTAGCAGACGCGCTGGAGCGTCTGCGCAACGCGTCGCAAACACCCAAGAGGAATGAGCAAGAACCAGCCGGTGACCGCCCTTCTCCCCAGATGTCTTCAGCCAAGTCTAGCCTGACTGCTGTTGCCCGCTCACCGGCATCTGCGGGCAGTCCTGAACACAACCAGACCAACAACGGCCGGTCATTTTTCATGCCTGATGTTTCCCATCTTGGAGACTTCGTCACTGGTACATTAAGGTTCAGTGGCTCTATGCAGAATGGCGTTCCTATTTTCGTCAAGCATGGTAGGGTTCACGACCGACAAGACGAACGGTCCCCTAACCATCATGCTGAGGTCGATGGTATTGAGGTACCTGAAGACGAGGAGAAGATTTTCGTCTCTATGGATATGATCCGAGAGGAGATCGTCTCCCTTCAAGACCATTATGACAAGGTGCAAGAATATGCCATGAACCTTCAGGAAGAGGTTGAGCAATTGGAGGAGCAGCTCAAATCTCGTAAGAATACCGATAATGGCTTCACTTCCTACCAAATTCACGAACACTTGGTTACACAGAAGACACGTGAGTTTCTGGAATAGAAATCTCGAGAAGAAGAAATTGAATGAGCTGACACATGCGTAGGGCTTGAAATGGAAGTTGCAGAACTTCAGACTAAACTAGAGCAAGCATCCCGAAAGACGAGCCTCAACGCAATCGAAAACGATTCTCTCGCACAGGAGAGGGATCGCGCCGTGCGAAAACTCCAGGAGGCGTGTGAGGACATCAACAAGCTTACTCGCAAGCTGAGCACGAAAGAGAAGGAGCTCGAAACTACCCACAGGCAATTAGAGTCCACAGAGCAGCTTCGCAGCAACAATGATACGCTTCGACGAGACCTCATGTCGTTGAAGCATGGTCGAGACTCTTTGGAGCTTGAAAACACATCACTTCAAGCAGAGAACAGAACGCTCCGCGCAGAGAATGAGACTCTCAAGGAGGAAATCGAGTCGTTGCGTTCTGATGGTAACAAGACCCGCGACGATCATACGTCATTGATTACCGAGAATCGATCCCTCCGAGCAAGCACCAAGGTTCTCATAGAAGAGAACGAGGAGCTTCGAGAGAGCCTGGATGGAGTCCAGCATGAACTTGATGCCGCTAGAGAGGAAATCGAGACACTCCGCCAAGAAGTCGAGAACATTGGCCAGGAGAGGACAACCCTTCGTGAGGACAATGAGAGCTTGGTGCGCCACAACGACAAGTATTTCAGCGAGAACAAGGTCCTTCGTCGAGAGAACTCGGGCTTTGAGCGCAGTGTTCACGATCTACATGATGAAAACGTGAAGCTTAAGGAGGAGGTCGAGTTTTTGAAACAGCAATTGGACCACTGCCGACCTGCTCCTAAGGAAGACTATACCGTTCAGCTTGATGATGAGATGGATGAGAATATGACTTCTGCATTCTTTATTCCCGACATCACTATGAACACCAACGATACGAACCAAATCGAGGCTACCGAGACCAAGGATTTGCCCGAATTGACGGCCCAGAGCACCAAGCTACCTGCTCTTCCCGAAGTGACTGAACAAGAGACACGCAACGCAACCAAGTTTGAGACCACCTCGCACACGCAGACACGCGAGGTTCAGCTCAAGTCTCACCGCAGAAATAAGAGCTCAACGTCCAAGGCGGCCGGTCACAGCCAGAGAGTTGCCTTCTCAATTCCCGAAAAGGAAAAGACTCAGAGGAGCAGTTCCAATGTCGCAAACCAGGGCAGCAAGCGTCGTGGCGCTTCGCGAACTTCCTCCAAGGCTATCTCAATTACCGATTTTGAAGGATTTGATGACGACAACGACGACACTTCTGGGCCCCAGTCTGTTAATGACACTACAACTCAAGACTTCTCTATGCAGCTGGATGTGACGCCCAAGGTTCGAAAGGAGTCCAAGTCAAAGGAACAAAAGCACTCTGCTCTGGACAACACCAGCCATAGCCAGAAGTCGCGTACATCTCAAAGGCATACTACTGTTATGTCAGAGATTACGGTGGATAGTGTTCGAAGTGTGGACAAGGATACATGCCCCGTCCTCTCTAATGACGCCCGTCGGGTGCTGGATGATCTTTGCGAGCATAGTTGCCGCAACTGCACCGTCTGCAGTCGCATCACTTCCCACAAGGGCATTTTCACTTCAGCGGACTTCGCTGCCGGCAAGAAGCGTGTCACTATCCCCCGACCGGTGCCTGTGACGGATCGCAGCCTCTCCTCTGTTGAGGATCCTACCATGCGCCCTCTACAGGCTCCCGGGCATGCTCTTGCCATGGTCATCAAGGGGTTGGAAGACGAATCTCATCACCTTCAGCTCGAGCTCACACACATCCAAGCTCGATACAACTCTCGTGACAAGGCTCTCGGCCGTCGTGAGCGTCTTAGCCTTGCCGAGTCGATTCGCACCATGTTGAAGCGTCTTGAAGCTAAGAATGACCAGATTTACAGTCTGTACGATGTTCTTGAGGGCCAGAAGGCTGCTGGCCAGGCCATGACTGAGGAGGAGATCGAGATGACTGTTCTCAACATCACGGGCATGACTGTCCGCGATGTGACCAGCGGTAGCGAGCAACTCACCTGGGAGGGAATTCAAGAAATGTGAAAGAACATTGCAAACAAAACGGACGGGGAAATGTAAATGGGAGGCTTGGTAAATTGGATGACCCATGGAATTGGCGTTTCTGGGGTGTGCAGGAAAGCGACCCATTTGGATGTTGATCATTTTATGCAAGGGGCCATCACTGGTTGGATGGCATCTATTAGGCGTTTGGGAAATAGGGCGTGTTTTGTATTGTTGTTTCGTGTATAATTACGGCTCAGATGAGCCATGGGCGGCAATGACTATTGAAATGAATGATTTATACAATTCACATCAGTTTACAACACTTATTTCTTGGCAAGGCATGCGAACGTGAAAGTGAAGGTGAAAACAAACAGAAAAATGTAGGTATCCTCGATTCCTCTAGGGCTGAAAGTGAAAACAAATGCCCAATTTTTACTAAGACCCGATTAATGAAATTTTATTTACTCTTCATCATCCTCATCGTCTTCCTCGTCTTCCTCGTCGTCCTCATCGGCAATCTCATCCTCCATATCCTCATCCTCTTCTTCCTCTTCGCTATCATCTTCCTCCATCTCGCCCTTATTATCTGCTTGCTCCTCTTCCTTGCGTTTGCGGTCCTCCTCACGGCGAGCCTCCTCAAGGAGCTTGGCGCGCTCAGCACGAGCCTTGCGCTGACCAACAACATAGGCGCCGAGGGGTGTCTTGGCGAGATCAAAGTCGCGCAAGAAGGCCGCAACCTGGGTGCGGTCTCGGGGGGCAAAATCGACCTTGGCGCGACGCTCCTCGATGAACTTGGCGTTGGTCTCAAGTTTCTGGACGAGCAAGACCAGTTGGCTCACGAGCTTGGCGTTCTTGTTGCCTTGGGTCTTGGAGCGGGCCTGCTTGAGCCAGCGCTTGACCTGGATGGTGACTGGCAGGGCGAGCTCGGGGAAAGCAATGGATGTAGCCCAAAGGAGGAAGTATTCTCCGAGGAGCTCGACAACTTGGTCGCCGACACCATCCTGGTAGACGCGGGTGCGGAGGTACGACTTGGGAGCCTTGTAGGAGGTGGCAAAGTCGAAAGGCTTGATGGATGCGGCCTTCGGGGGCTTCTTCATCTCAGCCGAGTTGAGAACCTCGAGGAGAGGCGAGGCAAGCGGGATGAAAGTGCTGGTTGCGCGGGAGAGACGGAGGAGAGAGCGGATAAGATGGAAGCGGAGAGGGAAGTAGACGGAGGTGGGAATGAGACGCATGGCACCCAGAGTGACTTGGACAAGGGGATAGATAAGAAGCTTCAGCTGGCTCTCTTTGCCGGCCTCGGCTTCCTTCATGGGGCTGCAGTGTTCGGCCAGAACGCAAGACCAGAAGTCAAGCGAGTGGGTGTACTGCCAATTGTAGACAATACGGTAGGCGTCGTTCTTGTTGTGAACGATGCTGTTGCGAAGATGGATGGCCAGCTGGCGAATGAATGTGAAGGCAGTAGTGTAGCCAACAGCGGCGTCGATGCCCCATAACTCAGCGGCCGAGTTCTTCATGAGGTTGATTCCTTGAACGGTGTTGCTGTTGGTGATGCGGCTGCCCTGGATGAGGCCCTGGTAGACAGCCTTGAGGACTGTCTCTCGGATGCCCTTGTCACCAATGACAACCAAGCGTCGTAGCACCAGGAAGGCCGTGATACGGGTCGTCTCCGTGCTTGCGGGCTGGGCCCAGAAGTTGACAACAGCCTTAGCAAGGGCCTTGAGCAGCTTCTTGAAGGAGAGCAGGTATGGCAGGATAGGGGTGATGGAAGACAGGGTGAGTTTGAGCGTGTTGTCGTCAGAGAGGGTGCCCAGGAGATGCATGATTGATGAGGTGTACGTCTTGAGCAGTAATGAGAGAGTACGGAACTTCTTGGACTCGGTCTGAACGTGCACTTTGCCAGATGCTGACTCCTTGACGGGGAGATGGTAATTCATCACAACGGGAATCTCCTTGAGGGCGAGCACCAGGATGTCGTTGAAGACCTGAGGGCTATTGATGGTGTATCGCTGTTGCGCATCCTCGTCGTCATTGTTAAGCAGAGCAGCGCAGCGGAAAGCGAGAACAACTCGTCTTGCGGCACGCAGGGAATTCTTCTCGGTCATGGCTTTCCTCCAAGAAGCAACCATTTCACGAGTCAATTCGTTTCCGACGGCAGCAAGCTCCTTCTCTGCCTCCTTTTCCTTCTTCCGCTTCTTCTTGGGCTGTTCTTCAGCCTCATCCTCACTGGCGCTCAGCTCATCTACTTCCGCTAGGTCGGCGTTGTCGTCGAAGTCTAAAGCTTCGGGATCGTTCTCGACGAGGAACTTGTAGAATTCGGGGTCCTTTTCGGCAAGGTCGTCCATGGTCTTCTTGCTCATACCAAGGTCGTCGTCTTCTTCTTCCTCATCGTCGTCACTGTCGCTGGCCACAGGCTGCGCGCCAGCGGAGTCAGAATCGCTATCCTGAGCTGGCTCGGCGTCGCCCTCGGGGCCGCTCCTCTTGCGCTTTCCAAGCTTGCCTGCTTTGGCCTTCTTGTCGATGATGTCGTCGAAGCCGCCAGAGAAGAAGTCGTCAACGCTCATCTCGTTGATCTTCCTGCCCTTGGGGGCAGGCTTCTTGACTGCCTCGCCGTCCTCATCCTTGGGGCCCTTGTAGTACTCGGCATCCTTGGCGATCCTGGTCTTCTTCTTGTCTTGGATCTGCTTGCGCTGCTTGACCTTGGCCGTTGCCTTTCGCTTGTCAAGAACGCCTGTGAGGCGGTTCTTTTCGAACTTCTTGGTCGCTTTGAGATTCTTCTTGCCAGGCGCCATTTTGGATAGTGGGAGCGCGCTGGCTGGTGAAGAATTGGGCAATTGGTGTTTTTTTTTTTTCTGTTCGAAGAAATGGCAATTGGCCTGGGCCAGAAGCTCTTCACTCAAACCAAAAATTTTGCGGCGAGCTTATCGATAGCACTAGCGCGCGAAATGAGTAGGCGGTGTGGCTGGTGGAGAAATTCTGCCGCTGGCTCGACGTAACCAACGCCTAGGCCCGCCAACATCCCACCTCGATGGAGCTGGATGGAATAGCTTCCCTGCGAGCCACCCAATGCTACTTCCACCATGATCCCGCGACAAGGCTACGCGCCAACGCCGCATAGCTATGTTCCGAACACGAACCTCTCTGCGACCATAAACCTCGACGAGGTGCGTCCGATATTCTTTCCTGGACCTTCCCAGACAACCCCGCAGCTGACCAATCGCTACGACGCCTGTCGCAGGAGGTCAAATTGACAGAGACCCGCGCTGAGCGTGACCTCCAAGACTCCCTTGCCGAGCTCTTTAGCATTATTGTGACGCTTGATGAACTTGAAAAGGCATTTTTGAAAGATGCTATCCCGGAGGCCGAGTATACCGACATCTGCGAGCGATCGCTGAGGCAGTATAAGGCACTGCTAGCAGACGAGACGATTGCCAAAGAATTCGTAGGCCTAGAGGAGTTCAAGGCCAAGTGGGAGGTATGCAAACATAACAAATGGCTGAGTTGAGAGCCCTGGATACTGACAGGCTTGGTAGCTAGAGGCACCTCGTGCGACCGAACGACTCCGCGTTGGCATGCCCTCAACCACCATCAACGCTTCTGCTTCAGCCCCTGCGCCGGCTCCTGCCGCAGCCAACAATACGAGCGGTGTATTGATTCTAGAAGCTACACAAGAGTTTATTACGTTCCTCGATGCCGTCAAGCTTGGTCTGCTGTCCAAAGACCAGTTACACCCTCTGCTATCTGATGTTATTCAGTCGGTCAACCGTGTCACTGACAAGGACTTTGAAAGCCGCGGGAAGATTGTTCAATGGCTCATCACTCTCAACCAGATGAAAGCCTCCGATGAGCTCAGCGAGCAACAGGCCCGTGAGCTCGAGCTAGATATCCAGCAGGCATACCAGGGTTTCAGACGAACACTAGAATGATGCGCGGTGACGGAAATGCGATGTGATTGTTAATAGCGAGGTGGAATTAAGTCCTGGATATAGCCAAGGATTTCTGTAAATCTATCATGACAATGTGAATCATCCTGCCCCCTGCCAGTCACTTTCAACTTCACAAATGGGTATTGCACAATGATAGCCGCCATTCCCACACATCCCAATCGAAACGTCTGCCACCCTTTGTTTACAAACAAAACCATGTTCTTCTGGTTTCCAATCACCCAATTTGTGAGAGAAATCAAAACCACAAATCCATCAAAAGTCAGACCTAATGCTTCCTGTTGTTGGGTTGTATATCTTCACTACAATCAATTTGAAAGCTAAGAGCAAATCTTCCCAGAAGTGTTATTTCTGTGAGATCGTTCACCTCAAATGGACCAAAGGTTTTCATTGTCATTAAGGACTTATAGCCCTTTGACTTTCCACAAGCATACACAACCCTCTCGTCATCAAAGAATGCAAAAGTCAGGAAAACTTGGTATCGATTCTGAGCGATGAGCAAACGCCTAAATTGCATTCGCATGACATGTTCGGTATTTCCTAACTAAAAATAGTAGGAGAAAGCCACTGTCTACAGTCTTGGAACCTGCCTGCCATGTGTTATTGGGCAAACGCAACGAAGCAAACAAATCATTTTTATTTTAGTTTATTTTACCTCGCCCTCAAATCGATTAGAGCTCAATTTGATGTACAAATTTGATGGGAACACAAATGCCCTGTTTGAGCAAATGCAATAGCGTAGGGCGTGGCTGTGGATACTACAATACAACTCTTGAATGATTGTCGGTTAGACACTTTGCAACACGAGACCTTTTCGAAAAGACCACGCATCTTCAAATTCTTAGCTAAAATAAAATAAAATAACACCTAAATAAACATATCCCCTTAAAGATACTCTCTTAGGGCTTATTTATTTTTATTTATTTATTATTACTGTTGGAATTGGCAACAAACAAGCCCACATGTATGCACAGGTGACGATGTTAGCAAACAACAGAAGTGAAATCATGTACCATAGCTAGATCTAACTAGCTAACTAGAGAGGGCCCCTTTCGGTATCGCAAAGAGGTCACATGACCTCCTTGGTCTCGCTTCCTGCCGCCTTTATGCTAGGCACCCAAACGGTGCCTCAGGCCCTAATGAACGTAATTCCTTGGTTATGAATTCAATGTTCCAACAGCTTCTTTGATTTCTTCCAACTTCATGTCCTGACTCGCATAGCCCCATCAGCCCCCTTCAAGATGGCAACACCTCTGCCCGGCGCACCTCGAGCATGAAAGGCTGCGGCGAAACGAAACCAGGTTGGGAACATGGCCCTACAGGAATACACGAAGCACCTGTCGGGGTCTAAAACTGCGTTCGAATAGTTGATCAGGTCGCTGCATTCAAACGCCATTTGAGCACACAGAAAATGGCCAGTAAAGAATCTCTGAAGAAGGCAGAAAATTACTTGGAGAGCTACGAAGGCTGGAGACTATACCTCGAGTCACTTTTGCCCACTCCCGTATCCACGACTTCCGGAACTGGGGTATCATAAGGCAAGAAGCCGCCGAGATAGTAGCGTGGGTGGCTTAGAACCCACCACAGCTTTCTGTGGAGGAATACCGGTAAGTGGATTTCTTCTATCATTTTTCTTATTCTCAAATCCAAGTATGTAATGCTGATGCGGTGTAGACCTTTTAATATTACAAGACCGTCATCAAATATTCCTGACGATCGCATCCTTCGACAACAAGTAGGTCGCGTACGTTGAAGGAAAGCGCAACAACTACAAGTCATTTATGCAAATAAAAACCTATAGTCCGTTTGAAGTTGACAATATAAGCGAACTGAAACTTCTAGTAAAGTTCGTCATCTGTCTCCAAATTAATTGAGGCATAGATGCTCAACCGAATGAGAAGAAGCAATGGGCTTGACTTCTGCTGGAGTTTACTTATGATTTCTGTGAAGGATCGAAGGGATAGCTCAGTCTGGAGTATGGACGTGTGACTTTGGATTAGTGAGGATGGCAGGGGGCCAAAGGAGAACCAAGACAGACATGGCCCTTTCGTACATTAGGTCTCACTTGCCGGGAGTGGTCGTTGGCAATGTCTCGGAGTCACTTGATTATGAGAAAATCCTGCAGCCGAGAAAATCCTGCAGCCGAGAAAATCCAGCCGGCCGTATTCTGATGGCCAAAACAGAAGAGGTCGATCTCTCGAAATATCTTTAGGTTGGGGCGAGAGTGAATACAAGAGAGTTATGCTTCACCCTCATTGGAGGGGCTGGACCAACTTTGAGTGAAAGCATTTATGGGTTGAGACAATGGTAAATGGGGCCCAACAATGCGGTAAAGAGTCCCCTTTCGGATCGGCGCATGGAATTCGGGCTGCTCGCGGGGTCATGTCTGGAACCTGAGACGGGGACCGTGAACAACCCACCAGCGCGTCCGATAGGGGTCCTTGGAATGGGAAGTAGGACGATGTTTCAGACGGAAAGAAGAAAGGTTAGAAAAAAGAAAATCCAAGCTGGTGGTTAAAAGGGCCAGGCATCGCTTGCATTGATGGGTAACTCGGTCCTTCGAACAACCTTCGACACACGCTCGCTCTCTTGTTTCCATCTTCCATACATTTCTGACACCTCAATAACTGCTGCGCAGGAACTCTCGTTGGTGTGCATCTTAACAAAATGGGCGGGTCTCAACATATTAAACTTGTCGTCATGCGAAGACGAAGCATGATGAAGAAGCCTTGCGAGCAGGACTGGCCGGACCAGGTCTTGCATTCGCTCAAGTCATGGCTGACAACATTCTTTGGAAGCGATCCAATGTCCACAGCTCGTGATGATGAACACGAGCCATTGTTGGCCGAGTCAAGCTTGGCCCCAAAGCCTGCAGCCATATCCTTCCCCAGACCTACGGCACCAAGGGCAATGAGGATGCCCAACAAGGTTGCGCTCAGGGGATGAGCTATGCTGTGCACCTTCGGAAAACTGAGTGGTGGTGAATACGACCTGCAGCTGAGTACGAGGGTGTGGCAACCCAAATTCAGAGAAGTGACGAATCAATTCGACAGCACCTTCGAAACAACCAAAACACTTTAACGAATGGCGCACGGAATCCAATAACAGCAACATGTTGAACCGAGACGCAGCAGCTGAGTACCATTGACTTTTCAATGTGGAAATACACAATTGGGATCTTTCTGGGGGCCATTTTTGCTTTGCCTGATGTCATCCTTTTTTTCTTAACTTCTTTTCTTTTCTTCTTCTTTTTTTTTTTTTTTTTTGTTTTGTTTTGCTCCAGCTGATGATGGGGAACCATAGAGTTAGGCGTTTGAGGGTAATTCATGGTCATGCGATGTCTTGTACAATCGGGATCTGCAATCCGAATTGGGAATAATTCAATTTTTAATCGTCCCATATGAATGAATGCGTCCATGCTCATCCCTTTTTGACGGATAAAGTCAAGCCAAATTTAGAAACGCCCGTGTGGCCAGCATAAAGATTCTGGCCGATTACGGAACCAGTGCGTTTACACGCCAGCCATACGTCATCTCGGGCAAATTGTTGATGCAGCAGGCTAATAGAGTGAGGCGGCCCAAAGCAGATTTATGCACATTTCAGTTCAGAGCGGACAGCATGCAAGCAGTTTGCAGCACTTGACATGTACATATGGATGTTGAGGCAGCGTACAGCTGCAACGGTGACAGGAATACGAAGAAGAAAAACACGCCACTTGATCGAGCATGAGTTGGTGGCTTCAATGCCGTTGCCCAGATGAAGCCCAGCATGTAGGGCGTTCACATCACGAGCGCTGATGCTTCCGTAGGGGTTTCAGAAATAGCCTTCAAGCCCTGCCAACGGGGCACATACGAATGCCAGGCTGCAGCCAAGGTCTACGGGCCCAGCGGGCAGTGTTCTGGAACCTGCGGGGGGTTGGCGCTGCGATGCGATGGGCTTAAGCCGGACCGTTGAGGAGAATGGGCACTCTGCTCCGCGCGGCGCTGTGGGGACGGATAATTATGGCTCTAGCTCTGCAGCCTCATGCGGAGGAGAGCTGACAGGCGAGCCCGGAGAGAGCGAGCAGTGAGAGGTTGAGAGGGACGAAAATGAATGAATCATATTTATTGATTGTAGCTGTACTGCCCCGGTTTGGGATAGGGAGGTAAGCGGGAGGTGAAGATAGGCGACGATATTAATCAACCGCTATCAATACAGACGGAGCATGAAGAGACTTATGCACACAGCCAACTTCAGCTCTTTCCCGGCCAATGCCTTTGCTGTTGAAAGTATATTAGTGCATTTACTGGCTGAACAAGCCCAAAGTGGCCGCCAAGCTGCCTCACACCGGTGGCACAGTGCATTTCGCAATGGGGCCCCATGTTGACTAGCGGCATCCTTCCATCCTTCAGCGCACCAGCCACTTCCAGCAATGGCAGGTTGCAATCCACCAACCCACTACCCACCCACACCTACATCCTCCAAGTGCCGAGCAGTCCAGTCACAGCCCAGTCATGTGGTGCGTACCGTGCCATTCATTCTTTGCCTGTCTCGCTATGCCTGGTTCTCTCCCTTCGCCACCCCTTCGAAGGATTCGGTCCGCTTCCTCCCCGCCCATGGGTAGCTGCATGGTCAAATGCGTGAAATTGGCTGTCATCAAGAACTGCCGCTGAAAGCTGACACTCGTGGTCGCATTCGCAAGCATTCGCAAGAGGAGCCGCAACATGCTAGCAGCAGCCGCAGTCGACCGGGTTCTGTGGCTCTGCGACCAGACAGCCCAAATTACCCCAAGCTGCCGCAAGTTGCCGCATGAGCGACTAAACAGCCTAACGGTTGGCTTTCCGCCTGAGAGGCCAATCGCTCGTCCCAATCGGCAGCGGCTAGATTGCCAGCGGCCTGGGCTACAGAGGCCGACCGCCCCCCCTCTACCCCTCCTGCATGTGGCTGATCAAGCATCGTTACCCTTGTTAGGGACCTTTTGCGATTCCCGCCCCGCCCTACGAGACCCCCCGGTTCATGGGCGGATTGAAGCACCAACTCGCTGCACGCACTTCCTGTGGACATGTTTAACCTAATTTCGCTGGTCTACCAGGTGCTACCAGGTGCTCTGGCAGGGTGCTTTGGCAGGGCGGGAATCGTCAATGCCCTCGTGCGCCACTGGATGATGCAGTTGGCCGGCACACAGATCTGTGCTGCCGTGCCATGTACAATCAGCGGCCACCATCCGGTCTATCCGCCCGCGCGTTGCGGAGGGTGACAGACATGACAGATGGGCTGCCGTGATACAGCAGGACAGCACCCACCGGGCTTTTGAGCCAGTGTTACGTATCGACGCGCAAATGCCCGAGTCTTACGACATGCCCGAGTCTGCTGTGAGTTGTCACTCGCACCGGATCGCCGGATCGACAGCAAGGCCTTGATGTCTGTCTGCTGTCACGGTCCACGCCCGCCATGGCGGTACGCAGTCCATGGTGTGTTGCGTCGTGTTGGGGCACTCCCTGTGGCCGCGTCGTTCACCCAACGGGCCGGGGTAAAGCGGGCACGGGAAAGGATCTTGCAGAGGACGCTCCCATATCGCCAACAGCCCCAAAAGAGGGTGCGCCAGTCGAGAGTGCCGCAACGTGGTGGGGTGGCGATGCGGCTGGCCCCCAAGAATATAGCACAATACGAAGTCTGGGCCTGCACCAGTGAAGCAATCTGTTTGAAGGCCAGAATAGCATCAGCCACGCTACTCCACAGCCAATCGCGCCCGAGGCTCTGCTTGGCATCCATCATCAGCCCAGGGAATCCGCCTGCATCCTATGCGCAGGGTTGGCCTGTGTTGCTGCTCCACACCGCATCCTGGGCTCTGGCACCTGTCCTCCCCGACTCCCATGATCCATGGCACTTGGCATAGATTGGTGCATGGGAGCCAAAAAAAAAAAACACACTAACGACTAATATGCCAACTCTTTCGAGGCGCCCGCACCGTGTTTACATGTATCTGATTTGTCTTCGGCTATGTAATTTGCTCCTCCAGCCGTTTCCGTATATTGCCTCTGGTCCCCCCAGCTGAACATCCACCTGTTTTCAGGCCGTCCCATACTTGATGACCTCAGCCTATCCATACGTCCCGTCTGGTCAAAGCATGCTTTTTGGGATTGCCACCTCCCATTTCCTGTCTCATCCCACCTTCTAATACCCGCGACCTACACCTCTCGAGATATGCAAAGCGATCCCAACTATATCCGCTTCCCTCGATTCCCAGCGGATATACATCATTCTACCCAACATGCCAGGATCCGTACTGCGACGACTTATAACCACTCGCCCCAAATCCAGGGACGACGACTCTGGTTTTACCATACCCTTTGACCAAGAAGCGGCAACTTCTAGAAAGAAATCAGTCAAGAAAAAGGCCGGCTCTCAGTCATGGGTTACGACGGGAAGAAAGAAGCGCTCCGCGAGCAACGAAGATGCGGACAACGGACCATTTCTTAGCGCTCCCTTCTCACTAAACCAGCCCTCCTCTTCAGTTTGTAGCTTGATGCCAAGTCATGAGGCACAAAAGGAGGCATTCCCAATGGCCCCGCCAGCGATAACCAAGTCCGCGTCGACTCTTTGTCTCCCTGAGCAAGGGCAAAGTCCCCAGCATTCCTCCCAACCGAGACAGCCACCCAAGTCAAGCGATGGCTTGCCTATGGCTCTGAAGCTGGATATTCCGGGGCCGTCGCTCTCTTTCTCTGTCCTGGACTTCGATCATTCCACGCCTAGCGAAGATGCGCCGAACAAAGAAAGCCCTGTGGAGTCAAAGAACACGGACGAGTTGGCAGCCAAGGCAGATGAAGTAACTGATGCGATTGAGGAAACTGTACCCATGGACGTGAAGCCAGCCTCTCGTCCCTCTGAGGAAGTACATAATGCTACACCACCGCTCCCTCCTCTCAAACCACACAAGCACTCCGAGTCGATGCCTATTCCATCGAGATATAGCAAGAACCAAAAACCCAGAGACGGCGCGTCTCCTGGCCTCACTTCACCAGCTCGAAGAGGGTCAGTGAAGAAGCCGAAGGGCAAACAGAGGAGCTCGATCCGCGGGGCCCTCTCCAGAGGGTCTCAGATTCGTGGCCCACGGTCATGGGCCATCTCCGAGAATGTGACGGATATTCTCACAGGCCAGCGCTTCAAGCGCATCGAGGCCGACGAAATGCTTACTCCAGAGAGGCTGGAGGAACTAAGAAGAAGTCGAGAACAAGCCCGGATCGAGGAAGAAACTCGGTCCGAGGCCCGAGACTCGAGCGACTCTGGCCGTAGCACTGGGTCGGAAACTCACAGCACTAGGTCAGAAGCCCGCAGTGCTGGATCGGAAACACGCAGCACTAGATCGGAAGCTCGTACCGCTGGATCGGAGGATCCCGAGACTCCATTAGAACCATTCCATCTCGAGAGCCTATCAAAGCTCATTGACGATGCTGAGATCGAGAGGGGCACATTCTTGGATGACGCATCTCCCTGTTCGCCCTTGGAAGAAGAAGACATGTACCAGGACTTCGAATTTGAGGAAGACGACGACGACGATATGTACGTGCAGCCTCTAGCGTACAGGCCAAAGGTCGAGAACGAGGCCGTGCCTGATATAAGAAGCACGACACCTCTCCCACCGCTCAAAAACCCTGCAAGATACGGAACACTTCCACTTCAACAGAAGCCCTTGCCTCAGGTACCTCTCGTCATGTTGACGGAGCCCAACGGCGAGGAATCGCAAATGAAGCAGCGAAAGAGCCACATGTCGAAGCTACAGGCAAAGGAAAAGGATGGAATTGTCTATCTTCGCAGCACGCCATTCACATTCAACAGCCCCATGTTTGAGCATGGATCAATCACTTTCGTCAAGGCTGACATCTGCCGTGGTCTAAAGTGCATGGACGAAACACTCGACTGGACGGCATTCCAGATGGCCATTCTGTGTGGCGCCGGAGACCTTTCCCCAGATATGAGCTGGGAAGAGGATAGAAAGCAGGCCGACGATATTGCAACTTGGTTCGATTCGTTCGGGTTCGAGACGCACGGAGAGATGACCGCAGAAGACAAGCCAGTTCTCTGGGCGCAAGAATCTTCAACGAACGCCGTCTGCTCAACGAGCTTAACCTCGTCGATGAGTACCCCCTCGTCGTCACCATCGACAGTGAATACGGAGATTGATCTCCCAATCCCTCTGGGATCCGAACATCCGTCAGGATTTTGGAACCCACCCTCAAAGGAAACGTCATCGAACAAGGATGGATTCTTTGACAGCCCACCCAAGCGATGGGCGGGCGAGGGCCATCCCAAACGATACACGTCACGAGACTCCACAGACAGCCTTCCGCCAAGCCCCATGCTGCCACTCGTTGTTTACTCGGATGATGAAGCCAAAGGCTCGATCCCAATGGGCTACAACCTACATCATGACTTGGGCGACTTTTTGAGGTGGGAGGCGGAAAACGTCTACGCAGGCGATTTTTCTACTTGATTAAAGACACGACTACTTTTTCCTTTGTACACACATCTTTACGACACTGATACCACGGGACTTTCTTTTGTTTGGGATTGAGGATTGACGGCCATGTTGCGTCATAGCAAGCCGAGGTCGGCACGGGCACATGTCAGACTAATAGGGCGAAGCGGCATTCAGATACGGGATCTACAAGGTTTACTCGGAGCACAATGGGTTGGGCAACGGAATAATCGGGCTCAAGGTTTGATTAATCAGGCAGTTGAAGTGATAGCTTCACTGAGTTAAGGCGCTTTATTTACAGGGATGTGCACATGGTTTGGTGCTAAGGTGTTTGCGGGTTAGAGTAAAAATACCAGCCTAGATGGCTTCTTGTTAGAGAATTCGACCAATTCAAACGTGTGTGGGTACAGAAGAGTTTCCTGTGAATGCATATTGATCACCATGTTGGTTCGTGAAGTCGCGTCGATGCTGCAGGAGTCGGCAGAGTGAGCCTTGCCTTCCCCACAGCGGCAAGCCATTGGTGGCGGAGACACGTGCAGCTGGGCGCCAAAGCCAACGGCCAAGCGCTAGCGAAGACTAACACCAACCGCCATCTTGCAACCCGTGACCTGCGAGCATCGCCGCCGCTATCACATCGCACTTGGACATCGAGGACAAAGAGCACCTGCAGGCGCCAACTCTCTGAACCAACACAGCAAAGACTTGTGTCCATCAAGAGAAGGGGGGGAAGCGGCACATCAAGAGACACCGCCACCAACAACAACAATCACCATCCACAAAGGCACATATTCCCATTCTCATGACCAGACTCTAAACTGAACCTATCACCAACAACCCATCCACAAAGGATCCAAAGTCCTAGGGAAGAACTCTATCCGAAAGGGGAAAGAGGTAAAGGAAGACAAAGGAGGAGCGAAAAAAGAAAGAAAGAAAAACCTAGAAGCAAGGAAAATACGAGAAACCATGCTCCGCCGCCCCCCGACAACCCTGCACGTCACGTCAGAGGATGTAGCCGCCTACGAGGATCGGCGCGCGCGCGAGGCTCTCGTTGCCGCACAGCAGGCTCGCATCGCCGCCGCCGCCGAGGCCCAGGCCCAGGCCCAGGCCGCCGGCATGGAGGGCATCCAGGCCAGCCCCGATGCGGAGGCGAGGCTGCGGAGGGCCAGGGAGGAGAGGATTGGCGTCACGAGGCGCGCGAGGTGAGAGCGTGTGCGCCTCGTGGTGCCGTGTGTGGGTTTACGTTTTTGTGTATGTGGCTCTGGCTTGTGTCAGCCAAGGAGTCATTGGAGGGGTGGTGGTGTTGAGAGCTTGAAGGGGGGGGCATGTGTATTGAGGTGTCTGTAATGAATCGGGCGGTCTTCCTTGCTGCCTGGGTGCACAAAGGGATAGACATGAAAGAACCGGCATCAGAAATCGGACATGTTGACTGCCAATATCAAGTTATAACCTACCCTGCCTATCTCATAGAGCAGTATAGGAAGACGAAACAGCACGATAGCCATCAAGGAAAATGAATTCATGACAAGAGCATCTATTCATGGGTTTTTTTCTTCTTCTTATATCTTGACACAGCTACACGTCTCTCGACCATACCCGTCTACCCATACACGCTCCGTTTGTAAATGCAATACAAAAACATGAATCCAAGAAATAGGAAAGAAAAAAAGGAAAAAGAGAAGCATGATTTGCGACCTCCCAGCCGTCCTCCAACAGTTCCATTGTCGTTCGAATTTCCGCCTTTTTTGGTTTTGGTCTCCCTCGTTGCTTTTTGGTATTAGTATATATACAGATGACAAGTAAAAATAAAATAATAAAATAAAAGTAGTCTCGTGTCCAATGTTTTTGCTTCGGTTCACATTGCATTGTCCTGTCTTCCCTTAACCTCTGCGTGTCAAATACGCCCAGAATAGCACCGCCATCCAAGCAACGCGCCACGCCGTCGTCCATAGCTCTCGTCCCACCACGCTCAACGCCTTTCGACCGCCAAGCCGGCGGTCTGTCTTGCCCCCATCGTAAAAGGGGTCGTCGAGATGGATCCGCGGCCCGCCGTCGGCTCCCCATCCCCAACGCTTGGCGTTCCGGCCCCCGCGCCGAGATTGCCACCGTGAGGACGGCGACGCGCCGGGCGACATGTTGCGACCCCCGCGTGAAGCAGCCGAAGAAAAGTGTGGCAGATGGTGAGCCGATGTACCTGACGACGTAGGGCGGGATCTGCCATTTGTCCCATACGCCTCGGGGGGGTCCATTTTGTCCTTGTACATGGGCAGCATCGTTGACGGCTTCTCGGGTTCCAGAGCAAACGGTGTGAGTGGGATAACAGGAACCAGTAATGCCCGCACAACCAGTAGCACAAGTGTTACGAGCCCAAAGATGACGTACTGCATATATGTGTGAAGCTGGTTGGGGAGGAGGCACAGATGTGTCTGGAGCGTTGCCTCTGGTGCGTCTGGGATAGGCTTGCCCTGGGCATCAACAGGGTTATACAAGCTGGCCATGAGGAAGCCAGGTGTCGGTACACCCATGGCCATGCTCATACTCTTGACTGTGATTTCACGCACGCCTTCTTTGGCCGGAGAATGCACAACTTCGCAGTAGTCGTGATCATCGCCAGAAAAGACATGGATCACGTTGCCTACGCTCTTGATCAACTTGACCGAATCGTCTTCACTGAGTACGTTTTGGTACTGGTATCCAGCCGTGACACTGATTGCGTTTCTGTCATCAGGAATCACGGGGCCGTCTTGGCCCTTTGGCGGCTTGGTCGGCGGCCAATGCTCACGTTTTGGCCCGCACGGCGTTCCTGGGTTGCGATATAGAGGTACGTGGGTGAGAAGAATCGTGGGGAAGTCAGGGGCATCATCAGCGACATTCGCATGCGGGAATCGCTTCAGGTCTGCCTTGTCGAGCTCTTCCACGTCGTGTGCATATTTGAGTGTTCGATCATTGGCGTGCCAAAAATCCAGCTCCTCCCGAACAGCTCTCCGTTTTGTGGCCTTGACATTTTCGAGAAACTGGTTAACAGGTTCATAAATTGATCGCAAATCGTGTGTGCTCCGATATTCGGACGTATCCGCGCTCAGAGACACAGCATCCACCGACACGATGGTGTGGTTTCCCACAACATCGACACGGTTCACCTCACCAAAGAAGGCGCTGAAACGGTCTCGCACAGGGACCTGAACCTGCGCGCCAAAGCCAAGGTCATGGTTTCCAGGGAGGCTGGCAACAAGCTTCCGCCCACGCTGCCAGGAACCAGGAGCCTCCGCATCGCCCTCCTTCCAGTGGTCGAAGAAAATATCACCAAACCGCTCGTACTCGCTCAGCCAAAAGTCCTCGCCATACTTGTTGTGCCAGGTATTAACCAATTTCTTTTCGTCGTTGGAGCGGGAGCGGCCCCATTTCGGATCAACAAAGTTGCCCTGGCGCGTCTTCCACTCGCGGCCACCATCAAAGAGATCGCCGAGAAAGAAGACGCTGTCGGGGTGAAGGTGGTGCTGGAGAGCTCTGTACCCTCTGCGGAGGTAGTTGTCGGTGATGGTGACGGTCAACGGGTTGATTGGCCAGGGACGCCCTGGGTAGGAGTGCGGATCGATCAGCTGGGGGTCAGCGACGAATATGAGGTGGTGAGGTTTTGTGCCTTTTGGCTATAGCCGTGTCAGTCCCATGTCATGTTCCAGTACTGCCAAGTCCTTCCCGCTTCTCTCTAGCGACTTACCCATTTCTCCCAGTTCCCCCACTCGCAATCAGCCACCTTGCTATCAAATATCCAGCGTTCTCCGTATAATAGAACCATGACCCAGATCAAGGCCAGCATGTGCGGAAAGCTAAGCAGTCGTCGAGACGTCAGGTTGACTCGAAGCCTTCGCACAACTCGTCCTCCATAAGTTGTTGCCAAGTGCCGCCCAGGGCCAGCTGCCCATGCACCCAGCTTCTGGACCGCTGGCCGCGCGACAGAAATCAAGCCATTACTGATCGACTGCAGCTGGGGGGGAAGTTTGCTGTGAGAGGTGCGTGGTTGGTAGTGGCTGCGCGACATGATGGCGCCATGCCCTTGTGTTTCTGGTCTCTCCTCCAAGTTCTCGGCTCGTTTTTATCGGTAGTCTCGTCAAAGCTATCCTGTCTCGTCGTGTCGTGGTATTTCGTCTCGTCCCGTGTAATCGCGTGCCACTACTCCAATCGACGCCAGACTCTCGCGCAGGTTCCTGACACTGCAACAGCAGAACAATAACTCAGAAGAGGAGCCTGGTGTAGATGTATTGCAATTGAAGAAGAAAGAAAAATAACCGGCCGGGGTGGTTGGGCTGTTCCGTCGGTTTCAAGTTGCCTCAATGCAAGCTGATGCAAGAAAAGGAGATGGAAGCTCAAGGCGAACCGCTGTTGTTTGGTCGCTGCCGGTGGAGGTGGCGGAAGATCCAGAGTGGGTGCCTCGTTGCGAACTCGTGGCCAAAATGATTCGCTGCTTGCCAGTTCTGGGGGGCCGGGTGTTTTCCCGGGGCTTCCCAGCAGGCTCGCTGGCTGACGCTAGCGGCTTACCACAGGGCCTTGGTGGCTATTTTGCGGGGGCCGTTGCAGGGGTGCCAGCCCAGCTGTCTTGCAAGGTATCGCCATGTCAAAGTCGGCGGAACTGCCTTGATAGCATCACGTCTCAATTTCGATCGAGTCATACACTTGTCCAAAAACAAAGTCCAATTAGTTATCTAAACCAACTCTGGTCCAATATACTTTTTGCTGCCCATGCATGCCATGTTGAACCCTCAACTTGCGCCTTGAAAATGCCCCATCACAAACGTATAACCAAAGTTTGGCCGAGCATGGCCAGCCCACTAAATACATCAAAACATCAACCAGGAAGCACTCAAGCTCAACAGTCAAAATGGTATCGAAACTTCTCCCAATAAATCTCATCCCATGTTCAAAACAATCCCCCTCTCGAAGGCCGCATATGTAAGTGGCCTTGGACGGGCTCAACCCAACTGACCTTTTCAACGTTGATAGTACTCTTCATCTTCTTCACTTCCATATTCGTCATCGTCACGAGGTTGGACCTTTTCCGGCTTCTTGCGGAAGCTCAGCAGCCTCTTGAAGCCGCTGGGCTTTGGGGCTTCAACAGGCTCGGTAGGCTCGGCAGGCTCGGCAGGCTCAGCAGACTCAACAGGCAACTCATCTGCCTCAGGGCTGTACTCGTACAACAGCTTCGGCACCAAGAGCCGATAGGGCATTGTAATGCCCGCTGGGTCCTTGGGGTTCACTTCGACATTCAGGCAAATGTCCAATCCTCCCTCAAGATTCACATCGAACTTGCCCGCCTCACGCTTCTGCTTGGTTGACAATCCGGTTGGCGTTCGGTGGAAGGGACGAGTTGGAGGGAATTCCCCGTCTCCTCCGTGCCGGGCCATTGATTGAGCACCTACAGTGTTGGCCCTTCGCGGAGGTTGAGCATGGCTCATATATTGTGAATCATCACCCTCAGTGTACTCATCATATGCAGCGCCACCTCGAAGGCCAGAGCTGCGTTCTTGCTGGGGTGATGGGGGCTCATCCCAGTATTCATCATCATACTCGGGTTCATCTCCTCCCCACGAGCCATTAATGCCGCCATCGTCAGACCCGCGTTTGCTATTGCGGCGCATGAAGCCAAACAAGCCACCCTTCTTCGGGGCCGCGCCACGATCAACCGACATGGATCGAGTTAGCTTAGCTGGCTTTTCCTTGCTAGTTGAGTTGCGACGGGAGAGGCTACGGAATAGACCACCACCGCCACTGCGTGTGACAGGGGGCCGGGAACCTCGAACTGAGTCCCTTGCCGCTAAGTCGCCTGGTGAATCCATAGATGACCGGCGTTTTGTCAAGGACAGTCGCCTAAAGAGCCCACCGCCCCCGCTAGGTGGTGGACTGGGACTCCTATCCTGGGCCGAGAGGGGCGGTGATGGTGGTGGGGTGGTACCAGGGGCCCATTCGCGGATGGAACACCAGTTACGATGGGGCAGAAGATGCTTGTTGTTTCTGGGTTTTCCATCAACGCCCTGCTGGAACATTGGAATCATGCTCTCATCCGTCTGTTTATCAAAGTGGTGCACCTTGTTGCGCTTGTTCAAAATGTCGGCCAAAAGATCCGAGGGCGGCGTGTTGACAATTGCTGAAGAGATGATGTTCGGCATGTAACGAGGATCTTGATGCTTGGCCAATCCCAGCTTCGGGTTAGAATAAAATTGGCCTACAGCAGCCAAATGCACGTCGCCGCTGTTCTCCAGTTAGCAAACATCCCAAACCTTCCCAGCAATGGCCTAACATACCTAAGAATTGTGATTCGGACAGATTTGTCAATAGCAAGATCCTGGAGATCCTCAATAAGAATGCTTCGTTCTTGCTTATGGTTCTTGGCCGTCCAGTGGTCGTTGAGGTCATCCAACACTTCAACGCCGCCATCGATGTTGTTGAGCGCTTTTCCAAAAACGCCCGTTCTTCCTAGAGCCTTGACAGGATCCATAAGTCTAGAAGTCAGGCTTCAATATTGTCAGCAGGCTTGACTTAGCAATTTTCAGTTCGGAGGAAAACTCACATATTTTCGAGCCAAACCAGTCTTGGGTATGCAATTGGAACCCCCAGAAGGACCAAAAGATGTTCGACCTGGCCACGACGCAGCTCCGCATACAGTCGGTTCATAATCTTCTCCCAACTTTGGTCTGTGATGACGTCGTGCTCTGTTCGCTCTGTTCGAGCATCGACAGCAAGCAGGCCTGCCTTGGCACCTACGGACACGTAAATGCTTCGGCTGAGCTCGCCAATGTAGGGGCCGGGCTTGGATCCCATGATCCAGCTTGGCTCGTTGGCGTCGGTCTCATCCAGAATGGTTTGCTGCTGGAACAGCATATAATACTTGAAAGCAACGGCTCCCAGGCCACGGAAAACGGGCGAGTTCATGTCATGATGGGGGTATGAACCATAGCCATCGAAAATGTCGTGGTCGTCGTACATGTTTACCATGGGAATCTGGGAGTTGGCTAAACCAAACAGACCTTGCGAGTACCATTTGCAATAACGCTGGAGATAGAACGCTTCCAACTCGTCCTGCATCTGCGGGGTGAAGGCAGCAGTGTGCTTGTGGATAGGATTGTGGATGTCCAACCATTCATGGAACAATTTGGTTTGGTCAGCGACGCAGTCATTGTATATCTGATCTCCACCGCCAATCATGAGATGGAACGGGTTGGTCTGGTGCGAGTTCAGGACATCGCGCCACATTGGGTCAGGGCCGCTCAACTCATCGGGCTTCACGCTGAGACTGAAGCCGTTGCAGCTGTAGAACATCATGTTCATCGTCTGCTCTCGTGCAGGCACCCAGAATCCCATGGCCGGACCACGGTTGATTCGGTAAGCAATTCGCTGCTGCTGTTCCCGCAATTCGACCTCTATGTTGAAACGCCAGAAGGTATAGCCTCTCTCGGCATGAAGACGGAAACCTCGGACATCCTTGTACTTTTGGACTTTCTCGCCGTCAATTCCGATACGTTTTCTGCGGCTCGCAAAAGATCCTGGGAGATCGGTTGAGCCATCAGGGAGCGGGACATCTGGCGGGCTTCGGCTCTGCTCAAACAAGCCTTCGTCGGTCTCGTCATGAGACAGATCCTTAGCTTCTTCCAGGTGCTCCACGGGACGAACATAGAGGGTTTCTCCTCGTCGTCCAAGTTTTGGGTGCCCAGCAATGGGGTCAACATAGTCCGGAGGGAGTTCGCCCTTGACACGGTGTGGCGGCGGAGGTAGCAACTCAATGTCCTGGACGAAGAGCCTAAGGGTAGGAGCAATCTCATAAGAAGAATCCGCATCCTGTGTGACGATCATGACACTACCCCTCCAAATTTCACGTTCCGTGACGGCACCCGGTCGCGGGATTCTAGAAGCTGTCTTTTCCTGCCGAGTGCCACAGTATCTCAACAACGGCCCACACTTCAAAAACAAAGCTGGTTTGAATCGGGTCGGCGCTAAATTCTCAAATCAGCAACAACTTCTCATCAGGCATACACACATCAACCTACCGTTTTCATCATATTCCCCGTCAAAGGCTTCAGCTTTCCTTGGGCGAGATGGATAGCTGCGCCGGCGGTCATCCTGTTCCCACCAAGCCTTATTAGTCTGGTCAGCGGGCGCCCAGTGGTTGTTCTCCTTGGGGGTCTCTTGGATATCCAAGAGGTTGCCGCTCAGTGTGCCGACAGTTCCTTTCTTCCACTCATCTAGCCATTGAGGGGATTTGTACAAGCCGTCACCGGGTGTCATCTGTTCACGAGGCTTGAATACCATATTTGAAAACCGATGATGATGAGAGCCGTCAGAGGAGAAGCTTTCAGTGCGCTCTGTTCGTCTTTTGGGGCCCGGCATATCTGTAGACTCGCTTTGGTCCTTTTCAGCCTGGGCAAACGTTTTGCCTCTGACAACGGGTGTGTTATATTCTTCATCAAGATCGTACTCAACCTTGCGAACAGGCTCTGTGGCACGTCGTCGAATACCTTGTTCATCGCCCGGCATGGCAACATACGCAGCTCGAGAACCAGCATCGACGGATGGCCTTCCTAGGCCCGCTGGGGAGGGTGACAGTTCATTCTCTCGCTGAGACGTCTGGTAATCACGTGTGTCGTAATGTGGCTGTTCATGGGATTGCTGCTGCTGTTTTGCAGCCAAATCTTTCTTCATACGATACCAAGGATCACCTGGGGGGTCTTTCTTCAGCTTGTTGCTGCCACTCCTTGTGAGTGAGAACCTACTGGTTGGAGCGGGTGGCGGCGCTGCGGGCTCAGGCTCCAAGGGCTCAGCAAAGTGAACATTCTCTCTGGCTGCACGCTCACGGAAACTCAGGTTACGCTTGGGAATACCAGAATCAGCACCCGCATATTTCTGGTTGGGTACAACATCCTCGGATTCCTGAAGCGCACCAGAGCTATAGTAATCTCCCTGAGGCGGGTGCTGCGACAAGGGTTCTCGGTGGCGGGTTGAGGGCTCTCTTTGCATCGAAGTGTCTTTTAGGACGCCTCGAATAGGCGGCTCTCTGTATTCTTCTTGGCGGGGTTCTCGCGGGGCCTCTCTTGGGATATCTCTTGGAATGTCCCTTGGGATGTCTCTTGGAGATTCTCTGTAGGCCTGTTGGGGAGATTCTTCGTAGACTTGTTGCGGGGATTCTCTATAGCCTTGCTGCGGAGATTCTCTGTAAACTTCTTGCGGAATATCTGATGGCACCTGTCTCTGGATTGGTGGTTGTCTGGCAGTCATCGGCACCTCGGCGGCCGAGGGTCGCCTGTTATGGCCCATGGATGGATGTCTGTTGTGAGATGGCATTGGTGCATCGGCGGGTCTCTTTCCGGCCCTCAAGGCCGCTCTTTCTCTTGCGCGTCGTTCGGCAGCCTCGACTCGGGCTCGCTTTTCCTCCTTGGTCATGCTATCGAGCGTCAGCTCAAGCCTTTGGAGGGGTGATCGGTCGTCTGCGAACTTTTTGCGGCGGCTTGATGACGTTCCAGTCGTTGCTCTCCTTGAGAGTGCGTAAGTCTCCATGGCTGAGGCGGTCGAGTCTCGCCTTTGTTCATTGTCGGCAACTCTTACGGGGTACTGTGAATCCCCCATCCTACCCGCGGAGTTGTGATAATAATCATCGGGCGCCATGTAGTAGTCTTCGTTCTCGTCCGCTCCCATCGCGGGATCTAAAACTTGGGAGGGTCCTGCCTGTGCGCCAGATGCTGGGTATGTGTAGGGATGATCTCCGTTGCCGTAAGGTTGGCTGAAGCTCACTGTTGGAACGCGAGCAGCTTCGGGAGCTGTAGAGAGAGGTGATGGTTCGGCGGTGTTGTAATTGCGACCAGGTCGGCGGTATGCGTTTGGGTCCTGAGTGTGACCGGTCTGGTAGGAAGGCGGTCTGGGGGCAAGGCCTTGGGCAGCGAAGCTCCCAGGAGAGTCGTAAGGGCTGAAGGTAGACTCGGACTGAAGGTCGGTACCCTGGGTATGAGTAGAAGTACGATTAGTAGCTCTACGAACGGGCGGACCGTCCATTGAGGATCTACGGTCAGCATTATAGGCATTGTCGTCAGACTCGGACCTGCGCCGGTAGTGGCCAGCATGAGTGGGCTGGGTGACCTTGGGCCCAGGTAATTGGCCCCAGTAGGGCGTGGACATTGAGGGCAACGATGACGGTGTGGTTGGGTGTCGATTGAGCAAAGAAGGGTGAGAGGAGGATGGATGCGAAAGAAAGAACGGAGGGAGAACGGGTCGGCGATGTCAACCAGGGCGTGTGTCTCGGGCCTAGTCGCCGTATGTCTCGTGCTGCAAGGCCGGTTGTTGCCCCGGGTGGCAGGCAAGTCAAAGGAGGAGCTGAGCGGTTGCTAGTTTTGAAGGCCTCTTCGCGGATGGAGATGATAGCGGGGCGCGGCGCCCAGGGCTCTCATGCGAGATGTCAGACTAGCCAATGCTGTGCAGGACACAAGCTACGGAGCCAGGTACGGCTTCCGCGAGAGAAAAAAGGACACGATGATGTGCAGCAAATGGGAAAGTCGGGAAAAAATGCGCGAGGTTGACAACCGGGGGGCGGAATATTAAACAAGCCCAAAGTAGAGGTGAAGAGGATTTGGGGGAGTTGATGTCAGACACAGTTGGAGGAGCTCTGCAAGCAGCAAATGGCCTGTGCTTTGGCCTCGCCCAGCCTGTCGTTGGTATACTTTGGGGCTGGGAAAACGGCGTCCAGCAATGCGTCCTCCGGAAGCTCCGAGTTGGGCGACCAATGGTACCAAGCAACGTCTCTCTGAACCCCGAAAAACAGGGGGGAGTCCCTTTGAGCCGAGTCTCTGAGCCCCAACGAGAGGTTCCTCGTGGGTCGATCGAGTCGTCTCGTGGGAGAGTTTGGTGCCAACGCTGCGGCGGCGTTGGACCTCTCCAGCCGCTAAGCAGGGGACCCGGGAGCAAAAAAGAAAGCGGTCGGGGAAGCGCTAGAGTCGACGAGATGGGGGGAGCTGGGCCCAGCGCGAGCCGTGCGTACGTGGATTGGGAGCTATGTTCGCCTTCCGTTAGGTTAGGCTGGGCTGGGCTGAACAACTAGTGGAGTTGTGCAAGCTTATGACTGAGAAGGCCCAGTTGGGTTGGAACAATGTTCAGTCGGGTCGACGAGACAGTAAAAAAGCGGGTGGCTGGCAATGACCCGAGTGAAACGAAGCGAGAGCGAGCGGAGCAGAAGAGCTGCAAGGAACCGCCGGTGGCTGAGGTGATAAAGACCAGGGCGGCAGCAGTCATGGATTCGGATAGGCAGTTCTCATGAGGATGTGATTTGGGGCCCGGGCGGCCTTATTTGGCGGCCCAATAAATTACAAAAGGCCTGAAGATGCTGCTTGATTCGACACCGGCTGCTACTCTGGGCGAGAGGAGAGTTGTTGCAAATTGACTTGGCATCATATGATGAGATGATGAGAAGGAAGGCCGATGGGATGGCTGGGGGAGCGGCGATCAGGTGGGTACCCCGAACGTACCTGACGGTGGCCCTCGATCCCTCCCGTCATGACTTGCCTTGAGTCTCAACTGCAGCTCAGAACCCAGGTCCCCATGTCGCCGAGGATGCACAGTGGTTGCAGCGTCCCCCGAATCCACCAATACTCCCATCTTGGGCTTGGTCTCAACCTTTTGGCGCCGGTGCGGGATGACCCGGGGCACCAAAACCACACCTTGTCTGACTCTGTTTGGGTCATGGTTTTTTTCAGTCCCACTGCGCAAACCACCCAGGTCACAGGGAAAACGGGAGAAAGTTAAGTGCAAAATCCCCGTCAGCTGTCCCACACTGGCCGGGGCGTATATCATGCCCAGCCACCTCTCCGAGGCGGACCATGCCGTCTGTTTCTGGCATTTGGGAAGCATTTGCGGACATGCGCATACATGGTTAATGAGATGGTGCACGCATTTTTTACTAAAGGGGCAACAAAGTTGCTCACGTCGTCGTGCCGCAGCAATTGAGCCAACTAACTCGTCCAGTTAAATCATATTCACCAACAAGGACATGACACTGGGTCCTAAATGTAGCCACCGAGAAAAAAAAATACATACGGATGAAGGAATCCCACAAAACAACATTCCAATATCTATTCTAGATCCCTTCCCCAGAGACCGTTGCGCGTCTTCTTCTTGGAGCTTTTAGAGTCCTGTTTTGTAGACGCTTGCTTCGCTGCCTTGATTCCTTTGGTGAGCGACAACTTAGTAATGGCGATGGTATCTGTGAGGTCTTCCAAGCCATAATTGAGCTGAGCCTGGCATACGTCCAGTCTTGAAATCAACTCCTTGAAGAATTTGGATGTCTCGCCTTCGTACAAGTCAAGGGTGTCTATTGTTTTCGGGCCAAATCCATTTTTGGCAAGAATACCGCTCACAGTGCCAAGATATTGGGCCAGGTTTCTTTCTTTGTATATTAACTAGTCGCAGTTAGCGATACATAATCACCATGGGCGACCAGGATCGATGAACGTGGTATAGGGTCAGGTAACATACATTCCAGACCGTAGTGCACAGTGTAAATTTGTCTGAGTCGGAAAATTCGGATGGAGGCACACTGATATTTTCCTGGTTGGTCTCCTGGAATGCTGTAATGAGGTCTTGGAAATAGGACAAGGCAGCCTTGTTGAGCAATTAGCAACAGCTCGAAGGATAACAATATGGCTTCATACGTTTATTAGGGACTGTGTCGCTTTGTTGCCATACAATGAGACCCGATCAATGTAGCTATTTGCCATCGTAGTGGCAGATGTGATTTTTTCGATATCATTTCCCGTCTTTACAGGTGTTGGTGCTCTCTTCGGTGATGGGGTTGCTCGGGTTTCGTAGGAAGTTGGGTATTCCTCGGTCGGAGGAATCGCCAATGCTGGCATGGCTAATGCGGTAGCAAGAAGTATTATTTTTGTGAGCTGCATTTTGCCGTATGTTGTTCAAGGGGATATGTGAAGGAAGAAGAACTGATGCTCAAAAAAGGACGCGATCAGTTCATATACCAAATGTTGTAGGCGACTAGAATTAATTGCATTGCTCACTCTCTTCGTAAAACAGACTGTTGACCGTTTAATGGGGCTTTCTGGGTTGCTGATATGCTGTTATGGAGGCCGGTCCGAATATTACATTCCACAATATGTTGAACAATAGAGAGTTGGGTCAGAGTGTGGAAGGTTCATCGAGGAGGCTAGGTGTGGTAAGTTTGTTCAAGGTTTGCTGTCAAGGTTGGATCCAAGCGGCTTTCCTTGGAGAGTCAACGGTATTCGCGGCAAGACGGATTGTAAAGTTTTTATGATATCATAATAAGTCATGCGTCAACAGTTTTAAGTTGAATGCAGGTACCAACGAGCATTGGAGGTTTTGCACTAAGGTGAAACATGCTCTCCTCTTCTGTGTTAGGAACAGAGGCCCAGACACCACCATGTGGGTTTCGAAGGCATGGAAAATACGAAGAAGATACATCCGACGCATACCTCAGCTGCCAATGAACTGTGTTGATTTACAAAAAAAAGCGTTCAGAGAGAAAGCCGAGAAAACGCTTTGTCTTGATTAGAGTGGACACTAGACGCACTATAGGGTAGCTGATACTAAGAAACGAAGGATTGTCACGATCGGCAAAAATAATTGGACGGCGACGTGAGGCAATCTGCTCCCGGCAGGGCTTGAACCTGCGACCTTCGCATCACCAACACTTGCAAGTTGAAGTATTAGTACGAAGCTCTAACCAACTGAGCTACGGAAGCCTTCCAATTCGTTGGGATCACAGCAGTTATTCTAGAATCTATTCCTAGAGCGCGCAGGCAATGCGCTGGTGGCTCAATGTGGAACCTTAATACAGGTTAACAAATGTATGGACTTGTTGATTGACCGTATTTGACAAGGATCTAAACTTTCTCGCACTCCGTGACGTAGTATTGACGAATTCATGCACACGACAAGTCAAGGCCAAACCTTCCGATTCTTTCGTGGTTTATTCAACTAGACCTCCAGTGTCGCCACCACTTGCATAAGATAATGCACCGGGGATATTTAACGCAAGCTGAAAATTCATAGACTGCACAAACACGATACCACGTCCTGTCATAAAACCACACTTGACAAACGCCACTTAAAAGCACAGTAAGCATCCCGCCCAACCCAACGAAACATAGAACCCCCACGCTCCTCAGACCAGTTCTCCCTCGCCAGCCCCATCATCCATCGGGACTTTTGCATGGAATCATCTTTATTTTAGCCATGGGCCCATCTCCGAGGTCGGGGATAAACCTTGCCGTATGCTCCGCCATGCATCTTGCCCAGAGGGTTGGAATTTAACCCACCACCAAATAATTCCGAGTAGCATGATGAAGAGGGCCGTACCGTGAGGAGCTGTCTTCCGATCGCGCAGCCTGTGGATGTATCCGGACAGGCTAACGTATGTCTTGTCATTGTCATGGTCTAGCTGTCGTCCGTGGTAACACACAACGTGAGCTTTTAGTACGTCGTACGTCTCCATGCCCTCTGTCCCACATGCATCCACAGCTAGCTTGAACCGAGTGATCTTGGGTGCCATCGATATCTTCACTCGTGCTACCCTCTTTCGATTCCCGGTTATTCCGCGACTCTTGATTCGTCGCTCATATCGGTTAGCCGACTCCCTTGAAAACTCATATGCCTCTTGGGATACATTGACTTGGGCCCCGTGGTACCGTTCACCCGGCTTGGCCCAGTCGAAGGCTATGACGGAGGGCGACAGCCTAATACAGACATTGAGCCAACCAGCATAAGCGATGACCTCGTGAAGCAATTGGCAGAATTCTTTGATCGAAGGCGGGCGCCGCTCTTTAGTCTCGCAGGTCCAGGTATACATAGGTAAAAGCAGGGCCAAGACCTGAGCGCACAGCTTGTCAACTTCATCCCAGAATTCGGGTGGTTGTCCACGTTTCGCTTCCAGATACACGCGATTGGTTTCAGCCCGAAGGTTGCTACGCTGGAACCCTACCAGCCAGTTAGATTCATGATTGCAAATGCATGTAACAATGCAAACACACCTTCCGCATCGACCAGCGAAGCATCGGTCGATTCAAGTATGTTCCGATGCTCGGGATCGGCACCAAAGAGTAGGCTTGAAAATACTTGGGCGTCAAGTATCTTCATGATGGTGGCCTGAAGGAGGTAATTTCTTTCCATATGATCTTGAAGTAATCTTTCCCAGCCCCCAGCCAAGGGATCTGGGCGAGCCACGAGCTCTACATAGCTGATAAAGTGTGTTGAGTGCTGCTGCAACCATGGAGATGACACGGGTTTGGTAGCTTTGCTCTCGGAGCAAAAGACGACGGAAACGAGGGTGTTGATTTCGCCGATGAGGTTGGAGAATTGGGATTCGTAGAACTCATCGGTGTGGTTTTGATTGACTTGGTCAAATCGGAGGGGTCTGCGACGGGGGCAGAATCGCTTTAGTTCTTTCATTTCCTCTAAAAAAAACCAGGACAATTTGACGATATATTTCCTTCCGAGGGGCCGTCCAGACTAAGGCGGGGCAAAATAATGAAAACGTATCAGATGATGAATGGGTATAAGTGAAGAAAAAAACAGAAGGTAGGACAAAAGGCTTGCAAAGGAGCGACGAAAAGAAAGCGACCTGTCGTTGAAGGCTGTACTATCGAGAAATCGACGATCTCATTGATGTCGAAACACTGGGTCTTTGCGGGATGGCCGCTAAGAATGTCATGCCAGAACTTATCATCAAGACAGAGCTGCTCCGGTTCTTGCTTTTCGGAGAGGCATCCTTTGTCTTGGTGGCACCCTTCTCAAAGGACGTGGTCCGTGTATCGTGATCCATGATGTGCAGAGGGGAAATGTCAAAGACGAGCTGGGCAAGGGAGGCAGTGGTTCAACAAGTGGCTGGGTGTTGCGTTTGGGTGTGAAGGTCTTTGTTCCATGGGCGAAGAGGGGATTAAAAGGCTGGCAAAAAGCTAAGGCTCGGCATTCCACGGTTGGTTAAATGTCACGTTGAAGCTAAGAAAAGGGCCTTTGAGGGGCTTGGAGGGGTTGTGAGCGTGGGATGGAATGGAGTTGAGACGCGACAACATTCCAGAACGGCATAGCTACCCCGGTGGTCTCATGCATGGAGCGTGGGTTTGCTGATCATTGGAAGCAGCCCACGGTTGAAATACGTAATGATGCCTATGGATCCCGTGTTGCACTACGAGTTATCCGTTCGACCATGGACAGGCCTAAGGGAGATCCCGCCCCGGGCGAACTGGGGGGCAGGGCTAGCTGGAACAAGTGACGCCTAGTCCGTCGGCTGGTCGCGGCGGGGTGCAGTTGCGGGCGTTTGGGAGCAGCCTGTCTTGCAACAGCCGAAACGGCAAACCGAGGCGAAGCAATTGTGAGACCGACAATACCCATGGCTGGCAATATATGCATGTGGCCTTTGTGACAATGCAGTATCTTACCATGGGCGGCAATGCTCGGAGTTTGGCGTGCATGATACTTGGAGTTAAGTGGTGCGAGTGAGGAGACGGAACGTGGGCTGGTGTGGAGGCACGAATGGGGGTCACGATGATGTATCATGGGTCATTGATTATCTCGGGAACTAGGAATAAACGGGGAAAGTCGATGCAGTGTATTGACGAGGAGAAAAGAGACGAGAGAAAATAGCCGGGATAATTCACTCCACTCAACGCGGGAAGAATCTGCCATCCTATCCAAAAGCAAGGATTGGGTCGGCATTTGCTTTCTGTGCTTGCTGAGAGGCCTCTTCAGCGTCATTTTCTTTTGGAGGAATGGTGCTAGCTTCGTTGGCGCCTTCGCGGCTGGCCAGTGAGAAGAGACGTGTTTGATGGTTGACAAAAACAAGCCGTCGTACTCGTCGAGCCGAACTTCAATGGGTGCTGGTGGTCATGTTATGGGTGGTGTGGGTGTAAGTACAGGAGTGCGAAACAGAAAACGATTCACTTTAGCCCCCGATGGAGCAGCAGGTTTTGGGCACGAGTGGAACGGGTGATGCTGAAATGGAGGTTTGCCGGAATCTTGACACATGCTCTCCCTTGCGAGTGAGCTGACTTGAAATGTTGCCGCGATTCTAATGTGTCGGATGGACCGAAGAATTTACAAAGTCTGTACCTAAGGAAGTGCGTTCCTGCTATGCCCTGAGGCCCCTCAGCTGCTTCTCCACCGTTCGCACAGGGCGCCGCCCACAGTTGGAACTGGAAGGAGAGACGGAGCTCCAGCTTGATACTCATTGGTGCCGACTGGTGGCCCAGCCGATTGGTAACTCACGGATTAATGGCCTGAGATTGACGCCTGCATATCCAGGCATAAAGAATTGGTCCACCCAGCCCAAACTGGGTTGGGCAAGCAGACGTGACACACATGTTTCGATGTACCTAGGTACTTTATTTTACACAGCAGGCGCACAGGCGCACACCACACACTCGTGAGGTAGGTGCGTTTTGGTGTTAGGTCAGCAACCAAGATATTTTTTTTTGCGGCTGGGTCTTTCTTGCGATTCGAATCCGACCAGCAAACAGAACCTCTCCTACCTTGAACAAACCTTACCGGCCTCAAACGCCCGACTGAATTTCTCCCACCGGCGACTCTTGCCTGGCGCAAAGTTGCACTCCGATCTAGGTCAAACGGAAATAACCACTCGACCGATTTCTCTCTTTCGCCCCACCTCCCCTCCGTCTCCCACTTCTTTCCTTCGCCATCATCCCAACGGTGCCCCGCGATCCCATTCCAGCGAGCCGCTTCTTTGGCCCCAATCGGCGCAACTTCGATTTTACAGACATCACACATCCTTAAAGACATCATGGCCGCCACTGCCACCGAGGGCCCCAAGATGGATGAGCAGGTTGACCTCTCCACCATCCCCATCGACCCCAACGGCGAGGAACCTTCTGACTCCAAGGATGATCAGCCCGTCACCGTCTTCCATGACAAGGATAACTTCAACGTCAAGCACCCTCTCCAGAACAAGTGGACTCTCTGGTTCACGAAGCCTCCCAGCGGAAAGGCATGACAACCCGATCTTCGGATTCATTCTTGGACATTGGGCTGACTGCGATTTAGGGCGACAACTGGAACGATCTTCTGAAGGAGGTTATTACCTTTGATTCGGTTGAAGAGTTCTGGGGAGTTTACGTGAGTTCAATCTACACACCCACCTGTGTTGAACCTTTCATCTGACCGACTCATAGAACAACGTTGCGCCAGTCTCCGAGCTCGCCCTCAAGTCCGATTACCATCTTTTCAAGGAAGGCGTCCGTCCTGAGTGGGAGGATCCCCAGAACAAGCACGGCGGCAAGTGGTCCTACCAGTACAAGGACAAGCGAAATATCGATGTCGATCGCCTCTGGCTTCAGGTTATGATGGCCGCTATTGGCGAGACCCTGGAGCAGGATGAGGATGATGGTGAGGTCATGGGCGTTGTTGTCAACGTCCGAAAGGCCTTCTACCGTATCGGTGTCTGGACTCGTACTATTGGTAAGAGCATCCCTGGCCGTGGTGATGGTGACGTCGCCGGTGGAAAGGGCCGCACCAACGAGAAGGGCAAGGAGATCTTGATGGCTATTGGCCGCACGTTCAAGGAAGTCCTGGAGCTGCCCCAGAACGAACAGGTTGAATTTTCCGGCCACACTGACAGCGCACACGCTGGAAGCACGAGGGCCAAGGCCAAGCACGTTGTCTAAGATGGGAGGTGGCTGAGGAAATATGTGGGCTTAGCAAGATATTTGGTACTGTGTCTTGGCCGTCTCTATCCCACTTTACCTGATATGTAATATCCTTGATGGCGGGTGGATGAAGAGGCGCAGCATAAGGATCATGGGAGGCAGGGACTTGAAATTGAGGAGGGACCCGACTCTTGCATGGCTATGACTCAGCCGGTTGCGAATTTTTTTCCAAGTTTATGATGGCGCTATGGATTTCCTTCGACGGAGGCTGCAATGAGTACGAGCATGACGAGCTGACCACCAGAGGCAACGGAAAAGAAAAAATAGAGGCAATGTTACATTTTTATTGACGTTTCGATTCCCTCTTTGAAAAAAAGTTTTGGCGATCTCTATGTATCCTGTATATGACTCCCTTTCTTTTTATATCGGACACGATCGCTCCCATCCCCACTCCCGCTCCCGCTCAACATAATTTTACATAGGCGACGAAGCAATATGCCGTCTTTTTTTGTGTATACCGTCATCCCATACATGAATCGTATATAAACGGAAAGGAAGAAAATATCCCCATTACTCTTACATCTCATCACCGCTGAAATCCTCAACAAAGATTGCCTTGACCAACTGCTTCTTGTTGATCTTGCCCATGGCGTTGCGGGGGATATTGTCAACAATTCGCATGACCTGAGGAATCTTGTAGCTAGCCAGGCTAGACTTGAGGGCGCGGCGCATCTCAAGAGGCGACCACTTGTCAGTGACATCTCGGTCGAGTATGATGACGGCGCCAACCTTGCTGCCCCATTTACCACTGGGGACGGCAACAACGGCGGCCTCAGCGACCTGGGGGAGGGAGAGAAGCTCACGCTCGACCTCGAGAGCGCTGACCTTCTCGCCGCCCGACTTGATGATATCAGCAGACTTTCGGCCTTGGATAAAGTACATCAGTCCGCGAGCCCAAGGCTGCGACTCGTTGTGGCCGGCGGTAGGGACAGGCCGGCGGACAGCGACGTCGCCCGTCTTGAACCAGCGGCCCTGGCCATCCTCGCCTTCAACAAACTCGCTTGCCGTAGCAGTGGGGTTGCGCCAGTATTCACGGAAAATGGTAGGACCGCGCAATTGGATCTCACCGGATCGTTCGCGGCCGGATTTCTGGTCAATCTCCTCACCCTCCTTGATGACCTCATGGGTGTCAACATCGACAAGACGGGCCTGGACAGAAGGAAGTGGCCAGCCAACGCTGGCATCTACACGGTCGACAAAGTCAAGGCCACAGCTCAGAGCCATGCCCACCTCGGTCATGCCGTATCGCTCGAGCAGGACATTGCCATGGCTGAGCTCTCGCCAAGCGGCCTTGATTGGCGTGGGGAGGGCGGCAGAACCTGATATGGCAACGCGCATGTGCTCCGGGGAGGTGGCAGTACGGGCAGCCTCCTGGGCTTCTGGATTAAGCGTCTTGTAAGTAGACAAGAGGCGACTGTAGACGGTTGGAACAACAGTGAAGAAAGTGACTTTATCCCTGGGAGTATCCTGCGTGGCGCCGGGGAGGAACGGTGCAGACAGGCGTTTCCAGACGGCATCGGCATTGAATGGGAACATAAACTCGACTGAGGAGCCGGCGAGGAGGGGTGTGAGAATGGCATTCACAGTGCCATGGATGTGGTGAAGGGGAAGGACGTGAAGCAAGTGGTCGGCAGGAGAATAGTTCCAAGCTTCGAGCAGAGAACGAGATTGAGCTGTCAGAACAGATTGAGGGAGCAACGCGCCTTTCTATGGAGATTGTCAGTACAAGTAAGTCTAGTAACATTGCCAACATTGGTAAATCTTACAGGTCGGTTGGTGGTGCCGGAGGTGTAAAGCATCATGCCTGCCTCTCCGGGATCGGCGTCGCTCAGCTCAACCTGCTCATGACTTCCCCCGCCAGTGTATTTGGCGAGCTCGAGGTGCACCGGCTTAGAGGTCAATTCAGTGGCCAGGACTTCTTTGGCCTTGGGCGCAAACTTTGACGAAGAAACAAGCAGGGAAGCCTCGCTCTGATTGAGAATGTACTGCAGCTCGGGCGCAGGGAACGCAGGGGACAGTGGCACGGCGATGCATCGAGCAGCCATGACGGCGAGCAGGGTCACTAACAAGCTCGAGCATCAGCGCTGAAGTCCCGAAAAGGCGTGTGTTGCTTCATGTGCGATTTGACGTACCGATATAATCGTAGCTGTTCTCGACCAGGAAAGCAATGCGCTCGCCATTGAGGTCGTCCCGGCCCGCGGCTTGGCAGAGGCGGTCCCGGGCACGGCGCACATCGCCAAGGAGCTCGCCGTACTTGAAGGTGCGGCCGGACAGGGAGTGGACGACGGCAGTGGAGTCGGGATCATGGCGCGAGACGGCCTCAAAGAGGGGGAGGCGGGGGAGAGTGGAGATCATTCTGGCGGCGGGACGGAGCGAGGCGAAGGTCGAGGCTGAGGGGCGCCGGAGGGCGGAGGAGAAGATGGACCGAAGGAGGAACATGTTCAGAGGGCAAGAGGAAGGAAGGCAGAGAGGTATAAAGGGCGAGTGGGTAGGTCAATTGCATTCGGAACCCGATCGGGAAGGAAGCGTGGGCGGAGACACGACGACACCGGACCGGGTCCGACGGCACAGCCGAGGATGGAAGGGAGCAGTGATAGTGGTGATGGCGAGGAAGCGTAATCCTAGCACAGCATTTTGCGGCCTGCCGTGGTGTTTGGTGACGTTGGGGATCAGGCGGCGCCCTGCAAGCCGCTATCAGCGTTAGCCCGAAGGTCCCCACTCGCTAGTACGTACCGCATGCCAGATCTGGGTGCCGAGGATTGAGATGAGAGGGTAGCCTGCAGTCTGCACTACAACCTAATGCAAGAAATTAGAACTTGTTGGGGAAGAGTACAGGGAATTGGAAATAATAACATGGGTGTCCATTTTACGATTGTGGGATCAGGATATGCAAGAGGATAGTCTAGTCGCAAAAGTGAACTACGAGGAAACCCCGCTGTTTGCAATGCCACACGAGAAACAATGCAACTACAGATGAGTTGTGGAATATAGTTTAAGGACTGGTGAAGTTAATTTGCACTTGGGTAGGCGTTGGGATTCGGATTCATGAATAGGATTTACGCCACCAGGTACCATCAACAGCTAAAGCTCGTTTGGTCTAATGGTTAGGATCCACGCCTTCCAAGCGTGGGGTCGGGGTTCAATTCCCCGGACGAGCACTGACCACCTTCATTTTTTGCTCAAAACACATCCATTTTTGTTTTGCTTTCAACCACGTAGCATGACCAACATGAGCTCAAACTTCACACCCTTTTGCATCAACAAGCTGAAGCTCGTTTGGTCTAATGGTTAGGATCCACGCCTTCCAAGCGTGGGGTCGGGGTTCAATTCCCCGGACGAGCAATGATCATCTTCTTTTTGCTTCGAATCATGTATATCCTTTTTTGTTTCGAACCACGTAGCATCACCAATATGGATTCAAACCACCCAGCCTGCAGCACCAATCAATAGCTCATTTGGTCTAATGGTTAGGATCCGCGCCTTCCAAGCGCGGGGTCGGAGTTCAATTCTCCGGATGAGCATTTCTTTTTGTATGTGTTCATTCTTCTCGATTTCTCTGCGAAGGGCAAAAGCTTAACATAGTTATTCGTGGACCAAGGCTAAATACTTTTTGATCTTGTAGTACAATTGGCCTTGCACAAAACTCCTAACTGAACCCCAATTAAAGATGAAAGCTTCAAGAAGACAATTGTTTCTCTCATCACCTTGTAAGCACACAATCAAAGCTAACGTATACTTGGATGCAGTTCTATGTGTCAGTAAATGAAGCTTGATACACGTCAGGAACCTGGTTAATTTATAGTTTTATCGATCACTCATATGATTTCCTCAAGATATAGTGTGAATGCTTATATCTAATATCTGGGAACATCAAATGCCGGTTTATTTTCAACTAATGTTTACATCCCCATAAGTAGCGTTACCTGAACCTGTGTGTTGGATGCCACGGCCAGAGAACGTGATAGTTCCACCTCCTGACCCAAGATTTGCGGGCGCGGCCGTATCTGGAGAGGTAGTTGATTTGGCCGGTTCTGGTTTGGATTTCAAATAAGAGAGCAATTCCTTTGCGCAAGAAGCGGCGGCGGCGGCAGCGTAATAGTGCCATTCGTCATTCTTGTGCGAATCGGCATAATCAGAGATGCCGCGAATGACAATGCAAGGAAACTGATTCATGAGACCAGCTGCTTCCATCTCAAGGCAGAGTACATCTCCCAGGCTTTGGACAATTTCGTTCCTTTTAGCCGAGCTCTTGATGACCGAGTCACCAGAGGCTATTAAGCCATAGTGGATAGCCGCACCTGGGTACTCGCGTTCCGGTCTCTGGACCAACTTTGATCGGTCGCATTGATGGCATGTGGGTGCATTGGGAATGTGTGGATAATCCTCCTGAAATAAGATATCTCTGTCATCCTCAGGGCGTTGATAACGAGAAGAACCCCGTCCCTTGGTTCGCATCTGAGACACAAATGTTTCGATTTTGTTGTCATTGTCAAAGTGATCGGACTGCATCATCCCTACAGCACTCCTTAGGAGGTCCGGTGGTGGCTGCAAGAACCCCTTGAATATAAAACCAGTTTCGGTTGCTTTGCCCAGGTCATATTGAGCGACACCGCCATGGCTTCCCTCAGGCATACTGACAACCACGTCCCCAAGTCGAATGTCATGCTTGGTGTTTGGAACTCCCCCTCCGATGCCGACGAGAAATCGCCACTTGATGGACGGAAAGGTCCGGGACAGATTTGTGGCCACTACGGCAGCTGCACTCTTCCCCTGTGTGCCAGGGAGGCAAGTGAGAACTATGTTATGTCCTCCCACCTCTCCAAGCTTGTAGGTGTTATTGTCACCATTCTCTATCGGTAGTCCCGGGTGTTCCTTGTCGAACATGTACCGGACGGCTGTCATTTCGAAGCCTATGGCGCAAATGATGGCCACTGCATAATCGTGGTGCGTTTTAGGCTTGTTTAGCGGCTCCATTTCGATCGCGAAGGTCTATGTTGTAGAAGCTTGAGGCATTTACGTTGTGCAGTTACTAGTTGGGCTGCTCTTATTCTCACGGCGAATCAGGCTGACATACATGGGTCGCAACCCGCCTTGCATTTCTGCCTGAAACGCCGCCATGGAATCTGAAAATAGGAGAAAAAGTGCGATAAAAAGTCTAGGCCTCATCCTTCCATCCCTGGCTTTGGATATGGATTCGCCTTTCTGTTTCCATGGTGCGATTTGGCGTGGTAATTCTAGAATCGCCCACGACAATTGAACATAGTCTACTAGAAATCTTGATATAATGCGCATAAAAGGGAAGATAATATTTTAGAACCTGTTGGAATTTGCAATGAGCCTGGTTACGTGCGACCCGCGGCGTTGAGGATTGTGTGCACGTGGTTATCAATATCGAGAGAGAAATCCTATACCTTAGTTAGATAAAGTAAGAATGAGAATAATAGTGCCCTGAACCTAATTCTTATATTTACACTACGATGAGTATAATTACCCTTCTACATTCAGTATTGATTAATATGTCACAGAGCCTAGCCGGCAGGGCTAAGGCACCTTGATATACAGACCGAGGCGACCCAGTAATCGCGGTGACTGCATACCAGACACCCTCACCGCACGCACGCTCATTGGGTTACTAGAGCAGCTTCAGTGGAACGACTTTCCCACGAGCGCTAGCAGCATAGTCCCGGGCATCTCTCCCGCTCATATTCGAGTACATGCCCTCGCGGCCCCATTAGTGACAGCGAGAACGAAGATTGAGACTCGATATCCTACAACCTCAGAAACCATACGAGGACTTTTATTCGGGGCTTAGACACATGTCCCTAAAAGAAGTAGCGTAGAAGCTCGGCAAATTTTATACGCACAATTCCATATTGTCGCCGGTCTCATCTCGCGGCTCGCTCATGTTGTATAGATTTGTCTATTAGCCTTGATTGCGGCATTTGAATATGACAGATATGAGACCAGGCGACTGTAAACTTTCTCGTCTGATTTCAAATTAATTCTAATACAGTGGATTTGAGAGTGATGCTGCGAGATATGATAAATACACTGGACTTGGTGACTAGGCCAGTATGAGTCTTGAAACCACGGTGTGGATGTAGATCAATATGTGGGCTTATATTGATTGAAATTAGAAGCAGCCAAAGTATAAATAAGCTGTTAGTATATTTGATTGAGGGCCACTATTTCCTTGTTTCTCAGTTTAATTTTTTTTCTTACCCCGCGGGCTCTGTCTCCCTCGGACTCAGGCAACGGCCCGTAGCTGTTCGCTGTTCGCGCTCTTGTCCTTCGGGCGCAATCTGTGAAAATAGAAGATGACTCAATCTAAAATAAAAGTGGAATGAAAGAAAAAAAATCTTTTGACATGCATCGGTGGAGGTGGTGTTGCAGCTTGTGAGCTGTCATGATGCCCAACAGAGGGATGGGGTTGGCTGTCGCAACTACATACATAGCACGTCCTACTATAAGCGACATGAATGACTGCATATTATCACTGGCGAAAGCAGACAAACAACCCAGTAAAATGCGGTACGGCGCGGTTGGGTGTCGGCGCACGTAGACGCGGCCTCAATATGCACGTCAGAGGGCCAAGCGAGGCGGCGGCTATAATTGGGCTCCAAGCTCTAGATGCCCACCCATTAGACCGCCTTTCCGTTAGCAACAACATTGCCTCGCGACCACCAATAGCGTTATTGCACATTTCAGACCAGCAAGAGTCATTCTTTAGGGGGACGTGACCAAGTGGTTCCCCGCCCTCAATAACATCTCTTGACCGCAACCCAGCGGACTGCTGCTGCTGACTTGCCAAGCCGCACAACAATGGCGCTGAGCCAGTTCGAATTCGCCCTGTTGGCCAGCGTACTGGCGGCCTACCTCATATTCACACCAGAGCCCTTGATACTACTGCGAAACCTGCTTGTGTGGGCCGGCCTGACCTGGGCGGCCTGGCATGGCTACGAGCACTGGCATACGACGACATGGGTGAGGAAAGTTGTTGGGGGGTTCTCCACGGGCTACACGCTTTCCTCGATAGTGGATATTGTTCGAGACTTGCTCTCTTGGTCTCGCGGTGACGGGAAGAGAGATGCGACCGCAGTGTCCCAGCCCGAAAGCACCTGGATTGGGTCGTTGACGTCGGCCTGGTTCATGTATACCCTGGGATGGTTTCCAGGCCGCACCACCACCTCAGGTACCTACGCTCCACGCACAAGTCTTGCGTTATTGGTACAGAGTATCTAATCTATGTACAGCAGGCACTGTGGTGAAGAGAATTCCCGAGCCGGTTCACGATCGCGGGAAGTACTATGCCGTTCTTGTGACGACGCCCACGGATCAGGTCTACGGACCCTTCAGCGACCATCTCTTTGTGGGAACGGATCAGCCCCAGCAGGTTCCCTGGGGCTCGACCTCGACAGATGTTATTCCGCCGATGCTGGACTCGCTGGCGTTTCGCCGGGGATTTGCCCTCTGCCTTGTGCCCGCCGAGATTTGGAAATCTTCAAAGAGGACGCTGGTGGAGAAGTTGGAAGGGCAAAAGTTCTGGGACTACTACGGGGATCTAGGTGGATCGATGGGGATTTCCTGGACCCGAGACCGGATTGATCAAATCAATGCTATCCAGCAAGTTGGAATCGTGCATTCCGAAGGAGATGTCGGTGCCGTATGCACGGGGTGTAAGTGCTCCCGACATGATTCCTCTGCTCAGTCCGAGTGATTCGGAGAGCTGGCCAGAAGTTGACTTTTGCATGGTGCAGATTACCTCCAACTCCGCCAAAACTGGGACTACCTCACCATTTGGTGGAACGACGCCGACTTCGCAATCATCCTCGCAAGTCTTCTGGTGGGAGACAAGGAAATGGCCCACTGCAGCGCCTTGATCCGGCGCAGGGATGAGCTCCGACAGACCGAAGTGATTGAGCCACGACGGAGAGCTTGCCAGAACAGCTCGACGGCAGCAACGGGGGCCAGCATGGCTTTGGGTTTCGCAGGCCCACTGGCTGCGCCAGCTGTGTTTACCTCAATGTTCGTGAGTGTCGGGTCCGAGATTGTCTCTCATGCGTTGAGGGCGGGCGAAAGCAACCGCCAATCGCGGCGACAGGCGGCATGCGAGGAGCTCCAAGATGTGTTTCCACGACTGAAGGAATTGTTTGAGAAAGCGTCTTGAAAGACCCTTTTTTGTTTTTGTTTCTTTCTTTTTCTTGTTTTGCGTTGGAACTTTGTTTACACTTTCGTTACATGTATATATGTTGTCCATTCAACCAACCATTTAGGGGTCAGTTGCGTAATATGAAGTCTGATCCAAGCAGGACCTTGGCAGGATTTGAGCACACGCATGCACTGCTACCCATTTTTGTCGTATTACTGATTGTCTCGAAACGTGGATGAGTCGCTAGCTACGGGGCCACGAGAAACGGGAGTAATAGAGTTCTCGAGCTGAATCATTGACTCTCCCTCCGACCCCAAGGGTTCAAAATGCGTTCAATGGTATACAAGTTGCAACATACTCACGTGACAAGCGAGACCTGCAGCTCCAACAGTGAACCGGCTGGCAACGGTGACAACTGGGCGGGAGCGTTCCTCTCCCAACTCAACGGAACACGGCCCCGCCCCCGCCCACGGGCCCAAAGAACGGAGTGCAATTGTCACCCTTGACATTTGACATACGGTGTCGACGGGTTTACCTACTGGGCAGCACACGTGTGCGGCTGCGCAGGCACTGGCAGGCTGCCGATCCGCTGGGTTGACCGGGGAGGAGGTCTGTGTATGTGGCGTCGTCGTGTTAGCGGGATGGCACGGCGGTAGTGACAGGTTAACGCAGGTTCACCCCTCTACCGGAGCCCGCTTGGACTGCTGGACACGGGACGACGAGGACGCTTGATCGGCAGCTGTGGTGGGGGCAACGGCGACCTGGCACTGGAAGGGGGGGCTCGCGGCGGCGCGGTGGCCGGCGGTAGATGGGCTCTGACGGGTTGGCAGATGGCTGGTTGGGCCCCAGAGGGAGCGCTTCTTTGGAAGGTTCTGTGCGTCTGGCCGCGGCACAGGCCCCTGCGGTTGCAATTCACATTGTCACACCGTATTCGTAGCGCGTGGTACTGGGACCTCTGTGACGGCTGTCGTGTCTTGATAGGCAGGCTGACCAGGCCTGTGTATCCGCGGTAGGGATGGGTGTGCGGCGGGTGGGTGTCAGGACTTCGCGAGTACGATCGCAGAGACAGACCCCGGATTCCGCAAATCGCAAACACACGGGACTTGGGACCCTGATCCCGACCCCGACCTTGATTTGATCTCGGAGGGCGAGACGGCGAGAGGGGTTGAGAGACTGCATGTTATCTATCATATAATTTTGGATTGCCTCTGGCTGCTCATGCCAACCTGCTCCGGGCTCCCCGGGCCAATGATGGGCTCGGCAGGCGGTGGTGCGGCAGTGGGCGCGCTCGTACATGCACCGTCTCTCGGGTTGCATATACCGCCAGAAGCCAAAAGGGAGGCAAGGGTGTCACACCAGATCCCGCCCGTTTGGGCCGTACCTACAGAAACGCGGGCAAACTACTGTGTTGTGCCTCTGGGGCGAGGCAGGGAAACCTCCACACCGCCGCGGTGCAGTTGCGTGGGCGCGGGGCCCACTGCGCACGCAGGCCCAGGCGGTAGGGTGGCATCGGTTCCTTGAATCGAGAGATGTCGTGTCTGGACATCTGGCTTTGCGCCCTGGGCATCCTGAACCGGGCCTGGGAATTGATCACCCGGGTGCGTACTCGCAAAGACCTGTCTGATAGTTCACTGTCCCGGGCTGGCCACACGGATCCACCGCGACGTGGGTAGTTCCCAGGTCCCTGGCGCAAAAGGCCTGAAGAGGGCTTCACCGCTTCAAATGCTGGGCGGTCTGCCATTGGGCTCCTGCTTTTGCCCCCCTCCCAACAACCCTGGTCCAGCCGCAAACCCAGGGTGGTGGGTGGTGGTCACTGTGTGTGCTGTGCGGTGCTGTGATGGCGCTGCACCTTCGCAAGAGTTGTCCACGGCCGCCAGCCAACCTGGGAGCGAGTTTTGCTCGCTGCAAGCCACACAAGCGAGGGCTAACAGGGAAGCTACCTGCAAGGTCGTTTCTTTTCCTGCTGCGAGGGGGAAGCCACCTGTCTGCTATTCCTGGTAAATTGGACGCTATGTATTGCACATTACGTGGTGGTGGTGTGTGCTGTTGCTGCTGCTGCTGCTGCCAGGCCCTGTCGCCGTGCAAATGTGCTGGAGCTGCATGGAGGTTGTACGCACTGTTAAGCTCACCGACTTCACACCGAACCGTACCGCCAACAACTCACACAGATCACTGTCACCCGCCACCGGTAATAAATCAGACGCCTCGTTGAGCTGCCGAATCTTTACTTTTTCCTCTTTCTCTCCCATCGTTCAGATTCAGAGACATCTCCAGCTGTTTGGCACGTCTCACCCAAGAGTGACCTTTTTTGTTTTTTGGAGGGGCGCCACCACCGAGTAAATCGACAAGAAGCAAAAAAAAAAAAAAAGTCTAGACTAACGTTGATCCGTCCGTCTTCCACATCTCCCGTGTGTCTTGATCGGATTCATCCCCGCGAACACCACCACCGCCGCCGCTCTCTCTTTCTCTCTCTTCATCTTTCTATTTCCTCCTCCTCACCCGCCCTCTGGATATCCTCGTATATTCCTCCTCAGCTCGTTCTTGCTCGCCCAGCTCCGCGCACTTATTACCCGAGGGTTGCCTACTCGAGCTTCGCCTTACACGCACATCCGCCACCAAAAAAAAACTGTTGCGCCGCGACCGAAGTTTACAGCAGCTTCAGACGCAGCGCAACTCGATCGCCTATTTCGTCGCACGCACACACGCCGCTGGCACGCTCACCTCATGTTTCGACGATACGCGCTCGGCTTTTCGGGCGTCGGACGACAGCTCTCAACCATGGGCTCCAACACCCCCATTGAGGATGTTATTCGGGCCAAGGTATGCCGTCATGTCATCTCCGGTCTCACTCATCACATCACGACCTCTTGCTAAATCCGTCCCAGATCACCGCCGCCTTCAACCCTTCGACTCTGGAAATCTACAACGACTCCCACAAGCACGCTCACCACAAGGCCATGGTCGGCAGCACTTCCAAGGAGACCCACTTCCGGTAAGTCTTCCGACAAGCCGTTTATGCTTTTCAATGCTTGTCTTATCCCCTGCCACTGCATCCTATGACCCCATCGTCAACCCTCACGCCACTGTTCTAGACCCTCCCTTCAAACCCAACGCCTCTGCGCCGGGTCCGATCCAATCCCACCCTGGCGCCCCAATTTATCTTTGACATCCAACGTACTGACATTATGCCACAGCGTCGTCATCACCTCTGATGCTTTCAGCTCCAAGATGCAGCCTGCCCGCCACCGCATGGTCTACGCCCTGCTCCGCGACGAGATGTCTGCCGACGGTGGCATCCACGCTCTCCAGCTCCGCACCATGACTCCCGAGGAGGAGGCCCGCCAGCAGCAAAAGAAAGCCGAGGAGGCCAAGGCCAAGGAGGATGAGTCCGACGACGCCTGAAGAGCAAAACCTGCTCTGGCCGAACCCGGCTCCCTCCCGACATCTTCGATTCTTTTTACTTTATTTTTATTTTTTCGAATTGAGGACTTCATGATGAACGACAAATGAGACAGATACGGAATAACGAAATATTACTACGAGAACCAGTTCGTAACGCCAGGATGAAGGATTTTTTTTTATATCAAAAAGAGAAAGGAAAACATCTCGCGTCAACGATGTAGAAGAGAGAAAGAAAAGCAACAAAGAAGCAGCAAAGGTCGCGACTCTGTGTGCCCACAGCAAAGAAGGGAAATTGAAAGTCAAAAAATGTTCGAGATGGAATTCGCAAACACAGTACTTCGTAGATTGGCACGCGCTCCTCAGGGAGAAGAAGGAAAGCATTAGGATGTTTGAATATTATAAGGCACCTCCGGGCAGATTTTTTTTTCAGAAAGGCACAGGAAGCTAGCTAGACAAGGCCCGTTTAACCTAGTCCTGCCTACCTAGCGACTATTAGACAAAGTATGCCCACGCACAATAACATGGCTCTTTTTCATTCAAAAACATCTCTATCTCTCTGGCTTCCAGTCTGACACCGCTCCGGAATCTCAGGGGTTCTCGTCATCTGTGATGATTTGCGCTGATTCACGCTGATTCATTGACCTTGAAATAGGAACAAACCATGAAGATGGGGGAAGTGATCGGCCTGCTTTTTTGAGGTAACCCTTTAAAAAGAAGAAAAATTAGGTTGGAAGGCAGGTTGCAATGCATGAATACTTTGCATGGATTTAGTCTAATTTGATTGGGTTGTATGCGTTCTTCGTCTCGTGGGGGCCTGTCATCCCTTGAAGGGAGGGGAGGGTTTCATTCTTGATAACGGCAGTCAAAGTCCAACCTCGATGTGATGCATGTATGTAGCCTGTGGTAACCATTCCGTATTACGCCTTTTCTTTGAACTTTTGAAAACTAGCTTGTAACTACAAAAAAATTATGCTGGGTATCACGCTTAATCTTATAGTCCCTTGTCAAAACCGTCCGACCTAGTTTAAACACGCAAGAAGAAAAAAAGACACGGCGCCCACTCCCAACATTAGTTTTACCTGTGCTCAGCACTGCCTCATGAACGCCTAGTCCTGCTACTTGCTACACTTCCAACGCCTGCACTCTTTCTCTTCAAAAAATGCTCACGTAGTTTTGCACGCTGCTCAGCGGTCCGTCGCTGAGGGGTTGAGCTTGCCTTTGCGCTTGCCGCGAGTCTTTGGAAATATTGCGACGACTGAGGAGGCTTCGTTTTTGAAGCGGGCGTCTTCATGCTCGAAGAGAGAGCAGATGAATCCCATTTAGGGGATGGAGGAGGCGGCGCTTGAGTCAAGACCTCGCGTGCCTGTGATACATTTGCCGGGGTCGGCGTTGGCGTTGAACTCAGTTGCTGTGCTGGTTCCTCGGAGTCAACGTCCATGGCACCATCGAGACTGATGGGCGCCGACCGGTTTCCCACCACCCCTTCGTCTGGCTCGTTGTGGATTATTTTTCTAACACTGGCGACCTCCTTCGGATAATAATCGAGGATGTAGCCAAGGTTGTTTTTGGTTATCACCATGCGGCTGAAGACCAGAGGACCTTGCAAATTACTGAACCATTCAATCGCTGGAAGAGGTTCCTGCCCTGGTCCGGCACTGTTGAAGTAGGTCAGATATCCCGGAAACGCACGGATAAAATCATCGTACATGCAATCCCGGAGTAACCTTTGCCTTCGAAGAAATTCAAGGACAACGCATGACTTGATGAACTGCCACATGTCCCCATTGAAGGTTTCCTCATAGTCTGGATAGGCCATCTTGAAGGCGGTGTAAGGCTGGACATCTCCACCTAGGGATATCCGGGGAAAGGGTGGCTGGCTATCCGGTATAGCTCTCTGGGATTGGTTGGAGCTAGCCATGGGTGCGTGAACTTGTGATTCCACAATCACCGGCTCTATGCCATCCTCGCTCTGTTGATTGTCGAGTTCGTCCACGTCAATAACCTCCACATACTCAACAGATTGTAAAACGGGGCCTGGCGTGGTGGGTTCATCAAACGTGGCAGGGATGACTGATGAAGGTGATGTCGAGTTTGAGCTCTCGACCTGAGTGAATGTCTTTGTGGGGGCGAGCCGGCTTTGGCTGCCGAGGTTCTTCTTTGGTGTCTTGTTTTGAAACTGGATAATCTTCATGCGTCGGCGCTGCTCGAGCGGAGGACGCTCTGCAGGCGGAGTAGCAACTTTCTCGGCAACCACGGTATTGGGTATGACGGGCTGTGTGGGGTGAGTGGGTTGTGCACACGGCGGTGTGTCCATGACGCGGGCCCCCGATGCAATCGGTGATTCCGCAGTTACGGCTGGAGCGGCGGCCGCGCGATTGAGAGGAGGGTCCCGGCGAACCTGTGGTTGGGGGAGCTCCATCTCAAGTTCCTCCTCGAGTGCGGATGAGGGGGGGCTGAAGGCAGGTAAAGGACGTGGCGGTGGTCCCATGGGAGCTGTTTTCGGAGTTTCACGAACAATAGGCGACTCTATTTCTGCTTGCCGGACCGGCTGAGGGCGTTCCGGGGATGGAGACCACGGGATGGATTGCTCTGGCGATGACGGCGGGGGGCTCTCGGCATCATCATTTTGTGTGTGGGAGACATTGTGAGGGATTGGGCTGCGGGCCGGACCACTGGGACCACGTCCTCTCCTTCGTGAGTCTGCAGGCGAAGATTGCGCCGGTGGTTGCGACTGCGCCGGTGGTGGTGGTGGTGATGATTGCGCTTGAGGTTGCTGCACTGCAGATATCCTAGCGATATGCGCCTCCTTAACGGTTTCTAGGACATGGTTGGGTATGTTGAGCGTTCCTGGAGATGTATTTTTCAGATCAACGGCCCAAGAGCTGGGCCCCTCCAAGAGCGCCTGCTGATCCTTTGGGATGGACGTGAGGTTGCGGCGCCCGAGAAGCTTGATGACGTCCCCAGGAGGGGACAGGCTGAGCGACATCTGGCTGGATTCTGGCCGAGGCCTTGGAAGCGACTGAGGATATGCGTCACATCTGCCCGGGTGAGTTGATATTCTGGCTGGGCGAGACAAAGCTCGACACCAATAAAATGAATGAGGTGTGACAAGATTGACTGTTGTAACGGTGGCAAATCGTCACAGGGTGGGCAGCTTTGTCTGATCCGGTGATATTATTCTTTACTTTTTTTTTTTCTGGCCCAAACCTCACTCCCAATCTAGTGACGTTTCTCGAGTGCCCTGCGACCAGCGCGCGTCGCGGCCAAGACCAGCGGTCGCGTCCCCACCATGCGTTGCGGGGTCCTGGCTCTGGCCGTCTTGAGCCTTTCAAATGGCTGGCCGCTGCTGGGCCCGTGCAGCATCCCACTGCGGGTATCCAGTACGAAAACAGGACCCTGACTGCAGCCCAAATGCCAGAGTCGCAGTTGGGTTCGCCAGGTACCAAGAACGTCGACCCAGTTAGCCCCAGCGTCCTCGGCCGGGGTCTGACGCCATTATACCTCCCAATGCTGTCCCCCTCGAAGCCGGCCATGACTGATCTTCGCGAGGCTTGACGTTGATTAGCTGCTAAGCCGGCATTTATCTCAGCGCCGCATTAGGCTGCTAGTGTATCCTCCGTCATAACCAGTGCTTCTTTTCTTGGCCTAACAACACCAATACCACCTTGCCCTCCAGCCCAACTCTCGTTTTGATCCGATCAGCGAACCCTGAAGATCGGTCGCCTCGCCGGTGGCTGCTCTCAGTGACGACAAACTTCCCCCACTACTCTGATCTCGCCGAAAGCCGCCATGACAGCGACGACTCAGACCTAAGGTCGTTCTTTGACCAAAAACTAGGCTGCTTGAGTAACAGAATAGGCCCGCTGCCCATGGACACAACTTCTGGAGCTGTGAGCTGTGAGCTGTGAGCCTGGTGCCCTGTTGCGTGCTCAACCTGCCACCGACTCTCCATCCAACGACTGCATCCCCCGCTGAACACGAACCCGAATCCAGGCCCTGGTGCCCCGACACTCGCCGAGCATACTGCACCATGGCGAACAACGTCTCGAAGCAGATAGCCGCCTCTCTGGCCTCGGGATCTGCCAGCTCCCCCATTCGAACCCGTCGAGACTCGGTCAACTCGATATCCGCTAGCTCCACCGCCGACAAGGAGCAGCTCGCCCACACCCTCGACAAAATACACACTTCAGCAAGTCAGTGCGACTCTCTCACTGTATTCAACGACTTTGCACCTCCGCCTGGTGGTGTGCCCGCCTCGGAGAGCCGGGGTGCTGCCGGCGACTTGGTTCATCAAGGCCTTAGCGGCCTCTATAGTCGACTCCGAGAAGCGGTTGGCGCCGGCAGTTCATCCAAGGCCAACCCGGAAGAGAACCCGCCCGATAAGTCAGAACAGCCTTCAAAGAGAACATCCATCTCTGGCCATGTTTCAAAGGCTTCGATTAGCTCGCTTAATCGAGCCGACACGATCGCCACTACGTCAACCATCACATCACAAGCACCTCACACAACCGATGTGTCCCCATCAGTTGTCTCGGCTGGCAGTGCCGACGGTCGACCACAGCCCCCTCCGTCGTCAAAGTCCACCGGCATCAGTTTGATGAGTGGAAGCAAGTCGAACCCCTCAAATCGATCAGCACCCAAAGCCCCGAGCTCCATCGCTGCCGACCCCACCATAGCCCCTGTCACTGTCCATCGAGATGCTAGTCGCAGCACGATACGCACCGAGGACAGTACCGGCCAAAGTTCCGGTCGCAAGAGTATAACCAGGGCAGATCTTCAAGCACACCTTGCGACGGCCGAATCCACCGCCAACCTGTACGACCTCAAGGATGGCAAACTGCCACCCCGCGCTAAAAGGGAAGACACCTCTAGCATTGAGGGAAGCGTCGATGTCCCCACTAGTCCGGTCAAAGGACCTTCCCGTATAGTTCCTCCTATACAAACCCGAATTATTAGAAGCGACTCCATCGCATCCTCTCTACTTTCCCCTGACAGTATTCGACGACGACCTGCCGTCATTGATCGAATTAGCCGGTCACGATCGCCCGCTGGGCCGGGATCCAGAGACTCCTCTTTAGATCGCGGAACTGCCGAGCCCAGCCCGGTTAATACATCTGCTCACAACTCGGTGTGCCATGAATCATTCGCTCAAGAGTCCCAGCCGCAAAAAATGCCGTCTGGTGGCTTTAGGATACCTGGCACAGCAACTAGTAACGACGAAGCATCCGGGCAGGTCAATGCGCAGCTAGACAGGATGCGCAAGCAAGTCCTGAACAAGGAATTCTGGATGAAGGACGATACCGTCAAGGAGTGTTTCTTATGCCAAGCCCCATTTACGGCGTTCCGCAGAAAGCACCACTGTCGGACATGTGGCTGTATTTTCGACTCCAAATGTACGACCGTCATATCTGGCGAGAAGTTTGGCGTCCAGGGTTCTCTTCGTGTTTGCCAAAGGTGCTTGGAAGTGATCAGTCGACGTCTTGATGGCAGTGGTTCCGATGACTCTGGGGATGAGCAATCGTTCATGCCCAGGTTCTTCGGTTCAAACCATGCCAAATCTTCCAGCAACGCTAGTCAATCTAAGTTCAAAGAACCAGAATCTGGCTTGGGATCGGAAGGCTCTGAAGACTCTCGGCCTATTTCAACACCTATGATGACTATTCCAGCCACCCGCCGCGTTGGAGAGAGTCGCACAGCTGCAATCCTAGAGATTGACGCGCCTCAGTTGAGCAGACCCGGCTCGTCCCGGTCCCTCAAATCACTGACTGGACGGCCTCATTCTTCTGCTGGCCATAAACGACACCACTCAAAGCATGGGCTGCTGGGGCGGTTCAAACCTGCACCCGAGGAACGTGCCCCCTTCCGCCGGGGTATGGACGACGAGAATGCCAAGAAGCCAAAATTTCCGGCCTTCCACGACGATAATATCATCGACCCTGAATTGGCTGATTACATGTCAGACGAATCAAGCGAAGACGAACAAATGAGCTTATTTGCTACCATGGCCCAAGGAGATCTGCAACCAGCGAGCTTCGATAACGACAAAGCCGAATTCTCTCCTTTTACCACTGTTGGCAGAAAGTATCGGCACCGGACAGGAGAGAAGAGCATCAGTGGCATGAGTTTTGCGAGTAGAGGAGGTTATGATGAACTAGCAGGCCCACCGGGCGTAGCTGGACTTCGACGACCTCCCAGACGACGCAACACGAGCAATGTTAGTGGCAGCATGCACCACTTGGCATCTCCAAGACCCAAATCTGGCGTTTATAAAGGATTCTCTGCGTCATCTGAATTGTTATTCTCAATGGACACCCCAAACCAGAGCGGCATTCATGTCCTGACCAGGAGCGACTCCTTCCAGCATAAGAAGGCGCCCAAAGCGGATCTGAATGCATCTAGTTTGAGACATGTCGACAAACTCCTGCATCAACTCCTTCAGGACACTGAGATACCCAACCCATCCGCATGGAAGAAGGCCTTGGTACCGGTTCTTTTGCGTGCCACGGACGACGTGGATCCGGATGTCGCCAAAGGAGAAGATATGGATGTCAGGCACTATGTCAAGCTAAAGAGAATTCCTGGCGGCAAGCCGAGTGATACCTCTTACATCTCAGGAGTAGTGTTTACCAAGAACTTGGCGCTCAAAAGTATGCCGCGCCGAATCACGAACCCGAGAATTGTGCTTGTCACGTTTCCGATAGAGTATCAACGGCACCAACAGCATTTTATGAGCCTGCAGCCAGTCATTGAACAGGAGAAAGAATTCCTACGAGTCGTTGTCCAAAGGATAACAAATCTTCGCCCTCAAGTGCTCCTTGCAGAAAAGAGCGTCTCAGGGGTAGCACTTCAGTACCTTTCCGAGGCGAACATCTCAGTGGCTTATAATGTTAAGCACACGGTCATAGAGGCAGTCGCTCGGTGTGCTGAAACTGAAATTATATCTTCTCTAGATATGCTGGCTTTGCCAGTTCAGGTGGGACGATGCTCCACATTCGAAGTCAGAACATTCGTGAACAATGACTATCCCGGAAGGAAGAAATCATACATTTTCCTGTCCGGATGTACTCCAGAGCTAGGTTGCACAATAGCCCTGAGAGGCGCAAACAATGCAACACTCGCCAAGATCAAGACTATAGTGGAATTTATGGTGTATGTCGTTAATAACCTAAAGCTCGAGTCAAGCCTCCTTAGAGATGAGTCCATTGAGGCTCCTGAAAGTGGCGATTCCATGACAAGCTCTCTGAACGCCTTGAACGAAAGCATCAGGTCTTTCAGTATCAACAGCATTGAAGTTTCGAGAGATGGTCCTTCTGTGGTTGTCAACCAAGCTCCTGGAGAGAGCGAACCACCATCGCAAACGACCGTCGATAGTGCTAGTATCACCGGCGCAGAAGATGCCGTGTCCACGCCTCAACCCGAACAAGCGTCTGAAGATCATGCCAAGTCAGCTCCTCAAGAGAACCTTGACCATGCTATCCAAGATCAAGATAGCCAGGTCCCAGATGACGTCCCGATGCCCAACTACTACAGTGACATGGTTTCTAAATACGAGACAAAGATTCTCTCTGCATCACCATACGTAAAGTTCACGCAGCCATACCTATTAATGAAGGCGCGCGAGCAAGAGAGACGCCTTCTATATCTGCGTCGGCTGCGTGACCACGATGTGGTTCAACAAGGGGATTCAGAAAAGGCAGGGCCTCAACGCTTCCAACTCATCAAACCAGAAATGGTGGACGAAATTGGCCAGAAAGCCCCGCGGCAAATTATGGAGATTCTTCATGCAGTTCACGATGCTGAATATGACAAGGCACTTTACAACTATCAAACTCAAACGCGACAATGGGAGACATATATCCAGGGGAACATCGACCTCTTTGATCCATACTCGCACCAAAACATTGTTGTGCTATATTCTGTCATTTGCACAGAAACAAAAATTCCGTGCACTGAGCCGTATTTGGTTGCCATCAACTTCTACGACCAGCACATTGATACCGGCATGGACCCCGATTGTACATTGGGGCAGTATATTGAGGATTTGGCTTATACTATGGGCCATATCTGCACTTCCAATGGCTGTGAGCGGAACATGGTTGAGCATCATCGAACGTATGTTCATGACCAATCTCGAGTCACCGTTTTTGTCGAGCACGTACCCAATCCTCCCCCCAGATCACCTGAGCTTGGCGATGGCATCACTATGTGGACGTGGTGTAAGATCTGTAAGAAAGACACCGAGGAAACAGCCATGTCAGAGAGCACATTCAAGTATTCGTTTGGGAAGTACCTGGAGCTGCTTTTCTGGAGTCGGGGTCTGCGCATGAAGGATAACCACGAATGTTCTCACGACCATCGCAGTGACCATGTCCGGTACTTTAGTCTTGGTGACGCAAGGATCCGAATCCACTGGGATCCAATTGATCTTCTAGAGATTGTGGTCCCCCGGGCCCGAATCACCTGGAAGGTTGCCAATGATCTGAAGCTCAAGAACGAGGTCTTCGCCAAAATGGAGGAACGCTGGGGCAAATTCATGGCTTCTGTGAAATCCAGACTCCTCAGCATCAGAATTGACAGTGTGCTTCCTGAGAAGGCCGATCTCTGCAAAGCAGAAGTGGACCTTCTCACCGCAAAGGCCAAAGAAGACCAGCCGATGATGGTTCGACGGTTACAAGACATTTATGTCAACTCCAAATACTACGAAGTCGTACCATTCAATAGTATTGTTCGTGAAATGCTCGAAAAGGCTGGCGAATGGGACCAGGCTTTCGCCAAGTTCGAAGCAGATTTTCTAGGCGACAAGGATATGCGCCAACTAACGATTATGCAACTCAAGAAAATGTTCACGGATAACGAGTCCAAGGAATCGCTCACGTCCAATGAAGGACCGCCTTCGACAGCAGACAGTGAAGAGAGGCCGTCGCAGACATTCACAGAGGGCGAAGAAAAGAGTACACAGCCCACAGATTACACAGACAACAGCATGGAGGCCAGCATGGCATCAGCACATCATAGTGAAGAAAGGTCACCCGCTGAGGATGATAAAAAAGACGATTCTCCCGCTGAAAGTGCCATTGAAAGGGTTGAACATCTGGATCTGGCGCACCCAGCCACCGATGTTGCAAGCCGGGCTACTGAGCAACCCGAGCAGGAGGAGGTCATCGTACCGTCTACCCCATCCAAACAAACCTCCCCTGGGTCAGAGATGCCACTATCTCCCACTGCCGTTGATCAGAATGTCACAGAGGCTGCTGACGAAGTTACTCCTCTGCCGCCCTCCTCCTTACCGGTCTCGAGGCAGTCGCTCACCGAAAAGGTTGATCAAATGCGCCGAGAACAAGGAATTCGACCGTTCCAGTCCGATGAACCAGGTGCAGCATCAAGTACTTCTGCTGAGGGCGCCGCACCATCTCGCAAATCTGGCCCGAATGTATCACCCCCAATGGTCCGAGCGACTTCTCATCCTATTCGGACGCTACCTAGAACTCAATCGGGAATTGCGAAACCATTTGGTGGTATGAAGGAATCAAAGACGAACCCACCAGAGGCTACAAGTCCCGAATCAACAGCTGATAGCTCGGTCAGAGTGGATAAGAAGCTCTCCGATCGACTCAACCTCTCTGCCTTGAAGAACCGCGGGAAAGCGACAACATCAAGTATCCCTAGATTTATCCACAAAAAGAGAGAGTCCAAGGTTTCAACCCTAGCGAAGCATTTTGAACAGCTCAGCCGCGAATTTGAAAAGGAACGCATCCGAGACAGGAAGAGACGCGCTGCAAGTATGCGTCCACCGCGCACAACGTTAACCAGGACTACAACGAAGGCAATTGTGGAGGTATACGACGATCTCAATGAAGCGTTTGAGGAGCCATCGCCACCAGCTGAAAGTGTGGCGGAACGAGAGAGCAAGCAACGATCGGCGAGCATTGCCTCGCGCCAATCAGAGAATGCCTCCAAGCTTGAGCCTCGGTCAGAGCCCCCCACTGAGCCTCCCACAGAGCCCCCTACGGAACCACCCACGCCCATAGAGCAAAACTTCCAGTCAGACTCGCAACCGTCAAAGGAGGAGAATGACGAAGCCGCCACTGCAGGCACTAGTCAGGGTTTCTCAGACGATGAAGGTGGCGGTAGCGATCTCGAGCACTCTACCACCGACGAGTATCTACCCAATATCAAAGAAATCGCTGATTCTCTCGAGCCGAGCGCTGACATCCCGCTTGAATTACCGAAGCATCAAAAGACAAGCCTTATGAAGTACCTCACAAATTTCTGGGCAGAACGATCTGCAAGCGGATGGACTCAACTCGACTATCCTGTCAATCCAACGGATCATATATTTGTAGACTCCGACATCATTGTGCGAGAAGATGAACCCAGTTCTGTCATTGCCCTTGCCCTCAGCAGCGAAGACTATCAGGGCAAGCTGGGCAACATTCGCCGAGAAGCCCAGGAGATGATGCACCGGGGATCAGAAAGTGGAGCAGATACAGAACCCAAGTCGTTCCCTACATCGGAGACACCCGATTGGATAGTATCTGAAACGGAGCTAGAGAAGAGCTTGCTTCGGGTCACGGGCACCCATCTCAAGTACCAGTTCCGAGAAGGCACGGCGACGATGACGTGCAAAATCTTCTATGCTGAACAGTTTGATGCCCTGAGGAGGAAGTGTGGCGTGGCGGAGCGCATCATTGAATCGCTATCCCGGTGCCAGAGGTGGGATTCAAAAGGTGGCAAAACTAAGTCGGTCTTCCTGAAAACCCTTGATGACCGTCTAGTATTGAAATCTCTATCACCCATCGAAACCTCAGCTTTCCTCAGGTTTGCGCCAGGATACTTCAACATTATGGCAGAGGCTTTGTTCCACGACTTGCCCTCGGTCATTGCCAAGATGCTTGGCTTTTTCCAAGTCTTTATCAAGAACCCCGCCACGGGCATAGATATCAAACTAGATCTGTTGGTGACAGAAAATTTGTTCTACGACAGGATTCCGTCTAGAATCTTTGATCTCAAAGGTTCAATGCGTAACCGAAAGATCCAGTCAACCGGAGAACAAAACGAGGTGCTTTTGGACGAAAACATGGTCGAATACATTTATGAGTCCCCGCTGTTTGCGCGTGAGCATTCGAAAAAGCTTCTTAGGGCGTCCGTCTGGAATGACACACTGTTCCTTGCACGACAAAACGTCATGGACTACTCTCTAATGATTGCCGTGGATGAAGCACGCAAAGAATTGGTGGTGGGTATCATCGACTGTATTCGCACCTACACCTGGGACAAAAAGCTTGAGAGTTGGATCAAGGATCGTGGTTTTGCGGGCGGAGGTCGTAACAGACCTACTGTGACAAGTCCCAAGGAGTACAAGTCACGCTTCCGAGAAGCCATGGCGAGGTATGTTATGCTTCATTGATTACGAAACAACTCATTTTGCTAACTCGAGTGACATTTAGATATATCCTGCAAGCCCCCAACTGCTGGCATCTCTTTAATAACCCTCACTACCCTCACAACTATGGGCGTGCACGGTTTGAGGAGCCCGAGATGCTGCAATAATAAAATACTTTCATGTTTGGTGAACATTCTGAGATGAAGAAACGGGACTACACGGCGGCACAACTTGGAGAACAAGCATATTATGATCATGACTATTTTTGTTTATTTTACGTGACTAGGAGCATGGACACGACGGAGGAAGACCATCATTTTTATGAAGCGATGTTTAGCATTAGTCGATGAGAAAGGACAGGGCCGTTATCCATTTAACCAGGGATTCGAATGAAAGATGATGTAGTAGTTAGATACCCCATGGAACCAATTCCCAGAGCGCATCTTCTCATTTTCTTCTTCTTTTTTTCTTTCAGCCAACTCTGTGTCAGTGGTGTACAATTTCACTGGAGCAGGTAGATCGCTGTGAGTGGCTGCCAAATAAGGCCTGAGGCCGCTAAAGCCTGCTGTACTTTGCGGCGCCACATGGCAGGGAGCCCCCCCACTAGTGAGATGTCATAGTATCACATTGCGATGAAGCAAGAAGCATTTGCTACCTAACTCCGATGTAAAAACAAGGCGCAAATGTCAATCGATCTCAACTGGGAGACGCTCACAAGCGGGCCCGATGGTGAAGCCCTCGCCGAGCGGATTCGCACCTTCATCCACGACAAATTTCAGACGGTGAAGCTCCCGCGCTTCATCCGCTCCGTCAATGTCCACGGCTTCGAATTTGGCACCATTCCACCAACGCTGGAGCTAAAGGACATCACAGACCCGCTTCCGGATTTTTACGAGGAGGAACTCGATGATGACGAGGAGAGCGAGGAGGAGCCATCATCGCCAGAACATGTGAGCGTTTCGGAAAGAGGACGACACTCACCTAATCATGGGCAAGGAAACGGGCACGGGCACGGGCATGGGCAGGGCGGGCATGGTGGGCATGGCGGGTATGGAGGCGGCCCTGGAGACGGCATGAGGCGCAAACCAGGAGGACTGAGAAGCGAGGTATTGCGCCACGAGGCTGGCGGCCACGACCTGGGCAGCCCTTTTCTTGGAACCTCAACGCCTGGGTTCCTCGGCGGCTCAGGGCTGAGCTATTTCCAAGGCCACATGGGCACAGGAACGCACACTCCTCTCGCCGCAGTGGCGGGAGCGCACCTGGGCAACAGCTGGATGGGCGGGCCCGTTGATCCCTTCAAGGGCCAAACGCCCAGGCATAGCCGGAACCCGTCGCAGAGCAGCATCTCGGTCGACAACATGACGCTAGGCGTGCCGTCGCAGGGCCTGCGCGAGAAGTCGAGCGTTTCCACCCTGGCCCCGACGTCAGTGGAGGCATCGCGGCCTCCCACTCGGGATACGCACCTCACGGGCTCCGCCGTCGTCGACGACGAGGATGAGGAGCAGCAGCAGACGCCGCCGGGACGTGAGCCCCGAGTCGAGGACGTGCAGGCCGTCTTTAGGATCCGGTACAGCGGCGACGTGCGCCTGAACCTGACGGCCGAGATCCTGCTCGACTACCCAATGCCCAGCTTTGTGGGCATCCCGCTCAAGCTCAACATTACCGGCATGTCCTTTGACGGCGTGGGCGTTGCGGCGCACATTCGCAAGCGCGTCCACTTCTGCTTCCTCAGCCCGGAAGACGCTCTGGCCGCCGTCGGGCCCGACGAAGGCGACGAGGCGCCATCCAGCCCGAGGCACGCCAAGGCGAGGTTCGGCGGCCTGCTGCAGGAGATCAAGGTGGAGAGCGAAATCGGCGAGCGGGACGGGCGCAAGCAGAGCCTCAAGAACGTGGGCAAGGTCGAACGGTTTGTGCTGGAGCAGGTCAGGAAAATCTTTGAGGACGAGTTTGTTTATCCTAGTTTCTGGACCTTCTTGGTATGACGAGGCGGCGTGGCAATCGTGGACATCACGGTGACAACTCAGAACGAGTGTCTGCTGGACCAATGATGAATTAAATCGCGAATTGAGGTTGATACACTAGTCACACATTGTAATTGATTAATCAATGGTTGCTTTTTTTTTATACTGCTAATCGGTTGTGTTCAGCTTGGTTTACTATATTATTTTTTGAGTGAAACTAATGAGTGCCATTTTGCTTGACTCCTCACGCCCCGATCTTGCCAAGTTACGTATGCAGGTCGAGTAAGATGGTTCATATGCTTTGCAACACAAGGTAAGCATCATTACCATACGTAGAATCGGGGTTTATAGAAATAAAACTATATAAGAGCTAGGCCAGTCATCCGTAGATAGAAGGAGAAGGAGAAAGCACAGCCAGGCAGTGTAGCTCCTAGAATGGTTGAATGTGAGCTCATATGGGCTTGATCCAATGACTCCAGTTCAAACAACCTCGCAAGCCACTTTTTATTTTTTAATTTTTTTAATCAGGGCGTCAAGGTTCAGGCCGAAATTTAACCATGATAAAATAGTAGCTGAGTGTTGGAGATGATAACTCAGTCTAGAGCATGGAGCAAGGCAAAAGATGAGCCGGACGTAGTAACAAGAGAACATCAATCAAGACCCACTCAAACGTCTTGGATGTGGACAGGACCTACATCGAGAAGAAGCGAGACAGGTATTGCCAAGTTTTCAATTAAACGCTACCTAAGTTTCTTCTCCCTCGCCAACCTCTTCCTCGTCATCGTCGTGCTGAATAAACGGAATAAACCGAAAGTCCAAAAAGCTCCTCTTGCCCCCCTCCACGTCAACCATGAATTGGAGACTCAAGACCCCTTGCCCGTCACCCCTCAAACTAACCTTGCTTGCAATTCGCATCGCCTCGGTTGAGCTTTTGATGAAATCAAACTTGTAACACTGCGACCATCGATCCTGGATGCTAAACGTCTCCAGGAGGTCTTTGCCGCGCGCAAAGTCAACTCCAGAGCTGCCAAAATCTCCCAGCCCAGAGAGAGAGAGATATGGGGAGATCTTAGTTGCGGTGATTGCCAGCTTGGTTGGAGCAGTTGGGGAGATTTCTGCGAGTGCATCTAAAAGAGTGCGCGACTGCATGATAATCTTGAAGGACAAGTCATTCCGATCAAAAGGTATGTCCTCTGGTACCTCAGGCAGGTAGGTGGTCAGAGCAGCGGTCGTCTTAACACCGGCCTCCTCAATTGTGATTTTGAATGGATCTCCTTCCTCTCCGTAGACTAGAGTGCACGTCCCAGAGATTCCCAGTGTTTGGTTGCTGAAAGCATCTGGTCGGTAATTGCGCAAGTTGCTGCGATATGGGTCCTGATCTGCCTTCTGCGCCCGTGTAGCGACATCCATAGCCCCGAAGATTTGGAGAACCTCAAGGACAGATGACAAAGAAATTTGAAAATTCGGAAGCTCAAGGGGTTCCTCGCCTTCCGTTGGAGGTAGGTTGACGGAATATGATGAAAACAGAGCCTTGTCGAGAAAAGCGACTCCTGGAACAGTGTCAGAACCAGCCAGAACACAGCAGATCAGAGGAGCCTTTACCTTGCATCACTCGCGCGTGATCAGACGCGAACCTGATCCCGTCCTCCGTAATCTGGACATGGGCTCGGGGTGCAAAACTAATACATCGCAGAAGCTGGTAAAGGGGTCTTGTGGACGTGGCCACAGCTCGAAAGATTGGCTGAGAATCAGGTGCCATCTTTCAAGTGTGATTAGGGCCGCACTCGAAGGGAGAAAAATACGCGCGAGAAGGAAAACAAAAAAGGTCAAACTGGCAGAAATTCAATGGGCGCTCGGTGGCGTCTTCTCTTGTGGCTTAACTATTGTACACGAGACCGATGGAACGGGACTTTTGGGGGGGTATCTTAGACGTAGACTCCGACTGCGCAGAACATGTAAACGACTCCGAACCTAGAGAAAGTCAGCGGTGAGGTCGAGAGATTGATCGGATGTGGAGTGCGTACGCAATCGCCAGAGAAGCCGGAACTCCGACCACGGGAACGTTGACGAGAGATCGGTCTGTTGAGTGGTTAGCATCATCGATTGTTAGAATTGCAATGGAGGTAAGCATACTAAGAGCAAATACACCAGTGAGGGAGATTCCTAGCAGCGACAGAAGGAATCCGACCCAGAACTGATTTCCCTTGTTGACGGAAGGGAAGAACGGACTGCCAGCAGCAGCTTGCCAGACCTCATGCAACGAGGAATCCATGTGCTAGACTTCGAAGAATAATGTCGCGATTGGCGACTGAGGTAATTGGATCGGTGGGATGCGTTTCAACGAGCGGCGCGTGGAATTCGTCGAGGGGCTGTTGGCGGTTGGAAACTTGGGTGCGAGTGTCAAGCTGCAACGTCAAGCCTCTGGGTCTGGGGCAGCTTCACGAGCTTACGATTTCGCATCGTGGCCCGTAGACGAAACAGGCTTAGCGCCGCCATGCCCCTGGCAGCTTGCCTGGAGCCTGATTGACTGGCTTGCGCGATGCCTGGAATGACATAAGCAGCGCACGGGCCACTGCGGCGACCCTCCATCATGATTGCATCGCGACATCACACTTGATACAACATACGCGATCATCCCAAAGGAAGCGGCCATTCCATCGTCGCAAACATGGCAGACGAAGGCGCGTTGCTCTTACATAAGCACTATGAATACTGGACTTCAAACTAACGCCAGCTTCTGCAGGTGCCAACAAGCGCAAGGCCGAGGAGGAGCCCAACTCTCCCACCCCGTCCAAGCGCATCAAGCAAGACGAGTCTGAAGAATCCGAGGACAAGAAGCCCACCATTAAGCCCATCCCCTTCCCCGAAAAGGTAAAGCATTTTGGTACCCTAAAGTAATGAAGCAAAGGGACAGGCTAACTATCTCGTCCCCAGCCCGCCGTCATCGAAGAGCGCAATGGCGAAATCGAGTTCCGCGTAGTTAACAACGACAACGAGCGAGAGTCCCTCATTATCCTCACCGGCCTCAAGTGCATTTTCCAGAAGCAGCTCCCCAAAATGCCCAAAGATTACATCGCCCGTCTCGTCTACGACCGCACCCACTTGTCCATCGCCATCGTCAAGAAACCACTCGAAGTTGTTGGAGGTATTACATATCGCCCCTTCAAAGGTCGCCAGTTTGCCGAAATTGTCTTCTGTGCCATTAGTTCCGACCAGCAAGTCAAGGGCTACGGTGCCCATCTCATGTCTCACCTTAAAGATTACGTCAAGGCCACCAGCGATGTCATGCACTTTCTGACCTATGCCGACAACTACGCCATCGGTTACTTCAAGAAGCAGGGATTCACCAAAGAAATCACACTAGACAGGAAAGTGTGGATGGGCTACATAAAGGATTACGAAGGCGGAACGATTATGCAATGCTCCATGATCCCACGAATTCGATACCTCGAGATGGGCCGAATGCTGCTCAAGCAAAAGGAGTGCGTCCAGGCCAAGATTCGCGCATACTCCAAGTCCCACAACGTACATGCCCCGCCCAAGGAATGGAAGAATGGAATCACCCAGATCAACCCCCTCGACATTCCCGCTATTCGCGCCTCTGGCTGGTCCCCAGATATGGACGAGTTAGCTCGCCAGCCCCGCCATGGCCCCAACTACAATCAACTCCTGCACCTGCTCAACGACCTACAAAACCACAACTCAGCATGGCCTTTCCTTGTGCCTGTCAACCGCGACGATGTTGCCGATTACTACGACGTTATCAAAGAACCCATGGACCTCAGCACCATGGAGAGCAAGCTCGAAGCAGACCAATATGCCACGCCGGAGGACTTTATCAGGGACGCCAGACTTGTTTTTGACAACTGCCGCAAATACAACAATGAGAGCACGCCGTACGCAAAGTCGGCCAACAAGCTCGAAAAGTTTATGTGGCAGCAGATCAAGGCCATCCCCGAGTGGTCCCACCTGGAGCCCGAAAAGTAGGCCTTTACACTTGGTTCCAGGCGGGCGCAAATCAAGTCAGCACCTTGACGGGTACAATGTGCATGATGTAATTCTCGTGGCCCGGTGTATTTTTCGAATTGTCACGGTTGTAGGCACGGTTCTCGCTTTTTTGTTTTCTGGGAGCGCGGCGTTTTCGGTTATGAGGATTTTTCTTGTCGGAGCATATTGTACATAAACCCTTCGGTCTGGTGAAATGGCTTTTGCGAAGGAAAAAACAAAAAGGGCTGCATACCGCAAGTAGATGTAGATTTTTCTTTTCTTCTTTTAGCAACAATGGACCAAATCCAACCAACCATGTTTCACCATAGTCACGTACAATCTACATGATGGGCGAGTGGTAAAGAGAAGCAGGTTTCATAAAGCAGACATTTGTTTTGCCCAGCTATCTATCTCGTACTTAAAATGTAAAATATAGTGCCCAGCACACAAGAACAAACAAGTCGGCAATCGAGTGTAATACACTTCTGCCGCACATGGCAGGGCAGTCCAGCAGCCGGGGGCACGATATTCGGCTCATAATGCCGCCGCCCTTGCGTTAAAAAAAAACAGCATGATATAAATCCATCCCAATAAGTCCCGGTTCCTGACCCGAAAAAAAAATTTTCACCCAAACACCATATTCCATTCTGGAGAGAGTAATGATGAGAGTTGCCGAACCATCCGCTGGCCGTTACTCATTATCGCGTTGTAAAACAGAACACGGGCCGAGTACGGGGCAGTGGGCCATATGCGAGTCTATGTGTTGCGTGTGTGAGTGCGTGCGTGGGTGTTCCAGTATTACGACGAAGGGGAGGCCAACTAGGCCCGCCCTCCAGGGGTGTCGTCTTGGTGGGTGGAAAACGCAGCGCCGAAAAAAATCGTGAGCTGCCATGGGTATAACTTTTTTAGGTGGAGGGCGTACGTCTTTGTTTCTTTGTCGTTTCTCATTGTAGTTTCATTTCCTCATCGGGAATCGAAAGCCATTTCCAGGTCTTCATATGCCAGATGAGGTCTCGGTGGTGCGCTGACCGAATGCCGAATCCCCCACCGGGAGTCGGAGATCTGAGTACGTGCGGCGGGGCCAAGAGATGTGCAGTCGATGGTGGTAATCAAGTTGTCTGCGCCGAACCTCGATCGGAATGGGCATGTCGGAGGCTGAGGTCTCGCTCGGCTCCTCCAGAGAGGCGCCGCTGCGATTGGGGTCCTCCGACTCGAGGGTGCGGCGAAGCATGGGATGGAGGAAATCGGGCACCTCGTTCCACTGACCGGCCCGGGCGGCGCTGAGCATGCCTGGGGGGAAAAGCGCAGCGGGAACAATGTTGGAGTCGGTGCCTTCTTGGAAAATCTCGTTATTCAGGAAAGAGAGCTCGCCCGACTCAATGGCATTCTTGAGCCACTGCTCCCATTCCTCATCCAGAACAGCGGTGCTGTCACCAGCCTCCCGGCGCGCGGCCTGCGCTCGGAGGCGCTCGTTAAGCTCCACACCGACGCTCTCGATCTCGAATTCGCTCTCAACATCCATCTCGCCTTCGTCCTCGTCAAGATCGACGTATTCGGCGCTGTGGATTTCGGAGCCGCGAGGATGGTCCTCAATCTCGGTCCAGTCAGGGAAGCCGTCGGCAGTGGTATCGCGAATGGTGATTCCCTGCTCCCTCTCAAACTTCTCCTTGGCCCACTTGGTACCCTCCCACTTGGTCAGGCCGGCGATTTCGGCATCAGTGAGGCGGAGGCCGTCAAAGGCGCGGAAGAGGCGGCGGTGCCATGGCCATCGCGAGAGGCGGATTCGGTGGGTGCGGTGGGTGTAGTCGAGGCCGGGGTACTTGGCCTCCTGCGTCTCCAGGTGGCCGTAAAAGGCGTGAGTTTCTTGGCGGACCTCGGGGATGAGACTGCGCTGGAGAAGAGCATGAAAGTTCTGGGGATCGTTGCTCTTAGGGCGGGGGAACATGTACTCGTAGACAATCTGGTCGACGGGACGGCCCTTCATCTTGGCGGGAGCACAAGGGCGGCGAGTTCCAGCAAACGTAGGGGAATCGGAGAGGCAGGAAGCTGGCGCTGGGGGGGGATGCGCAAAAGTCGAGCCTTGGGACGAAGAAATTGGTCGCAGACTTTCTGCGAGTCCAGGGAAGGTGCCAGAAGGTGGCAGGTCGGTCACGTAATCGGAGGTGGTTGTGAAACGACTTTGGCTCGAGACTTTGGCTGTGCTTGGGGGAAAAGAGAGGGTGTGAGAGGCAGAAATAGGTGATGACTCCCTTTCACCAAGCGAGGTTTGACGAGTAAGATGCGAACACAATCACGGTCGAGCTGGCAGGATGAATTGCAGGAAAGGTGAAGAAAGTACGAAAACCGAGCAGCCAAGAACTCAGCGGCAAGATGGCCAGGCAGGCGGCCTTTTTAGTTTAGGTTGTCTTGGTCGGGCGTTCTCGCCGGGGGGGTGTGAAGCGTGAGAGCGCAAGCGTCAGGGTGTGAGCGACGAGATGGGTGTGGTGCGTGTAGGTATGCGAGCCGGACCGGAAGGCCTGGTGGGAGCTTTCTCTCTTTTGGTGGGGGGGGGAGGGGAGGGAGGGAGAGAAGAGAGCGGATGCACGCAAAGCTCGACAAATGGAGGGGGAAATATGGACGCTGTTGCCAAGTTGTTGATGAAATGTATGGCGGTCCAATATCCAGGCGGGATGCAAAAGGGAAAAGAAAAGAATAAAAATAAACAACAAAAAAAGGCAAAAAAAAAAGGTGTGTTGGGTTGAGTTTGGGTTTAAGGGAGAAGAAGTAGGTGTGCTGCGGAAGGGATGATGGATGGACGGACAGGAAGGCGGGTGCAAAAGAGACACGCACCCTTGGATCCAGGTCAGGTCGCAAATAGGCAAGGTAACCTGCACGGCAATGCGGCGCTGGCGGCAACGGGTGGCGGCAGCAACAGAGGCGAGCGACGTGAGGCCAGAGGATGAGAAAGAAAAAGAGGTAAACAAGGCCGAAACCAAGGCCCGGGTGCCGGCCTGGCCTCGCAGCGTAGCCATCATCATCTCCTTCAAAAGACGGCGGCCGTGGCAGCGTCCAGTCCATGCTTACTGGCCGACCGCCAATGGCCTCGGCCGGAGGACGACATGTCCAAACCCGGAAGGGCAGCGAACAGGATGCATGCAGTAGGCAGAGCAGCATAGGTCAGCAACGATGGCCGCCCCCGAGGAGGCCGCAGCCTGCCCCGTGCGAGTGCTCGGGCAGGGCTGTGGCATTCCCCATAGGCTACCCGCCGACGTGGGATAAGTTGCGTGGGATGCAAGGCGTGCAGGCGTGTACGCTATTGGGCCCCGGCCGTGTTTTTTTTTTTTTTTTTTGCAGCACCGTCTAGGGTGTCCGTTTACGGTGTGCCACCGGGCCTTGTCCCTTTTAATCAATTATTTTACGACTTGGTTGCGAGGACGGAGCTTCTCCATTGTTGGGCGGCAGTCGAGCTGGCTCGAGGGAGGGGGGGCCCCCTGGAAGCGAAAAACGTGGGACCGATGCCATGACATGGTTGTTTGGTGTTGTTGGTGTTGGTCATTGTGGGGGGCAGAGAGAGAGCAAAGCTGTGACGCTCCCTGTAAGTTACACCTCAGCAAGTTGAAACGAGGACAGGATTCCCCTTGCTGTGGTGATTGCGTAGGAATACCTGCCTCGCCTCGTCATGCTGGACAACGCGAGATGTTATCGGTCCCGGGGTAATAAGATCAACATGCACCGTGTGCATCCACGTATCTCCTCTCGATCCGAGCGTGCCTCTGCAAACTGGGACTGCATTACAGCGTTGCGTTGTACAGCGGCGCGCCGGCGACTTTTCCTGCCCCTGCCACCTACTGCTTGCTACCTTGTGGGTGCTGTATGTACGGTCCATGTGCAGCAGCACGTCCCCAATGTTCGTTTTGCCAGAGCTGAACCCTCTGTCGTCATGATCCGCGACTTTTTCTTTCTTGTGTTGATGCCGCCCCGAGATCAGGCACAGAAAACTCTCCGCGTTGCTGCTAAGGCGGACTAAGACCCAATCAATGCACCGTCGACGAGCCTATGTAGAGTTCATCCCGCGAATGATAGACTTTGGCAGTGCCTGATGATCGCCTGGCGCCAGCTAAAATGGCGGCTGCCCCCCGCTAGTTCAGCACCTCATCAGTCGTCGCCGGTCTCCGTCATAGGATCAAGCCCACATCAGCTCACAACCATCTTGAGAGCCACATGGCCTGGCCTCGCTTTACTTTTTTCCCTTTCTATCTGCGGGTCACGGGCCTCGCTGTGCCATTCTCTGCCCTCCGAAATCCCCTGACCACCCGGGCATAGGCCATAATTGTCATCTGCCGAGTCCCTGTCGCCCCTCGCTGATGTCCGCCACCCGGCCAATCCCTTTCGCGCATCACCCCGCGCCTCATCACTCAATCATGGCGCGAACCAAATACCCCTGTCTGGTTCCGTGTTTGTGAGTTTTTTTCTTTCTTTTCTGGTTCTCACCCCTGCGTTCCCGTGACCCGATGACCGGCAATTATGATGTGCCTGGAAGCACGTCGCCGCCTTGGGTAAGTCAGGTGACTCTGACTCTAGCTCGTATAGCTCTTGGCTGGCTCCTCACTGAGGAGTTGACAATTACTCATCACATGTCATCACTGTAGAGTCATCATTGTAAAGTTATGCTTTAAGCTTTTCATTCATTACTTTCCATTGCCCTTCCCATCGGAAGACCTATACGTGAATTCCGCCCCCCTTTAGTTCCCTACCATTAATGTCCTTAGTAGACTGCATTTCTTCTTGCCATTGTCTTGAAATTCATACATTCCCATCAAACCACTTGAGCCGTTGGCTGTTCCAGCCTGATAGATGACTTTCTTCTGAGCCAACCCACCTCAGTCAACACCCTCAATGGCTGTACCCCTAGTGTTCCCCATAGGCTGGCCTATGATCCAACTGAAGATTGTGAGAAACTTGGTTTCATTTCCATCTGCCAAAATTCCATTTGTAAAATCCACGATAGGAGACTTTCGTATCTCAATATCTCCATTCCGCGAGTCGAAGATGCACTGAATTACACGCATCTTTCGACCAGAGCAAGAAACCATTGTAACCTAGGCTTTGGTCAGCTGATAAATAAATCATTTGAACGTGTATGAGTTGGCTTACGGGGATAAAGCGATGTGGTGCCCATCTTTTATTCAGTGAAGTATGAAGTGCCATGTACAAGGCTGAGACCAACTCGCTCGTCAATAGGGCGTCCTCGCGGTGGGCAGCTCTATCAGTGACTAAACCTGAAATGTGTGGCCTTTCGGGATCCCGAGTATGCTTTTTGTAGTTGAGACATGGGCGAAATATGCTTTCAAGCTTCCAATCACACTTGGCGTAGGCAATGCGAAGGAGATGCGGAGTCTTGGGCGGGCTAGTCAAGAAACCTATTAGTTCTCAAAGTCAAGCAAAAGAAGAAAAAAAAGGGGAGTAGAAAATTGCATAACACTGACTTTACTCGTGCCCAATCTGTAAGGGCCGGCATAATGCCATTGTGGAGCCCATCTGAATCGAGTTCAAGGTATGCTTCAATGAAACGACAGATCCAAGACGCAACAGAACGCAGGGATCCTAATTCAGAAGTGTCTTTTTGCTTTTCATGGTCAAGTGCTGACTCTTCATAGATCTCCCATGGTTTTTTTTTATTTGAAGCGCCTTCTTGATATCTTCCAGAGGGAGGAGATTAATGTAGGGCACAAGCGTCCCGGCTTGGCCACTGTAGAAATCCATGTCGGTACAAGTGATTTCGTATTTTTCGAGCTGTTCATCATCGACGTAGTTGTCCTCATATAGAATAAGATCGCGCAGGACAGTCCGCATCCGTTTGTGGATCACCTTCTGGTTGGGGACATCGTTATTCGGGGCATTCTCGTCCTTGTCTCCTTGGGAAGGATTGGTGAAAAGGCTTGTCCGGATGGGCTCGTCTCCAAGGTTGATGCGTGAAAGCGTGTGGCGCAATCGGGGGCCCTCAAGCCTTCCCAGACTTGGAAAATTCATTGCGTTGATGAATGAATGAAGGAGAAGGAGGGAGAAGAAGAAGGAGGGAGAAGAAGAAGGAGGAGTTGCTCGAGATTTGTTTGTTTGGCGTGAAGATTAGGTGACACTACGTGTCAGGTGACTGAAGCTCAAGTTTGTACTTTGGGCCAAACATGTAGCGGTATCGCCCTTTTTATGCTCTCATATCGACAAAGTTTGTAGCGCAAGTTAATCAAGGTATTCCACAGTGAAAAATCATGGTCGCTCTGCTTTAGTGGCTGGTGCAAGAACAAAAGATTTTGGAGTGAAACCAACAAGCCTGCAGATATCACGACAACCTCTTTGAACTTGAAATAAAGCCAAGAGTTATGAGCTCCACTTTCAGGCCTAAGGGAGATGTATGTCAGATATAGATAAACCGAAAGAAGATGTTGTCCAATCCCCACGCTCACGGTATCTATATGCTATGATTCTGCTTTTTAATACTCAGGCCTTCAAGCTATCCATTATGCTGAAACAAGCATGACTGATTCACACTCATGTGTTGCATAGAAAATAGATTACCAAATATGCAAAATCCTTTCAGTCACTCGAGAGACAATATTGAACAGAGCCAATGCGAATATATTTCAAATAAACTCCTAGGCCAGTTTCCCGACCCCCCTCCTCCGGCACCTGCGTTTGAACTTGCTCATGTATAAACCGCCCGCCCACCTTCCTTTGCCCTGTTTTTTTCTTCTTCTTCTCCAATTTTTCTCTTTCTTTCTCTCGCAGCTAGCTTAGAGAACTCTGACCTCGGGAGCCGGCTGGGGCGACTTGTCGAAGCTCTTCATGGGCTCGAGCCCCCAGCGGCCAAACATGGCGGCGTCCTCGTCCCAGCCGTTGCACTCGGTGGTCAGCATCTTCTCGCCGGTGAAGATGGCGTTGGCGCCGGCCATGAAGCACATGGCCTGCTTCTCCTCGGACATGGTCTTGCGGCCGGCGGCGATGCGGATGATGGTGGACGGCATGAGGATGCGGGCCGTGGCAATGGTGCGCAGCATGCTGGTGAACTCCACCTGGGGCCTGTCGCCGAGGGGCGTTCCCTTGATCGGCACCAGGGCGTTCACGGGGAAACTCTCCGGGTGGCTCGGGAGGGTCGACACGGTGTGGAGAAGGCCGATGCGGTCCTCGGACGTCTCCCCGAGGCCCAGGATGCCTCCGGAGCACACCTTGAGGCCGGCGTCGCGGACGTGGCTCAGCGTCTGCAGCCGCTCGTCGTAGGACCGCGTGGTGATGATGGAGGGGTAGAACTCTCGGCTCGTGTCGACGTTGTGGTTGTAGGCCGTCAGTCCCGCATCCTTGAGCTCCTTGGCCTGCTCGCTGTCAATCATGCCCAGCGTCACGCACACCTCCATGCCCATTCCCTTGACGCCCTGGACCATTTCCTTGATGTTCTTGAGGCTGTTCTTGCGGCCGCGCATGTCACGCCATGCGGCGCCCATGCAGAAGCGTGTGCTGCCCTTCTCCTTGGCGACGCGGGCAGCCGCCAGCACACTCTCGACCGTCTCAACCCGCTTGGCTTCGAGACCGGTGCCCTTCTGGTGTCGCGTGGACTGGGCGCAGTACGAGCAGTCCTCTGTGCAACCACCCGTCTTGATGTTCATCAGCGTACACAGCTGCACCTCAGCCGGGTTGTGGAAGCGACGGTGTACGGTGCTCTGCAGGTGCAAGTGGTCAGCCAATCATGTTAGACAGCGATTGCGATGCTCGTGCCATATTCTCCGCATCATCTGCGATGTGGTGTAACACACACTCGGCAAGCATGCCGCTTCTTGGATGAAACTGCAGCCGAAAGCGCTGAAGGAGCTTCGTGCCGAAGGGAGCAACGCAATGGAAGGGGGAAGCTTACGGATTGATAGGTCAGCTCCATCAGAGGCTGGTAGAAGATGGCAGCAATCTCCTCCTTGGTCCAGTCGTGGCGAGGTTGAGCAACATGGACGGCATCGCGGAGGATGGCCTTGGCGCGCTCCCGTCGCTGCTGCTCAATGTTCTCGTGGGCTCCGGCAGGGACAGGCGGCGGCAGGGATTGCCGTCCCACGTAGTCGACCACGGTCGACATGGCACGGAGACGTCCGGCGGCTACGGGCTGGGGACGGAGCAGGACGCGGGAGGGGCCATTGGCCAGGCGCTGCGAGCGCAGGGCCCTCTGGCAGAGTGCGGCGCCGGGCTTCATTGCTGTGCTGGACGGTCTGGGGACGGGTGAGGGGTATGGAGTGGAATAAAGGAACAAGCAAGAAGTCAAAACTCGAACGAGAGGAGGAACGGGGTAGGGCAATGAGGTGGTGCTGGAGGTGCTGGTGGTTAGTGACGGCAACACCACCGGAACCCCCCACGCCCAACTCGGCACATCAGCCAGACAGCTTCTACGGAGCACGGGGAGAGTTGCCAACAGGCATTCGGTCAAGGTCCGTCGAGCCACTCTGGAACCCAAAACACGCAGCGGCGGCTGTGCGGATCTCGTTCGGGTGGTTCAAGACATGACTGTTGAACCTAGTTGACGGGGGTGGGCTCTCTCAACCGCGGCCCAGAGCCATTGAATTGCCCATTGTACGTAAATCGTGGCGCCCTGGTTCGCAGCAGCTTCCGTCGCCGCACCGAGACCGAGGCTGGCCCCCGGTTGCCCGTTTTGTCCGGCTTTGTTGATGGTTGAACCAGCGCAGCGCCGCACCGCACGCGCAGCCTCCCCCAGCTCAACATCTCTGGGGGCGAAGCTACCCAGGTACGCAATGCAAATGTGGGTTGGCGCTTAGCTACGACAGCTCCAGACCCGCTTTTCAACCGACGCTGATGCCAATTGCGCCCGTTTTCGTTGGCTGCGGCCCGCACGGAATCTGTCCGTGTGGGCTCCCACTCGCTCTCGCTGGGCTAGCCACCAGTTGAGGGAGGGGCAGCTTTTTTTCCTCTCCTTCTTCTCTGTGACTCGAGAAAGCGGGGGAGGGAATAAGAAGCCGAAGCCCGAAATGGCGGCGGGAGTGCGGCCATCACCACGGAGGCGGGCGGGCCGGGCCCCCTTCCGTCGTGGAATGCCGCTCCCCTTTCTATCCTTTCGGCATTTCTGGCTTTGGCCGGATCTAGAAAAGAATACACCTCTTTGTCCCAATGCGCATGTACATGTCCGAGTCTCGGCTCTATTTGTGCGTTAGTGTCCAGGACCTCCTCAACCAGTTATCAGATCCACCTAATTCATAGTCATAACCTTCCCCACAAGCCACATCGGGCCAAACTGATCCAGATGACGTCTTCAGAAACGTGCGTCAATATATGAGGTGTCGTTTATTTATTCATCATTCATAATTTTCTCTTGAGAAACATCCTATGTGTATCCCAGGAACCTATTCGAGGTTTCACCCATCAGTCCACATTCATATCGTGTATATACATTCGTGTATGCCCAATAGCTTCACAATAAAACAGATAATCCTACTCCTTGATATCCAATCCGTTGCATAATGGTTTCGAAAAAGAAAAAAAAATGACATAACCATAGTAGAAAGCCGCCATTACCTCAATCGCGGACAAATCCGTTTTGGTTGAGCACCAGGTTTGGTTGGGGTTACGGGATCGACGCTCTGCGAGGATAGCCGAAATGCGATGCCCAGATCAGCCGCTTTAGGCGGAGCCCGCAGACAAAGGATTACCTATCCGTAATTCTCACTTGTAGTGGCGAGGCAGCCCGACATCATGTATTCTCATGCTTTAGTATAGGCTGCTTCAGGGTACCGTCTCCCACCCATTGGGCTCGCACCCCGGTCATCGTAGGCCGCCCGCTTTTCCCACCTTCTCCTCTCCTCTCTCGATTGATCTCGAAAGCGCGGGTCCCATGCCGGCTGATCACGCCGACGGTCCATACGGTCCATATCAGCGTGGCTGCTCGTCCGGCGCCCCACCTCCGGCCGGCGGAGATACTGTCGGTCTCGTTTGTCCTCCTCTCGATCAAAATCCCCGGAGCGGTTTCGACCATCTCGGGCGCGCTCTTTTTTCTTCCGCGTGTATTCGCCATCGCTGTCCTCGTGGTCAGTAGAGCCATCGGAGTCCAGATCCGAGTAACTTCGACTCAGGCGAGAAGGTTGGAATTCTCTGCTCCGGCGTGGTCTTGGGTCGTTGTATGAAGATGGTCGGTTGGTGTTGCGTGGTCTATCCGGCCCAAGTCCATTGGGCAGCATGCTTGAAACCTTTGAAACCTTCTCGGCCACCTTTTCTCGCAGACTTGGGTTGGTTGGTGGCGGCCGCCGTCGGTCGTCGTCAGTTGGGATATCAGAGCGATGGCGATACGCTGGCGCCGGCGGAGAATGGTGTGAACCTGAGGAGTCTGCAAATCGGGAGCGGTTGGGCGGGCTGTTGTCAGGTCGTCGAGATGTCTGGGGTGGAATAGGTTCATCGTCGGATGAGTCGGATGAGACATGCCTGGGCTGGCTATGTCGCCGTGGTGCTTCGGGCCTTGCTGCGTCAGGCCGTGTCATGTTTGGATCGAGGTACGTTGATCCACGAGAATAGGATGGAGGGGGGTTAGAGCGCGGCGCATTATAATCAGAGAAGCTGCGTCTTCTTTCGTGATCATCGTAACCTCGCTCCCTCGCGCGCTCTTCCCTTGCGCGATCGTATCTTTCAGGGGACGGGCGACTCGGGCCTCGTCCATCAGGGCGTGGTCTTCCACTGGTATGTCTACCAGGGACGTGGTTATAAGCTACGGGTCGTTCGAAGAAACCTGGATCTGCAGGCGCAGGTCGTCCCTGGAAAGGCTTTCGTATGTGAGAGTAGGAGACCTTCGGTTCGCCATGATCAGGCTCGGGCCTGGAACTGGCGGGTTCTGGTGCAGAGCGTGCAGAGCGTGAAGATTCCTGGGCCTTGGATGATTCGCGCTTTAATTGGTTGGCGCAGTTCTTGTGCCAGCGATCAACCTGAACATCGGGTTCCGAGGGGAAGACAGACTTTGGAAGGTCGGTTGGGAAATCCTGGCCTGTTTCCGGGTGCTTCAGCTTCCAATTCCTTACAGCGAACTGAAGGAATGGAACATGCTCCTCTGGGCCGAGCAGGATCTCTAATGACTCCCATCGGGAAAACCCTCTTAGTGTCAGGGCAGGAATGGTCGGCGGAGCAAAATCGTCGTCGGGAATAGGTTGAAGAGTATGTTGGCAACCAGTGACTTGCCACATGTAGGAGATGGATTCTGGGGGAGTTCCAAAAAAAAGGTCTGTGTAACAATTCAGTCAACTACTGTGATGCTATTAGATTTAACGCTGTTTCGGGGCATACCATCATAATCACCACCGACAGCCTTGTAAAATGCTGCCAGCTTCTTTGGCGTTAACTGTCCCATAGATCTATCACCAACTTCGCAAATCTGGAGACACATCGAGTGTTAGTCGGACCAGCATGGCGGGGTGCGGGGGTGTGCGCCGGCAGACGTACAATATAGCGGGCAATGGCTCTGAGCAGGGCGTCGAGCAACTCGGTGGGTCGGTTGTTCTTCTCGTACATGTATGTGTACTCTATCGGCGGGGGCGAGGAGCGCGGTGATTGTGATTTTGGTGAAGTGCCCGCCGGGGCATCTTTTTTAGGTGAGGACGCCATGGTCGGCTGCCTCGCATCCAGAACGGACGGTTGGGGGGGAAGAGGGAAAGTCGGCGAAGAAGTGGCAATAGAAGGCGAGGAAGAATCAGAGGCGGCCGCGGGTGATATTTAAAAAGAGAGAGCGACAATGAGACCGCATGCGACAGGCACCAAAATACGAAAGAGGGCGACAAGGATGGAACAACTAAAGGCTGAGGCCAGGCGCGGGGTGGATAATAAATCGCAAAGGAATCTGGTCCTAGTCGAGTTGGGAGCAAAGCCGCACTGCGTCGATGGATACTGGGCCTAATAATCCGGCCAAGGGCAAGGCAGGAACAGGCAGTAAGCTTGGCGTGCGCAGGAGTGGCCACAGCCGTGGTACAGAAGGGCGAAAAAAAAAGGCGACCTGGGCTGGGCAGAAAAACGGCTGCACTATTGTGTTGCGTTTGTGGTGCTGCGCTGTTGGGTGTGCACAATCGTGGGCCGGGGCCAGGAAGGTCGGTCAAGGTCAAGGTCAGGGCTGGGACGATGATGGCATGGATTGCATGGCGATGATGTCGTGCCCAAGGACGGACAAAAGCACGGGTGGGACGGGAGAGCCCTTGTCTTTGTTTGGTGTTTGCTGCGTCTGCGCTGCGCTTCCTTTTGCTGGAGATCTAGGCCCAACGGTGCAGACCGGGTTACCCTTTGCTCGGGGTTGTCGGCTGACTTGCCACTGCGCTCCTAGTCTTGTTCGCTGTCGGCGCCGTTGTCTTGTCTCGCTGTGCGGTAATGCCCAAGTGTCTGCTGAGGGGAGGGGAGGGGCTGTCAGGAAGACTCGATGATTATAAGTGCGACCTTGGGGAACCGGGAACAAGAAACCTGCTGTCCGGGCTTGACGGCGGGTGCGTGCTTGCCCCTGTGCGGCTTCAGCTGCAAATGCTACAGCGACCGGGATGGGATTGGAGAATGCATCGTTTAATCAGATGCTTAGCCTAGATGGAGAAGCAAATCCAATCTCATGGAACCAAAGGTACCAAAGGGCTGCGCCGAGCGATTACGATACCATGGGCCTGCGTTCCCCTACTGTGCGCCTCTCGCACATCACTTGTCCACTGCCGGCCGCCTATGGGATGACACGTGCATCATCGCTGTAGGGCCCAGGGTGACTCGTCAGTGTGATCCAGATCAAACCGTCCAGCCAGTCAGCCAGCCCAGGTCAGGTACTGTCATGTATTCGGGCTGCACGTTATGCCTGGGTTGCCAGTCGAAACGTGCAGCATGACAGATCAAATTCTTCCCCGTTATGGAGACTCTGGAGTAGATCAGGACTAGGAAAAAAAAAAAGGAAAGAAAAAGAGCCCATTGTTTTTCCTTGTTTTTACTACACTCTCTTCACGGCTTGAGATGTTTCTCATTTCGACATTTCTTTCTTCATGGAAAAGACCGTTGACCGAGGCTCATCTGCATCGCTGCCACCCCCACTGGGAGGGAGCTAATCCCCAACGACGGCGCTAACTTCCACATTCAACCCAAGCAAGCACTAAAACAAGCTGAAGGGCTGTGTGATGCACGCCGCCGGGTGGTGGCATCAGGAAAGGGCTGCGCACATCTCATCTCACTCAGCCCCAGGGGCCCTTTTACTCAGCGGGTTCCCACGCTGCTCGCTGCATGCATGCATGAGCAAGCGATGCGAAATCCTAGCGACGGACGCCGAGAGGCCGATGACCGATGGAGCCAGGGAATGGAATGGAATCGACACAAACCGGTAACTCGGGCTGAAATAGGACCGGGCCCGCCGTTGATGCTCGAAACACACGGCAGAATCGGGTTGGGTGCGTCTTGGTGATATGTCGCCCCGGGGCCCGGCATGTGCAAGACATGGAGATCCAGATGACTGGTACTCGCGGCAGTGATGTCATTCTGGAGAAGCCCCGACCAGGTATCCCCACGTCTCTTGGGCCTTTACATTTTGGGTACGCTGGCGCGAGCTTGGCAGGTGGTCTAGGGTAGATGACTTGCCGCTTAGCCCACGCCAAGGGGAGAAAGAGCCTTGTTTTAGCGCCCTCGATAGCGCATCCACCTAAAAATCAGACCAGAAGGACGTTTTCGGGATTCCGTATGCGCTTAACCCCTTTGGGAAAATTATTTCATCCCGCCTTGTTGGCCTCTTTCATTTCGCAAAGAAGTGCGAGCCATTGCAACACCAAAGAAACCATCATCAAACTGGTTCTGGGTTTGGCCTTGGTCCCCTTTCCCCTTTTCGCCGTCACTCCTTGATCGCGTATTCTTTACAGCCGCTTTGGCGTTTTGTACCTTTATTTTAATACTGTACACAACTATTAAATCGCCCATCATGGACGCCCTCCGTTCTGCCATCCAGCCCATCACGCACAACCTTCCCGCGCCGATTCGCGACCTCGGCGTCTCCATCATTGGCGAAACCTGCTACTCGTCGCTCCTTCTCGACGTCAACATTGAGGATGTGGATTGTATCAAGTTCGCCGTCTCCAAGGGTCTTGGTATTGGCATCATTGCCGCCTCCTCCATCGTCAAGGTCCCCCAGATCCTGAAGCTACTCAACTCGCGCTCCGCCGACGGCGTCTCTTTCCTCTCCTACCTGCTCGAGACGACTGCCTACATCATCTCCCTCGCCTACAACGTTCGCAATGGCTTCCCATTCAGCACCTACGGCGAGACCGCCTTGATCGTCGGCCAGAATGTCATCATCTCCATTCTCGTCCTCAACTACAGCGGCCGCGCCAGCATTGCCGCTGCCTTCGTCGCCGCGCTCGCTGGTAGCGTCGCTGCCCTCTTCGCCGAGAATCTCATCAACATGCAGACCCTCAGCTACCTCCAGGCCGGCGCCGGTGTTTTGGGTGTCGCGAGCAAGGTGCCCCAGATTCTCACCATCTTCTCCCAAGGCAGCACCGGTCAGCTCAGCGCCTTTGCCGTAAGTCATCCGACAAGTAAACCCACGTGTTTTACGAATAATATTAACAAATCGCGTCCAGGTCTTCAACTACCTCGCCGGTTCCCTCTCTCGTATTTTTACTACTCTCCAGGAGGTTGACGACAAGCTGATTCTTTACGGCTTCATCTCTGGCTTTATCCTCAACGCCATCCTGGCCCTTCAGATGGTCTTCTACTGGAACGCTCCTTCTGAAAAGGCCAAGGGTAAGCGCAAGGAGGTTCCCATTGAGGCTACGCCCGTGGGTACCTCGACTTCCACTTCTACTCCCAAGAAGAGCCCAACCACTCGTCGCCGTGGTTAAATGGTGGGCATGGATTGCCATACTATTTTTGCGATTGTTTTAAGTGGAGATGTTTTTTAATACACGATATCACATCATAAACCACGTGTCCCATGAATGAATTGAAGAACCAGTTTGTCAAAATTGTTGTTAATGAATAGATGAAGACTGCATTATTTAAGCATTCTCTTTGTAGTGAGACTATATAAGCTACCTAACTCATCGCCTATCGAGCGACTTATCATATTTTGCCAATCCCTCGAGTCAGATCAACGCCTGATTACTCGCCAACAATTGGTCCCAGAATGCTTCTCATGAGCATGTCCCACTTGGTATACCCAGGTCTCTCGTAGGAGACGCATATGCCAAAACGCTAAATGACCCCAAAACGCCAATTTATATCAAGTATCCAATCCTAAGGTTACAAATTTTTATCCATTCATGACACAATCTTAACAGAACTGGAGGCCAGGGCCTGTCCAGCTCATGCCTCCGACAGATGGCTTGCTGTTGGCACATTGCAGGCACCGGCGCTGCTCGCCCAGGTTGCTTACAGAGCAGCTGAAACAGACGTGCTTGCCACACGCACCGCAGGCGTGGGCCTCAGCGTCAAAGCCATCCACATCCATCATCTCGTCACTGCCATCGGCCAGGCCGGTGCCACAGTCGTCACAGCTTGATGGGCTCATGGCAGGCTGTTGAACAGCCTGTGAGGATCCAAGGGCAGCAGAAGGTGTCGAGGAAATATTCCAGAAGCGGTGCAGCGACTGCTGGCTAGCCTTGGGTCGAGAATTTTGCTGAGGCATCTCCTGCTCAGTGGCCATAGCGTCGACCTGTGGTTGTTGCTGGGCAGAGAAGAGGATGTCGAGGGTTCGTCCTGTGAGCAAGGGTTAGAATTTGGTTGCTAGGGTGCGTTTGTCCCCTTTAGGACTACTTACGATGAACTTCGTCCTCTGAAGGTCGAGAGTTGCGGAACCGCTTCATGGTCCGGCTGTGCAGGTGGATGGGCGTCATGTCGTAGTGTGCAAAGGGGTTGCTGATGCCCGCGATGTTCTGGGGAGGAGAGTTGAAGGACGAGTCGGATGAGGGAGAAGAGCAGAGCTCAGTGATGGAACGCTTGCGCTTGAGAACCATGTTTGCTGCTGAGGGTCTTGCGAGGTATGGAGCAATTGGACAAGAAATCGAGGGCCAAGGCTGCTGGCAATGATCAAGATGATGGATTAAGTGGTGACGGTGTCCGGTTGCCAGAGTGTTTGAGAGGGATAAGACAGAGAGAGAGCGAGAGAGTAAGCAGCTAAGCGAGAGACGGCCGGCTATTTGGAGGCTGAGAGAGGCGCACGCGCCATCACGCGTTGTAGCAGGAAATGCGCTAAACTTACAGGGATCTCCGCGATTCTCTGCGCGTAGAGTGGTGTTTTTTCGCGACCATTCGCGCTATTAGGCCCCCGCTGGCTGTCCATTGGCCCGGCTGCGCCCACTCAATTTACACGACAGGGTGCATCATGACAAGACGGGACGGGAATCACAGACGAGTGCACAATATCGATGAACATTTGTGTTATGCGGCAGGGTGTGTTTTCGTGATAGAGAATAATAAACAAAACACCCAATCAATCTACTCCTTTGATATGCGAATCACAAACTTGCCCAATCCCCCCTTCCCTGTCAACACCCTATCACACCCTTTCCTCACCTCATCGATATCATCTAGGTCGACCACGGTCATGACAGCCTTGACCTTTCCCAGTGCAATGGTCTCGCCGGCCATTTCCAGAAGCTCCCGGACGTTTGGGCTCCCCGACACAAACTCGTACTTGACCGTCGTCCCCCGCAATTTCCACCGGTAGTACAGCTGCACAATGTCCAGCAGCCACCCGAGCCATGTCGGCATCCGGTCGCCGAACAACTCCCGCGCTGTCTCCTTGGACGGGATGCTCGCAATGCTCATTAATGTGCCCGTGTCAGGCTTCAGGACCGCGAGGCTGTCGTCAAACGTAGCCCACTGTGTGCTCAGCGCGAAATCCACTGTGCCTCTGCCCACGACACCGGGCACGTCTTCCTTTTGGTAGTCAATCACCTGGTCAACAGTGCCGGGAGCTAGGTGCTGCTCCACCAGCGCCATCTTGGCCGTCGATGCCGTCGTAATGACCCTTTCCGCGCTAAACACATTCCGTGCAATTTGCAACGCAATTGATCCTGACGCGCTCAGGGCTCCGGGAATGAAGGCGACTTGACCTTCAAGGCTCTCCTTTCCACGCAGCTGCAGGCCTCGGCGGATCGTCTGCAGCGCTGTGACAACTAGGCCTGGGAACGAGGCGGCCTCTTCAAAAGAGACGTGTGCCGGTTTGTGTAATAAGAACCGCTCCTCTGATAAGGCATAGTCGGACGCGAATCCTGCTTGCTGTTTGAGGGTTATCGGCTTGTCCATGTAGAAACCGTATACTTCGTCGCCCGCCTTGAAGCTTTTAACGGCGGATCCAACTGCTACCACGACCCCGGAACCCTCAATGCCAATTTGGACTGGGTACCTATTGTGAAAACACTCTTATTAATCTCACTCTTGCTTCTCGCAATGCATCAGACAAGGGAACTGCATACTCCGTTTTAATCAGCATATCAACCATCCCTTTGGCGAACTGCGTGTCTCCCGTATTGATGGCTGCAGCACGCATCCGCAGGAGCACTTGCTCTGGTCTTGTAATCTTTGGGGTTGGCATCTCCGCGACGACATATTCTGCTGGCAAACATTTCTTTGGCGCGATCAAAGATCGCATCGTGGTTGGAATATCAGCCATTGTTGCTTCCAGGAATTGGCTTGAACGACCAGTGTACGTTATAGTTTGACCTCTTTTCTACCCAGAAACACTCGGGAGGGAAGCTTCTTTTTATCTTTGGTCAGAAGGACATTCCGGCGGCGGAATATGAAAGTTCGGCGGCTTCGGTGGGTCCGTTCGGAGGCCCGACCGACCCGCCGAACGCCGCGCCGCCAGCGAGTTGGTGTCTAGGTGTCATACCATGGCTACCTCCAAACTCCGCTAGCGGAGTTTCAGCCACCATTCATAATTCTGATCATAACTAGTGGAATATGGCGCCTGATGATTGGAGTTAGGTGGTCGTCTAACTATATCCCTGTTTGAAATACGAAGGATGATAGGCGTGAAGGTTATCATTTCAGAGACAAGCTGTTTTCTGTTGATATCCAAGAGGACAGACATAACACCCCGTCTCCCGAACTAATCTACACCTCTGTAGTGGTTTCCTAACAAAAATTATTTTATGAAACCCCCCCAATCTTCACAATGTAGGGGATTTAAGTGGGAGGTTCACATTCGAACTGACTGAAAGGCGCCTTGAATCAGAGCGCCATTCCTCATTAATAGCTAACAGGAAACACTTTGGAGCTATCCACCGGCCACATCTCCTTTTCTTACACTCGGCCTCAATTATTGTGCTCATCACGTGCTGTAATCCCAGGGTGTCTTATCCCATCAACGATGTGTAGCTTTCGATCAGTTGCCTACTAGATGTTAGTCAATTGGTTTAGCATTATGCGACCAGAATTGGCCACATCTGTTCAACCACGCACCGTTTATTCCACACGTATTCCTCTTGCTATTTACATTTCGTCATGTTGTGCCTGATGATTGCCACTTGGTGCACCCGTGGAACTGTGATTGTATCCTTTGAGAACAAGTTCACAGACGGAATGCTGTCAAGGCAATGGCGATAAATCCATCTCTTATCAATAACGCCTCCGGTAGGTGCCTCGTCCAGAACCACGAGGATACAAGTATCGTGGGACACCTCTGAAATGTGCGTATGTTGACTCATCTACGGTAAAAAGGTATTAGCGAAGAAGGTTGAATTCTCAAGCATCTGACATACCTCTCTCGCGGCTGATGCCGAGCTGGGCCGCCACATTTACATATCCCTGTTCCATGTCGCCTTTCTCCTTGGAAACTCTGCTTAGGGCTTCATCATCACCTTGCCACACGCTGCGGCACATGGGGCAGGTGACATCGCCATTCTTGGTGCGCGCCCACATCTGAAAGCACTGCTCATGAATGTTCTGACCGCATGCTGCTTGGCACCATACCACAGCCTCGGCGCCACCAGCTTCGAGCTCACAGTAGCAGATAGGACAGTCTCCCTCGACTGGCTTGCGTTTATCTGATTCCGCCGCTTTTGGCTGTGAGACGGGCGGCGCTGCGGCGAAGATGTCACGCAGTTCAGAGCTTAGGAGCGCCAGTTGGTATACCATTTCAAACGGTGCATTTAGCACCTTTTTGAGAACCTTAGTAGTCACTAATTAGTAGACGCCTTAAAAAGTAACCACAACGCTGCAACTTACGTAGAGAACATGCTTGCATTGATTTCCATTCTCACCGTGTGGGCAGTTACACCGTGGTTGCCGTGCGATGTGGATCGTGTAAACATTCCCAGTCGACCCGGTCATCTCCATGATTTCCTCGGGACACTCTTCAGTACCACATCTCGTGCGCTTGAGTACATAGAAGCGTTGCTGCATTGCTCGGCCATAAACATCGTGAAATGCCTGTGGAGGTTGTGTTCTGAACTTGCGCAGCCGCTTTTCCGAGGATGGGGTAGCAGAGGCCTCTGACTTGAGCTTCTTGGCCGAAGCCGACGATGTACTTGAGACATTACTAGCCTTTCTCTTTTGAGCCGGCGTAGACGGGGCGTTAGACGAGACATCTTCTGCCAAGATGATGGGGCGTTCTGGGGTCCGCCCCGCATTCGTTGGTGTCTTGCCCTTGTGCTTGCGAGGAGTTTGGGGCATTTTCGCGCGTGCGGAAGCGCTTGAGCTTCTTTTCGGCTGGACCCTGGAGGGACCCATTCTTGATGAAAATCCGGTTTGATTGCTTGATAGATGCGAAAGTCTGCGATAAAGTTGTGCACGTGGGTGGATAGATGCCTCTTCTTTGGTTCAAACTATCGGGAGTCACGGGAGTCACGTGAAATGACGGTTGTGACAAACAGCACTGATACACTGCATCAGATCTCATACATCAAACAAACACCTTGGGCACGATTAAACCAGCTAAAACAAACGATCGCCTGCATTGGCAATCCCTAGGACAACCCAGCCGATACATGGGTGTGGATAACTTTGATCAGAGTGTCACGGGAGATGGAACCGAATATTGGAATATTGAACAATGATGCATCTTGGCATTTTACTACCCCTACTTGTCTCGACAGACTCCACCTCTTTTGAACCTCCCAAACGGGTCTCATTTCCATCATGGTAATCCAAAAACAAAATAAAACAAAATAGAGAATCCCATTCCAAACGCCCCGGAGCGTGGGCCTTCCCACCATCCCCGCTCCCCTGAGGTACATGTTGATATAATGACCCCAATTCCCCTTCCCAAATGCGCCCCCTATATCAAGTCACATAAGAAAAGAAAATGAAATCGGTTGTGTATGTAGTAGATACAGGCCGTGCCTTCTAGCAGGCGACGGATGTGAAACGGTCCAACGCCGAGTCTATGCGGAAGCTGGTAATGTCGATGTATTAGACAAAAAGACAAAAAAGGAAATTAGATAGTGTCGCGAGTCGTCGAAGCGAGAGTATCATTGGGATCATGGTGGCTACAGCCGTGGTACTTTCATTCATCGATGTCGTCGGAGTGTTCGTGTCCAAGCACGTTGGTGAGGAGGATGGTGTCTGATTGTGACGTCTAAGACACTGAATTCGGTATAGTCGGATAGAAGATGTGATAGGGAATGGCGTGGTATATATATGTACCAGGAGTCGCAAACAGAATTGCGCTCAATTTTTAAGGGAGTGGTCGTCGGTGACCAGGATCACGGGGCTGGTAGCGGCGCGCTTCAGCTTGTTGCTGAGCGGCCAGCCACTCGGAGGATCCAGTTTGTCGTCCAGGTTGCTCTGCAGGAACCTTGGTGTCGTTGCTTGATGAGGCGGTAGGTCGGCTGCTGCCTGAGCCGGAGGCTTCGGGGACCAGTGAAGTGACGGCTTGAGCAATGGAAGCCACAACGAATCCTCGCAGTTCCATGTCCTCACGGTGGTCCTCCTTCTCAAGTCGGAACCTCTCATCCTTGCTCATGTTGTTGCGGCGCATGTTCTTAATCTCTTGCATGATGTAGAGAAGAACTTCTTCAGGGCATTTGCTGCGTTCGGTGGCGGCTTCATTTTTGCGCACGTATCGCCGCGTGACGTCGGTCGCACCATCAATTGAAAAGGCGATGCAGTAGGACATCTTCTTGCCCCAACCTTCAGCGTAGAGTCGAGGGTTGTCCCAGGACTCCTCGCAAGCATCAACGTGGATCCATCGCTTCTGGTGGTCGGAGTAGACCTCAGTCCACACGTGGTCCTCAGCGTTCCACACCCATCTCACACGGCCACCAACAGCTCGGCAAAACATGCTGAAGCAATTGGCCCACTCACCAACTCGACCCCTTCGAGTGTGCAGCAGCTTCCAGACATCGCCGTAACGAGGGAATCGCTCAAAGGCACCACACGTTTGAACCGAGCATCGATACAATTCAACGCGGAGGGCCCCACAGGCACTCTCCTCAGGTGAAGGTGAGGTCATTCCATTGAAAATGGTGGGTGACAGGCAGACGGGGCAAGGCGGGTTGTTGACCCAGGTGAAGAATGATCGCTTAAACCATCTACGCGGGATGTTAGCGTCTGCGCGGCGAAAACGATTGAAATTACGACATGAACATACCTTAGCAGCGCACGAATCACGCAGTCTTGATAACCCCATTCTGGTTGTCGTCCATCACCCATGCTCTCAGCCTGGGCGCGCCAAATTTGTGTCTCCTCCTCAGCTTCGCTGTAGATACGGTCCAATGGAATAATTTGCAGGGCCTCATCTAATAAACCAGGGTTCTCGTACTTGGTTGGTGTCAAAGAGAGGCTCAGGAGCAGGGTTCGGAATTTCTGAGAGTCACGGTCGTTGGAATCGGGAGCAGTGGGGATCTTGGGGAGGTTGCGGAGGGCGGAGTATGAAGGCAGTGCTTGGCCGTGGGCTGTTGAGGGTCGGTGGGCGCAAGGAGATCCAGGAGCACGCAGGTTTGAGCTAGATGCACTCTCGTGAAGACTTGGAGATCCTTGGCGGGATGCAGTACGGAGATCGGCCATGCGCTTGTCGCGCAGAAGACCCTCAAACTTCAGGCGAAGGTCGTGGGCCCACTCCTCGCCATATTCCGCAGAGTCCTGCGCAGGCATGCCTCGGCCCGCCATGATGATGGATGGAAGAAGTAGACGAAGGTAAAACGGTTGCGGTTGTGGTAGAGTTGACTAGGAGTGTTGGAACGGGATTGCGTGGTGGGAGGGGGGATCCCAAAAGTAAAGCCAAGAGGATTGAGAGAAGAGTCGGAGTGATTAAAGAGTGTAAGACTCGACAGTTTCCTCTTCAACGGGCGAAATGGCTGACTGTCGTCGTGGATGGTGTCGTCGTCAGCTGGAGTTGCGTAGGCCTCAAGTCAGGCAGGTTTCCAGAAGAGCGAGACTGGGCGCCTAGCGGCTATGGTTCGGTTCGCTAGCGTCGTCTTGGCCGTGAATTCCTGCGATGGCAGAATTCGGTCGGAAGCGTCGCTTTGGTCGTCGGAGTCGATGTCGTCGTCGCAGTCGAGGCGTCGGTGGTCGCTGGTTGAGGGAAAAGGAACGGCGGGTGGATATGCGGGATGACAAGACGAAGGGAAGGACCTACGGACGAGTAGACATAGACGGAGGCAGGACAAAGACAAGAAGCAGACTGAGCTGAGAGTCGGGGGTGGACCAGGGGAATAAAGGGACGGGGTGTCTCGGGAGGGCGTGCGTCTTGTCGGCTTCTTCCCACTCTGGGCCAGGCCTACGATGGCAGTTTACGCGTCAGCAGCAGCGCCATGGCCAATGAGGGAACCAGGCCGAGTCAGGGGTGGGGGCCGCTAGGCGCAGGAGCACGTACTGGTACTACGAGGCCTGTACCTACCCTTTGGGGGACTTTTTTCCCTCTCGCCCTGTAGCGTCGCCCCCGCCGACCAGAGCCCGGTGGGCTGTACCGAGTTCCAGTGGATAGGCGCAGTGGAGTGGTAGGTTTTGTGCGCACGTGTGCTGCGACGTGTCGAGTCTCCTCTGATCAACTCTTTTTTAATTACCCAGGCCCCGACGTTTACGAATGCTGCTGGGAGCTGCGCAGGCTTTTGCTTGGCTGCCGAGGACATTTGGCGAACGCGACATATAGCCAGCTTGGCAAACTCTCGTATATCGCCCGTCTACGCAATCCGGACAATCCATAGTGTGTAATTAATTCATCAGCCGCTGGCGAAAGCACAGTCAGGCTGCTCGTCGCCAAATACCAAATACGTGGATTGCTACGTGGACATGCCAAGGTGAATACGCGAACAGGCAGCTGTCTGCAAGGTTGCCAAGCGGCCGCAAAAAGTGACCTGCAATCGCCCAGCGACTACGTACAATACGCTGAAGGCAAGGACGGCGACGTACACCAGTGGCGTCACATCTCAAACCTCGCCATCCAGTGACGGGAGCCGTTGAGGGCAGGCTAATTCATAATCGAGAGTGAGGGGGCGGCATTGCCGTCTGCACTGTACAGTACTTGGGAAGCTTGTAGTCAAACACCATGCACATGCATCGCGATTTGCAATGGCGAATGTCGAGAAATGGATCTCCAAGGACCCTTTGCAGTGTTAGGGCTTGTGGCAACGCCTAACAAGGAGACAGGCGAGACGATGATCTTAGCAGAAAACATGACAGTAAACGGGGCCGTCGCTGCTCCAATCTGTCCCCCGCAGCCTACAGAGAAGTCGATCAGCGAAAAGAGAAGGCGAGTCGCTGGAGACGAGATGGGACATACGTACACCCATCGCCTCCTCCCTCGCCCTCATCTCAATCGCACCTGGGTTGTCTGGAGTCCTGCAAGTCACCCGGCCCCAGCATCGTCGAGGTACCGGTACCTGGCCGGGGGTGTGCCTGTCGTCGTGGAGGGCGATGACGAGGCATTGGTCCCGGGGAGCCCAGTGTGGCACAGTTCTTGCAGCAAAGCCACTCTAGGTGCGCTCACTTTGGCTTTTCGCGCCCTCTCTGCTGCCATGAGAGACGCGCTCAGTCCCTCCGCCTTCATGTTACGTTGTTTTCTGCTGGTGCTGCGCATCCACGACCTATGCTCTGTAACACTCTGTACAGCATCCGCATGTGACTACGTGCTGTACCTGAACAACTGCAGGCGTCTTCCCTACAGGTTGGTAGGCACCGTGGATGGCTGTCCATTTTTCTGTTGTATCGCACTGGGCACCGCTGCTGCGCCCTGACCCCGTGTTCCCACTGCATGTCGACCCCTCCAGAGAGGCCTTCAAGCCCACAGAGGCCGACCGTGGCTTTCTCATTCGGTGGTCTTGCAGCATTGTACATTTCGTCTGCACGGCAGCTTGCTCAACAAGCATGGGAATAAACATGGGGCCTTCTCACTCTACCAATCCTCCTCAAATCTCCCATGGGCAATCCATCCCGTCATTCTCGGGTCTCCAGCCACAAGAAAATCGGGGCCACTTGAGGCGCTAAAGTGATCCACAGTCTTGTTTTGTGGCCGTGCCATCGACATACCCAGTCATATTTCCAGTTCACACCCGCCGTCGCAGAATTCGCAAAAGCCCGAGGCCCCGGGGCTCTCCACAAGGCAGGGCGACTCCACTGTTGCGACTCTTGTGACAATTGCAAACGCGGCCTCCGCCTGGGCATTTCATCATCTCACGTGGCCCGGTCTCAAGAAGAGCTCTCCAACAGGGTGTTGAGGACTACGGATACATCGTGGCACAGGCGCATGCGTGCAAATCGCTGGAGTTTTTCGAGATGCAAACCAACGGGCTGTCTTCGCAATCGCCCTCCTCAGTTCAATAGAGAGGAAGAAAAGCCCAGTAAACTTCTCCCCGCCCCAGCCCGCAATGTTTCGCAACGCCCGGCTCAGCCTTCCTGCCATACCCTCGGCCCTGCAGCAGTTTCTTACGCGCCTCACCGACGGCCCCCCCTCAATTTGCAATGGCGGACTGGCGGTTTAAATACTTACACCTGTCGCCAAATGCATCTGCCTCTTAAACGGACGAAATAAAGCTGTTGACGGCACCTCGCGAGCTTGCGTCCCGAAACGCCATTCGGGAGCCAGATTCCCTGTTCGCCAGCGAAGAAGCTTAAGTTTGTGGTGTGTGCATTGCGTGCGTCGGCCTTTGCCCCTGGAAACAGAATGGGGCCGGTACGAAGCGATTACGCAGCCGATCGCCCAGACAGATGAAGAGCTTCATCCGCGTCCAAGCGCACCTCGCGCCTCGGCTCACCCAGCAGCAGTATGATGAGTCCGGACTCTGGTTCCGTATTGTAATTAATATACTATACTTGATGGATGGCAAGGGGAACCGCTTACGCTGCGCACACTGCGCTGCACCCCTCGCTGCATCCTCTCTCCGTGCAATCCGCGGGGTCGACCGCGCCGCCCAGCACAGGGCTCGACGACGCTCTGTCACTCCTCTGATCGCCCTGTCGCCTGGACCATGATCCAAAAAAAGCTCCGGCCTGGGTCTGGGTCGCGTAGCCGCCCTCCTCCAGGCTCGACTACTCTACAAAACGTTGACACGCTCCACCCATAGTGGGTCGCCTTCGCCAATCACACACGTGGAATATCTCCCAGCGCCCAATCCCTGGGGCCCCTCGACGCCTTCCAGCCATGGATCCCTGACGTCTTCCATATACGGCCAGGGGTGGCCTGGGTGACACCCAAGGCCGCGTCATCCAGCAACTTGCACTGACGGCAGCTTGCGTACCCTTACTTTACGCTCTCAGGGCTCCCAAGGCCACGGTCCTCGCTGCTAATTTTTTCCCCCACAATACCAACGGAGATTATGTATCCATTGAGGCTCTAATGCTGACCTTGGCAATATCTCGGCTCATCCAATTCGCTAACCCGACGACGTGGTCTCCGCCTTGTCCCTTTTAGTGTACCCAACACAGAACCAGGCGTAGGTGATGTTGAACTACCATTTGAACTATGTAGCTGGTTTCAGCCTTCACCCGTGGTCGGAGTATCGCTCCCGGTGTCATGAATTAAAGATTTTGACAAGCATGCTCGTCAGTCGTCCTTGCAAGGACCGCTGCCGTGTTCCGTAGCACGGGGTACGTCACTGACGTGATACGGCCCTTCTCCCGTGCATGTAGTGTCTGACGTCTTATACACATTTCCCAAACAGAACAACAAGAAGTCTGTCGGGCCACTCGCATATCAGCTGAAAAATCTTTGATGCAACAATCACTCAACTGGGAACCTGAAAAAGCAAAGTATCTGTTCCATATGCTGAGTCTCTAATAATATGCATCGTTGGTTGGGATATCCATGCCTACCTCTATCCCAAACCCGAGAAAAAAAGTTTGCGATAGTACGAAGGAGGCACTGTCGTTGGGTAGCTTCAACAACCACAATACCAACAACACCAATATCAGGGAACCGCCGTCTATAGCGAACCGCCATGGTCACCATCGTCTACGCTTCTTTTTCGTATGGAACCGTTGCTGCGTCGAACGCCCGTCCGAGCTCAAATCTCGCTCCCGCCAGCCCTAGGAAACTCCCCCCCCCCCACTCCCCAGTCAAGCCTTCATCCCGTTTTTTTTCGCTCTCGGTCACCTCGCTTCCTCGGAGAGCGGAGGGGGGAGGACGCGCGTTTCCTCGGTGGACCCGCTGGGCTTGACGTCCACCCATGTGCCGTTCTTGCTGGGCTGGCGGGGGGAGGAGGAGTGGGAATGACGGCAACGTGGTGCTCGCTGAGCTCCCAGGCAGCCAGGATCAAGGGCCCTGTGACGTAAAGCCACGCTGTGTATACCCTGTCATTTTTTTTTCTTCTTCTTCTTCCCGTGGGCGGTGCCCCGGCGGTGAAGTTGAGGCTTGGTACGAAGGGCTTGTAGACGTCTAAGCCCGCGAGGGCTGGTGTTGTTGGTTCAAATCCCTACCCTAGACGACTCGGTCCGCAACGAAAAGGAGAAGAAGAAAAAGTCGCTCCAGCCCCATTGCCCTTTGAATTGCTATGGCTGGATAATGTAAATTGTATTGAAGGTGAGTATTGTCGTTTTCGGTATGGCTTCGCGGCAATTTATGCGGCAACTGTGCATGAGGTGTGCTGTGAACCTTCAAAATCAGATATCATTTCACACGTGGACGCGCAGGAACTCTTCCATAAAAGACCCATTTATTCAGAAAAGGAAAAAAGAAGACATACGGCACGGGCGTCCGTAGTGATTTGTGCATTTGAGGAAAAAAACCATCCAAGAAAATTTACAACACAGGGTGTATCGTCTAGTCTAGACCCTCCCGATCATTGCCACTAACTATGCACTGTTTTCGTTGTCCTCGACCCTGCGCCCACACACTTTTGCACCCAACCCGTTTTCCTGTGTGACATTCGCCATGGTCACATCTACCTCTACCTCTACCTCTCCCACTGCTCCAGACTAAAGTAGCTCTCGGGCGTCTCCACATCCCATGTCGGCCTCTCGACCAGGGCCACCTCGAGGGGTTGGTCTGGCGTGCTGAGGGGAACGACTCCAAAGATGGGCCGGTACTTGTAAGTCATCCACCAGCTCTTACGTTGACCGCCAGTCTCGGCAACTTCAAGGTTGGAATTGGCCTCGTTGCGGTTACGTAGCTGAGCGAGTTCGCCGTCTGCCTCGTCCATGTCGTCATCGCTGTTGACATCTTCGGGCCGAGGGGCGTCTTCCATATCAACGTCCTCCCACTCGCCGGCAGTGTGCTTGTGGACTTGAGAGGGGGCAAGGCTACCCTGCTCCATCCTGCCACCTGCTCCAGTGCTGGGGCCGGCTCTCTTGCGCTTGGTACCCTTGTTGGGTCCCTCGCTTGAGTCGCCCTCTGGAGTTGGCTTGGGGAGGTCCTGAGCCATATCAATCATGAGGAGGAATGAGATACCGTAAATCCAGGCTCGAGAACCCTGCCAAAGCACACCCTTGGCCAGATCGAGGAGATCTTGGACGGGTCCAGGGAGGGCTTTTCGAGGATGACGACGAGACCATGGGGTCAACGAGCCTTGCAGGGGGTGGAATGTAAGAAGGTTCCACGACGAGGTGATTGCCAGTAGGGTGTAGTCGTTTCCACCATCTTGCTCGCCCTCACCCTGAGTGGCAGACGCTTGGGACTGGGGAACATCATCCGAGAAGGACAGTACGGTTGCGGCAGCGGGAAGCTTAGGCATAAGCTTGGCATTGGGATTTCGAACCCACCGGTCACCAGACTGGGTGGCTGCATCCTCTTCCTCGTCCGAAGAATCGCCCTCGGAGGACGAAGACGCGTCACCCTCCGCCTTAGCCCCATCCTGCAGCTGCTCGTTGCTGCCGCGTAAGACCCAAGTGTCAATGTATCCTGCCAAGTCGGAGGTTGCGAGAATTTTCGAGTCAGTCGAGAAGGCAATGTGCGTAATGCTTCTATCGTAGCTGCCTAGTCCGCCGTTGAGGATGTAGCGGGGAATCTTTCGACGCAGCCGGGCAAGTCGTCGCAATTGCGGTTGAAAGTTGCCCGGAGTGTCGGGCTCATCCGGCGTATCGGCCTTGGCCACGACAACTCTGGACCCTTCCTGAACGGCGCATAGCCATTGGCCATTGGGTGAAAGCTGCACCTTGGTGGCACCGGCGTTCGCCAGCTTTTGTGGGACCTGAAGTGTAGAAATCTTGACGTCGGAGGACTTGACGGGATCTTGGTGTTGGAGCTTGAAAGCCTTGACACTGGTCGGAGTAGAAACCACAAGGAGTGTACCGTCTTGATTAATAGTCGCCGAGTTGATGTTTGAATCTCCCCGAACAACGATGGTCTTGAGAAGCTTGCGGTTCTGATTAATATCCACATCATCACCACCTGCATTGAACATGTCGGTTGCCGACTTTCGCAGAATCCAGATGTGAACTTCTCTCTCCCACCAGCTTACAACGAATCGAGCCTTGGCCGCGCTCAGTAGAGGAGGCTGCTGTGGCAAGCTAGACATGATTCGGTGGTTCTCGCGTCCCATTTCCTTGAGAGGAATCACGACTGGGTTGGCATCGGGACCTAAGATGGTGTTAATAGTTGCTCAGATACACACACGCATGGATTATCTCACCTCCAGAAACGACCACACTAATTCGTCCACTCTCAAAAGAGGCCATTGATTTCACATCATGCTCATGGTACCGTCTGCCCCAGACCTTGCTCCATCGGCTTCCCGCGCCTGTGTTTTGCTTGTATAGAATGGTTCGTCGGTCCATACCTCCACTGAGGATGGAGCTTCCGTCGGCACTGGTCGCGAGGCTGAGCACATCTTGCTTGTGACTTTGAATTCGCTGCATTTGTGTGTATGTCTTGCCATCCCAGATACACACTTGACCGGTCGAGTCACCGGAGATGATGTTGCCTCCTGGCAGACATTTAACAGACCAGACAATGATGTCCTTGGAACCGCCGACAAGATCGGAACCGAGCGTCATCCTTCGCAACATGTGGCCCTTGGTGATGTCGTATGCGCGAATTGTACTATCGGAACAGCCGACAATTGCGATCTTGCGGGACTGGAAAGTGATGCTAACCATCTGCGCCTTCTTGGTCGGGGAGCGAACCAATACTCGCTGAAAGCGCAGGTCGTCATCCTCGATAGAATACATGACCAACTCGCCGTCGATAGTTCCAGCAATGAGCCTGGTGGAATCTTGGGCGTCAACTCCAATGGTTGTTTTGTCTGAGCCAGATGGCTGAGCGGCCATGCACCAAATGTCACCGTGCTGGCCACTGGCGTGCCTCTTGGGCACTCCCTTTTCTAGATCCCACTCGGTTACGGTAGAGGTGTATCCGATACTGAAGAGGCGCGACTTGCCGGCGACAATTCGGCCATCGCCAAGGTCCTGATCGGGTTCGTTAACCCATACGAGTCCATCAACGCTTCGATCCTTGGCGCCTGGAATGACAAGCTCCTGGTTCCAGGAACCGCTGGAAGGGTTCCAGATTTCGATATCACCATTGGCCTTTCCAATTGCCAGTCGCGCAAGCGAGGCCTGCAAGGCAGACCTGGTCTTGGGGTGCGAGAATGCGACGGCGTTGATGGCCGAGGGCTTGTATGGAACGAATCGGCAGCGGTGAACGTCCATGGCTGCAGCTGCCCTCACGGCGCGTGAATGCGGTTTCGTCGGGGTCGATCTGTCGGACTCGTATCCTGCGACCAAGAATCGCGCTGGAGAAGTGCGGGCTGGCAATGCTTGTCGCCGGGGAGCCAGGCGTCGAGGTCGAGCGAGGCTGGTGCAGAACCGAAAAAAAGTTGGGCCGTTGTCCAGAATTTTTTTTTCGAGCTGCCAGGCCAGCAGGAATTAAGGTGTGGTCAGTGCGCAAAAATGCCCCTCACCCCACCCTGGGCGCTGGACGCGGACGCGTTGACATGAGGGACTTGAGCGCAGGCGAGCCATGGGCGCCCTCCTCTGCGGCAGCGGCAGCGGCAGCGGCATGCTAGCGGTTGGCCAAGTACGCAATTGCGGCAGCTGCGCTCGTGTCATGCTCATCCGCCGTCTCCAAATTTAAATGGGTGCGTTGCAGCCGGCGCCGCGCACTGGGCCGTCTTCCGTTCCAGCGTGCTGCCCCTCACCACCCGCAACGCTTCCGCAAGCGTCATTCAGTTTGTGACTCAAAACACTCACTCACAGCCAAAACTCCTCATCCTCCACTGCAACGCAGACTCCTGCCTGTGCAGCACATCTGACGTCGCTCGTCTCAGCTTGCCGTTGCACTCCCGTCGGTCCGCGTGTCGTTTCGAGCTCCCGACTCTTGGCTTTGGGCCTGGCGCATGCTATAGCTACAATAGCTGATCACCCGCTACGACTCAATTGCTTGGCCTGGTTCCCCGCAGTCTGCCTAACCACTGCTTGTCGCCTATCCGTGACGCAACACGCCGCCTCTCCCACCTAGCTCCGGCCTCAGCTGGGATCCGCGCTTCCGAACCTTTCGTCGTGCTCACTCTTGCCGACCTTAGCACGCAGGCGAATTATTTGCTGGCTCTGTCGCAACACGCAAACCACGCAGCCATCTAATTGAGACCCGTCGCACAATTACAGCCATGGATTTCAACAGCTCTTCACCCTTCCCCGAGGGTGTCATCTCCTTCCTCGACACCGATTTGTACAAGCTGACGATGCAATGCGCCGTCTTTAAGTTCTTCAAGGATGTCCCCGTTACCTACGCCTACACCAACCGCACCCCGGACAAGAAACTTTCCAGAACAGCATTCAAGTGGCTCGAGGAACAGATTAGGAGTAGGTTCGCGCGGTTCCCTTTTACTCCTATATGATGACTGATCAATCCCAGAGCTGGGCAACATCTCCCTTTCTGCCGAAGAATACAAATTCCTCGAAACCAACTGCCCGTACCTCTCACCCGAATATCTCGGTTTCCTCAAAGAGTTCCGCTTGCACCCAAGGGAGCAGGTTGCGCTTACCTTCGCTCCCGTCGGCGAAGATACCGGTGCCGACTCAGTCGAAGGTGATGTAGACATTCAGATTAAGGGTACTTGGGTCGACACAATTCTATACGAAATTCCCATACTTGCTCTGACATCGGAGGCCTACTTCAAGTTCATGGACACGGATTGGAACTACGACGGCCAGGAAGACAAGGCCTTTGAGAAAGGAATGAGGCTGTTGGAGGAGGGATGCATCACGTCTGAATTCGGAACTCGAAGACGCCGTGACTACCACACCCAGGCATTGGTGTTCCGCGGCCTGGTCAAGGCTTCCAAGGAGGCTGAAAAGAAGGGCTTCCCCGGAAAGCTGTCCGGAACAAGTAACGTCCACCTGGCTATGCGCTTCAACATACCACCTGTTGGTACTGTTGCCCACGAATGGTTCATGGGAACTGCTTCCATTGTGGGAGACTACATGAAGGCAACCGAGGAGGCCCTTCGACATTGGGTTGGCTGCTTCGGCAACAAGCTTGGAATTGCCTTGACCGACACCTTTGGCACAGCAGAGTTTCTCCGAAGCTTTAGCCTGCCAGTGCGACCTGTTGAGGGTGGCTTCCCCGCGGAAACGTTCCAGAAGGAAGACGGCAGCATGAAGACATATGCAGAAGTCTTTGCAGGAGTCCGTCAAGATTCTGGAGACCCTGCACAGTACACCAAGATGATGCGAGACTACTACGACAAGGCGGGCATCAAGGACAAGAAGCTCATTGTTTTCTCTGATTCGCTCAACATTGACCGCTGTTTGGAATACAAAAAGGTGTCTGAGGACCTCGGATTCCAGCCCACCTTTGGTGTGGGAACTTTCTTGACCAACGATTTTACTCATCTCAAAACCGGAACCAAGTCGGTACCTTTGAACATCGTCATCAAGATCAGCTCTGCTGCAGGACGGCCCGCAATCAAGATCAGGTAAGTCCAAACAATGCGCCACCTCCCATATCCGATATCTAACTGTGAGCAGTGACAACGCTGGTAAGAACACCGGTGACAAGGAAACCGTGGAGAAGGTGAAGAGGGAGCTCGGTTACGTAGAGCGCGAGTGGAAGGAAGGTGACGAAACCGCGCGATGGGGAAAGGAGAATGACACCAAACCCTGAACTGTTTTCCTTTAATCATGTCTATTTGCAACGGCGAGAGCGACAGACAGAGAGCGCAAGCTGGTTGGGTATTCTTGATGTACCTGAAACAATGATAGAGTAGTGATGAAGGATGACTTTAAACTATGATTCCCGAATAGAAGCTAAGCTTAGAAACCGTGTTGAATATCATCAATACCAGGAATTCCGCCGAATACCTAGTGAGTTGTTTCTGTGGTCTGATGAGACTGATTGAGTTGCTTAGTCTTGCCGGAAAGGATTGGCCTAATTAGAATTATGTTTAGAAAATATTAGGATTAACTCTTAACTGTTGCTAAGGTTGTACTTGCCCAGCTGTCCATTAAAATCTATGCGTCATGTTCTCGAATCCGAGTTGGAAGGACCTGTAAGCCCAAGTGGTTAACTAAATTGGCGAGGATATGGTATCTTTCTCAATACTTCTCGTCTTTATAGATTCATTCTGGTTGTCAGGAAATTACACTTCCACTCACCTTATTGGAAACTATCCCATATTTCTTCTTTACTCGCGCCATATAATACCATCGTCACTATGCCGTTTCAGCACGTGCTCGGTCGAGAAAATACCCTCATTTGGCGCCCGCCGGTGGACTGGCTCCCAGAGATGAACTGGCCTCCACGGGTGAACTGGCCCCAGGAGATCAACTGGTACCCAGGGATGGATTGGCGCCGACGAGGGGACTTCCGTCATCATATGAATTGGCGCCCCCAAATCAACTGGCGTCCACAGATCAACTGGCGCCCGAATATCGACTGGAGCTGTCTCGACGATAGAAATTTTACCCGGGGGGCCTTTTATCTCTGTCTCGGTGGCCTCTGTTTGATCGTCACAGTCGTCCTAACAGTGAGCAATCGCCCACGGTAACAAGCTCAGCTTTGGTGTCCCACTTCCTCTGACGCACCAATCTTGACGGTGGAAGATAGCAGCAATACCCCGAGAATGCTCAGAGAGTATCCTTGGCTGTCACTTTTCACGACAACTTATCATGTGCATTAATAAGCGATGAACAAGCTGAACTACCATGCGGTGGGATTGTGCAGAGTGTTTCTTTACGTCACGAGATGAAACGACTTCACCATATCACCATCAACTACCGTTACACCCTCAAGCGACCCGGAAACTCAAAGGGTTTCGTGTCGACTCAATGCATGCTTCACAATGCGACTTAGACACTGGCATGACAAGCCCGTTAAAGCGACGTGATTTTGAGGGGCAGTGGGAAAGAGCGGAAGTTATGGTCTCATGATTGTCGTTGGAGCGGTAGGAATGCCTACAATTTGAAGAAAACCCGCGTGTTTTGGCCGCTTTAAAGACACATACACAATTACAACGGTATGAAAGGACACACAAGAAATTAGTCGAGGTAGATGAATTCATTTTTCAAGCGACTTCTGTTTTTAAACCTAGACTCCAGGGATGTTGCATTAGGTTGTATGATGACATGGTTCAATAATTCATCACATACAATCCAACACTGGAATGATTGTAGCGGAGGTACTTCCCCACTGCACCTACTGTGTAACATCAATCTTAGCCAAAAACAATTATAAATATCGTAAGGAAAACAAGCCGAATAAATCCTAAGAGATTATATTAGGTAATTGTATTTCTTTAGGTATTATATTTATTTATTTTAGCTAAAAATAATAAATATATTATCTTTTCCAGGGATACCATGCAGCAAAGTGTTCCACTAACAATCATTCAAGGGTCGTATTATAGATAAAGATCCTCCGGAACGGCTAGGGATAGGATCCAAGTCGTCGCATTGTTTCCATTGTAACTAACGGAGCTATTGGTTATTGTTCCAGATAAGGATCAAGACATCTTTCAATAGTACTCAACACAATAGACAAGATTATTCATTCATGCTAGCTTAAAAAACACCCAGGGCAGGTTCGCACCTCACACAATGTGAGTAGATAGTTATACAAGGGCCTTGGCAACTTCGTACTTATGACGATTCAGACACGGCCTCAGCTCCAGCAGCTCGGCCAAAAACAACACACTCCAGCAGCGAAGATCCTCCCAATCTGTTATCGCCGTGGACTCCTCCGGTAATCTCACCTGCGGCCAGCAGGCCAGGGATGGGCACCAGCTTCCCGTCCAGCTGGCGCAGCACGTGGCCCTTCTCGTCAATGGCGACGCCGCCCATGGTGAAGTGCACAATGGGCGTCACGCGGCCGACGTAGACGTCCTGGTCGCGGTTGTCCTCGCCGGGCTTGAGGGTCCAGCGGCCGCGCGGCTTGCGGCCGAACTCGTCGTCGGCGCCCTCGGCCACGGCCCTGGCGTACTTGTCCACGGAGGCGATGGCGGCGGCGGGGAGGTCCCTGACCTTGACCTTCTTCATGAGGCCCTTCCACTCGTAGAAGCCGAGGTGGTTGGCCGAGGCCTCGGCTGCGCCCGGGTCGAGCAGGAGCGTCACGTCCCACTGCTTGATGGTGCCGTCGCCGTCGGCGGCGGCGGGCAGCAGCTTCATGACGGCGTCGCTGACGTGCTCGCGCGTCTCCATCTCGTTGACGAAGCGCTCGCCGGCCGAGGAAAGCAGGATGCCGCCCTCGCCGCGCAGCATCTCGGCGGCGAGGAACTTGAGCATGGTGTTGGGGCTGGCGGGGTCGACGAAGCCCGTGGGGTGGATCTGGACGCTGTCCATGTCGAGCAGCTCCGCGCCCACGGACGTCAGGATGCCGTGGGAGCCGGGCCGCTCCTCGTTGGTCGACGGGATGCCCTCGAGGTCGGGCCGGTACCGGGCGAGCAGGCCCGTGGCGTCGCCGGCGAAGCCGCCGCTGGCAAACATGACGGTGCCCTCGAGGGTGTGCGTCTGGGCGTCGAGGACGTACTCGACGCCCTTGACGGCGCCGTCCTCGCTCACCAGCTTCTTGACCTCGGCCAGGTTGGTCAGGGTGAACCTGTCGTTCTCCTTGAGCTTGCCGAGGAGGCCCATGACGATGGCCGCGCCGGGAGGCGTCTTGCCGGCGCCGCGGTGGGTGCGGGCGACGCTGTGGCCGCCGAGGGGAGCCACGACACTCAGGTCGACGCCGATCTCGTCAACAAGCCATGTGACGGCGGCGGCAGACTCGTTGGTGAGCCGGGAGACGAGGGCCTCGCGGCTGACAGGCGGCGAGGTGCTGCGGAAGCGGGCGCCAGCGGAGCGCACCGTGTCGCTGTAAAAGATTGTGTCCTGGGCGACGCCTTGGGCGACCTGGAAGCGCGTGCCGGCGCCGTTGATGCCGGACGAGGCCTTGATGCTGTTGCCGCCGGGCTTAGGGGCGCGGTCCAGCAGGTGGACGGAGGGGGCGCCGCGGGCGAGGGCCTCGTACGAGGCCGACAGGCCGGCCAGGCCAGAGCCGACGACGATGACGGGTCGAGATGAGGCAGACATTGTCTTTGTGGTGATGGATGTTAGAGATGGGCGTATGAGGTTGCCGTAGAGCATAGCAGTGAGAGCAACTGCGATGCCGATGCAGGAGAGAAGCAAGATCCGCGGCCTGCTCATGTTTAAGCAGAAGATCCGAGGCATTGGACGACCAAGAGAGAGAGAGGGGGGGGCCTATTAGGCGGAGGGGAGGATCGGAGATCAAACCGGGGTGCAGCGGGGGGATCGGATGAGATGCGCGGGCGGGCGGTATCGGCCGGATTGTTTTATACGGAGCTACCGGGTCGTCATTGGGCGCGCGGATCTGCCTGCAGGTGCCGATGCCAGGTGCGAGTCTCGAGATGCCAGTCCCTCACGCGGTGCCGTGGCCTGGTTTATGGCATCAAAAAGGCGAGGACGCGACGAGAAGTGGGCGGTGGCCCATCAGCCGATGTTGGGGTGAGCCGAGACGGCATCGTACGATGGTGCATCGAGACTAGCCAAAAACCTTGGGCCGACACCGTGTCCTCGAAAGGGCTGCACGCACGTACGAGCTGTTACGAAAAAAGAATGAAGAAAGGGAAAAAATAGCATGTCATGGAGAGGGCCGACGTGGGATAGGGAGATGGTCTGGAATGGGGTGGTGGGGAGTGTGGTGCATCGGCATGTTTTCGACGTCTCCCTCCGCAGCGCCCTAGTGAGCGCCGAACACGAACCCCCCCACGGCCGTTGGCGTGCACGGCGTCAGCCCGAAAGGTGGGACGATTGCGGAAGCCAGATCAACGGCCCCACCTTGGGAATCCCGGCCTGGCCATGCGGCTGAGACACGGAGCCTCAAATTGCCGGCGTCTAAGGGAAGATCTATAATGGGCTCCGGTGTATGAGCTCCGGCCGGAAATAAAATGGGAGGTGAAAAAAAGAAAAAGTTTAAAAAATGAGGTTCTTGGGAGTGCTATGCGCCTGAATCGCCAAGAAATACCCTAGACCTCTGGCCCTCTCAACGCTCTGCTCCTTCACACTCGCACCAATCCTCTCTATATCTGAATCACACGGATGAGCATTGTTACTGATCAATTCAAACAATAAAGGAAGAGAAGTAAAAAAAGAAAAGAAAGGCCGTTTCACTAGTGGAGCACGAAACTGCGTGGCGTTCTTCTACCGGCAGATAGCAACGAACGGGCGGGGATACGTCATCGACCGGCATTGGGAGAAGTCTAATAAAATAAGACGCGCATGTCCCTGGGCCGAACAACGGAGTGGAGTGATTGATATGCTTCCATTTGAGCTTCCATGCCATCTCTACCTGCAAGACGAGAGTTTGCGACCGAGCCATCGGATCCGTTCCAGAATCAGAATCCCTGCCAAGACGGAGCAACCTAGAGCCCAACCCAACCCTACCACCCTTTTTTCCCTTCGGACACCGATGACTCCTCTCGTTCCACCGAGCTAGCTAACTTGAGGCTCCGTCAGAAAATCCAGACCTCCACACCATCCCGCTCTCGTCATGTCATATCATTTCTTGGGTAAAACTTTTTGTAAGAGGTAAAATTCCATACCCCAAATATGTATAGGTAGGTTTCCAAACCGATTAAAATCTTGTTATCGCTGTCAATACACCAGCCGCTCCAGCGACGGCAGCGGTACAGAAGATAGATAGATACAGAGAAAGATAAATAAAAAAAAGAGAGAAGGCTCAAGGGAAGCACCAGAGACTGGAGTCTAAATCCCTTCTTTTTCCGGGGAGAGGGAACAACGAAAACAGATCCTTGGGCTTGTCCGTACTAGCGGACACGCCGAACATCGATGGGTATTTTTTGTGTTTGCAAATTTGTTGCTCTCCAGTCATGAGCTGCGATAATAATGATAATAATAAAAAAAGGCAATATTTAGAGTGTCATGCGACAAGGCGATGCCGTCACGCGTTTTTTCTAAGCCAGCGCGCGCTCGCTCTTCTCCATTCGTAGCTCCCGACCCTTGTCGGACCAAGGGAAGTGGATGACAGGGACCTGGAAGAAGGAGTTGCTACAAGATAAACAGGTTAGCAGGTGGGTTTACAGTGGATTCCGCTTTCGGCCCGGCAGTGCGGCGGCGGGTGGGGGGCCCGTTGGAAGGGGAGGGAGGGAGAGGTGACAAACCTGCTATCTTGAATGCCGGCCAGGGCGTTGTACCACGCCAAGAAAGCCGCTAGAAAGCCAAACAGGCCAGCCGCCTTTTGCAGGTGAACCTGGGCTGTGGCGTTGCCCAGGTCGTGGGCGTAGTTCTCGCACGCGAGCAGGAGGAAGCAGATGTCGAGGAAGAAGAAGAGGCCGAAGAAGGCCACCGAGGACCTGAGCGTGCACAGGAGCATGAGCGTGGTGAAGATGAACCATCCAGTCAGGAAGAAGCCCATCACGGAGCCGGTATCGCCCTTGTAGGGTCCATCTGTACCCAGAATGTTCCAGGTCGGAGTCAGGAGGAGACCATAGGAGATCCAGAAACCGCCGTACGAGGACAAGGCAGTGGCACCAAAGGTGTTGCCCACGGCCATTTCCCTAAAAGCCAATCAGTATTGCAAATGGAAAAAAATGTGCGCTTGCAGTTTCGACATACCACATGCCAGCAAGCAGCTGGACCAGGCCACCGTAGCCAAAGGCCAAGGGCACGGCAATGTTGGGAGTGGATTCGCCTCGAACATGCATGTTGATGCAAGAGAGAACAAAGGTAGTGAGGGCGAAAGCACTCAGACCAAGAGGAGCCGGGTTGGCAAACTTGCGGTGCTCATACGGCTTCAGAAGTGATGGATGGAGCATGGCGCCTTCAGCAGGGGCCCAGGTCGGGCTGTGATGGTAGTCATGGTGATGGTGGTGGTGGTGAAGGTCAGGGCTGTGCCTGTCGATGGTCTTGTCCGAGTCGTGGGTTGTGTCGTGGATGTGGTCGGCCATTTTTTTTGTTCTTGTTGCAAGCTGCAATAAAAAGATCCAATGGAGGAAGAAGATTGAAGGGAGTCTGAGGGCTTTGAGTGTATATGTATTATATAGTTTGCGGCAGACGGGGGGACGTGGGGTGACTTGAGGAACCCGACTAGGGTACCGTTACGGAGTCCGTGTTGTTGGTGGTGGTGGGGAGACGACAGGTCGGCCAGGCCGAGTGAATGCTTAAATAAAACCAAAAAATGCACTCGAGAGAATAAGGATGAGGACGCGGAGAGCAAGTCTGGGGAAAAGGGTGGGGAGAGAGATCTGGTTTTAAAGACAGCTGAAGATGGGACAGGGTCCCCGTTGAGAGAGATTTGGTGAGATTTCTTGTATGGGGTCTGGGGGAAGGAAGCACGGAGAGGCGAGACTAGGCGAGGCGAGGGGGAACGCAATGGCCCTCCTGCGTGCTTCTTAGGACGCGAGTGGTGGAGGCCGAGTGTCCAAGTGGAGATGCAGCTATGGCGGAGAAGCGCGGAGGTGGATGCAGGGACTGGGATGGCATATCTTGGTCTATTGACGGCATTCTTTTAGGTCTAGGGCAACCATTCTGGCTGGGTGCTAAGGGTGTTATGCATGTTTGGATACGCTACGGAGCGTGGCTAGCAAGAGGAGTTGGATGTGGACAGGGTCATGAACCATGATGGCCATGGGTTGTGTGCATGGAGATGGCACGAGTGACGGCCTGAACCGCCACCTCGACAGCTTTGCCGCATGGAGATGGGCCATACGGACGGATGAAAGGAAGAGGAGAAAATAGAGGGAAAAAAGTAACCGAGAAAAGCAGTCATTGGGGTTTGATACGAGACCAAGGCGTTCAAGTGAGGGCATCACGGGTGCTTGGTCAATGAGGATAGAGTAGTAGACAATCACAAACCCTAGGACTAGCTCAATTCATTTGTGAAATCCACCACAGCACGAGATCATCATCAATACGGTCTGAGCCATCTTGACAAATAACTCCGAGCGCCAGGTTGACAAATGCCCCTGGGCTTTGATCTGGCGGCTGGCGACGAAATTTTTGCCTTGGATCCACGCGATGCCGAACGGCCGTTGGGTCATCCTTGGCACACACACCCCTTCTTTGGGTAAAGAGGCTTCGCGGTAACAAAAAGGGAACGGCAGCAAAGACCAAGCAAGGTAGGTAGTGCTGGGAGCCCGGACGGTCAAGGCTAGGCTAGGCACCCGGGTTCTGAGCTCGGCAAGTGTTTGGGGGTGCGGCAAACGAAGCTGTGGGGGAGGCGTGAATAGACAAGAACGAGTCAGTCCAAGATGCGGAGAAGATGCATCCAAAAGTTCGGGGATTGCTGATGAATGGACTCTGTCTGGTAGGATGGGGTTCCACGGGGTAGCCACCTGCATCTTGGGGGCTGTCCAACACTTGCCACCCCAAGTGGAGTTGGACGAGACGATTCAGGCCAGCACGCGTCAAGACGAGGCGTCAGAAGGCGGGGACTGAAAGGAGCGAGCGGGCCGTAGGATGGTCATGTTGGTCATGAGGAACGCGGGACGCTTTGATGTGAGGTATTGGATTACCAAACACGGATATTTAATGGAGACTTGTATGTTTGCCCCTTTTTGGCAGCAAGCAGAATTTGCTTGGAAGCGTACTTTTGATGCTCACGTGGTTTAAGAGGAACGGTGAGAGAATACGTGCCAACTGCGTATCCAGCTTCTACAAAATCTGTTTTGTTGACAGGCTCACCTGCGATTTCACTTCAGAAGGGCCTTGATGTATATCCAGACTAATCAAGCGGGGTTAAACCGGACTTAAGCTTTCGTTCCTGGTTGACGTACTGCCAAGACCTCAATTGCTACAGTGTTCGGCTATTTTCGATGAGATTGGTTTAACTTCACACAAGCATGGACTTTGAAAAAGCCAAGAAAACTCCGAGGGCCCTTTGGAGCAGATAACACGCAATGAGGAGTGGCGGATGCGCACGCTAAAGGCCGAGCCCAAGGCTGAGGCTCATTACTCTAGATTCGCGGACAAAACCCGAAAGTATGCAGGGATGGTGAAGAAATGAACACCTGCGGTTTCAAACTTTCCAAGAGAGTTCTGTTGGGGGAGCACTCTGAGATGATATGGGCCAAGAAAAAGAGACAACAAAAGGTGCGGCATCTGTGGTAGAAAACACATTGATGATGGGATCTCACGGAATCTGCTTCAACACACATCCTCGGCAATCCTCACAAATATCCACAATTCGGTGGTTCTTGTGTCGGACAAAAGGCTTATGGAGCGCTCACCTGAACATCCTGGAGGCAGGTACATTGCATTTCCTGTTTCGACATCACCTGTGTGGCATGCGAGAGTGACGGGGAGCATTCCACAATTTTCGCGTCTCTCATCATCACCCGTGGATTCACTTTCGTCGGCGCTCCCTAGAGGTGCTGGGCGGTTGAGGTGGAGCAACGGGTGGAGAGACCAGGTGGAGACTGCATGTCGAATCCCTGCATCACACCTGCTCACCAACAGACAAGGGGCGTACTCCCACGCTTCCGGCCGAATGTGACGGTGGCTGCGAGGGTTGGCGTAGATCTGATTGGAGGGGAACAAAAATTGCTCGGAATTTTTGGAGCGACGACAAGGATGAAGTCGATAGAGATCGACCAGTCGTGGCAATAGAAGGACGGCGCCCTGCTATTGCTGAAACCTGGAAGCATTGAATTTCACACTCTTTTGATTTGGATGAGCCATGGCAATGCTCTGGACTCTCGCACCAATGGAACTAAGAATAGTTTCGTAGCAGGTTTGTGAGTGTCGGCCAAGCTTGAGATCAAGATGAGGACTCCTTCATAATTATATCCGAGGTATTGCACGTCTTGTTGCGCATTTTGTCCCCTAAAAGTGGAGAAGAGTGGTGGATGATAGTAGCAAGGGTGCTACCATGAGCAGCTTTTGGAGATTGGCCCGCAGACACAGGGCGAGGAGGGTGTCCTGACATCTCGTACTGCGGAGATATGCCCGAGGATCATTTGGCTTCGGTTCCGCTGTACGTTGCGATGCATGAAGGAGGCTTTAACCGTTGTCATAGGAAGGGAGATGCATCCATCTTGGTTTGCATAAAGCCCATTGAACAAAGTGCTGAATAACGGGTTTGGATATTACTTTTTCCCTTGTTTATTCTGACGACGCCAAATAAAGCATGTGTCGTTCTCCAAACGGTTGCCCAAAAATTGGAGAAACACTCAATCATGGCCTTGGCAAACTCTGCTCTCCTCACGACATTTGGAGAACTGACTCTCAGGCTGCCCTGGTCCAAGCCTTCCCGCGGCGGGGTTCACACCCTCTGGCGCATTGGGCCAGGTATGAGAAAAACAGTGGCAGTTAACAGGGAGGCTAGGTGTATTCGTGACAGAACACACAGAATATTCCCCTCCTTCGGGCCTCAGGCGCATCGAGGGGACGCTTCATCAGCCCAGAAGTGCGGCATTGACGGCTGGGCGCAAGGGGAGATTGCCGTCGGAGTTGTAAATGCCCTGGTTTGAAGGAAACCATGTGGCAGCCAAAAATGGTTGCATCAGTGGCGTCGAGCTTACTCCCGTATCCGTGCAGTGCGTGTTTCGCGCATGGGTGGTCTGATCATCCCAGCATGGGAGTGCCTGGCATTGGCGTTGGCAACGCCTCTCAATAATCCGTGTAAGCCTTTGGCTTTCGGTGGCAATACTGCCCTTTGTCCAAGGCTGGGACGCAGCAGAAAACAAAGTCGCAGTGGGAACATCGCCTCGAGAGCTCCGTCCCTCCGGTGTACGGAGCACCCTTGCTGTCTTCTCTCCTCACCGTAGATCAAGGAGGAGGCCCCCCTTGGGGACTGAAGAGCTGATTAACAGGAGGCAGACGCGGCCCTGCTACGGACTTATCCTCGGTTAACCGTCGGCCCCTAGTCGATCCAAGATTAGGACGTGGGACCTGACGGCTGGGACCGACTCGCAGGCGTGGTGTAGCCGCATTGCCAGGGTGCGAAAGGCACAGCAGTCTTGGCGATGATAGCCTGGCTGTGTCCGGTCTGGTGCCGGTCCTGGTTGAGGCTCCGGTGCGATCTGTGCCATCCACCAGCGCCCACCAGCTCCCACTAGCTTTTGACTTTGATCTCCGACTAGCAGGTGCGTTTTTGAAGCGCAACCGATGTCGGAAGGCCGCAAGATTGCAAACATTACGTATTAGTTGGCCAAGACGGGGCTTACAAGTGAGAACCACCGAGGTCGAAAGTGGGCGTGGAGGCACATCAAAATGGCGTCGCGCTGGCCGTTTTAGTGCACCGCAGCCGCTGTCATTGAGACGGCAGGAACGGGACGAACTACGCAACGACTCAGACAACGCCACCGCCTGCAGCTTCCCTTACTAAGGTGGCAGGGCCGGCTCAGGCAAGGCCGGCCGGGACCCGCTGAGGGTTTTCCAGAAACAACAGGGTGCAAGGAGCCTCCCTGGTTCTAATGCAGTGCCTGCCTGTGTTGAGCAAGGTGCAGGAACACAGGGCGCCGCCACAGCCCCATCGCACCTGCTGAAGCTGCGACTGTAGCTGCAATTGCAACCACGACTCGTTGCTCCTGTCACAGTTTTTTCTCTGCCGACGTTACAATAGCTAGGCAGTAGCCAAGTAATCACCAATGCAAGGGGGTGCAAACGTGAAAACAACCTTGTTTTTATACTTCTGGACTAGGACGCAGACTCACATGAACAAAATGCATCTCGGCTCGACGGATGCTTGAAACTGAGAGCTCTTCTCGGCTGTGAATCCTCCTTTGCCCTGCCCTGATGTAATCTCGATTGCGCCCCCAATGAGATATTGCTTGGGCTCACTCTAGCTTCGTTTTTCGGCTCCAGCACATTCGAAAGGTTGTGCAAATCAATGCATTCGGTTACGTCAGGTGTCAAGTGTGCGTGCAGACGACGGCCAACCGCTCCGAAGCCCAACCACAGCTCAAGGCTCCCATCTCCACCATCGTATGTTTGGCTCCGCCTTTGAGTGTCTCAGTGCGTTCCGCCTGCGGAATAACCGACTCACAGTCCCCGAAACAAGTCCGTCACCAAATGGCCACCTCCCATTCTCGCTGGCACTGCTGCCGTTCTGGGCTTTCTGCTGCCACACCCAAACTCTGTCCAGAATGAGGCCAAGGGAGATCAGCAAATAGTAGACACTTAAGACCATCATGGCTTTATCCGTCACTATGGTCATAGGCTTTTATGTGTCCATTCACCAGCACATATCGTCACCATCACATCCGCTCACAGTGCAGGCATACCAGGCTCCCCTATCACGCCAAGAAAAAAAGAGCCGCGACGCCATACAAGGGTTTCGATCTGCTAATACACACTTCGCATGCCGCTAGTCTCCGAGTGCATGACGGGCTGCTCGTCGGTCCCCGACGTAAGCTTCCGGAGGTAAATTTTCCTTTGTAGAGCTAAGTCAGCCGGACATTAAGCCCCGGTAATTTTTCAGTTGAATGACAGAAATTCTACCATGCCACTATCTTCTTGCTACCAACTCCATACAAACGCAAGCTATTTTTCAAATGAAGTGTGGAATATCTGCATTAATTTACCTGTGCCACAAATTCATGGAAAATTGTAGCGCGAAGGATTGCGAGGTGGTACGGCTTAATATGGATGACTATTGGCGAAGGGGCAATATCTTCACCTCCTTGCTTTTTGACCTCCTTGCTGTACACTAGCGGACAAAAGACCCATTACAATCCACTGTGAGACCGGGCTTTTTGGTATTCATTTCAGTAGTTTGCGGGTCATTGTTCGGCCCAATCATTTTGTCAGTCAACAATGCGGTCAAGTTATCCTCGGCCCAAACTCCAAAGACAACGGTTACTGAAGTACTTTGTCACATCCTCGGCGCTTCCAGGATGTTGGAATCAAGAGGACCATTTACCTGATTTGCCCATTTGGGCAACTTCCTTTGATCCGGGCACTACTGGGTGGTGTTGCGTGGACGTGCACAGTTTTGAACGAGACGGACCCAGTGTAATCCATTTGCTCGTGGATCACTTCCCACATCACTCCTCCTGACGTTGTCAACCTCGGTTGTCACGATGCTTCCCTGTGTAATAACATAACCGAGCATGCCGTACAAGTTCACAGCCAAGAGCGCGGTAAAGATGGCAGATCCCGAGTAGTCCTTGAAGCTTAGTGTGTGTGGCAGCACCTGCACACTTTGCCACCTTGCCCATGACTCGCATCGAATGATTTTGTACCGCTGGTGCAGCTTATGCATGCGGTACAGCATTTTTAATTTTGTCATCTCAAGAGGAGCCATCTCTGGAATAATTCCTTTATCGGATACGACGGCAACGACGACTCGAACATCCTTTGATGTGACCGACCAACCGACTTGCTGCCCCCCTTAACAGCTACCACCATCATCATCAAAGGAACATCGACAGATAAGCACATAGCAAGCGAGAAAATGCGCAGGATTTGATTATGCATGGTAATCAGTCAAGATGGACCCAGAGGCAGTGTTGAATGCCCTGGCTTGAGTCGGTGAAATGATGCGTTTGAATCCGTTATGAGCATCGAATTCGTAGAAGGGCGACTCCAACACCCGGATTTGGGTTTTTCTTTCTTAAACGAGAATATGAGTAATTTATTGGCTACATGTTGACTTTCTAGGCCCTTTAATGGTGTCAATGATGAGACATCGTCAAGTCCTACCCCTGGGTGTCGATGAATCGGTCGCTATCTTGGGATCTCACATCAATGATGTTGACAGGAGAATCAGCCAAAGACAAAGCGTAATAAAACGTAAATGTAGTACTTTGGAGCAGTCTTCGTAAAATCCACTACCAAAGCTCCCCTGTGCGAGATAATAGCGAACCCTTGAATCGAGTGATGTGATAGAATGCCGCCCGGCTTCATCAATCACTTCTTTTGTCCAGCGTTCAACCGAGCGAAGGCAGTCCCCTAAGCCTTCTAAGGGAGCAAGTAAATTGAACTCATGAGAAAAAATGACGACACATCATGCCAGTTGGATGCAGCACCACAGCGATGGCCCACATCGTGGCAGGACGATGCGTTGTCCCCATTCCGAGCAGTGCTTCTTGCCGCTCCCCAGATTCTCTTCGCACCCCCCACAAATCAAGGCTGGGCTAGGAGTTCCCATCAAATCTCACAATATCAGGGGAGATCTCGCCATTATAAATCTCAGATCTTCCCCATACCCACATGGACAATCCAACCCCCGCACCCGGGGTTCCCATGGTGTTTAAGAGGGGACACCCACACAAGCCACTCATGAAGACAAACCATTATTCAAAGTTGTGCTTCTAAACACCAGCGTCTCTATCTATATATATCTTCAGTCTTCTTTGAAATAAGCTGTGACCATCGTGTTCATTTTCTGAAGGATGTTGATGACGGCAAATGACATTGCAAAGCACTGACTGGAAGAATGGGGAATGGAACCCCCTCCCCATATCTTAGGATACAATAATTGAATGGTGAAAATTTTGGCACAAGTATTGTGTGCAATGTCATTAGTCACATCACGATCAACTTCATTGAAAACTTCGCAAATAACTCACTTTATCCAATCTTCGGGGCTGAAACAGATTCAATACAGCACACACTGCCTCTTTAGTGTTTATATTCACCATTTCCAGCTGTTCGAGTAAGAGACCAATCAATGCATGACTGTCAGTCCTGAGCATTCGTTCCTAAAAAGGCCCTTTAGAATTTGTAACTTTTGACCATGAACTAAAAGAGTATCCTTGAGGCACGTCACTATGGCCACCGTACAACACCAAAACGGCCACATCCAAACAAAAGTCACCCTGAAAGAAAAAGGCCTAGGAGGTTACATTCAGATAAATATATTTATTTAAGCATCATTTTTTTTATTTGGCAAAATAAGACATGAGGTCGCAGTAACCTATCGAATCATCAAGTTTATATGTCAAGCATATAGTTCATAAAAATAATAATAAACCGAAATCTTGCCTTCTAATCCAGAGAATTTGAAAGCTGCATCTTTTGCGCCCCTTTTCCCCAGTGTAGCCAGATATTTACAAACCAACCAAAAGTTTTACCAATCCGGGAGGCTTTCAAAACTCGTAGATTGGTGTTTGTGGCGATCTTAAAAACAACATTACATTTCTCTCCGTGTCAGGCAATCAACACCCTTAACTTAGATATATTCCATAAAATCTGGTCAAATCCACCTCCTTAATGATTACAATCAAGTATCGGAGAGTAACATTTTAGATGTCGTAATTGCAAATGAGGATAGCATAATCGAAATCTCGGTCATTACAGGACCCTCCGAGGAGGACAAAATGAGAAACCGCAATGTACAGACGATGAAGGACAGCGCTAATAATAATAAGTTACACATCCAGTCATCTCTCTTTTTCTTGCTTCAATTACTGGTTCTTCATCTCTGCAACTAGACTAGAGAGAAGTTACGGACAGAATCACCACATCATTGTATATGTAATGCAAGAGCAGTCTGGGCTCCATTATGAATAAAGAGCGATCTCTGCCTCCCCAATCAAGCGAGAACTCAACCTAGATAGCTGATGCAGTTACTAAGATCTGAGAACCGAATTCAAGGCTCTGGTCATCTCAAGTCACTTGGTGAAGTCTATGTTCTATAATAAAATGTTTCTGCCCATCAGGGTGGTCCTTTGGATCATTTAGTCACGAATTGCCATCAAAACATGTTCTAATCGAATGATTCACTTGACAGAAGTCCGTATGTTCCCAAATACATTCAACCCGGTGGCTCTGATCTTGAAGGACATTCCGATATCCCAATAGAATACTCAGCATGTGGCCAATATTGTTAGAAAGAAAAAAGTAGCCCGGCCAAGGAATGATTTCCACGGTAGGGCCTGACTTCCCTGCAGGCTTTTGCAGTCACAAGATGAAAAAGAAAGAAGAAAAGAAACAAAACAGAGGTACGCGAAAAGAAAGAACAAACTTAACGGCTTCATTATTGTGGTAGGGTTAAAATTGCATATTGTCTGATGGCGGAAGATCTCTCAAGGTGAAGGTACAGAGCACGCGGCACCAACAGAGTGACTCGCATCGCGGAGCGCTCCGACTTCCGGCCTGCCTGAATACCCTTGTTTTTATTGGTTAGTATGGAGCTTAGGAAGCGAACCCCGGCCTAGCGCTGGTTCTCTCCTGCAAGCCTTTTTTTCTCCTTCCTTACGACTATTCAACCCTAAATTATCATTTTCTGTTTGAATTAGTCATTGATTTGGTAAGGGGCCTCCAGAAATACGACGGATATAGGCGGGGTATGTATCGCTAATCTTCACTGACGCGACGCGATTTTTCTTTTCTTTCCTTTGTGGGGAGCATCAACGTTGACAAGATTTTGGTCAACGGTTTTCTTTGAGGCCCATCATTGGTCGGCGATGCAAAGGCGCTTCCCCATGCAGTTCGTCGTTTGTCATGCGGCTCGGGTAGCGTCTCAACGCGTAAAACGCTACCCGTGCGGATCGGCCGAATGACATTTACGCCCTTCCCCGCCTTAGACTAGGCCGAGGAGATGGAGCGAGGGAATAACCCCGAGCCGTGCGCGACAAGAACCTTCCGGATCGAGGAATGCGCATTGTCTCTCGAGTGTCTCGAGGTGTCGCGGGTAGGGCCAGTGCTTGTCTCGGTAGGGAGGTTAGTGCTACTTATGCGGTGCTCCGTACCCGTACCGGCGGCTGCTATCTTATCGCTTAGAACAAAAGCCATGCGATGCGGTTCTCTTCTTCCCCTTGAACTTGCCCCAACCCAACTTCTCCCGCCCCTCAAAGGCCAGCCACAAACCTTGCTTGGCAAGCCAATCAACCATGGTCACCAAGAGGGGAAGGCTTCCGCCATGCCAAGCGGCAAAAGCCATCTTGGAAGCGTCCGCGCTATCCCCGAAGGCCATTTCCGGTGGTCGGATACCATGAACACAAGTGGACCAGTCCATCTTCCGACCCGGGCAAGCATCCACACAAAAGCCGGGGTCATCTGGCCCTTCTTAGATCAAATTTGGGGCCCCAGTCTTGGATTTTTTGTGTCATAAGCAAAGCCTGACCCCTATGATCCTTCTCGTCCTAGCATCTCCCTCTTCCCCAGGTTTGCGGCAGCCGAGTCTCCTGCCAACTGCTATAGGAGTCTTCTCACTGGCCCTTGCGAGGACGCGAGAGTGAAAGCCGACGTTGACTGACTGCGTTGCCCCTCGAGTAAAATGGACGAGAAGAAAAATTCCCATGACCGGGATCGGGACGAGCCCGACAGCCCGGACACCTCAACCCTGAACGACGGCGACACCATCACTGCTGTGCAACAAGTCAACGACCGTCCCGCCTCGTCCAAGCATGAGGAGGAGGCTCCAGCCGAGGCCAATGGGCCACCGCCACCGCCCAACGGGGGCTACGGTTGGGTCTGCACCGCTTGTGTCGCAATCATCAACGGCCATACTTGGGGTCTCAACTCGAGTTACGGAGTCTTCCTCGCCCATTACCTTGAGAACAACACGTATCCCGGCGCCACATCTCTCGACTACGCCTTCATCGGTTCCCTAAGTGTCAGCTGCGCCCTGCTCATCTCTCCTCTCGCTACCTTTTGCGTCGGCGGACTTGGGACCAAGCCAACCCTATTCATCGGCATTGCGCTAGAGGGCGCCAGTCTAATATGCGCCAGCTTCTGTCGCAAGATTTGGCACCTATTCTTAACCCAGGGCATCATGTTTGGCCTGGGCATGGGCTTTCTCTTCGTTCCTAGTGTTGGCATCGTCCCCCAATGGTTTACCACTCGCCGATCATTAGCTAACGGCATATCGGCGGCGGGGTCCGGTCTTGGCGGTCTTCTCTATTCACTAGCAAGCGGCGCCATGATACGGAACATTGGCCTTGGATGGTCGTTTCGCATCCTCGGTATCCTTGTCATCGTCGTCAACACCATATGCACCCTCTTGATCAAGGATCGCAACAAGATCATTGGTGCCCGCCATGCCCCATTCGACATATCCCTGTTCAAGCGGGTGGAGTACCTCTTGCTCTGCGCTTATGGATGGTTCAGCATGCTAGGGTATATTGTCCTGATTTTCAGCTTGGCCAACTACGCCAACAAGATTGGGCTCGATGCATCCCAGGCTTCTCTGATCAGCGCCTTGTTCAACCTGGGTCAGGCCTTGGGTCGGCCGTTTATTGGCTATTTCAGTGACAGGACTGGCCGCATTAACATGGCTTGCTGGACCACGTTTGCTGCTGCTGTGTTCACCTTTGCCCTCTGGATCAATGGCCATGTCTATGGAGTCTTGATTCTTTTTACCATGATTGGCGGTGCTGTGGCGGGCACATTTTGGGCTACCATCGGTCCTGTGACAGCTGAAGTTGTTGGCCTCGCTGACGTCCCCGCCGCCCTTAACCTGGTGTGGCTCGTCATTGTGCTGCCCTGTACTTTTAGCGAGCCCATCGCATTGGAGATTGTAGCAGGAACTGGCAAGTACATCGGCACTCAGCTCTTTGTCGGCTTCATGTATATCGTTGCCGGCCTGTGCTTAGTGGTATTGCGTGGTTGGAAGATCGGCGAGATCTCTGAGATTGCTCGGCAAACGCACCAAGACCCTCAAAGCATCAACCGCGTAACTACAACGAACAGCGAGGCTGTAAGTGTCAAGAGCAAGATTGTTGGACGGAAAAGAATGTTTATGGATTGTTATAAGTCGGCAAAAGTCTGATGTGGTTTGTGGAGCTGTAATGTTGCATGTAACGTCTTAGACGAAGTTGGGAGATCATGAACAATAAAACTTGAAGTATGTAACATATTTATTCTTAATATAGCCTGGGATTCATCAATATCACCATGCGGCTCTGAAAAGTCCTTGGCTATCTCCTTCATGACATGCCGCCTTTAAACCAAAATTGGAGAGAGAACAGAAATACTAGCCAATAGAGGGGTTTCAATTTGAATGAATGGGATGCATGATGAAACTGAGACGACACACTGACACATTGCACTAATGGTGCGCTAGGTCTGCCACGTTTTTGAAACCAGATGATTGCACTTATATCTAAAACTCCGATTGGCGGTGCAGTCATTCACGAAAAAAAAAATATATCAGGTAAACAATCCATAATGACGGGATTGATATATGCAGCAACGTCATACTACAGCTCTAATTATTGTGATATAAAGAGCTGAAGTGATGAGAAAGGAATCATGTACCGCGGGGGTTGAAAAGTCTCTGAGCCTGTTCCGTAGATATCCGTGCCGAGTTGCTGTTCTTCTCAAGGGAACTCAAAAACGTATGTTTCAATATTAAAAAAATCATGATTCGATGTCTCACAATACTATAAGACCATAGCGAGGCATGAGATTGCCAAGACCATCGCACTTGTCAGAAGTATGATAGGTTGCCACAGCCTTGGAAATTATATTAGAATATCAAAACTACATATCCTCGAGACATTGCAAGGGACGTGATAAATCACGGCAGAGGGTCGTTGTCTTTTTTATCTACGTCATGAGTCGCAGTTGGAGTGCATAGTTTAGCCCAGACATGCAATATCGGAGCCCAGTTTATTAATAGTGTGGCAGAACTTTACTGCAGCGCGGTACCTTGAGACAACCTTTCTTGGGCAAAATTGTGGTTCAAGCTCAAGCTCGGACGATCAAAGTCAACCACCAAGCCCAGCGTATCAACGTCGCATAAAATGAGCGATCATGTACAACCACCTTTGTAGCGTTCAGAGGGCTGACAGACACGTAGATGGCTGACATATTATGCATCACGATTGGCCATCGGTTTTGAGCGACTGACGTCTTAGCGCAAATACCTCTCTGGCAGTGTTGCACTTTGGTCACATTTTGTCATTGATGCATCAGGGAAATGATCCAATTGGTGGCCACAAACGCCTCTTTTCGTATCTGCTGCCGTCTTTCCCCAGCTGAACACGCATTACTCCACGTCTATATTCTAGACTGGTCTGGATATGCATCCCTTAACTAGACTTGTCGTCTCGTTTCATGTGGTTGGATGGCAGATTGGGCTCGTGTTTGCAATTGTGGGCCGTTACGAAGATATAACTCGACACGACGTCTGAGTTTTCCCCAATGATTATTTAACTCGCAAATTTGGCCCCTCGCCGTTCATGGCATAATTTCTCGTTTCAGCAAATTCTCATCTTTCACAATGCGTGTCGGGCAGTCTATTGTTCGCCTCGTCACTCCGTGGCTGCTGTGGACACAGCAAGCCGGTGCACATGGGGGCAAATCGCTGGGCGCGGAGCTCCATGCGCGAGAAGCCTATGCGCAGCACAACAAGATGGATCTAAGTCATTGCTCCGACAAGTTTCGGCGCGACGGCGTTTTTGCCCGTGCGGCTGAGCGCCGCATCGGTCGACGGGAGACTTTGCAGAACACGGGCCGAACTAGTGGTGAGCCCGAGGAATGCTGCGACTCGTTTCACGTAGATGGAGGCTGATTCGTATGCAGGCGAGAATCTCATGAGCCGCGAGTCAGCCAAGAGGGTTTTCGATCCCGCCGAGCTTTTCGACACATATTCGAGTACTGGACGCGGGTGTGTGCTGCACCCTGAACTGACGGAAGGACCGTATTGTAAGAGACACGACGTTTTTCACAGGGCAGTTTTGCTGACTTTGATCAAGATGTTGAAGGAGAAAAGGTTCGGTCCGATGTTACCGACAACCAAGCTGGCACGGTGCTCTTTCTCGATTTCCAAGTCGTCGATACTCACACATGCGAGCCGGTCGAGGGTGTCTACGTTGAAATATGGCGTATGTTGTTCCTTGCTGTGCTTGGAAAATCGTGACTAACTTTTGCAAGAGGCAAATTCCACTGGCGTCTACTCTGGCGTGGTGGCTGATGGAAATGGCATCGGCGAAAAAGACCCAGCCAATGCCCGCCGAACGTATAACCGTGGGGCTCAAAAGACCGACAATGACGGTGTCGTTTTCTTCAAGAGTATTTTCCCAGGACATTACGCCGGCCGCGCTTCTCATATTCACCTCATGACACACATCAAGCCCAAGATTGTGGACGGCACCATCGTCAGCGACACGGCGACACACATTGGGCAGTTGTTCTTTGAGCAGCGTCTCGTCTACGCAGTGGAACAATTACTTCCTTATCGGAAGAATAAGCAAGAGTTTACGCCGAATAAAGACGATTATTACTTTAAGCAAGCAGCGATGACTTCAGATCCAATCATGTCATGGTTGTTGCTTGATCATCCTACCTACGATAACGCAGTGCTTGGATGGATGCCGATCGGGGTGAACATGTCCAATGTCCGAGTGGCAGATGTAGCCGCGACGTTGCGAGCTCACCATTGAATTATTTCTTGATTTGGCTATGAAGTTGGGGGGGGAACCCGCATCTAGGCAACGCGAGGACAATTGGGTGGCACATGTGCACATGTCAGGTTCACAGCTGGCAATGGCGGTCTGGTTTGTATTATGCCACCAGCTCGTTCCAGCTTGAACGCAATTATTTTTTTCATTGTAATCAATACCACAGCGAAGGGGAGTCCGGGTCGATATCATATCCGAGGCGTTTTTCTTTACTGTATTTTTATACTTGCATACCCTATATGCTCATGCCCCTAAAACCTGGAATGGTGTTAGAGGATAGGACACCATAACAACCAAAATGCTTTTGATTTCTGAAACCTAGGATACATTTTTAGTTGGAACTTAGCAACATGTTCCCTGTGAATTTTGTTGGGAGCTCAAAACATGTCCTCCGCAAAGATTGGCAGGTGAATATACGAAAATCATTACCCTATGAATCTTTTAACCGGGATCCGTGACATAATACATAAGTAGAGATGTAAAAAATAAAAACAAAAACAGATAAGATTTTGTGAGATTATTTTGTGTTTGGTTGATGAGAATGTCGCAGAAGAGATGCTGTTTGAGAGTCTTGTTTCAACATTGTGAGATGAGTTGTGAGCTTTGGGTCGGATGATGTGCTCAAGAATTTTAAGGGCTCTGCAAGAGAGCTCTACATCTACTACGAAATTCTCAAGAAAAGGCCATGAAAACTGTCCTAAATCCCAATCAGCATTACTCGTTGCTGAAAAGAAATTGGGCAGCTATTGTAGGGCCACGTGACCTGGCGTCGGCGCGCGTCCCGCGCCCCGCAAAGGTTCGCGACATTGTCCTCACGTCATCAGCTTCATTATGCGACCGTGAACGGCCGTCGCGCCGTGCCAGAGCTTGAAAATGTGGCTGTTGGAAAGCCCCGACGTTTTTGAGGGTATAGTAACCCTCATAGTACACAAAAGCCCATATTGACAACTGTTCCGTGCAGGGCGACGCCTTTGGCTACGGCCAGGAAAGAGGTACCTATTTGGTCGAACCGCAGCCGAGCGTGAGCAACTTGACTTTACCACCAAGCGCTTCCATGCTGACTTACTTTCTCAGCTGGCCAATTCGCCATATCACATAATACTATTTCCCGAAAGCATTTGACTATCACCATCGATGAGGTTAGCGAAGGCCAGGCTTTTAACCACTCTAGTCGGTCGACCCTTACGATCGAAGATTTGGCAACCAAGATAGGAACTATCGTCAACGGGACAAAGGTTAAGGGTAAAAAATATGTTTTGGAAGAAGAATCGGCGGAAATGACATTGGGAAAATGTCCTAGTCAATTTCGGTATGGAAAACTTGCCCAAGTTTCTGGACTTGTGCTGACCAACCTAGCATTACATGGAACCCTGTCGAGTTTGCCTTTTCATTCACGAATAAAGAGCTGCAAACGCAACCTCTAGCAAAGCTCCAGGAGAAGTTCGAGCAGCTCGATATCAAGCTCTTAACAGACTACACAAAATCCACCACACACGTGGTTTCGAAGAAGCGAAATACTGCCAAAGGTCTCCAGGCACTCATCAATGGCAAATATGTTGTGAACGAAAGCTTCCTGGAAGCCGTTGTGGAGGCTGCGAATGTTCCCTTGAATGAGGAGGTTTCAGAATCGAGTGCCTTGGAAAACGATTTCGATACATACTGGCCAGATGCGATGCAGCATTTACCTCCACGAGGCGGGGAACCTATCGAACGCCCTGATTCCACTTACGCTCCAGACTCAGAAAGGAGAGACATCTTTGATGGATACACCTTTATATTCTACGATAAAGCTCAGTACACCAATCTATTAGCACCCATCACCAGCGGAGGTGGCAAGGCGTTACTCGGCAATGTTGCTCCCAATGAAACCGAAGTGGATGAATTCGTACAATACGTGAAGAATGTTGCTGGCGAAAAAGGGCTCGGCGCTTTTGACGACGGAAGTGAGGGAAAAGGCGTCGTCTTGGTCAGATACTTGCCTTCCAAAGGGTCCTCAATATCCTGGTACACTGAATTCATTACTGCGGTATCTCTTAGGCTAGACCACCGGCCAATTGAGCAGAGTGAGTTTTTGGAAGCGATTCTCATCAAGGATGCGAGCATATTACGTCGACCGCTTGAGGTCGAATCTGCTCCCAACACGCAAGAGCCTGAGGGAGCGAGTGCAAGCGTCCAACCAGACTCCGTGCCAGAGAGTGCTAGCAACAGTGCAGACATGGGCACACCAGCACCGGAGCCTGAAGAGAACACACAGGCGGCTCCCAGACGGGCCAAAACCAGACGGACCGTGAAAAGGCGCTTTGCGGGGTTCGACGATGATGCAGATATTGATATGGATGATATACCGACGGCACCAGCGGTCCCGGCTGCTCCAGAACCTGTTGTCGAGGACCCGCCACCAGTTGAGGAAGATGAGGGAGGGCTATTCGTATCACAAGATCCTAACCCCCCGACTGCTCTAGAACCTCGAAATACTCGACAATCGCGGAGGAAGCGGCCTGCATCTCCCCTACCGGAAGACGATCTCATGGAGGGCATGGCTCCCGCGGCAGCCAAGTTTAAGCGGCAACGAATAGCAATGGGGGAAGACCTCAACGCCCCCCCTGAGGAACCCGAGGAGCCCGCTGTGGTTGTCAAGCCTGAACCCAAGAAGAAGATTAAGAAGGAACTGGATGTTCTGGCAGTGGCAGCACAAAATCGAGAAAAAGAAGAAGCTCGAGCCCGAGCGGAAAAGGAGGATCTGGCCAATCTCTTTGACGATGTTGACCTGTCTGAAATTCGGCGACTTAACATCGTCGAGGAGATGGAGGTGCGTGCCCCAGCGTCACATGCAAGGTCACGAGAAGAAGAGATTGCAAACGGCCGTTGGAACCCCAAGTGGAATGGAATGAAGAATTTCAAAAAGTTCCGGCCGCGCGGGGAGGCAACCGGTAGACCCCCATCAAAGGTTATTGTACCCTTGACCGAAGTCAAGAACAAGGAGTTTGGAGTGGGTGATGATTACTGGCTTGAGGATGAAGACACCCAGCCCAAGAAGAAACAGACAAGCCAGCCTGAATCTCCAGGTTCGGCCGTGCCGGCGCCGGCGCCTCCTCCAAAACGACCGGCCCCGAAACGGGTGGTGGGAATCGTGTTGTCTGATAGCAGTGACGGGGAAACCAGCAAGATTCAGGAACCAGAGCCAGAGCCAGAGCCAGAGCCGCTGCCACGAACGCGAACACGTGCCTCGACATCTCAGTCGCAAACTAACACGAGAAGCCAATCGTCGCGGGCAACCAGCCAAGGAAGCAAGCGGACGGCGCCAGAACCGGCGCCAGAACAGCCACCAAAGCGGCAACGACAAGCGCGAAAGCCTATCATGATTGCCGATAGCGATGACAGCGACGATGATTTAAAATTCAGGTTCGGGAAAAGACGGTAATGAAATCGTTCTGTTCGATTCAGGGGTATCTTTCTAGCTAGTGTACATAAAATCTAATTACAGTGGCTTCAGCCTTTACCGATTCCCATGCATAAAACACTGACGCAGGGTCTACATGTCTATATATAAATCTAGGATGTAAATGAGCTCTAGTCCATTTGCTCCATTTCGCTCTCCTTTGAGCCCTCGGACTCTTCGACTAGGAGACCAACGAGGCACGCCGCGAGCATTGTCTCGTAGTTGACCCAAGGGTGAATTTCGCCGAACAGCTTGGTGCCGTCTCGAGCAGCGCCACGCAGCAACTCCGGGACGCCACCGGGATGATAGTCGGCGTAGGGAGTGACGTTGTAGACTTTGCCATTGAGCGCCATCCAAGCATCTTTGCCCTTGCGGCCCGTCATACGCTTGAGCATTGAAGGAGTGACACGGAGGTAGGGGGTGGAGGGGTCAACGCCGCGAAGGTCTGCGTTTGGACCAGAAATGCTGGCCCAGTCGAGGGGGGAGTGACCTGGGGTGAGGAGGACCTTCCGGCTGGGCTTGGAGGGCTTGGAAGAGAGAGTCGGAGGAGGAGCCAGACCAGCGGAGGGAGCAGCGAGTCCACGATTCGGAGCCGGTCCACGGTTCGGGGTAGGGCCACGGGCACGCTGAGCAGAGTTTGGAGCTGGAAACTGGGCCAGGGTTGGAAGACGGCCGGCGGGGGGTGGCATACGTCCGGGAGGCGGAGGAGGGGGCATCATGGAACCTGGGAAGGCCGGAGGTCCGGCGGAGAGGGTGGGGCCCCGAACGGCCGGAGTGGGAGCCGGAGCAGTCAGGGAAGTGGCCGGGGTAGCAGCTGGATTCAAAGGAGCGTCATCCAAGGAGAAGCTAGGCACAGCGATGGAGGGAACAGCAGGTTCCGCCTTCGGGGTGGACTGGTCGTCAGGCTCAGCGATGGTTGGAGGCTGGATGACAGGTGGTGGTGGGGGTGGCATTGCGACAACATCCTGCTGCTGCTGCTGACTGGAAGTAGAAGAGACATCGCGGCCACGACCGATTGAGGCGCTGGGCCGGGGTTGCGACTGGCGTTGGTCATGGTCGGACGAGGATGGGGAGGTGGTGCGGTTCCTGGGGACAGCGCCCGGTTCAGCCCGTTGACCCGGTTTCACCTCGTGATGCGACCCTTCATTAGAGGCAGGCTTTGCTTTTGCGTCAGGGCCAGTGTCAGCGTCAGCGGCCGTGCCAGGACCGGCGATTGCACCGGTGCCCCTCCATCGCAGCAGGACCTGGAGGGGAGTCAACCACGGGGGCGGGCGGAGGATGACCCAGACGACCGAGGCCACGATTAGCGATATGCCCAGGAGGCCCATGGCGGGAACGGCAACGGGCTGCTGGACGAGGCCGATCGAGTGAGTTGGACGCGGGGCAGATGGGATGGAGCGTCGGGCGGCGGTAGATCGGCGCAGCAAGGCAAGGCGTGGCAAGACGACGGAGAGGACACACAAGAAAAAGGCTCCAAGCGAGGCCCTGAGGTCAGGCCCTGTGGTTGGCGAAGCTTTTGGCTGGCTGGGATTGTGGGTTGTGGACTGGTGTGTGCAGGATCATCGAGCCACTGGCAGCTTCGTTGGAGAAATGCTACGGAGGAGATTGCTGGCCTTCTACTTTGGGGACGGGCCTGGGGGCGCCCAGGCTGCGCCGATATGTCAGCAGAATTGACACGGAAGGGGCGTTTAGATAGGCCCCAAGCGCGAGGCCGAGAGACCGAGAGGCAGCAGCGAAAGGTACGGAAAAAAGATTACAGGATTAGGCGGCCTTCGGTGCTGGTCTGGTTGGCCAGCGCCTGCTCGGCCGTTCGGTGTCTTGACGGGGCTGTTAACGCGCCCGTCAACTTTTCCAGTGGACGTCACCGCCTTCAGACGGGCACCTAACTGGTGGGGGATGTTATTTTTGGACCGCTGTCGTCCACCACAATTCTTAAATTTTTTAATTTTTCTCTTGGGGCTTCAATCTCGGCACCGGTACGTACATCGTACTTTGCCTCTCGCTACTGGCATGTTCTCCGTAGCGGCTCGCAACAATGTGCACATCCGCCACCCGTGATGCCGTCCGCATGTACGGAGCAGCATGCATGCGTTTGTTTTTGTTTGGCTGATTGTTTTTTTCGCTTGCATCATAGTCTGTGTGTGGAATTCACATGGTTTCCCCGTGCGTGCTTAGCAGCGTCACTAAGCAGAGGCTAGAATCCAGTCAAGCACCAGTGCGTGCTTGGAGCGTCGTGCCCAGGCGGTCGCCCCCCCGGCTCTTGACCCTGGGTGGCGCTGGCCGTGTCATGCCACGCCGCGGCGATCTACGGACTGCACCTCGTCTTTCCCGGATGGCCCAACTGCGTCCATCCCATCAGTGGACCGGCTCAGGGCAAGGCAGGGAAGGGGGAGGTTGCGTTGTGTGACCGCCCGGAACACCCGCCCAGCGGTGGAGTCGAGATTGCGAGCAGCCTGGGTGCCACCGAAGCGGTATGAGCATGAATAAGTAATTCTGCACACGACCTGGCATTGAGGGAGGCAATTGGAGATTTTCCGTCCGCTATTGCCCAAGCTATTGGGCTGCCACCCAGGGTGGCCCAAGAACCGCTGCGCGGCATACTGACACGGACCCTTGCAGAATCTATAGCAGCGATGCTAAGGGCTGGAGCAGCAGCTGGAGAAGCAGCTGGAGAGCTAGAAGCGGCACGGACGTGTTTGTTTTCCTTCTTGTTTTCCAAACTCGCCGAGTCATTCGCGCCAAACCAAATGAGTTTCATGCATACAGCCTCACGGATCGCTGTGTTTTAAGCCAGCGAAGGAGATATGCGTGTGCACGCAAAGCAGCTACGTAGATGCTATCCACTCCGGGGCATACGCCTGTGATGGGCGACATGGCATGGTGTTGGCACGGCCGTGCTAGGCCGTCATCATGGGTCCCTATTGGGCTGTGGGTGCTGGTTTAGGCGGCTTTTTGTGGAATTGTGCTGGCCTGGACCTAGACCCCATGGCGGTATGCATGGCGGTCGCGACTTTTGCGTCCGGGGATCCAACATTCAAATCCCGTCTACTCCCTCGCTTCGTCCGTCCCGCCAGTCTCCCGATCTCTCCTTCGTTTTCCTCCTTTCGGCCTCGATTGTCTCTCCTCTTGCCTCCATCGCCTGTCTCCAAAAGTGCTGTGTTGCAACCGCCACCAAAACAACAATTACCTGCTCTCCACTCTGCAATATACTACATACTAGACACGTCTGGTTCCTATTCGCTGCCTGTTGCTCCCGCACCCCACCACGATTTTTACCCGCTGCTGCTCTCGAGCTGTTTTATTATCGACGTTGCTTGTGCCCACTAATCTTCAGCGAGCCAGCGCGCTGTTAGGTGGCTTCCAGGGGATTCCCAGGGACCGCCGTTGCCCCCTAACTTAAAATTGTACCGCCCCTCATGCTCGCCAGCCAGTAAAATACCACCCTACCTTTCTGGGACCGCCCACATCTCCGTGCTCCCGTGCCGACAAAGTCACAAGTCAGGATGCGCACCATCAATTCATCTGCAATCAACATCAACAACACTCCGTCAACAACCTCCTCCTTCGACACGCCCACCTCCCGCTCCACCACCACCTCGGCCAGGTCCTCTACTGCCTCTACCTCAGGCCGGAGCCTCGACCCAAAGCGCTTCGCCACAGGCAAATCCCCTAGGACCCCAGTCACTCCCTCACCCCAGGCCCGCGGTCGGTTCCCCTCCGCCCCCGTTTCCGTGGCCGTCACCTCCAACACACGCTCGCCCTCGATCGGCTATCACGACCGCAAGCAACAACATGTCCTATCGCTGACTGCTACCACAACCCGTTCCACCGCTGCCTCGAGTTCCTTGGGCACAGACTCCAAGATGCCCGACTCCAGGCCCCGCCCCCCACACCTCAGCGCCGCTGCAGCAAAGAATGTCGGACGGACGCCTTTGACACCCAAAATCGCCTCCAAGGGCCCAACACTGGCCGTACGAAGGTCGACCCCGAATCGAGACGAACCCGCCGTCACCCCTCGTTCGGGCGGACGCCAATCCCGTGGCGAGAGCACAAACACAACTCCCAATGGCACACCGATACCCGATAAGAGTCACGATGGTTGGGACCCAAGGGCTTCCCTGGGTCACTCCAAGAGGCTCTCCATTTCCAGGACGGACTCTGGAAACGATGACTCCAAGTTCTTCTACGCGAGCGATGCCCGCGGTGTTCAACCTCAGCAACCACCGCCATCTCGCCCAACATCAACGTCGGCCAAACCCGCTACTTTCTTCTACGCCAATAGCGTCACCGCTGAGGAGAAGAGAATGCAGACCCCCCCTATAAAAGGGAATCTTACGCCCGCGACGTCGACACCACCTGAACCAGCACAGTCAAAATTCTTCTATGCTAGCGGGGCTCCCGAGTCCTCGTTGAAGTCGGGTTATCAATCTTCAGGGCCTTCTTCCGCTAGTTCATCAAATCCCAAGCGGCCAACCACGAGCAGCTCGGCCACCGGTCCTGGACATGCCATGCCTCCACGACCATTATCTCCGATCAAGATGGTTCAGCAACAGAACCCTCCGTCCATTCTCAAGAATTCGGTGGGCCCTGGCCTCAATAATAGGCATCACGTCGCCTCACCGCCACCCCTCTCCGCATCTGCAGGTTTCAGCACCAAAAGAAAAGTGAGCCTCGAATCAGCGCCCAGGATATCAAGAGGCCACTCTAGAGCAAGCAGCATCCCTAGCATCGATTCCACCTACTCACCCAAGTTTGCTATGTCTCCGCCACTGCACCCATCTGAACCGTCATCACCCCCGGCTAGCCCAGCTTTGGCTCAGCCAGTGATGACCATGGCTTCTCTTCTGCAAGCTGCCGAGGAATTTGCTGAGGAATTTGAAGACGAGGAGAGTGAAGACGCCGACCCGGATTTGCAGAGCCCAACCAAATCGACGCACTCATCAGATCCAGTGAGTGAGCTCGTTGCTAACGCACGACGAGAGCGCAAGGTTCAAGATCTACAAATCACAAATGCTTCGTTGGAAGCTATCAACAGAACATTGGAACGCCAACTACGAAAGCAAACTGCTGAAATCCGTAGATTTCGCCGGCTTTCAAGGGCTGGTCACATGTCACTGGAACCTTCCACGACAACTAGCCGAGTTGCTTCGACGGCTTTGTCGGACGCTCCGATCAGCCTTGCTGAGTTGAGCGAAGAGGAGCCAACAATCATGTCAGGGGAGGAAGAAGAAGATGATGGTCAAGAAGAAGAGGAAGAGGAAGAGGAGGAAGAAGAGGATCTCGACTCACTCGATGGTTCTGACGTTTCACTAGAGGAATCCGAATCTACTGGCGAATCCACCGAGCCTGATAACGAGAAGAAGGTCGTTCGCAGACACCGAGACGAGCGCCGTCTGCGACTTGACCTCACCAAGCATCATGAACTCTTGGTCGACAGTCAGAAGATCAACCAAAGTCTAAAACGGTGCTTAAATTGGACTGAAGTCCTCATCAAAGAGGGCCAGAAGGCCCTGGAATACAAAGTTAACGTCGCGGATGTGCAGTTTGGCGGGCACATCCTGGCGCCTCCGGACGAGGAGGAGACACTTGATGCGCAGCTTCTGGAGAGTCTCGAAGCCGGACTGGAAGCGCCCGCTCAATGGGAGAAGAGCTCCCAAGACCGCGACAGCGGCATCGAGCTTCAGGCTGAAATAGTGTAACCGTCTCCCCGTAATCCTACCTGCAAATATTTGAACAAGATCGATGGATTCGCGGCCTGGAGCCGTATACACTCACCACTCCCGACCCCCCTTTGTTGGAATCTTGGCAACTCTTCACTAGTTGACCCGATCCCACACAAACCACCATTACACACCACATACGTACACGGATACACAAAAAGGGGGGGCACATTTATACAAGGCGTTAGATGGCAGGCGTTCTTTTTATTATTTCCTTTGGTCGGCTCTTTTACCTCTATATTTCCTTTCTTACTCACTTTCGACATAGCGGCCACGTCCCTCACATACAACAATGCTCCCGTTTCCTTTCGTCTATTCTCCTCTCACGGCCTAACAGATTTGACGACCGGAACGGAGGGCTCTTCATTTTCGACTGGGATAACGAACCTAGTGTCGGATATATTTTTTGGTTCTTTTCTTTTTTGGCCTCTCGACCACATTTTCCTTTGTCACTTGCGTTGCTTATTTTGCCCTGGTCTTTTTTAAGGATATGCACAAACAGATACCCCCGAGAGAATTCACGTACTGGCGAGTCAAACCAAATACAGAAAGGAAATGCTATGGCAGCGGATAGATGGACTGGCATTTTGCACCACAGAGTTTTTGTGGCATGGATATATCGAATATCGAATCGAATGGCTCCCCGTACTGGCTCCTGATTAGGTAGCTGGATAGAGAACCGTGGGTTTCTTTTTAAAGCAAAATCCTCTTTTTTTATAGACCCACGAGAGAGAAATACCAAGGACATGTTCATTGTCAATTTTGAGCTACTTGTATCCATGTCGTGATAAAACTAGAGCCCTCTCTGCAACGGGGAATGGGGCCTTAGGGATATATTCAGGTTCTGAAAGTCGGGTTGAGGAAGGTGTTGAAAAAAAAAAAAGAAAAAAGGTTGAAGGGGGGTCATGAGAATTATGTCTAAAATCGTTGCCGGCCGTCTCTGTCTCGCATCGCTGTCTATGGCTTCCTCCCAGCGTCTTGTCATCCATCCATCATGTCACAATTCTCTCTGTCCCTGCCTGGGTTCATTTTGGGCTTCGTGTCATATTTATTCGTGGTGCTTTGGCACGTTGGGCGCATCTGCTGCCACGTCCTCGGCTGTCTTCTTGTCGCGGTGCTTGCGGTCCTTCTTCTTTTTGCCTTCATCTTCCTTGTCCTTCTTGATGGCGGCCTCAGCAACAAGCTGCTCGAAGACAAGGTAATCGCCCTCTTCCTCGGGGGTTCGCTCAGCCTAAGAAACACTGGTCAGTACCTTTTGATTTAAATAGTTTGTTCGGAGGGAAAATACCTTGAGGAAAACGTCACCGATCAAGACAAGGGCTTGCGCACGCTCTAATCGCTTGGGCAAGGGAACCTTCTTGTCGTTGAGAATGCTGTCGCAGACCTCGCGCAGGACGCTCTGGATCTCGAACTTGCTTCCTCGCCATGCCGCAGTAAGGATCTTGCCAGTAACACGGCGCTCGTACTCGACACGCTTCTCCTCGGTCCAGTCCTCGCCACCCTTCTCCTCCATCTTGGCCATGTCCTCCATGGTCTGCTGAGCGTCAATGGCGCTGCTGATGGTGTTCCAAGTCTCCTTGACAAGTGTGCCCTTGTCCTTCAGCTTGCTGAAGAAGCCGCCAATGCCGAGGAACTTTTGGCTGCGGATCAGAGTGGAGGCCTTGGAGACGTAAGTCTGACCGATGGCGTGCAGGATATCAATACCGAAAGATTCCATCTTGAGGTTCTCCACCTCGAGGCGCATCTTCTCCTGGAAGGCCCTGGTGACATCAGCTCCCTTGTCAGTCTCGGTCCACACGCTAAGACGATCGAGCAGCTTGCGAGAGAGGGTATCAACACGCTCCTGGCGAATGCGGGCTCGCTCCTTTTCGTAAGCAGCCAGCTGCTCCCTCTGCTCTTTGGTCAATCCTCCCTTCTTCTTCTCCTTGTTCCTAAGAGCCTCCTCAGAGAGCTCGCCCTCCATTTCCTCGTGGGCCTTATCCGTCAGAGCTGGTCGGATAGGGATCTGAGTGCGGCTGTGGGAGCTCGCCGATGGGGCAGGCGATGTGGCATCGGATCGGGGTGGCAGAGGCGGCGCATCGGCGTGCTGGGTCTGCTCGGTCTTCTCGTCATCAACCACCACGGCAGGTGGGGGAGGTGACGCCGGGCCGCCGACGTTGGCCTCGTGCTCCTTGTCTTGCATGGACTGCTTCTTAGCTTCTTCCATTCCAGGGAACTCCTCCTCTTCTTTGGCGGCAGCGGCAGCGGCGGCTTCTGCCTCCTCTTGCTCCTGCATGGTGATGTCCATGGTGGCCGTGAGGTCCTTCATAAGGCTGATCTCGCCGATCCAGTCCACGAAAGCTTCGCCGCCAAAAATGGAGGTAAAGAACTCGGCGGGATCGGCAAAGCCTTCCTGAGGCTTCGCATGATCCTTGCCGAACTTATCATAGGCCTTGCGCAGGTCTTCATCGGAGAGAACTTGATAGGCCTCGCCGATGGCCTGAAACTTTTCGTGGGCGGTGGGATCGTTGGGGTTCTTGTCTGAGGTGGGGGGTTAGCGAAATCCGGCGAAGATGTTGAGGGGTTGCGCAGAATGCTTGATTGCACGCTGCCCTGCCCGGCGAGGACAAGAGAGGAGCGACAAACCTGGGTGGTGGATGATGGCCAGCTTGCGATAAGCCTTCTTAATTTCCAGCTCAGTCGCTGTGGGCTGGACGCCCAAGGTGTCGTAGTAGGCGGTATCGACAACCATGTTGGAGAGCTTCTGCGTCGGGCTGGTCGCGCGGGCTCAGAGTCTCTGTCAGAGGATGGCAGGAAAAGGGGGGGAGGTGTATATGGCGCGAGGTAAGGGATATAGGTAGTCTTCGTGTCAAGAGTCAAAAGGTAGAAGGTTGCTTGACGATGGCGTTTGTCCCGTCCACACCCTGCCACCGCCAAGGTACGTACAAATTTACAAGGCCCTGTCAGAGTTGGGCTAACGTTAGTATGTCCCGAGACCGAGCAAGCAGGCCCTGGACTTGGCACCGAGCCACAGCGGATGAGCCACTGGAAGCCACTGCCTTCTACGGTGCACGTCGCCATCGAGGCGGGGTTTCCCGGAGAATGCCATTGTTCAGGCTCTCGAGTTAGGTACCATTCGCCAACTTTCCGTGCCCGTTGTTGATAGTGCTTGCCGCTCACCCGCCTCCCCGCCCACCCAAATTTTTTTTTTTCTTCGGGCGATGAGGGGCTGCCTACGTAGGTACGTAATGGCGGGGCAGTGTTCCCAAGCGTCCAAGGTGGGACTCGGAACAGCCACACTTACGAACAGCTCCGTCACATGAAGCTGAAGGCATTCGTCCCATGCTTGGATGTCCTGCGTATACCCGTCTGTGACGTATGCGAGTCTCGTGCCTCATTCCGTCGCCCAAAAATATCCATTCCCCAGCTACTCATGGTTCCGATGGCCGCTGCGTACACAAGCAGGAGTGGCTTGCTTGGGCTTCCCCTGCTTTGCCAAGGATGCAAGAATCAAGGCCAAAGAGGCATCCCAAGGAGATTGGGTCATGTTGCCTTAGCCGTCATATGACGCTCATGACACTGGGAAATATTTGCTAACGACGGCTCTAGCCATGATGGCTTCCACTCTAGCCACGTGGCCATCGTTTCCAGTTAAACCTTCAGTGCCCACGTCCGGAATCTAAAAATTTCCCTACCTGGCACATGCGCAAAGTCATATCGTGACCCTACAAATAAACGATATTGCTTAAAATTAACATATAAATGCCCCTGTTTTATTGGCCAGCGCTTGACGATGTCGCGAAGGCTTCAAGGCGCTCGCCAATGAAATTAGAGGTTTTGCGCCGTAATTTTCTTGCATAATGCTTGCCTTACCACTCATTATCTCCCCTGCGATTGCCTATTAAAACGTTCTAGCACACTTGCGGAGTAGGCTTTCCCAACACCTCGGTTTCCCTAGAACAATGCTAGCATGTTGTCGTCATTGTGGCTCATGTAAGAGAGCCGCAACCTATGGTCAGCCTCGCCACTGCCTGCTTGGGCTACCTGCCACCCATATGAAGCTGGAAAAAAAAATCATTGTAATGATTGCTGCTCTTACTTTATTTAGACAAACTTTTAGAGTTTGGTGAAATCGGGCAGTAATTACGATCAATACCACTGGCAAGGAAGAGAATTTTACGATGTTACGACCGGCTAAGCATTAACCCCTATTGATGTTCGAGGACTGGATCTGTGTGTTGTTTGGAATATGCTGTTCATAATACTCGTGTGACTGTGTCTCAGGCCTTTTCACATAGATGCAGCTGATATTTGAAATCCTCAAACCAACATTTCCAGGCTTTGCGGGACGCTGAGATTTACCTTGTGGGGCGTGTTTATCCGGCCTGAAACTGGCTGGCACGCTGCCCCAGCTGTTTTCAGGTTTGTTTCGTTTCTCCACACTCTGAACACCAACAAGCGCCGCCCGTCGAGCCGTAGAAAAAGCTCTTATTCGTAAAAACTCGTATTTATATGCCCGCATTCCAGCAGTCCTTCTGGCACCGTTTCACCATGTCCAAAGAGGATGCAAAACCACCCAGGGCACGAGACGTGGCTACGGCAGACTGACTTCCCGCCTTATTGGTTCGCTTCCCAAATGTTGAGATGAAGAGGCGCAATTTCCCGACGTCTGGAGCTTACAGCGTGGGGTTGGGATTTGTCCGGCGGAAGCGGTGAAGAGGCCCGGCTCGCCGAATAGCATATTGCTCGGTCGCGCTGAAATATCGCTATATCCGGCACAGGCGATGCGCAATGCATCATGCACGACAGACGGACGTGCAGTTAATCGTCTTGGCCCTAGAGCTTTCTGGGTAGTTGTGGGAGCCGATAAGCAGGATAAGCAACACCTCAAGTCCTCATGCGGAAACGAATACACGGCTATTCGTACTCGGGACGGGAACATTCACCTAGTGCCGTTCAGCTGATTCAGAAAAACCGTGGCGCCGGTGACACGGAGCGGCCTTCCGACCAGTCACAACTTAGTGCTATTCAAATGAGGATCACCACAGGCTGCAGAAACGGTCTTTTTGCGACTGTGTTTAATTGCCGACGCTGTAGAAACGGTTTTTTTGCGACTGCGTTTCATCGCCGACGCCGTTATTTATCTGCATCTTGAGTTGGCTCGTGTTCGGACCTAGGCCCAAGCTCGTATACCAACACCAAGCGAATTGCCTGATGTAGATTTTTATTTTCCCCAATGACGAAGCGCATGCGGGGTTTTGAGTTCCTGGTCATTAGAGACAATTGCTAGTCCGGTCTAGACCCAGGGGCTTCGTTGCTACCTGGTTGCAGCATCATGGAGGGTCACATTGAGGCTGTCAAGTAGCCTGTCAATCCTCGCCAACACGCTCTACAGCACAGGCCAGGTCTTTATGACAGTAAGAACTACGCCGTCCATACTCAAAGATTTGCGTTCTCGAGCTTAGATCAGTAAATACCGAATTGAATTAAGCAAATCAAGACAGCTTCTGGGAAACATAGCAAGACAACTTCTCGGCTTCCCGAGTCGAAAGCAGCCACTTGTGAACCTAACAGACAGTGGCTCTGAAATCGGAATAGATCGTCTCTCCTCCTACATCCTTCCTTGTCAGCCCTATTGGCTTACTGAGATTCAACATAGCAGTTGTGCAAGATAGTCCCTGCATTCCAAAGGCTAGCCGAAATTCACCATTTGAGAAAAACAGCCCATTCATCGTCATACTCGCCCCCATCGCGGTAGTCTATCGAGTTGAACAAGATCTGGGGTCTGTGGGTGTTTTCTCCGCACTTGAAACCCCCAGATCCAGCCTATTCGAGACGTGATTGCCCTCTAAATGATGAGCAGCACGGTTTCCCTGAGGGCTGAGTCCCAAGTGCTCCAAATGACATCCACAGCTTGGTCACGCTCCCTGCTGTACTATTGGGCCCAAATTGCGGCAACCATGCTTATAGCGGGGTGTCTAACACCAACTCACCCACGAAATCGCTGTATCCAGGATCAGGTGCCTCCACAGGAGAAAAGCTGGATGCACTACTAATGCGAATTTACCCGGAATGGAGGGCACTCTGTCTTCTTCTTCTCCTGGTAGTGTTGACGGGTGGCTCACAAAAGACGCGTTCCAGCTGGTTCCCTGGTTGCAATTGCTTTATATCTTTGCGTCCTTCCCATCATCGGGGCGTCTGGGTCTCTCCCGCGCACTGTCCACCGTCAAACATTTTCTCTCCTCCCTGCCCCCCCGACTTGAGCTCGCAAAAATGGGTGCCCTCTACTTTCTCTTCCACCCAAACCAACTTCGGTCCATTATTCAATGGTATGGTTTCCTCCTGCTTTCTATTGCCGTCGATGATGCTAACACACCACAAGGAAAGTCTGGCACGACCCCGTCCACAGGCGCGACCCCAGCACGGAGTCCCCTGAGCTCCAAGAATGCTTCCGCTACCTCAACCTGACAAGTCGCAGTTTTGCGTCTGTCATCCAGGAGCTGAACCATGAGCTGCTCGTCCCCATCACCCTCTTCTACCTCGTCCTCCGCGGTCTGGATACCATCGAGGATGACATGACCATTCCCATCGAGAAGAAGGTACCCCTCCTTCGAGATTTCTACAACACCATGAAGATCGACGGCTGGCAGTTCCATGAGAGCAAGGAGAAGGATCGCGAGCTCCTCGAGAACTTCAACGTGGTCATTACCGAGCTGAAGAAGATCAAGCAGCCCTACCTCGATATCATCGATGACATGACGAAGAAGATGGGCAATGGCATGGCCGATTACGCTCAGAACACTGAGATGATCGAGAACGGTGTACAGACCATTGAAGAATATGAGCTGTACTGCCACTACGTCGCTGGTCTTGTGGGTGAAGGTCTGACCCGACTATTCGTCGCGTCGGAGCTTGCCAACCCCAAGCTCGCCGAACGACCATCCCTCACCGAGTCGATGGGCCAATTCCTACAAAAGACCAACATCATCCGTGACCTTCACGAGGACTGGGTGGATGGTCGAAGATGGTACCCCAAGGAGATTTGGAGCAAGCACGTCGACAAGTGGGAGGACCTATTCGATCCCTCCAAGCGCAAGCAGGCTATCGAGTGCATCTCTGCCATGGTGCTCGACGCCCTGAAGCACAGTGAAGAGTGTCTATTCTATATGGCCGGCATTAGGGACCAAAGCGTCTTCAACTTTGTGGCTATTCCCCAGACCATGGCCATTGCCACTCTGGAGCTTGTCTTCCGAAACCCGGCTGTTCTGGAGCGCAACGTCAAGATCACCAAGGGAGATGCCTGCCAAATTATGCTTGAGAGCACCCAGAACCTGGCTACTGCCTGTGAAGTCTTCCGAAGATACGCCCGCAGAATTCAGAAGAAGAACGATCCTCGAGACCCCAACTACCTGGCCATCAGCCAACAGTGCGCAAAGGTAAGACTACTTCGATTGGTTTTGAAAAAGGCTCGAATCAACTAACAAATAATAGATTGAGCAATTCATCGAAACTCTCTTCCCTCAACAGGATCCCAAGAGGCTCAGTGCCGATACTGCCCAGAAGCAGAAGACGGATCAGCCTGGCATGGATGCTGGCGAGGCCGCTGTCCTCTTTGGTGTTGTTCTTCTCAGCTTGCTCACCATCTCGGGTATTATGGTACGTTCCAATCTGCGTCCAGCATCATTGCTCGGGTATTAACACTAAGTTAGATTGGCACTGCCTGGTTCTTTGGTGCCAGATTCGACGGAGTCTTCAAGGAGATTAGCGTCTTCCTACCAGGCTCGGGCAGCAAGCCCACGATTACGGGTCATGACGAATTGTAGTATTACCAACCCCAAAGGGTTTCGGTTTCTTGTTTTGTCTTTTTTCACGATATCCTAACGTACATAACTTAACAGCACTCCCCCACTTGGAGGTCAGGGCTTGAAAACCTGGCAGGCGTGCCAGGAGATATACTCTTTGATAATACACCGCAGCTAACGTCATTGATGGGCGTGCTGCATTTCACGTTCTCCGTCTCTCCAACACTTTGGCGAGTGATGAAGCGCAATGCAAACGGGGCGTTTGTCCCAAACCAATCCAGCACGGATGTCAAATTGCAATCCAGTCCTTTCATGACTGTGGTTGTGCCGAAGAAGTGCTAAAATCAAACTCTTGCTCACTGGCTTCCGTTTCGCGCGATGGCCCGCTGCGAGTCTATCTTGACGGTAACCCGAATGATGGACTCAAAGGCGGCGAGCAAACATGCCCATTCCCCTGCATGTCAAGTAATATATGTGACGCCTCTCCACTTAGCCCCCGGTACGGGCATGTCTCGGCCCATGATGGCCAGCCCATGAGTGTGCCACCCAATACCGAGTCCGTTTACAACCGGACAGTAGAGTTGTTTATCCCACGTGCTCTCTTCCGGACCTGCATCGAGGCGGAAGCAGGGGTCTCGAAGCTGATGGTGTGTTGGACGTGCATACGCACAAGCAGCGCCCCCAGGACGGACACCCGGAATCTAGCCGCAGGAGCACCAAGACAAGTCCAGGTCGCCGCACGATGACAGCTTTGTCTCGATGCGCGCCGTATGTTGAGTAGTGATCATCGTAGCCGTCGCACGGTCTTTGGAGGCAAGCTGCAGAATTCAGAGCGGCCCAAGTGTCTTGGGCGCTTCCGATAATAGTGACGGGTGGCTGAGATGGCGGAAGAGAAATGCGAGGACTAGTCTATGCAAAACACCCAACCGCCCAAGCGTCCGGGTGCCCGCGTGCTCAGCGACGATCTGCCGACCCCTTGGCGCCAAAGCAAGAGTACCACAAGAGGAGCTTGCCTGGATCAATCCAGTTGTTTTGTTTCCTCTGACACGGCGCCATTTGCTCCAGGCCGTGCTCTGCGAAGCGCTTGTCGCCCCCTTGAATCCATCCATTCGCACGTCCGCCGTTCAAGCAGAAGCCTCAACCGGCTAGCTCCAGGGTCCAAAGGTTCCCTCCTGTTGCCCTGGTTCTCTCGCTTTTCCTCTCTCTCTCTCTCTTATCCCTCCCTAGCTCAGTTGTGCGCTGGCCCAAATTTCCGTCTCCAATTGATGCCGTCCGCCTTGGGTCACATTGCAAACGGGGGGGGCGGTCATCCCATTGTCTCCGGGTAGGTTACATTCAAGCGGCCACGGCGAAAGATCTCCCGTCTCGCTTGGCCTTCTGGCAACCTGGCCACCCCTGTCGGATCTCGTTTCACCATCTCGAATAGCGTGTAAGTTTGAGCAAAGGGAAAAAGGAAAACAAGAAGAAAAAAAAGGGTAACTCCCTAGACTAGCCTCATTCATCCTGTTTGTCCAGTTTCCTTTTTGGGCTCGTAGATGGCTTCACGGGGAAATTTTTTATCTTTTTTGTCATGATCAAAACGAAGGATATAAGTTGGTGAAAATAATATATACTGTTCTATCTGTTCATCCCGCTTTCCCTTTCCCACGAGAAAATAAAACTCCCCGCTCAAACAAGATGGGGGGCCATGAAAGAGAAGTGACACCAGTTGGTAAAAATGGGTCCCCCATTGTTTCTATATTACATAGATACGGACACGCCATGAAGTTGAAAAAAAAAAATTGTCCTCGAAATCGTAGGCTAGCCAATTATCTCCTTTAATTTTTTTGTTGTTTTGCGCAATGTTCCTTTTTTGTTTAACTGTTTCGTAGATGTTTGTTCCAACTATTGGTTGCCGTTGTTGGCGATCAGGCTGGTCGTGCCCTGGACGTTGTTCTTGACGGAGGCACCGGTCGACTGGGCCAGGCTCTTGATGAGCGAGACAACCTTGGCGGGGTCGGTGACGTTCTGGAACGCCATGAGGTAGGCAGCAAGGCCGGCAACGTGGGGAGAGGCTGTGTTGGTTCGCGTTAGCATGCGCATTTGGCACTTGAGCGGATCGGAGCGGGAAGGAACATACCCATGCTGGTACCGCTGAGAACAGCAGTGGCGGTGTTGGAGGTGATGCCGACACTCTCGACGCTGACGCCGGGGGCGTAAACGTCAACGCCGGCTCCAAAGTTGGAAAAGGAAGCTCGCTCGTCGGTGGTGGCATCGATGGCGCCGACGGTAATGGCGTTGGCAGCGGAACCGGGGGATGTGTTGGCGGTGTCTTGCTGTTGTAATTGTTAGCTTGGAAAGTCGCAACAGTGCGTTCATTTCCACTTACGTTCTCATTGCCGGCGGCGACAACGGGGACAACACCAGCGTTGAAGAGGGCCTGCACGGCACGGTTGACGGCTGTGGAGAAGGTGCCACCAAGAGACATGTTCATAACAGCCTTGCCCTTGATTCCCTTGGATGCCACATCGTCAACGACAAACTGCATGCCCTTGAGGACTCCCGAGTTGCTGCCACCACCATCGGCATCGAGGACCTTGACGGCAACAAGGTTGGCCTTCTTGGCAACTCCAAAGGTGGCTCCAGCAATAGTACCAGCGACGTGGCTACCGTGTCCGTTCTCGTCGGTGTCCTGTCCGTCGGTTAGTTCAACACGATTCGCCTCAGTAACCAATTACACAGTCAACGTACAACAGTGTTGATAAAGTTGGCGCCAAAGGTAGCACGGCCTTCGAATTCGGTGTGGTTGATCATGATGCCGGTGTCGACAACGTATGCGGTGATGCCCTCGCCAGCTGACTCGTCGAAAACGTAGGTAGCGCTGTTGGGGTCCGTGTGGGACAAGCGGTCGAGGCCGGGAGTAGCGTTGATCTGGGCAATGGCGGCACTCGATTTGACCTTGGTGTCGGCCTCGATGTACGCAACCTCGTTGGCGTTGTAGAGCTCCTGGACCATGTCGTCATCGGCGTCGAGGGTCATGGCTCGCCATGCGTTCATCTTGAAGCTATGTACCTCGGTCGACAGGATGTGACCACTCCAGCTTCGCTTGCCAATGTTGCGCTTCTTGACAGCGGCAATCCAGCTCGTCTCCTTGGTGGTGATGGCATCGTCGTCGAAGGTGTCGTTGTAAACAACGATATATCGGTTGGCAATGATGTCGGAGGCATCTGGGTTTGAAACAAAGCTTCGGAGGAAACTGCTAATACCAACAGAGCCAGAGCTGTCGAGCTCCTTACCAGATGTTAGACCGGTGGGGAGGTTGTTAGCCATGTCATCCAGGATGCTGGAGAGGCTCGTGGGGGCACCAGCCGCAAGGGGCAGGGCCAAGAGAATAGAGGCAAAGAAATTCTTAAGAGGAGCCATGGTGGTCGATATTCTAATATTCTTTTTTTTTTGGTGTGTGTAGAGAGAGAGGAAGTGAACCGAGTCCAGCAGTATCACCGTGTTATCTCAATGCGTCGAGCAGGGTCAGAAAAATATAGTGAGGGATGTATCAGTACTCGACTGAGGATGTTCCGAATGAATGATGGCAGAGAAGGCCGGCGATCAACGCTTCTCTCAATGTGTGAAGAAAGGTGATGCTGAAATGGATCACCAAAACCAAGAGGTCAAAGGAAAGTGATTAGGAGACTAGCTCACAAAGGCGAAAGGGAAAGGGAAAGAACAGAATAGGAAGCGGAAACAACAATAAGAAAGACCCGAAAAAGGAAGTCTTTTGCAATAGAACAATGGAACAAAACAGCCGGCCAGCGACTGATGTGAGGGCGGACTGAGTGGATTAAAAGGGAGACGACGAAGATGCGACCAGCGGCATGGCATCTGCAGACAACGGGCAGGGCGCCCTCTGACTGGTGGTATCAGACGTGCAGCCAAGGCCCCGAAGCCCCCCTAGGCCCTAGGCGTAGGAGAGAGCCGCAAGATCCATTCTGGGGACGCGGTTGCAACAGCGCCAGGGTCAGGGATTGGAGGCCCAGGGACCAACAGCTAGGGGGGCGAGAGACAAGGGGAGTGGGGGTGCTTAGTGTATCAATGCGTTGGACCATGGTCGGAGAATCGCAGGCCAAGTCAAACGTCGCGGCCCCTGTTCGCCAAGCGCACATCTGACGGCGGCCTCATGTGGTGCCCCAGTTTGGCCGTCATTGTTTGGATTCCCGCTGGCGAGCGGCCATCTGTGACGGGTGAGGGGGAGATCGACTGTAGCAAAAACAATGCGGAAACGGTTCTTGCTGTTGCTCTTCGCCCTGTGTCTTGCGTAATCCCACCGCGTTCCCGCCTGTTTGTCAGGCTGTCTATGTTTTGCTCAGCCCGGTGATGCATCACCGCCCGTCACAGCTGCTAGGTGACGAAACTACGCCTGCTTGAGCCAGCCAGTGACTGTCTCGTCTGCAAACTCGTCCGCACTCAGGAGACGCGCACCGCTGATTGGGCAGCCCCGGCCGGATGCAGCTTGGTGCGCGAGGAGCCGTGAGGTTTTTGGGCGTGCGTCGTCATTCAACTACGCGGCTGGCTCGGTGCCCGGCAGTCGGGTCCAGTAGCCTAACTAAAGGCTTTTTTTCTTCTCTTTTCTCTCACCGTGCACGAAACCAGAGCCAAGAATCCTTGGATGAAATTGCTTGCCGTATCCCATGCCTCATTTGCTGCCGCTGTGTTGTCAGCGCCAATCCGGCTCAGCGCCTCGGGTTTCGGTTGTGTCTATTGGGCAGAGAGCGCTAAGGAAGCTCTGATTCCGGAACTCAGCAGCCAGTCAACTGGAAGGCGGTAATAATTCTGGGACCGGATTGGGCACGGACTTGGACTGGATGCCCCCCAAGCCTGCCGATTCCCCACCGGTCCCTACTCCCTGGGCCCTACGGGTCGTCCGTTTCGCAACCCGAGTTAGTTTTTGATGCTAAAAAATCCTATCGACAAAGGCAAAGATATCCCCGTCCAACGGGGCCTGCCTTCGTCGGATGTCGCATTGCAAAGGCAGACGAAGCGGGGGATGCACCAATCAAGCACACGGCGTGTCGCACCCAACATCTGCCTCTCTCCAGGTCACGGATTGACGGTAGGCCAGGTCGAATTCATGCAGCGGCCAGAGCTCTCTAGCACCGGCAGCACTGTCCATCAGGTGGCGGGAGGGCTGGCTGCGCCCCTGGTTTCTGACCTGCCCATGGGTGTGTCCTCCAGCTCCAGCGGACTTGGCGACGTAGTAGCGCCAGGAGACATGCTTGTCAGAGGGTCCACCCACTGGAAACCAGTCCAGATGCAGCGCAGGCGGCCCCTGAGTTTGTGCGTCTCCGTCCCGCATCCGCTGTTGTCACTGGCCCCCGCTGGCCAAGGTGAAACAGAGGACCCTGGCACCGATGTGGTGCGAGATAGTTTTGCCGCCACCACGTCTTGCGTAGCCATGTAGCACTCTGTTTGGTTGGTTCTCGACAGCTGCAGGGGGACGTCCTCTCATGTCGATCGAAAGCGCCTCCCTTCGTACTTGTGGCTTGAGGGCAAGCCTTTGCCGCTGTTAGGGCCTTTCAGGCGCATGTGCACACGGCCCTCACGCCTCTGCACGGCGGTTACTTGGTGATTGGATATTCCCCGGCAGGCTGTGCGAACCGCTCGTCTCGATACATCTCCACAGAAGACGTCTTTTTTTTATTTTATTTTTTAAACGAGCCAGCCTATATTCGTAATTCCTCGGCCAGGAAGCGTTGACCCTGTCCCAAACCGGCCCTCAACGCCGTGGACAACGGACGACAACTCCTTGCGGGGGCTCCGAAGAACCAGAGCCGGGGAAGAGGCATGCATGCCACAGACCGTGCGTGTCTCGTCGGAGCCGGGGAGCGTTGAGCGTGTGTCGGATTTTGGTGTGGCCCAGGCCAAGGTTCCGGATCGAGAACATGGGTGCCTTGTATGATAGTTGCCGTTGTTAAGGTCAGAGGACGGAGAAGGCGCTGGATTTGGATGGTGGGCATGGCTCCTTTCGCTCACCTCCAAGACGCATATTGAATCTCGGAAACAGCCAGTACTGACATGAACAGGCCGGCCCGTCCCTCCAGTTTTAATTGGTGTTTGTACGTAAATCACGCCAGTAGGCAAAGCACAAGCATAAATCTACGCTTGGATAAGAAATTAGAAGGTTTGGATGAATCACTGCCACCTCTGTTTGCAGTTTGTAGTTGGCTGTTGTACGCAACTCAAATCCTATTGGGAAAGAATAAACCTCGTAAACCCTCCTTCAACCACCGCGGGGTTCTCCTCGCGGGGCTACAACCGCCCACATGGACCTCAAGGAGGTATGGAAGCAGCTTCTCCCTTCTATTGCATATGGCCCGCGGGGCATGAGCCCACGAGGGTGTTCGGTTACCCAAAGATGTCTACGTGCCATCGAACGCAAGGATCTGCCTCTTGCATCGATACTTGCGTCGACTGCCGATGGCAAGGGTTGAGCTGCCAAAATTATACGCTCATGCAACACCTCCCCATGTCGCCAATTCGTCTGTCAAGCCGAGTCTAGAACGGCTGCCCGCGCCAAGATTGAGCTGAGATGACCATTGTGACCCTCCCCTTTTCAGCCTCGATCGGTCTCATCTCGTCTCGCATCGCATGTCAGCGTTTCGCCGGGCCTTGTCAGGCTCCGTCCCCCCCTCCACCTCTCAGGAGTGTGCCAAGGAGGCCCATCTGTGACAGATCTCGCAATGCACGTGTTTTTAAATACGCCGGCTTCGCCTCGTTCCGAAGGCCGCATTACATCTAGCCGTTTCGCTGGCTTCATATTCTGCGTGATCTTCATCTTCAGCCTGGCCTCAGCCTATTGACATCTCGCCAGCAAAGAGTCTTCGAAACCTTTTGGCCGCCAACAGTTTCATGGGCGTCTCATGCACAGGAAGTTCATTCACAGCCACCGACGTTATGTGCTGAATTATATGCGGGTGGATCTCCCGCATTGAAATGGATCAAGTTGGGATACGTCACGGACGCCATGCTGGCCCTATGACCGAAGTTTGTCTGGTCACGATGTGAGGGATAATTTTCCCACATTGGCTTGATAAAATAATTTGCCATCCCAGTACCAAGTCGCCACTTACACTTACTTTTGGTCATTACTTTCTTTTCCTTTCTTTTTTTCTTTCTTTTTGCCTTTTTCCCTCTTTCTAGATGACGAAATGGACGGAGTTACCGGTTTTTTGTCTCAGCCATATTTGAAGCACAACGGATGATTCGAAATGATTCAAAATGATGTAAGTTCGCCTATTTGCCTCTCATAGTAATCGAGGTGTCTTGAGAGTGGAATGTGATGGCATCTAGGTCAATTTTTGCTTGGAATCCCCAGTACAAAAACAATTTAACATACATAGTCATCAAAGTGTTGCTTTATCAAGTAAACAAATAAATAAATAAAACATGTTATAAATAATGAGCAATAAAAAGCAGACCTAAAAAAACACTCAGATTGTCGAACAAAACTGATCGCCTCGTGATTATCGCTTGAGGCCTATCATGATGGTTGGGCGGGGCATGATGAGATGGGATGACGACCCTCCTATCTTATCTAGAAATGACGCCGATGGGAGGCAGGGTCATGCAGATCGTCCGCTGTGGTGCAGACGCTAGCGCGATCAAGGAAAGCTGAGTTGGGTACTGACACTTGGTTGTCGCCGGTTTGGTGAGGGAATACCAGACGCTTCATTGCCAGTGGCTAGCAGGGAGCGGGATGGGAAATTAAGAAAACAAATAAACATATGATATGAAAGGTGATGCTATATATACATTGTTAATTTACCTGAGATGTTTGTTTTTCTATTCCGCGGGGTCCAGCAGAAGCAAGTCACACGACCAGCTGAAGGGTTTTGTTTTTTGAGTTCCTTGGTCAGTATGAGGTTATTTAGGCGATGCCGAAACGGACCAAGGCGTCTGATAGCTCACGAATGGAGACCCGTTCGCGGACAAAGAGAGAGGCAATTGTAACGCCGTGTTAATGCCAAGGTGCCCAATTCCCGGGCATCGAGACCAGCGTGGTACCCAAGTAGGGAAGAAAAATTCCTCCGCGTGCCGGCAGACTGCATGTCACTCCCGGTCGCTGAGGCGTCCACGTCGATTGGGATGAGCATGAAAGACAAACTTGTTTATCCCATCTCAGAGCCGTTATTTGCGCTCGTCTGCTCCCACAAGACAGCAGGAACACAAGCATCATGGTGTCATGCCAAAAGACATGGCTTTCCTGGTGGTGGCGACATCAAAGCAAATGAGATTCGCACCTAAATGTAGGTAACTACGAAATGCAGCCCCGCCCCGCCGGCACGCGACCCCAAATTATTGCGTCCACATCCACGTCGACGTCCCACCCTGTGGAGTCGTGGCAGCGCGTTAAGTGCAGAGGGTGCACCCAATCTCTCGGGGCTGCAGTACAGTGCGGTGCGCATCCAGACGCCGGCGAGGAGACGAGATTGTCGTGTATGCGCAGACCAGAGGGATGCATGTTGAGCAGATAGGCGGGCGGCGAGGCACGTCCACACGGATCCTGCCACCGCCACGGCCACGCTGCAGGTGTCACGGCCACAAACACGCAGGCTGCCACTCAGCATCCGAATCAACCCTCCATCACCCGCTGCTTGCAGGGCTGCTCGGCACACGGGGCTGTGATATCACTGCCCCTCGGTGCCGCCAGGCGTCACCGGGGCTCGTCATGGCTGCGCAGAGTCTGGTATGCTCCCATTTGTTTGTGCGCGCTGCACTGCGCTGCGTCCGTATACCCATCCATGGCTGTGGAGCGGAGCGGTTGGTACGTGATTGGTGACTAGTACCCTCTCTTGTTGCTGCTTGGCCAAAGTTTCACCTCGTAAAGGGAGAGCAGGACGCATGAGTCGTCCAAATCAAGGCTGTAATATGAGAATGAGGGGGGGCCCATGTTGCTGGGTGGCAGCGGCGGGTACGTGGTTCAGATTCAGTGCTAATGGGCGCCTCCAATTCCACTGGGCCTCTCCCACTGTTCTTGGGCCCGGGTGTGCTATGCACCAGTGCCGCCTGCCACTCACAGCGCTGTCTACGTCTGCACCACCCATCCAACCCTGGCTTCGGCGCCGTTTTTTTATTGCGATTCCCCTCCCTAGCCGGGCGCTGCCAACCCGACCGTCACCTGTTTCTGTCTGATCACTCATCTGCTCAATCTGACTACCTTTGTCCGCTCGGGGCGTCCCGTTTTTTTTTCCTATTGATTCATTTCTGCGCCCCCAGCGCTGCCGTCCTTGCGTCAAGAACATCGTCAAGTCGGCGTCTTATCTATCTTTCTCGCATCTCACCAGCTTCCTTTTCCGTCCCCCTTCCTTGGTTCCTCCCCTCCGAGCCGCCGTCGCCAGATCGGCTTGAGATGCCCACCACCCGGCCCGCATCGACCTTTTATGGAGATCCCTGAACAAGAAGCCGGCATGGGACGCTCAATAGGCGACCCCATGGATCTCGCCAACGACGGCCACGACCAGTACAGCGCCGCGAATGCCGTCACGCCCTGCGCCGCACTGCTGCCCATCCGCGACAGCTGCTCCTCTCGCATCGACGAGCGCCGTGATGCCCAGGAATCCGATGACGAGTTCGCCTCCATCATGGCCGCGTCCATGGTGACGGGGCTTCTCAACACCACGTCGAATCCTGTGTCTCCGGGCTCCTCCAGCCCACCCCGCGATCAGTCCAAGAGTACCGACTTCGTCCCACCCACCAGACCCAGCAGCACCCCGTTCCCCCATCCCGACCACCGGCACTCGGAGTCGTGCTGCCTCAGCGAGTCCACCTACGGCGACGACTGGCAGCCCTGCTCCGACTCGACCACCGTATCCGATGAGGAGCCTCGCTCGCTTCCCGTGCCAGTCACGGACCTGAACCGCTTGCCTATCGAGGTTCACGAGGCTATCCTGGACCATTTATTTGGCTATCGTGTCTCGACCACTTCCCGAAGCGGCATGAGCGTCTCGTGTGTGACAAAGAGCTGGGGTACAGCGTTGAGGCATTCGCGGAGGAGGGAACTGACCGAGCTGGCGAGGGTCAGCGAGATATGGCGGGTCCTCGTCCAGCAGCGTCTCTATCGCCATGTCAAGCTGAAGGCTACACTGGATTGCCTGGAGGATGCCATGATCCACTTTGTTCGCCACGAGCACCTCCAGTCCTATGTCAAGCATATCGAGATATGGTTCCCCGTCTTCCAGCCAACCTACGGGCCTGTGGCCCTGTCCAACACCCTATCGCTCCCCACTGTTACCATGGAGGGGCTGACCAACGCAACCTACACACTCCCCGGCAACAACTGCACTCTTGAAGAGGTGTTTCGCTTCGTAGAACAAGCCCTGCCACAGGCGAGGGTCGTGACGCTTGAGGGCGGAGAACGACGAAAGGCTCCCCGTGTTCTGCACTTCCATGAGCAGCGGGCTGACCCATCGTTCCGCAAGGCTCTGCCGGTTCTGGAATCCGTCCAAACCCTCGTGACTCGTGGGCAATGGAATCTTGCCAGAGAGGACCAAGACTTCATCACCATCCTCCAAGCCTTGCCGTGCCTTTCAGAGTGGCAGGGCTCATACAGCAAGTCCAAGTCCAAAAGTTACATCACAATGTCCGAGTTCCTCCCTCAACTTCCCCGCCACATCACAAACCTGAGCATCTGTCTTGAAAGTGACTATCGTCGTGAAGGTGTCATGCCTGCCTTCTACTCCAAAGTGGTGCAGAAGACACACATTTGCGTTCGCATGGCAGAAGCGTTACCGTCCCTAGAGCACTTTTCGTACACCGGTCGTGTCTGTCACCACTTCTTCGAAATGGCCATACGAACTACGGATCCACGCACGTCTCGGCTCAAGTCTATCGATTTGACGGTCAAAAACTGTTGCCGCCATGGCGTGAGCTTCCACGAGTCAGGTTCCGGCATCCAAGACATGGGCTTCATAGATGCATTTGAAAAGCTGGTGGTTTCTGGTATTCGATCCCTTGAAAAATTCAAGGAGCTGAACTACTTGCGGATTCGCTTTGTGGACCTTGGTATGTGTCCCCTTCCTTACGTTCCAGGCTTTACTAACCGTAGCCAGATTCGATACTCCCGCCATTGAACCCATTCTTCATCATGCGTGATGGTGTATGCTCTGGCGTGTGGAGCGAGCGAATTCTCAACGAGATGTCACGAGTACGACCCGGAGCATCATTTTCAGAGCTCAGCGAATCCTTTGACATCGTCTACAACAAGGATGGGCGGATGGTCATCGCACCCGAACAACCGAAAACGAAAATTACATCACTGAAGTTGTCGAATTACCGCTCGCTTGCAGCGGGAATCACCATACAGTGAACACAAAAGGAGACACTGGTCTCTGAGACGATGGTATCTACCAGTCATGATGATTGATTTCTGAGGCGTTTTATTGGAATTGGCAAAGGATGGCTGGGGACACAGCATTTTTTATGGTAATAATCAGCTACATACCCATATTACTGGGCGGAATGGGCAGTTTGCAGGGAGTTTGGGGCTTTGCATTGTTACGCGGGGAGCGCGCTGGATAACGAAGAATTTCCTTGGGGTGCAGTTACCCTAGACCATGATTCTAGGCAGAGCTAAGTCACCAGTTGAAGGGGGCAAGATAAGTAGATACCCTCTATGATATTTGGAATTTTCTACAGCGTGTGTGTTTGCGATTTGGAAGAAAAAAAATTACTTGCTACATCTTGTTGTTTTATGTTATGTTGTTACTTGTGATGCATTGCGTTTTAAAATTAGCTTGTTAGCAATCACACATTTAACCGTGCTTATCTGGGGTTTTCATCCTGGGACTAAATAAACAATCGTAACAACTCCCAATCAAATGCAGTCATTATTTTTTATTTATTTCCAGTGCTCAGGTCATGCTAAGACCGCACTCTATTCTACATGTGGTTTCTTCGCCGAAACCAGCCGAGGTAGCTGCACACCATCGCTAATGATGATGCCCAATATCCAACAGTTAACTAGGAAGAAGCCCAGCGAAGCGAGCCAAAGGCCGGGGAAGAATGTACTGATGCCGAGAAATTCCAGCTGATAGCCTTGCTGCAGCCATGCGCCTTGTGATACAACCCAGAGCAGTAGAGCCGAGATGCCAAGCTTGGAGTTGCGCAGCAGCGACGAATAAGGGAGATAAAGAGGCAGGAAGACCATGTACCACAGGAAGTACTAGAGAGCGCGGGTGTTAGGAAATGACGCAAACATGAGCAAATTGCGCGGCATCAACATACCTGAGAAGTGCAGACCTTGTTAAAGGTGACAAAGGCAAAGGTCTGGGCCATCATGGAGGTGGCAAGGTCCCGCTTGGCGATGGCAAGGGGGATGAGGACGCATGAGAGAAGGAGCTGGGGGAGGAAAGCTAGAGATTCAATGCGCAGCGATGATGCTGAGGGGACCGCAGAAACCAGATAGAGGAGGACATTGTAGGGCGAAAAGTTGTGTCGGTGGTCGATGCGTGTAACATGGTGGAAGTACGTATGGACCAGGAATGGCGTTCCGTAGCTGAGAAGGGGGTGAGCTATGCGAAGCAGACAAAAAGGTGACGGGTGCGAAAATCACTTACATGGAGTACATGAGAAGATTGAGCCCCATGAACGTGGCGAGGCTGATGACGGCGAGCTTGATTCTCTCAGGGGACACAAACTTCAGCAACACCTCAAACGCCGACGATGGCTTGCCGGGCTTGGCTGTTTTGCCCAGGCGCTCGGCATCCATCCACCACACAATGGCCGGCGCATAGATAAAGGGGTAGATTTTGAAGTGCACAGAGAGGCCGAGGATCACTGCAGCCAGGCTGATTCGCTTCCTCTCGGCTGCCCACAGCAACCCCATGGTCAAGACACCCAGCAGGCCCTCGGAGCTCCCGCGGGTGCTAATCGTCGCAACCATGGGGTTCCAGAGCCACAGGGCCGCGAAGCCGCCGGCCTTGGTCTCGGACATGCCCCGCTGGCGCAGGACGCGGACCATGAGCCAGCCGGCGAGGAGGTCGGCGGCGGCGAAGACCAGCTTGCCGAAGGTGAAGAACTGGGCGGTGGGCAGGAGGAGCCATGCCAGGAGAGGGGTGTAGCGGTAGGTGTCGCGGGCGTAGGGCGAGTCGCCAGCGGCGAGAAACCGGGATGCGTCAGTGAAGACGAGGTAGTCGATGTCGGTGTACTTTAGGGCCGAGTGGGCATCCTGCCAGAGGCCGTACACAAGGAGTACGAGGCGAAGGAGAGTGGCGACAATAAAGAGTGGAGCCGGGCGAAGGAGTGAATATACAAACGCCATGGTTGCTGGTCGAGCTGAAGCTCGGGGGCGTTGTTGTTGTGAGATATTGAGTAAGGCGGGATGAGCTTGTGATGATGAGATGAGGACAGTTTGGCGCAATATGAGAATGAGCTTCCGTGGGGATCGCGGCTTGAGGATAGTTATTAGAGTTGAACTGTACTCATGACTTGGAAACCGAGACTTCTCGTTTTCCTTGTTTCCGATTGCCTTCCCCCTCAATCTAGATGTGCATTCTCCCCGGAATCTGTCGTCGTGTTAGACCTGAAGCTTTGGCTGGCTGGGTATGCTTTTTAGGGGAGGTTCTAAATCTGGCACAGCGCGACACGAAACACAGACCACCCAACCAACCACAGGCGGGAGCTAACAATTTTCCCATCAGCACTCCACATCCCTGCACGAGCAAACCGGACCCGCCCAAACTTTGACCAACATCATCGACGACGACGGCACGGCTTATTGACCTGGGGGGAACATTCTTCTCGCAACACAGCTATATACGAGACGGCGTAGCATACGGTAAAAATGTCTGGCGGCGTTAAGAGAGACCGCGACGGCAATGCCCGCACCAAGGCCAAGCAGTCGGACCAGCCCCGGGGCAGGTTCCATGACATGTTTGAAGGCTTCCGCAACGAACTGGATGAGCACCATGATCGACGCGAGAGGATTGTCAAGGCCTCACGAGATGTCACTGCGCAAAGCAAGAAGATGTGAGTCCTCATGAAAGTGAATTCCCCCCCCAATTCGAACATGGCTGACTTGTGTATAGTATTTTTACCTTGCAGAGGTACGGCTGCAGCTCACTTGATCTTGGCTTTTACTCACATGTTGAACAGGGTAAAACAGCTGAACAAAGACTACCCCCCTAACATCCAGAAAGATGTTGATACACGCCTGGAGGAGATCACAAAGCTGCTCACCAGCGTTGCCCCGGACCTGGAGTCAATCAACCGCTATCGCTACACCTCACCGCTGCGGTGTCTGGAAGAGCTCATTGAGGCGCTCTCGTTTGACCACTACCTGCGGCACCAGACGCTCATCACGCCGGATGAGGCAAAGGCGGCTCTGCCGGCTGACATGTCCCTGACGCCACATGACTACATGTACGGTGTCTTTGACCTGTTTGGCGAGCTGATGCGATTCGCTACCGTCACCACGGCGCAGACGGGCGAGCTGGTTGGCCGCGAGGACCGCAATATCCTGGCTGACATCCAGGAGCTGGGCTGCGCGTTCGAGATGCTGCCTGCGCCGCCGACAAAGGACTTTCGCGGAAAGATGAGCACAGCGAGGCAGAGCATCAAGAAGGTAGAGAGGCTGGGCTACGGTCTTGTGGTGAGAGGCAGCGAGCGACCAAAGGGCTGGGTGCCGGATATGCAGGACGACGCACCTGAGCCTAGGTCGCCTTGATATGTGAAGCAGCGCCGGTGTGCAGTTGGCTGTACGATGCCAGATGGAACGACATGGCCGTGACTTCCCGTTAGCCACTGAATGGTTTATCATGTTCAATAAACGACCGCAACTGTTCCCCGAACCTTTCATGAACTAGACGCATGTTCTTAAGACGCTGTTTGATGCAAGGCCTTGTTCCGCTGTGGAAACAGGGGACTGTCACACCGAACATGCATAGGGACTGGTGCCAATAAAAGCGTTATGCCCACTGCGGATTTCAATGAATGCTTTCGTTTCTACTGTGCTTAATGTGATGATAACCCCCTTTGACCTGGATAGAGCTGCTTAACCATGGAACCGAGAGCTTCGACATCGTCTGCGTTGGAAGACAACCGGCCTGAGATGACAAACACAATTTGCCCGCCGACCCCAAACCCTACCGCAGATGAGCTGGAGGCTTTTCAAATTGCCCTGGCACAAAAGGAGCTGGCCAAGCTGGATAAGCGGCAGGCGGTCGGGAACGACGTCAGCCACCCCTCCCCTGACATTCTTGCTCGGCGTGCGACCTTGCGATTCCGCCTTCAATCTGAGCAAATAAAAAGGAAGCCAGTGCCACAGAGACTTAATAGCCAGACACCCGATGTCCAGAAACCTGGTGGCAAGGAATCTAGCAACAAGGAGCCCGGTAACAAGAAATCATATGACATCCCCGAACGCGTCTATCTGTTTGAGGACATCCGTTACATTATTTGCGCCCTCTGCTTTAGCAACGCCTTTACTGATAGAATCCCCAAACTGCACCCTGGATACAGCATCAAGAAGGGGGCATGCCAGCTCCGCGACCTGCTGGACGGCGACCGGCGCAGATTCCACGGCAAAGTAGACTTTGACATGCGCTGTTTCCACGACTCGGTCACGAGAGACGAGCAGGTCCCGAACAAGGCGCTGGAGGGTAAGAATGTGGCTCTTCGCTGGAACCTGGCCAGGTTCATCTGGGGCATCGTCTGCGAGAATATCCTTCTCGAGATGGGAGATATTGACGACGAGGATGAGCTGGTCTGGCAGACGGCCGAACACATCCAAGGCTCCACGCGCCCGTTTTGGAACCGGAAAACGAACGAGCTGCGATTTTTCGACTGGTTTTATCACGTCGCAGAGATGTCGGTGATGCTGAGGAAGATGCTGACGGCGGATTCCACGGCGGAGTATTATTTCAAGCTGCCACCGAATCCTAAAGGTTCATGCGTGGGAGACGGCTCGCCAGAGCACGTGCAAATGATAAACTTACACGGAGAAGAAAGCGAGGTGATTCGCAAGATTCACAGCGTCGTGTTCAGTGCGCTGGTTCGAAGGGTTCGGGGCCCGAATCGTGCTCTTGGGCCTCCAGAGGTCGAGTGCCCGGCGTGGGTGACAGAGTATTCGCTGGGGGATTTTTGACAGCGTTTCTATACCATGATATTTCCATGCAAACGATGGGAAGAATGCGGTTTCTGCATGCTAATGCTCGAGTTGCAAGACAATGCTGTGGCGAGAGTTTGATGGCGTATATGAACGAGACGAGGAACAAGGTAAAGTGAAGTAAATGCGAGAATGATGCCGAGGAGATGCTGGAGGTGTGAGTTTTGGTTATCTTGAGACCATTAGGTTGAATTATTTCAGTTGATATGTAAATGACGAATGGAATTTTCTGTGTTGCATGTGCCATTATCCGCTGAAGGGCTATCTGTTGAGTAGACCCGACCTCTTGAGCCGTGCAGCTCGAGGGCCACCCCGTGGACATGAAATAGAGGGATAGCTTAGTGTGCGTGCCTTATGATAAATCGGCATCACCTTTCCAAGGCATCACCTCCCCTCTTAGGCGCACGTGAGCAGCCAGCACCCGCTCGCCAACCGACACAACTCAAATAACAGTGATTCAGTCAGTTAAATAAGCCCTCCTCCAACCGCACAACTCTAGGAGTTGCATCTCCTGATTTTCTTTCTTATAACCCTGCGGCCTCTTCCTGAACTGGAGGACCAGCTATTCTTCCCCATCTATCTTTACCAGTTTTTAGCATGCATTGGGCCTCCTGATTTGTATTTGCTCCTCCTTTGTTCAGCCGTGAAATACCGATACGGCTCGCATTGATCCATTGATTTCAGCGTGGGTTCACTGTCGTCTCTGGTCCATCTCATTCATGTATCATCTCCGCCAACCAATTATCCCGTCTTGGTCCGTTGGTATGCTAACTATTTCGTCTACTTCTAGTGTCGCGTTTGGACTCCCGAGAGCTCAGAGTTCTGGCTCTGGATTGTCAACGACAAGCTGCAGTTCTACTTCATTGACATAGCGACCATCTTGAGGCTGTCACGACGTTGAGGCAATGGATACTCAGCGGGGCCATGGATTCAACATGACTCTGGACGATCCTGGCCAAAGCTTGGCGCAATATGCATCCAGTCCTACGGACCCTGCCTCTGATGCTCCATCCCGCGGAATGCGTAGTGAAGGCGCCGCCGAAATCAAGAATGAGATTGAACACGATTTCCCAAGGGAAGCTATGTGCACGCGCACCACGTTCTTTGTCAACGCGGATTGGCGTCTGGGGGCTACGCTGGCCAATGCTACTACAATCATCGGTCAGATGTATGTCGAGAAATTGGATCCCGTCAACAGGCGACATCCGTACCCAATTGTTTTGATCCATGGCGATTTCCACACCAGCCAGGTTTGTACATGTTGATACACTCAAACGATTCAGTGACTAAATCATCATTCTGTTAGGTCTAGTTGACTAAACCGGATGGAAGGCCTGGTTGGGCATCCTATTTTCTCAAGAAAGGTTTTCAAGTCTACCTTGTTGATATGCCCCCTAGTGGCAAGTCAAACTACCTGACTGGGTCTCATTTTGTTCACCGAGATCTTGGGCGCATATCTCACAGTTTGGCAGCTTCTGCGATTGAGCGGGATCTCACCGCTCAAGCAAAGAAGCCACCTTTCGGACGGAATCTTACCCCCCTGAAGCATAGCAGGGCAGCCCTCCACGACAAGTGGCCAGGGGTTTGTTTACAGCCCACACTGGCGTTTATAATCATAGCTGACATCTTGTAGACAGGACAACGAGGTGACCCCATTTTCACCAACTATTGCGCTTCGGTTGTTGCCCTGCATCTGAAGAGAGCTGAACGCCAAGTTATTGGTCAAAACGCACTCCATGCACTTCTTCACAGAATCGGAAAAGCATTCCTAGTTGGCGAAGGCTCAGGAGGGAACCTGTGCTGGCTCGCCAATGATGTTGCACCGGACCATGTCGCTGGAGTTGTCGCCGTGGAGCCTGCCGGACCACCTTTTGGGACTGCTCTACCCAAAGCTAACAAGCCACTCATGTACTCTCAGTTTATTGAAAGGGACAAGGAGAGCCGGATCTACGGCTTGGCAGACATTCCACTAACGTACGATCCAGCTATACAGGTTCATGGAGACTTGGATCACGTGGAGGCGGATCCTTTGAACGTCGTGCGAACAATTCGACCTGACCGTTTGGGCGCTTGTTTTCTGCAACAAGAAGAAATGGATGTTGTTGAGGTTGAGATGGATGGTCGACCAGTCTGTCAAAATGTCCGCCAGCTTATTCATCTCAAGAAGGTTCCACATGCACTCATCACCGCCCATGCCAGCCCGCACACTGTATATGACTGGGCCACAGTCTGTTTCATGCGCCAAGCTGGAGTTGATGTGGAGTGGTTGCGGCTGGAGGACTTTGGGATACTTGGCAATGGCCACTTGATGTTCCTCGAGACGAACAGCGATGAGATTGCCGGCCTCATTGAGCGATGGCTGATCAAGCAAACACCACCAGAAATGTATTTCACTGGGGGGAACGACCCAATGACCCCTCCTCCAACGGTGCAGTAAATTGAAGGATCCAGCGTGAGACCAGCGAATTGGGGCGCAGGGGAGACTTGGTTTTTGTGTTGGCGAGGTGGGAAGTTGTTGATGAATGATGATGATAAAAGGTTTAAGGATGCGATCCATTGGGGTTCATGGGGAAATATGGAGGTCATTTCTTTACTGGGGTGCAGCTATCGCCAAATGCCAATAGGCAGGCGTTGGCGATTTGGGTATTGCACGGCGGCTGAACATTATTCCGCGGTCATTATTTAATGGGAATTATCGAGAAAGGATGGCCGCAATCTGAAATATGAAGCATGAGAGCAATTGCAAACTACAAGATGAGTGTGGCAATGGTAAGTTGGCGCAAATTGCTTGTTGCTCTTGAAGTTGGGTGGTTAGCGTGCTGTGATTGGTCACTTTGATAGCAACGTTCCCCACATGGCTGGATATTGATCCAGCCCACGTCATGGCCGGTACTCGTTCAAGTCTACTTCTTGATTCAATCTATCACGCAAACCTCGACATTGAAATTAATTATCTTTAAAAATACGAGCAACATCTTACAAGGACACATGGACTCACCACTCACGTTCATCTCTCTGTTCGAGGACGACTCCTCTCGGTGGCAAGCCGTCGTTTCCCGCAATGCCAATGCCGACGGCTTCTTCGTCTACGCTGTCAAGACGACAAAGATATTCTGCCGGCCAATATGCAAGGCCCGACTAGCCCGGCGCGCCAATGTGTCATTCTACCCGACCGGTATAGATGCGCAACAAGCAGGCTTTCGTGCGTGCAAGCGGTGCAAGCCTGAGCTGGCCGGCTTCATGCCAGAGGAGGCTGCGGTGCAAAAGATTCGCGGCTTCGTGCGCGACAAGGCCTCTGCATCTGTCGGAGATGACTGCGAGATGAGATTAAGCCTGAGCCAAATGGCCAAGCAGACGGGGCTGTCCAAGTGGCACTTCCATCGAGTGTTTAAGAAGTGCGTTGGGGTGACGCCAACCGCCTACCTGCGAGAGCAGCACATGAGGAAACCGACAATAGATCAGACGGCAGCCCTGCCGGAAGGTCTCGACGTCGAGAGTTTCGATTCGGGGTTTGAGTTTGGTCTCTGGGATGATTCTGTCCCTGATCTGGGCCAGTCTAGTACAGACCCATCGTCTGGTGCGGCGAGCGAATGCAGCCCTTGGTCATTTGACGACCTCGTGTCCTGGCCTGACGCATGATGCGGAACCAGATGGTTATTTTTATCATGCTTGCCGCTTGCCGCCTAAATTTGAACCATGAATAAGCGCTTGTTCCTGTTGTGTACCTGACCAGGCTCGCCAAAACCGGTGGGGTTTTGAAGCCGTCTCAAGCATCACGACCCCTGTTTGATTGGAGCCTCGCTTTTGATAAGCGAGCCTCATCGCAGATTCAACTGCTCGGGACCGGCTAGTTCCGAATCCTGGGGAGGTGCATGGTTCCTGATTAGAATTCAGCGTTATCGCATCGCATCGCCCAGCTAGCTGGGTACCGATACCACTCCCCAGTCAACTTCTGATTGACTAGCATCGTCATAGTGAGCGAGAGGCGATAGCTCAGAATTGCGAAATTCCATCCACAAAAGAAGCCGATTAATCGCTTTGCGAAAGACTCAAACCAGCACTTCTTTTCAGGCTATCAGAGTTTTGAACGCGATTTTCACCGCGGCAACAGGGCGTTGTTCAGTTGAGACTCAAGAGTCGGGATCTACGCTTCCGAGACTTGAAGGGGTTCTGACGCAACACCAACAGCATCAGCAAGCACCTGAGTCGCAAACTGGACAGAATTCCTCCAACGAAGAAGATACCCGATGCTACATACCTTCCTGTCTGGAAAGTTCCGACGCGCGTCGGCAACCCAATGGGCATAAACGAACGGTATTGTGACAGATAGTAGCATTGAACGACACACGAGGAAACACCCTTGAGGCTTGGTTCTTAATTGAGAAGATTTCTGAGGCGCAACAATGTCAAACTAGCCTGATTAAAGCCAACAAACATGGGCTTTACAAACATGGTCGGTATCATCCTGACAGGCTCCTTGAAGGCCGTTTTGATCAACCCGCTCTGTCAAGTTTATATAATGTCGTGGTTCGTCTGGTGTCAATAAGGTTGTTCATCACATCATTCCATCTCTTTAGTCTTCTGTCATTTTCTATCCCTTCTTTCCCTGTCCTTGCAGTTCTGTGAACGCATTCGTTTTACGCCTCCTGGTGAGACTTGTGGCTTAACTTTTCGAAACGATCATATCATACCTCTTATCCTATCGCACCTAATTTCTGTGGCATTTACTGTACCGGGAAAAGAAAAGAAAAACCATAATGTGTCTACAAAGGATCATTGCTATTGCTGCTCTCCTGGCCTACGCCGAGGCTCGCTTCGGCCAGGAGCAGGTTCCGGTGGCTGCTGTGCAAGCCCTGGGCGATGCGGGATTTGGTGATCCCGGAGTTGCTGCTACTATTGCTGGAAGCATCCCGGGATCTCTGCTGGCTGCTGCCAGCCCGTGCCAAAAGGTAGGGCACCTGGATATTGCTTGGAGGACGTTGGCTGACAATGAAACTGCGTAGCTTACGATTGCGGATCAAATCATCAGCGAGCTGGGCACCGACCAGCAAGTTGTCGATGCTGCCATTGGTCTTGTTGCCGCCGAGACAAACTTCAATCCCTTCGCGGTGAATGTGCCCTTTGTCTGTGCTGACGCCACGCTGCCCGTCAATGCACAGCTGCGCGGCATTATTCCGTTGGTCGACCCGGCCGTGGGCGGCTCAGATGTCGAGAATGCCAACTCGGCGACGTCGACCGCGACCCCTTTCGATGCCCAGGGTCTGTCCCAGGCTGAGGTCATGATTGCACAGGGATTTGGCAACTTTACGGCTGTGGATGGCAATGGAAACGATGTGACGCTTGCTGGACAGGACGGAGCCGCTGGTGGCGGCGCCGCAGGCAACGGGGCTGCAGGCAGCACGACTGGCAATAGTGGAAATGCAAGTGGTGGCAATGCAAGTGGTGGTAATGCAAGCGGTGGTAATGCTGCAGATAATACGACTGGTGATAGTGCGGCAACCCCTTCGTCGGGCGGCGCTACACCTGTGGCCACAGCGGGCAATGGCAACAATAACGGCAACAACAACAATAACAACAATAACAACAATGGCAACAATGGCAACAATGGCAACAATGGCAACAATGGCAACAATGGCAACAATGGCAACACCAACAACAATGGCAATGCCAATGATAATACCAACGATAATACTAACGGCAATACCAATGATGGTACCAATGCTGGAACTGGCAACGCAGGTGCTCTCGACTTTGGCCAGTGCCAGCCCACGATGGCCCGTGTAGGTGGGCTGAACGGACGGCCGGCTACCGAGTTTACCTTTATTCCGCAGGACCCGCTGGTCGCTCAAGGCCAACAGGAAGCTCTCAACCCCAACATCATTACCAACCGCATCTGCGACCAGCTGATTAACGTGTGCGAGGCCAGCGACGCGGCCCACACAGCCTGCCTAGATGCCAAGGCACAGATCGAGTCCCTGGGCACGCGGGACCAGAGCACGGCTGATACGTGGAACGCCTTGCTCGGCTTTGCGGGAGTGGACTCGACGCAGGCTACGCTGTAAGCGGACGAGGCGGAGTTGGAGGCGGATGAGAAGGAGGAGGAGAGTTTTTTTTCTTTCTGTCCAAGCCAGTCAGTCGGGACCATAGCAGAGCAGGCCTCGGATATTTTCCCCGTGTATAATTAGCATCGTGTGCGCGAAGATCTTGAAGATCATTGCTTGATTGCAGTTTAGTTTTGTTGCCTGTCAAAATGGAAGAAAGCTGTTTAAAAAAAAAAAAAAATTAATCTATGTAAGCTTATTTCCGGGGCTCCGCTGGTGATCGTCACGCTGTCTCACAGACGTCGACACGCATCTGGGCACCTACGCACCCACTCATGCACCCAGGCACACAGGCGGGCACCCAGGCTCTCTCGCTCTTTTCCCTCACTCGCTCTCCCGTCCTCGGTTGCAGCAGAGCGTGCCATCAGTGCACGTTGCCAAGTCCAGGCCGTGGAGGTCGCAGAAAATAGCACGCCACGGCAACCAACCGACGGGACTTAGCGGAGGAGCTAATGCAGGTGAAATGCAGGTCCCGTCGTCTTTCCCCCCTACACCGCGCCCTC